>OX387396.1:3775000-5025000 GCA_947563765.1 Anarsia innoxiella | reverse complement strand
AGGATTATGTACTTATAAACGCTCCACGATTTCTTTCGAATGTCTAAAATATCCTTATTATTTTATAATTTTTACTGCGTGCTAAAAGCGCGTTTTTTATTTTTTTAAACTATTAATTTGATAGACATAGCCGTTAATCGTAACTTTTCGTTAATTTTGACCGCTATTTTTGTCACATCACAAAAAAAAAATTATGGCTGCCAAAACCTTGTAGCAGCGCAGTATATTTTTTGATAATTATTGTTTTCTTAACTTTAATTGTAATTCGAAGTGCAAATTTACCGTGATTGTTCATAATTTGACATAATAATGTAGTTTTTATAGCTTGTTACTTGTTAATTGGGCGAATAGACAAAAACATTTTTTTATCGTAAATTGAGAGCCGCCTCAAAGTTATATCGGCAAGTCAATCACCACCTGTCAGGAACGCATTCTCTCGTTGACCCTATAATAGTATTTTGTCAACTGAACATCGCATAATCTATACAGGGTGTAACAGAAAGGGGGTATAATGCCGAAACACAGCGATAGTCCTCACGAAACTGAACAACTTTCCCCAAGGAACATGTGTCGTAACTCGAAAAAAAAATTCGTCTTCCCGTACAAATGTCCTATTAGCTGGTCGAGTAAGTATGGGCGATCCAAATTTTTTTTCTGAGTTACGACCCATATTCTTTGGGGAAAGTTGTTCAGTTTTATAAGGACTATCGCTGTGTTTCGCCATTCTACCCCCTTTCTGTTACACCCAGTATACAGGGTGTAACAGAAAGGGTATATAAAGCCGAAACACAGCGATAGTCCTCATGAAACTGAACAACTTTTCCCAAGGAACATGGGTCGAAAAAGGTTTTAGATTAGGTTAGATGACGTCTTAGGTAACCTAAGACCTCACCTAACCCTCACCTTACCTAACCTTAAAACTCACCGAACCTAACCTAACCTAACCTGATATCTACTACCTTAAAATCTCACCCAACCCTATTGCTTTAATGCTTCAATAGTATTGTTATTCTCAATAAAATAATGAGATACAACTTAGTTTAAGGAAAAAAACATAAAAATGAACCCCTATGAAAATACAAATAGCAATTTTGGACATTTAGCCACCGATTTGGACGATGCCCCCAATGTGACATTTCATAACTCATTTAAACTAATAAACTGAGATACATTTCGTTTGCGCCGGGCCTGGGTATTTGTTCCATACTTCATGAGCATTCTCTTTTCAGATCTTCATAATATTGCATCATCCGAACCATCGAGAATGAAAGAGGAATGATGTTAGGACACTTCATTCTACGAAAATATAGGAAAGATAAGGACGATTTAATTGTCTTTTAAAGAAAGTAGGAAAATAGAGAACAAGCGGAGGGAGTTCGCTGACAGTAATGCAGTTTATAAATGTATGGTATCAGGGGTAACAGAAAAGCATTTAGATAGGTACCTAAAAATTGGCTGGGACAACACCACTGACTATAGTGAATCAGTGATAAGTAGAATAATAATGATAAAAATAGAACGCACTACTCCAGAGACAGCTTCTATCTCGATGCCTAATTTAGCAAGTCCTGAGAAGTATTTGTACTTTATGTCTTCCACTTCAGGATGTGTACTTGTCTGTACAACGAGCACGTAGTCGGCGCGTCGGGACCCGTCTTCAAGATATCCAGTTTGGAGGGCATCATGCTTATCATCCTCCTGTACGTGGATATTAACTATATTAAATCTTAACAAGCCTTTATCTTACAAATGTCAAGCTGTTGAAAAAAAACCTACACTTAAAACATCTGTCAAGTGAAGGATTCATAACTTTAATCGAGATGAGTTTTTAAGTGCATTCTAACCCATAGCAGGCCTACCACTTATCTAGGTAGAGGTAGACAACGGTAGGCACTATGGAACATTTAAAACTAGTAATAGATAGATAGGTATCTGTTATCGGTTTTATCGTGGTCGATTATTTAAGGAAATGAGATAGTAGTATTGTTTGTTACCTTCTCTTCGGTTTTCTCCTTCTTTTTAGATTGTTGAGTCACCTTTTGTTTAGATTGTATAGCGTCACTTTCTGAATGCTGCATCGCTACATTCTTTTTGCCGCTCTTCTACAAGAAAACGAAGGTAACGTAGGTAACTTATTCGGCACCTGTTTTACGCAACAGTACCTACTTACTCTACTAATGGGTAGTAATAAGATGTGAAAAAATAAATAGGTACATAAATTATCTGTAGCTTTCCTTTTAATTGTTGTTGTAGCGAACAAAGAATATCTATCTAAGTAAAATTTAGAAAACGAAAATGTGGCCTTCCGTAACTGAAGTTAGTAGGTACCTACCTATGTAAGTATGGTAGGTAGGTACCTTGGTATTGTAGGATGTATTGAATTATAACTTACCCCATCTTTACGTTTTCTGAATTTAGTTCTCTTAGATTCTAGGAATTCACACGATTCCCTACATTCAGAGCCTAGTTCTTCATCATTTTCTTCCGATGGTGCGGGCGTTAACGGTCCAGGAACTGGTGCTCCTAAAGACGTTGTAGTTCCTTCGTCTACACCATCATCGCCCCCAAAGTCGGTAATCTCATATACGTCCGATAATTCATTGATAACCCCTGAGCACACTTGTTTGCCGTCCGGACCGATAGCTGGTTTGCATATTGGCGGTATTATCTTTTCTGGAGTGGTAACGTATGTCGCCATAGTCTTTGAGAACTCGCTTGATGATGTAATCTAGAAGAAGGAAAAGTAGTTTGTCAACGTTACACAGATATTCATATCCACTTAGTCACAATCCGCAAAGAAATTTCAAACTATAAGTAGTTACCATTCAGAAAATTATGAATTTATGAGTATTACCTGCTTCGCTCTTGAAGTACTGGGCAGGCGAGTAGCATCGTCGTCAAGATTAACTTTTAATGTGTCATCAGACTGATATCCTATTTTGTAAAAACAGTAACTGTAAGTAAGTATACCTAAGGGCGGCAGTACAAGGACTGCTTCAAGAAGTTGAGAACCGACTGCTTGATGCCACGACCGCGCGGAGAATAATGCCTAGTCAAATGACTAGGTGCGTAAATACGCACCGTACACGCGACTGCTCGCAGTCGCGACCGCTTCAATAGATTACCGCTCGGTCGTGGCTCTTGAAGCAGTAAGTAAGTTACTTTTAGGACTCGCTTGGAGTCGACAATGGCTTATTCCTAAGTTCGATCTTTCGGATGAATACCAATGATATAGGTTGATACGTTGTTTACTTCTACCTACTCAAATTGTTTAAAGTTACAAACAGATAGGGTCATCTGGCCTACAGTCGATCACTTTTTTTTAATGTCGTGTATTTTTACCTCGTGAAATTTTTAACCTACAAAAACATCCTACTATCCTACTTCCTATTTGTGCCTATGGTTTGTGCCGATGGATGGATGGATGTAGGTATGTGAAGATATTTGTTATCTACTCTTTCACGTAAAAACTACTAAACAGATTTTGCTGAAACATGGCTGCTTGCACATTAGAATATCACATAGGTAAGTACAAAAAATATTTTGAGATAGGTATCATTTTTTTGAAGATATCACGATAATTGCGTACGGAGTCGCAGGCATCCCCCAGTTAGGTTAGGTTAGGTTAGTAGTAAGCTAGTTCATTTCATACTTAAAAGATTGCAGCCGAGTGAGCATTAAGTGGAGTGGGCGAGGTACATATAGGAGCTCCTTTGCCTAGGTATCTACTATATTGTAAGGCTACTTGTAGTACATTTGTTATACCTAGTGTCCTTGATCGACTGTACCTTACCGATCGACTGATCCCCATTTGACCCTATCTACCTACTTGAAATCCTTTGTGAAAACATGTCTTACAGGTCAAAGAATGAACATTATCAAAAAGGTACTCGTACGTACCTCGTTCATAAATATTCATTAATCTTATTTCCTGAAAAGATGTGCGTGCCCTTTGAGAGTCCACATCGTAAAACGTAAGTTCGTAATACACCAAGATTTTGTAGGAGCTTAGAAAGAATTGTAGCCGGAAGAATAAATTTGTATAGGTGTTACAGATCAAAAGCTACAGCTCCAAGAATGTGGCCTCTCACACGAACAGTCAGTTTAGTCAGTTTGTCAGTTTTCATATTAAGTAAGTCTAAGTAAGTAAGCAAGTACTTACCTAAAAAGATATATCAATTTTAACTTCATGGTCATAACAGTGATCCTATTCAAACAAAACTTAACCAAATCTTTGACAATATAACCGGTTGGATGGATAACCATAATTTAGAAATAAACTTCACAAAAACTAAAATAATTACCTTTTACCCATATCAAAAATCACCATTAAAAGTAAATTTCATCTATAATTCAAATAAACTTGAAGTTGTATCAACATTTACCTTGCTTGGAATAGACATAGATTCTCACATAAACTGGAAACCTCACATTCAAAAATTTAAAGTAAGATACCATCTAAATTTAAATACGCACTCTGGGAAATTAAAAAATCAACAGATAGATATTAAAACTGCACTAACTGCTTACTACGCTTATGCTTATTCCGATTTTACCTACGGGATAATACTGTGGGAAAACAGCACAGATATGCTTACACTTTTTACTCTACAAAAGAAACTTATTAGAACAATAGTAAACATAAAACAAACCGACAGTTGCAAAACCCACTTTGAACGCTTAAAAATTCTTACCCTCCCCTGCATTTACATTCTGGAAACATGTAAATTTGTAAAAAACCACCCCGACTACTATTTGACCCGAGAAAACATCCCTATAACTTACACACTACGCAATAAAACAAAACTAATACCTCCAATCTCCAACCTTTCCAGCCATACTTCCAGCCCGTTTGTAATGTCTATTAAAATTTTCAATAAACTGCCTACCTCACTAAGAGAACAACCTAAATTAAAAATATTTATAAAAAAATTGAAGGAGCTACTACTTAGTTAATAAATCGTATTATAACATCAGAGAGTATTTAGAAGATAATCAAATAGTATTGACACCTAGTAATTAAGTAAATTTAACTCAGTACCTAGTATGTAAGTAATGTTAATAAATATACAGGGTGTCCCAAAAATAGGCCTGCAAACTGACACTGGAGGTAAATGGACTTAAGGTGCATCAAGTAAGCCTAACATGCCCATAGAAAAGTCTTATGAGTATCGAGTTAGACCCGTTTTAGTGATTTTTGAAAAAAGAACCACATTTTGATGGTTTTTGTATCAGAGAGCGATTAATATTCAATTAATTAAAAAGAAAAGTACGTTAACGGCTTCTTCGATAGTTACTTATGATATGGCAAAAACAATTCGTTGATGATTAAAGTGGAACATCGACAAATTAACTGTCAAAGTTCATTTTAATTCTCTCCCAAAAACAATAGCTCGACTTTGAGCAGCTGCCACGAAAAAAATTTACTCTGAACTTAATGAACAAATGTTTTTAAAAACTGCCTTGTGCTATTCCGAATCCAGAATGGTATAACATGTATTGCAAAAACAACAAATTCGGGGTATTAGAGATCGAAGACTTACCTAAGTCAGATTATTTCAAAAACTTAGAAGTTGAGTTAAGGTGGTTAAATTGACAAAATCGAGTAGTTAAGAGAAGTAATCTAGTAGGGCGTCTGTTTTTCAGCCTGACTAAGTAATAGGGAGTGATAAAGGCAAAAACTAAGTCGCTCTTTGAACCAAAATAGTCTAATGGACCAAAACAGATAGTATTTGAATGGTGCCAGATTAGACATGGGTTTGGTGGAAACATGGGGACGTGCTTGAGCTTGAGCTCTTGAGCAGCTTCGAATACTGTTTGCCGATATTCAGAACAAATCTCGTTGATGACCATGAGGAGATAAGGCCATAATTCTAACATAAGATGACACTTGTGCATAATGTTCAGGAGGAGATAATTTGAGCACTGTTTTGTAAAAAAAATCGCCAGGTGCGAGTCGGACTCGTGCGCAAAGGGTTCCGTATCATTCATTAGAGTATTCTGTAACTACTTCAAGTGTCTTAATAGCCATTACTAATATCGAGCAAAATTATCACATTTGTTGTATAGGAGCCATCCTTAATTATTATCATTATTCTATTTTTAGTATTTTTTGTAATACCAGCAATGATAATACATCATTTGTGAAAATTGCAACGCTCTAGCTATACCGGTTCATGAGATAGAGCCTGGTGGTGACAGACGGATGGATAGACCGACCCTTAGTAAGTACCCAAAGTATAAAAATGGAACCCTAAAAAATAATACGATACGTTCATAATAAACCGTTTTTTAATATCCCCTTATTGATTTCCCCATGTTTCTACCAAACCCATGTCTAATCTGGCACCATTCAAATACTATCTGTTTTGGTCCATTAGACTATTTTGGTTCAAAGAGCGACTTAGTTTTTGCCTTTATCACTCCCTATTACTTAGTCAGGCTGAAAAACAGACGCCCTACTAGATTACTTCTCTTAACTACTCGATTTTGTCAATTTAACCACCTTAACTCAACTTCTAAGTTTTTGAAATAATCCGACTTAGGTAAGTCTTCGATCTCTAATACCCCGAATTTGTTGTTTTTGCAATACATGTTATACCATTCTGGATTCGGAATAGCACAAGGCAGTTTTTAAAAACATTTGTTCATTAAGTTCAGAGTAAATTTTTTTCGTGGCAGCTGCTCAAAGTCGAGCTATTGTTTTTGGGAGAGAATTAAAATGAACTTTGACAGTTAATTTGTCGATGTTCCACTTTAATCATCAACGAATTGTTTTTGCCATATCATAAGTAACTATCGAAGAAGCCGTTAACGTACTTTTCTTTTTAATTAATTGAATATTGATCGCTCTCTGATACAAAAACCATCAAAAAGTGGTTCTTTTTTCAAAAATCACTAAAACGGGTCTAACTCGATACTCATAAGACTTTTCTATGGGCATGTTAGGCTTACTTGATGCACCTTAAGTCCATCTACCTCCAGTGTCAGTTTGCAGGCCTATTTTTGGGACACCCTGTATAAGTAAATAATGTTATAATAATAAAATAATAATAATATTAATATTATAAATAGCCCTGTCATATTGCTGTGCCCCAACGGGGTTTTATGTACCTCTATACTTGTAGTACTATGTATGTGAACTGCAATAAATTATTTTGAGTTTGAGTTTAAGATAGGTTCCTATTTATTTATTGTCTAAAACTGTACCTATACATGAGTATTACCTCTTAGCTCTTTAGAAATTTTTTTTTGGTCGTCTCTTTCACAGGTAAACTGCAGGTTAAAATCACTAAACGAATGGACACCTTTGATTCTTTTAATTTTCTTCATTTTAAGAAAATTAATTGAAAAAATGTAGTCAAATATCTATCATTCATTCAGAAGCCACATTACAGCCACAGAGTAAGTATTACAGCTATTTATATAGACAGACAGACATAATATTTTTATTCCATGACATATGACATTGTTTGTATCAAACGAGGTAGGTATCAAATGCGGTTTATTAATCTTTCAGTTACAAGAAATATTGCAAGCAATGTTATTATATTATACTATAAAATATCATTGGTTATACAAAGGCTTTCAAGTTTCAACCAGCTAGTACCTACTCAGGTCCATTAGGCTGCTATTATAATACTGCGTGACTGCGTGTGATCCACACGCATGCGTATGATTTAAATATGGTCAATTCAAGGTCAATTATATTTTTTTATGTTTGTTGCTTTAAAATTGCGCTTACATTATTTTCTTCCATATATCTTTGATTACGAAAGTAAAAGTCAATGATATTTTATAATATTTTATAAGAAGGGTCAAGTTGCCTACAGTCGATCACTTTTTTTGGCAGCTCATAACTCTCAGAGTATTAATTAATGAGCATTTATTTAGTTTTCAAAGATACTTTAGAACCTTCAATGAACAGAATAAAGATATACCTTACTCTTTTTTATAAAAAATCGGAATTGATCGACTGTTAACCAGGGGTGGTGAACACTTAGTCACCCCATGGCTATCAGTGAATGAACGCTATTGCCTTAGCGTCGTGATAGCGTAGCTTAGCGTCGTCATATTGGAGTTTCTTGCAGATAGGATTAAATAGGTACCTACCAACTTAAAGTAATTATAATTAGTTAATTTAAAATAAAAGCGATTTGAATAAAATTACAACAATGAATCTACTATAGAAGCAGGATCATTTGCGTCTGTTTGCCCTACACACCACACTACTTTACCTAATCTATAATCTATAATAATATTATAAAGCTGCAGATTTGTTTGTTTGTTTGTTGGTTTAACGCGCTAATCTCTGGAACTACTGGTCCGATTTGAATGATTCTTTCAGTGTCGTGTAGTCCATTTATCGAGGAAGGCTATAAGCTCTATTTTTTTAATTCAAAATTAGGGATCCGTAATAAAATTGCTATTTTGTAACACAAGGTGTAAAATCGAAAACCTATTTTTGCGTGCGCTGCAAAAACTATTGACAATAGAACAAAATGATGTACTACGGGTTTGTAGATCCCATTAAGACCTACAAAAAAGTTCGCGAGAACATATATCTAGCTATCATGGTTTAATCACAATAACCGATTTTGTGTTCAAAATAATTATAAAATCGTCTGAAGGACAAAAAACTGCGTTAAATATGTATCGTAATATTATAATCTTTATCGAAATTAAGCATTATGTTATCAAGAGTAGGTATATAAGTAGAAGTAAAATACTTTTTGTTTCCTCTCAATCGGATATTTCGTTAAAAGTTATCACGTGTGTAAGATGTTATGAGTTGGTACCTATTAATGAGTTATAGACCATAGAGTTTTTTATCAACATAAAATCCTGTAATAATCTTTTTCGAAATATATTTGTTGATGATTGTAAGTACCTATAAGATCTTTGAAGAGTATAAGAAATACATTTCTAAACTAACTCTGCTAAGGAAAAGGAAATCCACGCGCGCTTGATGGAGGCTATAATATAGGCAATATTTTATCTTGGTATTTCCACGGAAACGACAAAAACGCGGGGCACAGCTAGTGTTTCATATAGTAGATGTTTGCGTAGTGTGTAAGTAGGTCTAACAAAACAGCCGCGGACGACGACGGTCAAACCTAAAAATCTGATTTGCCCCCCTAATCCAGAAACTGGATACGCCCATGACCATATGCCCTTTTCATTATCATAATATTATGATTGCCTGTATTCAACCTTCGTGTAGAGGCGCCTTTAGTCATATGATACAATGAAACGGTTACTTTACAATATAAATCATTTAATTAGGTACTAAAGAAAGAAGAACATAGGTGTAGGTAGGTAGGTAGGTAGGTAGGTACCAACCAGTTTAGTAGGTACCTACCTATTTATTTTTCTATCTAAGTACATACCTACCTATCTAAGTTCGTTTACAATTAATGTCACAAAAACATTTTGTAGCTAACTCAATCTGAACTTGTTAAAGATAAACTAAAAATAACCAAATAAAATAAAAAGGTTAGTGGTTACAAACATTTTAAAACGAATGCATATTACATATTATTTCTCTAACTTTAAGTCAATGGTCCTTTGCCTACGAAAGATCAAATGGTGCGAGCTGAAGCGCATGATCGTCCGCTCACGGTGCATGGCGCGCATTACGCCGTATGGACATTTGAGCCAATATCGCCAGAACAGGATTGACACTACGAACATAACAAACTGCAAACATAAAAAAAATATATTATAATTAAACAAAACAAAACATTTTGTATTATTTTTAACACTTTCAGGGTTATTTCAAGACAAATATTTTAGAATAAACCTGTAGATATAGGTATACTATGCGTTTCAAATGAGAATAGGAAACGTAGCGTGGTTGACTTCACACCACTGCTAGCTTAGCATGGCACACCGTGAGAAGACGTTGTCATGCGTTTGTCACGCTTACGTCTCTGTCTATAGTTTGAATTGTGATAAGGACAGCATGCGTGAGATAATTGTCGCGGCACGCCATGCTAAGCTCCCTGATGGCTTTGTACGGTTGGCAAATAAGTTTGGTTCACAACACCAAAACCTTTTCTCGACCATGATACACCAATATCTGACCAGGCAATGCTTTAAGTATAGTGGACCACTTTTAAATTAGTGAAAATTAAACAAACATAAATGACAAATATTTATTGGTTGTTTATAAAATTTATTATAAGTATTGGTGAAGACACTATAAAACGATTACTTACCTATGTTAAAGTAATTACCAAAATAATTTTCGTCTTTAGTAAGTAGGTAAGCATCACCACTGGTCAAGCATTAGGTAAGCTAATATTTCCGTAGTAGGTACCAATGGATGAATTCCCTGGTCGACTATTGGGACATTGTCGAAAAGTGGAACATTAATCCTATTCTTTTTTTGCAAACCATACAGTCTCTCTTGACGTTCGAACGTAATGCGGACGTTTGACGTCATCACTTTTATCCTATTCTCATTTGAAACGCATAAGGTGCGTTGGGGTAAGTTCGAATACGGGTTAAGACCGTACGAATAAGATATTTTGTGAATCCGTTAACATTTTTCATGTTAGCAACATTGTGTATGACGCCATTTTTTTACGCCCCTGTACATAGTTTCCTTCAGCCGCTCCGACTAGTAGAACGTTTGCTATGTGCCGTCAAAGCAAAGAAGGCAAGTTTTTACATTTTTTCGTCTTTCCGATCTTTCCCTTTGATTTTAATTTGTATTTTTCTGTGAAAGTTTTTATTATTTTGTTTTGTTTCTGTCTGAATAGTAAGATTAATGCAATGATAGCTAGTTAGAACTTGTCCAAATATTTCTATGACCTCTGTAGGCCAAGTTACGGTGTTCCCCCAGACGGGTGAAGATCGAACAAAATTTTACGGTCTTAACCCATTACAAAAATGGAAGTGATTGTCAAACTTTCATGTCATTAAAAATTCTTGTTTTTTTTTTGTAACGTTCGCAATACATTACTGAATACTAGAACTTACTCTATTTTCTGTTAGTCTTAAATTTTTGCAGATGCCATGAAATTACATAAGGACATCGACGTACAAGCACTTCAATAGGACTTCAAAAGTTCTTACTTAAGACATTAAAGATTCAATATTGTCGACTTAAACAATTCTTTTATTATTTTATTCTCAAAACGAATAAATAAACATTTAAGTATTCTTTTTTAATTAAGCTTTCCGACTCATAATTAGTGCAATTTCTTAGGAATCTCTTTGCCGTATTATTATAGATACAATCTCGATATTTAGCGGCCGAGACCGAACCCAGGCCATAGAATTGGCAGGCCGGCATGGTTACCATTACCTACACCAAAATTTAAGTACTTAGGTACATATTGTCCGAACTTTCCCGCTTACCGGTAAATTGACATGAAAAAGTTTGAGAACCACAGAATCTCGAAATTTGAGCATGAGGGGTAAGATCGGATGTGTTTTACTAAAAAAATAACAATTTGATCAGAACATATTTATTTCTAATGATATACGAGTCATTTTTGGATATGTTGTAGGATGGGAAATATCGAATGTATTCCATTTATAGACTTTGTTTTTAAAGCAACAGAAATTGTTTTAAATTGATGTCCGAACTTCCCCCAAACAGGCATTTCTTAATCTCTTCATGAAAAATAATTACTATTGTCTTTTCATGTACATAATACAGAAACCATAAGGGTTTTCAAAATAAATTAAATTCAATACTAAACTGTATCTAATCATTAACAATTTACTCTTTGTTTGAATAATCTAACATGAACCAGTGGCGAAAAATTCAAGTTTTTGCAAACCCCTTCAAATTTCTTGAAAATCCGTCCGGTATTACCCCAACGCGCCTTAGTACCTATGCAGGTGCGGGGCCACTCGAGCTAGACCACTAGTAGCAAAGCATTACTTGTTTAATTAAATATACCGGGTAATGAGATACTGCCTGGTGACAGACGGACAAACGGACATGAGCAGAGCCTTGATAATAGAAGGCCGAGATCCCGGAACAATCTGACCTAACTTACAGATGGATAAAAACTTAGGTTCTCAATAGCTTTTTATGTGCTTTGAACCCCTGCGTATTTGTGTAACTGTTACTAGGGACACAGTTCCACTAGTTACTTACTTTCTGTAGTCTAGTGCATTAAAATAGATGGTTAAAGTAAATGATACTTAACGAGGTAATTCATTAAGTAGGTAGTACCTACTTAATTAATACATAGGTACTACGGTACTACTAGGTATCTAAGTGTGGTTCATGTGTACGTGGTTAAAGATTTTTATTTTTACTAATGAATAAGAATTTGACGTAAATATTTTGGGTAAAGCTAGTACCTTACCTATCTATACCTAAGTAGGTACTTACAGATAGACGACTCGATAATACGAGGTAGAGTCTTATTAATATATAAATATATCTAATAAATAAATGTATTGTATTGGACTTACCATATACAACAAAACACTAAAAACTTTAACGAATTCATTATAATAGTGTTCCGGTAATGGGATGGACTGTCTCCCTCTATTATATTTATTATAAGTATAGGAAATTCCTCTATCTGTTACAGATATTATATCCGACGAGTCAATGAACATAGCACCCATTCTCGCTCTATTAATGTAGAAACCTAAAATATTCACAATGACTTATTACTTATATTTTAATAATGCCCCTCTTTTCGAAGCAAGTGCTGATAAATAAAGCATACAGCTAAACGCCTGCTCCAAATATAAGAGCAATTTATTTAAAGCATAAATACACAATATTTAAACGCCTGATGACAGGAACTCGTCCCTCCGTTCTTCTAGAATTTGCTCTGATATTTATTGTTATAAATTTTAAACTAAATAAACGGTAATATTTCATAAATAGCCTTCGTTATTATTGTATGAGGTACCTACACACATTTTTTAAAATCACTAATGAAAGTAGGTAGGTTATACCTAAATATACGAGTACGTACGTGATGTAAAAAATGTAAAATTCGTAGAGAATGACTGAAGTTATCCCGAATCTTCGCGATTCGCGACGTGTATTCCATAGCACAGATAACCGTATATTCCCAGTCGCCCCCATGTGGATTGCCACCCGGTGGCAATCGGGAATGAGATTCCGATTTGCCACCGGGTGGCGACTGGGAACTCTTCGCCCCCACTTCAAGTCGCTGTACATTGCCTGTTTGAGTATGTCAGTCAAAACTTGTGCTTTTACCAATATTATAAATTATCAATGTTTGTGCCGATATGCATGGAAGAATGGATGTTTGTTAACCACTGGACAGATTTTGATGAAACTTGGCGATATTGTTGCTTATACATACATCGGAGTAAAAAATACGCTATCTATGTTAATATCTTTTATTTTTTCCAAATTCGTACCTATGAAATTGTCTTATCTATCAATAGTTACACCTATAGATATTTTTAGGGTTCCGTACCCAAAGGATGAAAACGGGACCCTATTCCTGAGACTTGGCTGTCCGTCTGTCTGTCTGTCTGTCTGTCCGTCTGTCCGTCTGTCCGTCTGTCCGTCTGTCCGTCTGTCCGTCCGTCCGTCCGTCCGTCCGTCCCTCCGTCCCTCCGTCCCTCCGTCCGTCCGTCCGTCTGTCTGTCTGTCTGTCTGTCTGTCTGTCTGTCTGTCTGACCGTCCGTCCGTCTGTCTGTCTGGTTTCCTTACCATGGGACCACCCTCGGGATACCCCCTTCCCAACAAAAAAAGAATCATCAAAATCGGTTCATAAACGACGAAGTTTTGCGTGGACATACATTAAAAATATATATATATGTTACGGGCAATGTGATTAATTGGGCATTATGCATAATGCCCGGGCATTATGAATAATGCCCAATATAAGCGGGCAATGTGATAAATACTTTGCCATTAATCAAATTGCCCGGGCATTATGCATAATGCCCGTCACCTATTGGGCAGAGTGATAATAAACTTGTTTCAGTACTTTTTTTTATTTTACAATGCAACCTTATCTCACCTAAACCTAACTGAAAGTGAAATAAATGTGTAGGTATTAAGAAACTTAAAATTCTTATCATTTCTTCATAGGTTAAGTTGGGTTTTAGTTTCGGTTAGGCCATTTCGGACTCTGATTGGTCAAAAGGTGACATGCGCTGGTTTCCCTAAAATAGGTACTTTTTAAATCCCTAAAATACTACTTCCCTAAAATATGTGGAAAGGGTTGATGGCTGGCACATGCGTTGAGACCTGTGTGAAGGTGCTGCTGTGATGGCCGGTCATGTACCTATGTGGGTTCTATCAAGCTAATAAGCTTTTTACTTTTCATTTATTTACCTATACCTTGTTCTGGATATTGCAGTGGATTTTTTTATAATTACTTTATTGATTTAAGCTCTATTGAAATGTAAATTTTAATGTTTGTTTCTGTGTTTTAGCCTAAGAATTTGTAAAACTGAAATTGAAAAGAGCAACCCACTCTTGCGAGTCTAGTATTAACTTTAAAAAATGACCCGTCCAAAGTGTTGTCAAACCTATTTTCATTGTCATTTTCATTTAACTTAACCCCCGAAAGTTGTCAATTTGTATGAAATATTATGCGATGTTCAGTTGGTTAAATACAACTTATTTTATTTGTTACTTTTTACAATCGAAGGTTTTTAAAATATTTAATTTTTTTCGTTCGCATTATTTTATTAAAATTAAAAACTTAAAAAATACTTATAATGCCGAAATTATGAGCATTTTTTTTCCTTTAGGTACCTAAGCAACACATGCGAAAAGTTTCTAAAACTTAATTGTGTTGAAGTACTTAATAACATAACATAATTATGAGATGTCAAATTATTTTTCTACTCTACTTCAATAATCTTAATTGCTAAAAATGCAGAAACCTAAATTCTTCCTAAAGCAATGACCTAAAATTTCTAAAAAAATTGTTTACTAATATGTCTCTGACAACGTTTCAAAAATTTGGCGACTTTAGAATTATTGCAACCTACAATTATCAAGTTAATGGACTATTATTATCAAATTGCCCAATGGTCTTTGGGCATTATTCATAATGCCCGGGCAATGTGAGAAATAGCACAATTTTTTTAGTAATTAATCACATTGCCCAAAACAGCTGGGCATTATTCATAATGCCCGGGCATTATGCATACTGCTCGCATTAATCACATTGCCCGTAACATATATACGGTCGAGTTGAGAAACTCCTCCTTTTTTTGAAGTCGTTTAAAAAATCGAAAATCATTAATATTTTTATAACCATAATTAATTTAGTTTCATGAAGTCAAGTTTCTGAACAAAAACAAAAATTACATGTTAGGACAGACAGACAGACAGACGGACAGACAGACGGACAGACGGACGGACGGACGGACAGACGGACGGACGGACGGACGGACGGACGGACGGACGGACGGACGGACGGACGGACGGACGGACGGACGGACGGACGGACGGACGGTCGGACAGACAGACAGACAGACGGACGGACGGACAGCCAAGTCTCAGGAATAGGGTCCCGTTTTCATCCTTTGGGTACGGAACCCTAAAAATATCTATAGGTGTAACTATTGATAGATAAGACAATTTCATAGGTACGAATTTGGAAAAAATAAAAGATATTAACATAAATAGCGTATTTTTTACTCCGATGTATGTATAAGCAACAATATCGCCAAGTTTCATCAAAATCTGTCCAGTGGTTAACAAACATCCATTCTTCCATGCATATCGGCACAAACATTGATAATTTATAATATTGGTAAAAGCACAAGTTTTGATTGACATACTCAAACAGGCAATGTACAGCGACTTGAAGTGGGGGCGAAGAGTTCCCAGTCGCCACCCGGTGGCAAATGGGAATTTCATTCCCGATTGCCACCGGGTGGCAATCCACATGGGGGCGACTGGGAATATACGCAGATCAGATAACAGGCGCTTACCGTTGAATCTACAAAAAGCTCGATTCCATTGTTCGGGTCTGAGCGGCATTACTCGGTCTATAACTTCTAAATGATGCTGAAAGGTTGCCACGGATGATGGCTGCAAGGAAAATGACTTATGTACCTAAGTAAATTGCATTTTACGATTTATGAAGTAGCGATCACACCATTGAATTTCTATACACTAACCAGCTACCTAGTGCACTAAGAGTATCAGTGCACTAGAAATTGGCGATTTCTCTTTTACTTCTGATAAATTAACAGTAAAACCGAACATAATATATTCAAACATAACTCAATAGTTCTATGGAAATTACGTTAAAAATGTATAAGTACCTAAATAGTGAACAAAATAACAATAAATTAATTATTTAATTCAGATAATATTGTAGTTTACTGCGCGCTCATAACCTAATCCCAATACTTAGTTATCGTGTCACGGGGGAAGTGGTGGAACGGCACCGAGGATCTTAATGCATTACAACACATGTACAGGATTAATTCATACAAAATGCTGCATGAAGTCAACCAAATGTAACGGCGATGCAATCGGTTCAAAGGCTACAAGAGAGTATTGTTTGCTGGTAAGCGATCAAACTTTGAGCAGACGACTGGAAGAAGTCAACCTACGTGCTCGTAGGACTTTTCGGGTACTAGCTCTAAGGAGAGGCAATCGTGGAAGAAGTTTAGAATGGGCTATTTCACACTAAAACTGGAACCATTCTCAGTGGTCATTTGTGCTTTTCACCGATGAATTTAGGTTTGGATTTCACCCTGATTCGCGAAAAGCACACGTTTGGAGAGAACCTGCACGTTAAAATCAACTGCAGCACCCACAACAAGTCCGTGCATGGGTTTGGGTCGGAATTCATCTCGGTGGTAGAACCACAGATTACTTAATAGTTACTACGTAAGAACGGACCGCGTTCGGTTACAAAGGCAATATGACTGCTCTAAAATACTGAGATAAGGTGTTAGAGCCTGTGATCTTGGCCCATAGACTGCAAATAGGTCTAAATTTTCAGATAATGCACGACACTGCCTGTCCCCATACAGCGCGTATCTAAATCTCTATCGAGTTCTAAAGAATTTCCCTGAAGATATTGTGCATGAAAACCAACATTTCTTGCATCTTTGCAGGACTAGGTACAGTACCTACTCCACAACAGGATATTGACATCCTTGTTTAGGGTAGCTATGGAGAACCGCTGCAGATGTTTCAAGAGAGTCCTAAGTAGATCTACGGATTGTAAATTTTAAGTTTTAACAATATTAACTTAAAAAATATATTGTTTTGTTGAAATTTTGATGGTTCAAAATGAAAGTTAAGATTGAAATTTCGTTCGAGATTTTTCTCTTCTTCTAACTTTTTTTAAATTGAACTTTATCTAAAATTTTATTATCAGATTGGACGGGTAATAAAACAAGGTTTATTTTAATTTAAATGTCCCGAAACAAAAAGTTAATAGATTTTTAGATATTTAGGTTTAATTGAAATATCCCTAGACACTGTTTATGTGTGTACGATAACCATTACCTATTTAGTTCCATTAAGAATTAAATACTAATAAATATTAAAAACTTACGCCAAAATAGAAGAAGTTATCTGAAAATGCCCATCGAATTATGTTATACTTGAAATTTTGGGCAATAGTATAATTACTTCCCAAAAAGGTTTCGTTGATGAAGTAATTTTTATATAGCATGTATCTCTTGTATAATTCAGTTCGGGCAATTGTAAATCCCTGCAACATAAACACATTCATGAACTATTTTATTTCCGATAGGTACTTTTAAAAAATATCCACCCATTACAAGTATTAACAAAGAAAACAACTACCTATCACTAGGTTCGAAGAGAGGTGACTCACATCCCCCCGCCATGTAGGTAAGCGAACAATAAACTTACATGAAATAAAGGAATCGAATAAATTATTATTAGAAGTATCATGTTCCAATAACCAATCCCCATTGCCTTAAACAGTACAGGTCTTCGGCAATACAATAGATACGTTCTGGCCTTTTGCCTAAAATAGATATTATGTGCATATTAGTACTGAGGTAAGGTACTAAGTACACCTACTGAATTTAGAGAAATTATCTATATTATAAAATGTGCAAGCGAATTTTTATTTGGCTACAGTTCCAACTTCCAACCTTGTATTTCTTGAAATTTTGATAAGGAAAAGAAGATTATTTAGCGTTAAGTCGTCTCCTTAACGATGGGCTCCAAACTTATTTGTACATAATGCATTTTTACAATACCTATGGGTTTCAAATGAAAGGGTTCGTGAATTCAATAGCGAAAATGAACAAGTAATTTTATAGAAAAAAAAATTAAAACATCTTTGACACAGCGATGATAATACGAAGATATTTTTTTCTTAGACATTTTCACTTACAAGTTATAACCCCTCGTATACAATTTATTACAACATAAAGTTTGTTCGTCGATCATAAGAAACGTGTTCAAGAGCATGCATTTTCCTATGAAATAAATAAGTTTGGACTTTGAAAATGTTTTTCCTGTTACTACCTACATACTTATTTGAATTAAATTTCAAGTTTTACTTCTGACATTTAAAAATATATTCGTATTCTGAAACCAGTTTCGAGAGAAGAAATATTATTCTTTTACCGAAACCAGTTTCGATTAGTTTCGAGAGAAAAAATAAAATTCTTATTTCGAAACTGGTTTCGAAAGTAGCTGTAAATGACTTACAGGGATCGCTTGTGTACATATATATGTATATTATATGTTCCTACTATATCCAACGAAGATCCATATTAGGGATGATGACTACATTAAAAAAATGCCATTATATTAAGTCTGTCTTAACACATATTTTTTGCCTGGTCAAATACATGAATAAATACAAAGATACAAAGCATCAAAGTCACGGAGTGGGGATTTTTCATGTCACTTAGCTAGGTAAAAATTGTACTTAGGCGTGACGTCACAAAGAACTTTAACCCAGTGTATCTTTGTCATTTTTAGTGCAAGAGAAAAAAGAAAAAATACGTAGGTATCCAATATTTTTCAATATCCTAAATGATGGACTAAAGAAGAAAAAAAGGTAGTCATCGTCCCTATTGTTGGAAGAAGTAAGTAAGAAATAAGTATATTAATTCGTTACCTTATATCGAATATATTAATGAGCAACATTAAAAAAGGAGCCAAAGGAAACAATGGTGCAAAAAGGATGACTACTGCAAATTGTAAAACTGTGAAATAAAAAAAACATTTACTTAGTTGAACTTTTTTAAGTAAATATTAAAGAACTTATACCTACTCATTACACATCAAAAAATTATAATATACCTACCTATTTAAAAGACACCCTTCCCTACACGCTACTAAATATCATACATGTTTGTACCGATCAATGGATGGATATGTCACAGTAAGATTATGAATAGGTACCTACTTATCGTTTGATTTCAATAATACTCGAGAGGTTGTAATCTGTCGAAAGATTGTGGAACTCTGACATAGTGATTGCAATTTAACACATCATTTTTCGCTACATTACAATTCATCAAAGCCAAACTGACACCTTGTGAAAAGGCTTACATCGAATTGCATTGCGCGCGCTGATTGTTATGAACGTTATGAATCCTCCCCTCTGTTAGGAAGGGTACAATTTAGTACTAGTTTCGTTTTTTTTTTACATACTAAGTATGTTTCGTTAATGTTCGGCCACATCTCAAGCCATCCTGACGGTCAAAATAAATCCGTATGAAGTCGCCGGCAGACTCCGGACAGTGGCGGATTTACCAATAGGCAAAGTAGGCTGAAGCCTAAGGCGGCAAATTTTTCCCAATGTTTTTTTATCTTACAGAAATAAAAAAAACTTATACAAAAAAAACTTAAAAACTTATATGTACCTGTCCACACACATTACGTCTGTAAATAAAAGATTACTAAACGCACTGTAAAATATAAACAAGTTCATGTATTGTATTTATTAAAAAAAAAACTCATTGCCATAAGAGCCCTTTTCCTGTCATGCGTGTTTCAATTTGCATGAGCGGCCGGCGGCCCCCAAACTCTATCATTCCATTATTCGTGTTTTTACTGTCACCCGGGCAACAACCGCTCGTGTAGTAACTTGGCGAATTCTAATACAAGAACACCTTCGGCGTCGTAGTTTAGTGTGTCCTAATACAAAAAACTCTGTCTCGTACACGGCTATAGAGCGTGCCAAAAAATTAAACATACCTACCTACATACAAACAAACATACATATTCTCGAAAAACATAACTAAATACACAAAAGTATTGAATTTCAAAGGACGGTAGGGGCGGCAAAAATTGAATAGCCTACTGGCGGCAATTTCGTAAATCCGCCACTGCTCCGGTACTTAGATAAGTAGGTAACACTTTACTGTGGGCCCTTTAAATCTAAGTACCTACCTACTTATGTACTTATGTAGGTAACATAATTTGTTTAAATTAGATATTTTCTCTATTTGGACAATATTTTCCGTGTGTTTGAGTACATTCCTCTCAAAAACTACTGAACGGATCTGAAAATGGTTTTCACAGTTCGATGATGATTTTTCCTGCTGCTTTACACTAATGAAGCTAAAAATAGTAAGCGATTCGCAAAAAATAGATGAGATACGAACATATAGCGTTATAGTCAGCGACAAGACCATCCTCCGTGACCGGGGATAGCATATACTCCCGCTCCACTGTAGAAACCAGCCGGTGGCATGCCGGCGTTCTCTGTTTTGCCCTGTAGATTATTAAGTAGATAGGTAATTAGGTATATAAAGAATTTAATGAACATTTTAAAATTATAAGTAAATGTCGCTAGATTAAAATACCTCCACCGATTGTAGTATATCTGTCACCGTAAGCCAGTGGCGTAGCGTGCCATCTCGGCGCCTGGGGCGGGATACCCACTTTGCCGCCCCCATTCTATAGGTGCTTAATTAAAATTAAATTTCACAGGCAATGAGATACTTTTTATTGAAGGTAAAATAGGATGAGCGGTTTAACAAGCGGATTCTACGGGCCTTATGAGCAGCGAAGTCAGAAATAACTTTGTCAAAATCAATATTAGCAGCCAATTCTTGTTCAATCGACAATATAGCCAAGTTTGATAATGTAGCGGAGCTCATAGTAGATCTGAGGTAATTTTTTATTATTATAGGTGTGATGCGATGTTGCCGTTCGTATGTAAACAAACAAACCTTATAAAGAGCTCTGTCAGTGATTTCGCAGTTTTTCTTTTAAATAAATATTAAAAAATTGTTTGTCGCAAAATTTTATATAAAAATGGAAAATTATAGTGTGTCTGACACATGTAATGAATGAATCATAGATCTGGGTAGCAATTCCGCTAAATTAAGTTAAGCGACCTAACTATAGCCAACAGATTAACATTCTACAGCAATAGGTCACAAATTTGGTATTCTCTTAAGTGCCACGATTAATAGTCGATTAGTAGTCTCTAGAGGGCTTTGTCATTCATTTGTCTTTGCGAATGATTTAGTATTGGCAACATCGACAATGTTGCCAATATTTAATAAAATTATTGTTCGAAGAAATTGATCAACCGATTGATAGATTTTTTTCGACCTAGAATAAGCTTAGACATACTTTAAAATACAGAATATTTATTTCTATAAGCTTTAAATGCATTTTTTGCATTAATTGCACGTTAATTTTTTGAAAAAAACACCGAAATAGTGTTTGGGTGACCGAACAATCGAACGACTGAACGACGGAACGACCGAACGAAATGCCATTAGAGAACTACTGTCAAATAGCGAAGAGAATACCGTTTGGAACTGCCACTCATGTGACATTGCGGAGTAGAATACCGATTATTGCGTAAAGTAATAAAATGTACGGCCGATCGTTGTCCACTGTCAACTTATCTGTTAAGAGAATACCAAAATGGGTCAAATCATACAATTCACATTCTAGAGAGACACCATTTTTCATTTGGTAATTAGAAGAATACGGCCCCAGATCTCAATCCGCTTCACCGGCGACATTTTGCCGCCCCCGCGGGCTGCCGCCCGGGGCGGGCCGCCCCCTCCGCCCCACCCACGCTACGCCATTGCCGTAAGCTTATTAATATACAATGTTTCGGTGATTTGAAATGAATTAACAGGGTGGTTTTGAAATTAATAACTTACAACTTAAGAGTGAGTTTTATCTTAATCTTTAAAACCCAACAAGATAGTTTGAAAGATAAAAGAGCTAGCACGAGTGTTAGTGTTTGAATATAATTTTTGTAACATCTTATCTAACTTGTGACTTGCAATTAACTTATTATAATTCTAACCTTAAATTACATAGGTACCAAAATTACTTAATTTTCGGTGTTTTACTGTTTTTATGCCTGTGGACTAACGGGATCTCATTAAATGATATTCATGAGTCTGATAATGAGTAAGTAACCAAATTATCTTCGAAAAACAGACATTGTAAATCCGAGTGATTTTACCATAATATAGAGTTGAAAACGTATTATTACAGTGGACATAATGAAAAAAGAATAAAAAAATAAGGACAAATCAGAAAAACAAAGTGTTTTAACGCCGTTGCCAATTGGAAACCACTTTTTTTAAACTTCTTTTATTTGACTAAATTGTAGTAAAATTAAATTAAAACTGTCTGATAGGAGTCATATACAGGGTGGCCCGTCGATTGACGTCCAAAAGGAAAATTTGGATTCCTCGTGTCGTGGGGTACCCGAATCACCCCCATGTATGTTCCGCGATTTTTTACGGTTTCCGTGTTATGACGTGTTTTCTGATTTTTTGAGAATTTTCAACCAACCACCCTAAAAAGGTCCGTAGAAAAAAAAGTACAACACTTTTTCATAATTTTATTTTTGCATCAGATGCTTCATGACCCGTACTTTTATGCATAAAATATTCAGCTTCGTAACTTTAAAAAAAGTTGGGGAAATGTAGGTCGGAAGAGGAAAAATTGTATTGACTGAAAAATAGTCGAAATCTTCAAACTTAAATTAAGAGGTTAAAATGATGACTTCATGGACTTCATGGGAGCTAGCTTAAAAAATGCGCCAACTTCTCAGCTTTCATAATCATCGAAAAAAATTGGTACTTAATGGGGTACTTTTGCTAGAATCAGCCTTTAAAGAGAGCAAGGTGGAAAAATTTCAGAATTGGACGTTTAGAGTAAATTTTTTTTCTTTCATATTTTATGATCACCTAAGCGTCAGTAGGTTTAAAGACAGTGTCTTTAGTATTATATATATATTATTATATATATTATAGTATTAAGATAAGAATATATCTTATCTTAAAGATAGTGTCTTATATTAATCTTACCAAAAAGTACAAAAAAGGAGCCAAGATTGACACATTTGGGGGTTTTGGAGCACCTGTAAGAGATGAGGTACACCTTGAGAAAATTATGCAGATATGCCTCATTTCTAAGGGGTTGCACAAGGAAACAGCCTTGAAGCAGCGCAACTGTATCGTAAACAGCCTCTACGAAGTGGGATCCCTTCAGGACCCTCGCGTTGACCAGGAGTTCTGCCTTCCATTAAGGTTTGGCGTATGTCAATAAAAATACGAAGGTCAGGATTAGACTCAGGTTGCAGCCCACCTGCACGTCTATGAACTTGTTTGCGATACAGTTGTGCTGCTTCAAGGCCGTTTCCTTGTGCAACCTCTTAGAAATGAGGCATATCTGCATAATTTTCTCAAGGTGTATCTCATCTCTTACAGGTGCTCCAAAACCCCCAAATGTGTCAATCTTGGCTCCTTTTTTGTACTTTTTGGTAAGATTAATATAAGACACTATCTTTAAGATAAGATATATTCTTATCTTAATACTATAATATATATAATACTATAAGACACTGTCTTTAAACCTACTGACGCTTAGGTGATCATAAAATATGAAAGAAAAAAAATTTACTCTAAACGTCCAATTCTGAAATTTTTCCACCTTGCTCTCTTTAAAGGCTGAATCTAGCAAAAGTACCCCATTAAGTACCAATTTTTTTCGATGATTATGAAAGCTGAGAAGTTGGCGCATTTTTTAAGCTAGCTTAAAATCCATGAAGTCATCATTTTATCCTCTTAATATAAGTTTGAAGATTTCGACAATTTTTCAGTCAATACAATTTTTCCTCTTCCGACCTACATTTCCCCAACTTTTTTTTAAGTTACGAAGCTGAATATTTTATGCATAAAAGTACGGGTCATGAAGCATCTGATGCAAAAATAAAATTATGAAAAAGTGTTGTACTTTTTTTTCTACGGACCTTTTTAGGGTGGTTGGTTGAAAATTCTCAAAAAATCAGAAAACACGTCATAACACGGAAACCGTAAAAAATCGCGGAACATACATGGGGGTGATTCGGATACCCCACGACACGAGGAATCCAAATTTTCCTTTTGGACGTCAATCGACGGGCCACCCTGTATATCTTATTCAGTTCCGGAACTACAGGACATATTTTATAAAAATCTTAAAATTTGCAGAAAATATTATATGTATACTGAGTGTAACAAAAAGGGGATAAAACCAAAACACAGCGATAGTCCCCATGAAACTGAACAACTTTCCCCAAGGAAAATGGGTCGTAAATCGAAAAAATTTTTTGGATCGCCCATACTCAGTCGATCAGCTGATCGGACATTTTGTATGGGTAGGGAGGCGGAATTTTTTTTTCTAGGTACGACCTATGTTACTTGGGGAAAGTTGTTCAATTTCATGACGACTATCGCTGTGTTCTGGCTTTATACCCCCTTTCAGTTACACCTGTATACATATAAGTATTTGTATTTTACACTTTATAATTAATATTTGTACGTATGTTTCTATAACCCCATACACCGGTATGGGATTATAGAAAGATATAAGTACTATGTAGCGAGAGTAAAGTGGGTAGGTAACCTTATAAATAAATCCCCAATTTTATAACATATGTATAAAATTATTGTCATCACATAAACGTATGCTCCTTGTCTTAAGCAACTAAATGGATTGCAATTCAAAGAAGTCGCTCGTTTTGTAAAGTTTTCATAGGTGAGATTCTTGAAATCATATATTTTCCATGGAAGAGCCAATCTTATTACCATGAACCACCCGTGAAACGGAGTGGCATAGAAACCGCCCTGCAATACATATCTTGGTGAATTATTTCTTTATTGTTTAAAATAGTATGGTTAAATGTACCGGTCGCGCTGAAATATTATTGGAGAGGTCTATACGCTCAACTGTGGGCACTTGGGCAGCTATATGCTGAAATGATGATGATGATATTTAAAGGTGCGTTCAGACTGGTGAAACGTCTCGTGAAATGTCACATGAACACCTTGCATTGCTGGCTGCTGGCTGCAAGCCTGGACGCTCAGCGCGTCCACCCCTAACATCCCGCGTGCGTCTCTTTCCGCCATTCTAATAATCAAACGACCGTCCCCGTCCACGTCCACGCTCTGCTGCGTACCCCTTTGTGTTCGTTCGAAAACCGACAAAATCACGGTTCGCTCCGCGCACTGTTTATGTATAATGCTCGTAGCGTGCGCGTTCGCGAGCGCAAGGCGTCCACACCAAACTATGAGACATTGTTACAAGGTGTGTTACATTTATATTGCGTGATACGTTGCAGCAGTGTGGACGGCAAATTCTTTCATTTTATGTAAGATTACCTAAATGATGCGTTTCACCAGTCTGTACGCACTATAAAAAAGTAATCTCTTACATGAAACGCAGTACTTATTTTACTTTCATTTTAGGATTTGTAGTTGCCTACTTATATTGGTTTTAGTAACTAAATGATAAGATAACGTAAAGAAAAAGCTCCGAAAACTAAACAGATTTAAGACAAAACAAACTTACTTTTATCCAGCTGAAAAATATAACCCATATAGTTGCAAAATAAAAACCATAGAAAAAGTATTTCAAAATCAACGATTGTTCGTGATGCTCATGTAATTTGTGTCTTTCATTATAAGTCAATGGGATCAAAAGTTTGTAATATACCTGAAAGAAGTAACATTGATATACAATGTTGGTTTTCTTGGAATTACACTTAAGCGATCAGATCCTCGAAATAAGGTAGTAACGCATTTGTTAGGGTATCTATAGAGAGTGACTCCTAAGTGGTGAATAGAAATATTTTTTTCTTATTCTGTAGCCTTAATTTAAACACTTTAGCATAACAATGTATGAATATCGATTACTTTTTTTTTTATAATAAAATCATTAAACTTTTGTTCACCAATTAGGAGTCCCTCTGTATACACATACCATGTTGGTTGCTGCACCAACCTACTTAGTTCCATCATTATAGAGACAAAAAAGTAGAACGTACTATTTTAAGTCCCAAAAAAATAAATATGAAAGCTAAACTTTCGGCTGAGAAAAACATCCAATCTTTGTTTTTGTCAAGTATCGGCAGTTCTTGTTTTTTCCATACTGGATGGCGTCTAGAAGTCAATGTCTTTGGTCTAAACACTCCATACAACGCGACATGAATGCCCATAGCGATAATGGTTACAATAAAAATCTGTAAATAAATATTAAAAAATAAATAATTATTCCTTTCGTTTTTTATACACAAGAAGCCTGCGAGTGTCAGACCTTTCTTAAATTGGGAAAGCTGAAAGTTCTTTCACGTATACTTACGGTACAACCACCCAACATTAGGTACCTAGGTAAGAATGATCCCTAATTATAAAATATTGATCGTGGTTTCCATTGACAATTATCAGGTATCAAAATTGTAAAAATAAATATCTCAACCTAGTTACATTCGCAAACTCAATATTTATTGTATTTTATTCGTAAAAGCCTTTGATGTTTTGTCTAGTGTCGGTGCCCGCCTTTTAAGTACGTTATTAAAAGTTAAGATATGATTGTAATATTTAATTTTTTACTTTATGTTTATATTTATTAATTTCATTATTCTAAGATTTTCTTTGCGTTAAGAAAACTTTCTCACTATAATTATATATTGCTCTTTTAGAACAAGATTATTTCTGAAGATTTTCTGAAGATAATAGATGAAATGGGAGGTACTTGAGACAGGATAACATGAATATTATTTTATTGCACCCGTAATACAACCGAGGGCCACGCTGAATGGAAGAGGTGATTTATCTTTTATACGAAAATGGTTCAGGTATCTACAAAAATGGTGGAAAATACGTTGATACCTAGTAAATTCGTGAGTTAAATTGAACAAGCAAAGCTTTGTTATTAGTGAGTGTTGCCGGTCTAGCTCGAATGCCCCCACTAGATAAAGGTACATAAAGTAACGATGTGCGAAATAAAACCTATGTTTTATTTATTTTAGTTACTTCAGTTCAGTTACAAGCTCCGAATTTAGGAATGGTCTGGCACTCGCAGGCGCTTGCTTAGTCTATTAGCTTAGCAATTTGCTCGAGGACCTAAAAAGATACTTTTTCACAACTTTGTTCAAGAAAGTGTAGGTACCTTAAAACTTGATTTAAGTAGGTACTTACTTACCTAGGTATACCTATTTTAATATATTTATTCAAAGCTATAAAAATATTGTCTAATGTAAATAAAAAAGAAGCGAAACGGAAGGTGAAGCGGTGGTAGCCCAGTTGGTAGAACGCTTGCCTCGAACTCCGAGGGCGTGAGTTCGAATCCTGGTGCGGGCACGTACCTCTGAGTTTATTTCTCATGTACGGATCAATTTATTCGATTACCACTTGCTAACGGTGAAGGAAAACATCGTGAGGAAACCTGCATACACCAGAGAAGAAATTCGAAGGTGTATGTGAAAATCCGCCAACCCGCACTCTCTGTATGAGAGTAGGCTCGTGCCCCTCGGTGGGGACATATATGGGCTGCTATAGATGTAAATAAACTTTGATAGCTTGTCATTAAAATAGTATTTCTTGTAGCTTTAGAAAGTCCCATCTCCATTCTCCAATGAAGGCCATTCTCTATCCGTAATCGTTTCAAGTTACAGTCAAAATATAAAGCGCATTTATAATATTGTACAGCAAATGTACCTAACTACCTGTCAGCCTTCTGCAGTCATCAAACAATCACTTGCAAATCTATCTACTTACAATCCAATACAAATATTATTTATTGCACACAAAGATATAATGTACAGACACAAACAAGAATATAAGAAGCAACAGGCGGCCTTATTGCTAGGTAGCAATATCTTCCAGGCAACCTTACTTACCTACTTACTTTCGCAGGTAACAATATAAGAATGAAAGCGCTGAGCAATGGCCTCCAAGGAACATAAAGCGCTTTGTGTCGATTTGTCAACTTACCGGAATAGGTAAAATCGCATTGTATAAGCCACGCCGACAGAACATGGATATGATAGTGTTAAAATTTCCCCAGAAAGACTTATCCAATCGATATTTACCAGGTTTCTTACGCAATACTCCAGACTCGTATCTGAAAAAGTTGTTTTAGAATTGGTAATCAATCACTTAATATTAGTTGCTTAGATCCACCCTACCACCTTTGTCCCTACTAAGGTGCGGTTGGAAGATATAAGTATTATCAGAATAACCCGATATACATAATTAACCACCTGCACCTTAATGTTTTCTATGCAGGTTTAAAAGAATATAGGTACTGAGGTAGATTTACCAGGGTTTTTTGGGATGCCAAAGAGCAAAAAAATAGGTAAAAAAACTTTTTAAGTTAAACGGTTTTATGTTAAACATACATTGCAATGTCTAAGATAAATGTACTAAAAACCAAAAAAAAAATAGATACAGTCGTGGGAATTATAAACATATGCATAGACTAGACTAAAATAAAACCGTGGGGCACGTCAATTGTCTACAATCGTTGATTAAAATGTTTGTTTTGTAATGTTACACTATAATTAGGCAGTTGTTCAACCAACAACGATGGACGTGAGATAAGTAGGGCTAGAATGTGGAAACAAGCTAGCAAGCTCGATTATAAGCGAGTTTTAGGGTTTCATAGTGTTGAGCGAGTAGTAGGTACTTTTATCATATGTTTTGTCGATTAAAGACAAACTACGAGCAGTGGAACGATTCTTCGCCAGCCAGCAGTGTGAATGTCCAACGATAAACTAGTTGAAACATCTCTTTTATTTACATGGAGTGTATAACTATTGGAATTTCCATGAGCAAGAAAATAGTAAGTAATTTCCTCACCGTCTGCGGGCCAACTGCCTAACGACGAATTAAACGATTCTTCTATCGCACATTAAGTCGATAATTTGTAGACAATTGACGTGCCCCACGGTTTTATTTTAGTCTAGTCTATGCATATGTTTATAATTCCCACGACTGTATCTATTTTTTTTTTGGTTTTTAGTACATTTATCTTAAACATTGCAATGTATGTTTAACATAAAACCGTTTAACTTAAAAAGTTTTTTTACCTATTTTTATTTTCTAGTTTTTAGTTTTTTTTTATAATAAAAAAATAGATACAGTCGTGGGAATTATAAACATATGCATAGACTAGACTTAAATAAAACCGTGGGGCACGTCAATTGCAATGTACCTATGTTTAACATAAAACCGTTATACTTAAAAAGTTAAATAGTTAGTTTAGTTTTGTTTTTTTTTGTATTTTTTTTTGGATTTTAATTTTATATAGTACATTGTATTCTACTGGTTGAGCACTTTCATTTGATACCCATATTGATGGGATTGATAAAACCTACGTTATCCGCCATTTTGTAGCGGCCGCCATCTTGAATTTCAATATAGTATATTGTATTCTGCTTGTTGAGCCCTTTCATTTGATACCCATATTGATGGGATTAATAAAACCTAAATTATCCGCCATTTTGTAGCGGCGGCCATCTTGAATTTATAATGATAATGAATAAACATAATTGTATTGTCACCAAAATCCAAAGTGTATACAAAATTTCAGATTAATCGGTTGACAGGAAGAGGGTGAAATTTGAATTACTAAATTTGACCCAAGAATAAAAAATAAATAAAACAAACGGGGTGAGCTAAATAAAAAAAAAACCGTTTAATAAAACCGTTTAAAAACCGTTTAAAAACCGAAAATCTACTAAAAAGACTTCGTTGTCAGTCCGTACGTCCGTCGGTCACCATTGCAGGCTGTAGGTATCTCAAAAATCGTTAGCCCCATATTCCATTATAATAAGCGCAAACGATTCTATGTACCTATAGCTATTATACTTAATGACCCGTCATTATACATAATTACCAAATTGACCAGATAAAATGATTAATATAAATCACTTGTAGCCAGTCATTATTCATAATATCCGACCCAAACTGGCCAAAGTAATAAATATGCTTCAACGAGTTACCCTTCCCTCCCGCTCTTCATCCCGTCTATCATAGACCTATTTTCTGGGTTATCATAAAAAATAACCTAAACCTAACCTTGGGGGCTGTATTATGCAAACTTGTCAAGATTTCATTACTTTTAAGAAAAAAAAAACAGCTCCCTCGGGACTTGGCTAGTTCTTTTTTTACAGAATTTTGGTGGAATAAACATTAGGTAGGTACAATTTTGATGAAAAGGCTGTTTAAAATACAATTGTTTTATTACTTTATCCAAGTTTTTAAATATTGTTGGTTTTTAATCAAAAATCTACACTAATATTATAAAGAGGAAAGATTTGTACCTATTTTTAAACGACTTCAAAGAAAAGGAGGAGTTTCTCAATTCGACCGTATATATATATTTTTTTTATGTATGTCCACGCAAAACTTCGTCGTTTATGAACCGATTTTGATGATTCTTTTTTTGTTGGAAAGGGGGTATCCCGAGGGTGGTCCCATGGTAAGGAAACCAGGATCTGATGGTGGAATCCTGGAGAAATCGAGGGAAACTCTCGAAAATTTTGTATTTTCGACTAGTCTGTTTCTTATGTTTCTTCACACAACTTCGTCGTCCATGAACCGATTTTGATGATTCTTTTTTTGTTGGAAAGGGGGTATCCCAAGGGTGGTCACATGGTTAGGAAACCAGGATCTGATGGTGGAAACCTGGAGATATCGAGGGAAACACATGAAAAAATTGCATCGCGACTAGTGTGTTTCATAATATTATGCAATAATAAGAATTTTAAAACCCTACTATTTAATGAGTGTCTGACGTTGACCTGATGATGGAGCGGAAAGGCAGTCGAGGGAACTCGACAACGGTTTACAGCAAGTACTTTGTGTTTGGACTTGATTAACTTATATTATTGAGACTTTCATCTAAATAGGTTGTGACTGTTATTAGGGGTCTGATAATGAAAATGAAGGACAGTCAAGGGAAACTAAAAAATGTGAAATAAAAATTTTTTGCCAAAAAAGAAACAACTTCAAAACGGAAACTAAAAAGTATGAAATAACTTAACTTCTACAGAAAATTTCGAGTTTATAAATGATTAAAAGAAACATAAACAATTAAATAATTATGTCTTTAAAATTTTTGATGACGGTGCCACCTGTTTCCTTGAGAAGTGAAAAAGATTGATTATAAGTACCTATATTACCTATATCTAGTTATTGTTTTACTTGGCACCGTCTTCAAAAATTTTAAAGACATAATTATTTAATTGTTTATGTTTCTTTTAATCATTTATAAACTCGAAATTTTCTGTACAAGTTAATTTATTTCATACTTTTTAGTTTCCGTTTTGAAGTTGTTTCTTTTTTGGAAAAAATTTTTTTTGTATGTTTGTAATGAATAGGCTCCGAAACTACTGGACCGATTTCAAAAATTCTTTCACCTTTGGAAAGCTACATTATCCCCGAGTAACATAGGCTATATTATATTTAAAAAAAAAAATGGAATCCTTACTAAAATTCCAATAATGTAACCCAAGGTGTAAAAAAATGACCTGAAAAATTCCTTACGACACGTGCGCTGCGTAAACTATTGATGATAGAACAAAATCATTTACTACAACTTTGCAGAACTCATCATTATCTACAAAAAGTGTAGCGACAGCATATGTCTAAATATTATAGTTATGTCACAGTAAGCGGTTTTTTATTCTAAAAATTTAATTTATATGACGCTGCTTGAAAAGGCTCTTTATTTGTACCTTGGTATTAATCCTTATCAAAATAAATTACTTTATATTCAAGACGGCTTCAATACCTTTTTATAACTTTTTGAATTATTCAATTCGGATATTTCATTCGGAAGATATCACGAGTTTAAAAATGCAAGTATTAGAAAAAAGTCGCGTGGTTGCCGCTCACCGCGCTCAGCTAGCCAGCATGCGATGTAGGCTCCATGTAAGCGTCACTGGGGTACGGGGGGGAGTCAATGTAAAAAAATTCATTAAAAAAAAATTCAAACTTTCTTTATAATTTTACTTTTTTTTTGAAACCCGACGTAAAAAAGAAGGGTGTGTGTGTATGTAGGTACCCGTGCGAAGCCGGGACGGGCCGCTAGTATTATATAAGATTGGTATTATAGATGACTGGTTAAAGTTATTAATTTTGAATCATTAACCACTTTGACCAAATTCAGTAGATAGCTATTACGAATAATGGCTAGTTATTATGTATAATATCTGGATTAATCACTTTGGCTGTAACATATTTGGCTGATTCCACCGTTTCGTGCAAATTTAGACCATTCCACGAAATATTTTTTTTTATCGGTTTCGAAAATTGGTATGCTAAAAAGATGCGTATACCGTCTATCTAGATGTAGGTAGTATACTAGTTTGGGCGTATTAATTTTTTTTATAGTTTTCGAGGAAATCGTTGGAGTGTAATGAGTAGGGAATGCAATTTCGAGGCGAGATCGCAAATTCGAGATCTCGCTAGATTAGAAATGTCAATCTCGCGAGATCTCGGGAATTTCGAGATCTCGGCTGAAATTTTAAAAAATACCGTTTTCTTAAGTAAGTAAAACGCAAAGAAAACAGCTTAGTTTTCTTTATTACGAGAGTAAGATACAGAACGAATTGGAAAATAAAACCCTCATTTATTTAGTAATCATTTACTATTAATAATAATTAAGCCATTAATGAACATACGAATCACAATTAAGTTTCAGAAATTAAAATTACCAGTCTTTGGTTTATAAAGATATAAAAATTAACAACATCTCTCACGGTAAAGAATTTTAACAAAAAATAGACTCTTTATTGCGCAGTAAACCGTTCTTATTTTTCATTTAAGAGCATGGATTATAAATGTAGTAAACGGTTACAGTAACTACTTATCAGTAGACTTAAGTTGAATGAACGAGTACAAAAATAATAAATATAAAAGAAACAAGTCTTATGAATGGTTTTGGAAATAACTCCTTATAAAACAAAGAGTGCTTAATGTGCTGTCAGACATACGACACCTTATGTCTGTGGCTAAGTGCCCAGCTGCCGAAAATGCCCTCTCAGACTCCACGCTGGTTGGTACCAGCGTGAGTAAGCTGTTGTAAGCAAACTCCAAAAATTTGCCTCTTATTCCTCCACACTCATAGAGATCCATCTCTTTTTTAATAAGCGACTCCAGCCTATCTATAGTGGTAGAAACACGCAAAAAAGGATTCTGGCAGGCTCTCAGAGTCTCCATTCAATCTCGTCAATCTCGGCCGAGATCTCGTCATTTTATGCTTCGAGATTAATCTCGAAAAATAAGGCGAGATCTCGCGAGATCGAGATCTCACGAGATCGAGATTGCATTCCCTAGTAATGAGGCAATGGAATGTAATGAAATATCGTGAGAGTGTAATGATGTTGTTTGGAAGGTAATGAAAAAATATTTAAAAAGTCAGTATAGTAGTTTAGTCAGTATTAAAAAATTGATTAAAAAAACAAACTTTTTCTTCATAAACGTACTTATTCATGGACATCATTATGTGTCAAAATTAACACAATTTTTTTTACGTCTTAGAAACATTTCAATAGACTTCTAAAAGTGTAAACACCTAAACTAGAAACTCACATTGTGGCGACCCGCATAATAGGTGACAATTATAACGGCGCGGCGAAATTGTACATCTTATATTTGGAGTTACATGGTGATATGACTCTAGGCAACTGGACATAGTGATGACTTGGAGCTACGCTGCAAGACGCTGGCCGCGCGATGATATGTGCGGACGTGTTAAGCTACGTGATTGCTGATGCAGCGGAACCATATCGATGCAGGAATATTTTCACGCTCGCTGACTTGTCTTATCTATCATGTACTCGGGATCCGCACACACATAAACTCAAAAAAATACTCGTGTCAAAATCTAAGCAAAATGTACTGTCAGAATTTTTATTCATATTCATTTGCGGTCTGTAAGAGTATAAAAAATAACAATAAGGCCAACCATTAACATTTCAATCTGAATTTCGTTAAGTAAATAGGTACCTAGATAGGTTGGTATTGTTTGAATAACATAAGTTGAAAAAGTATATAGTTACTTAATAAAAAAATTTTGGCACGAAAATACTCATTAAGGTAGGTACAGCTTGACCATAAAGAGTTGACAAAAAATGAGGGCGCCACTATCGTTTATATAGCAACATTTATACTAGGACCTGAACGAATTTGATACTTTTATTTCATACAATGAATAAAAACGGGAAAAAGGATGAAAAGAGAGAATAAATAGTGATAATTGTTTATAATAAACAGCATATTTTGTTTTTGTTTAAGTACATAATATTTAATTTTTACTTATTTCGAGAAAATATTTTTTTCTGTGAATAATTTGAAATTAAAAAGTCCTTTTATAATTATGAATTGCTACTTCTCTTATACTCTAGTCTGAAAACAAACAAGCAGTACAATAATAAAATCTTTATTTATAGAAATATTCTAATCACTATCCAAATATTCAACACCAGACATTTCATCACATTCAGTATTTGAGCTGCTGTCACTGTCACTGCTTTCCTCTCCTACATTAATTACCAATTTGTCGATATCTTCATAAAGTGTTCGCCCCCTGCAAAAGTACTCTTGTTCAATTTTTTTTACGTGTTCGACACAATTATTCCATATTTCAGGTGTAATGCTATCAAAGGCTTCCTCGGTTGCTTTTTTAATGTCAATTGCTCCAATATTGCGTTCAGCCACTTTTTGCTTAGCTGTGCCCCAGATGAGCTCTATTGGATTTCACCACAGCTAACAACTTTCGCAATGTTGGTGCTATTTTCTTCACTGTGTAGAAACATTGAACTTTTTGGCGAATAGCGCAGATGTCAAAGTCATCTAATTCTATTTTCGGTCGACCACTTCTATGCTTCCCAGGTGTTGAAAATTTGCCACTATTTTTATGTCCTTCATCAATTATACGTCGAACAGTACTTTCCGATTTTCCTGTAACCAAAAAATAAATCAATGGAAATATAGTGTGTAACGATCAAAGTATGCAGTCGCGCTACACACAAAGCAACTTTACTGAAATGTAAACATAACCTCTCAAATTAATCAAATCCGTAGAAAATATCGATACCGTGACGTCTATTAAGAACCAGACTGAAAAAAAATGGAGTTTATATCGTAAACTACTTATATCATACAAGATTCAAGTATAAAATACCTGTCATAGAAGCAACTCGTTTGTAAAGTTCATCCAATTCTGTAAGAAGTTTACCGGCATGATATTCCGCCAAACACATCTTAAAAACACTATATATCACTTCTCTGGCACCACTTTTTATTGTCTTACCCATCTCAAATAACAAAGTACGAAACAAAACTATATTTTTATGATATTTTTCAACAAATCGCAAACAAATCACGAAATTTCGGTAATGTTTTGAAGTTTGATTGACGTTTGACAGCAGCTGTAGTGTTGCCATATTGTGAAAACGTTTTAGTTCCTCAACAATTAATTTCTACTCTTAATGGTCAAGCTGTAACGTTTAATTAATAATGTTATTTTTACAAAAAACGTCAGTTAATACCGAAAACATGATCTTTATTGGTGTTTTATATTACTACTTTACTACCCTTCAAACTATTTCATTACCTTCCAAAACCTTTCATTCCCCTCCGCCAAAAAATTGGCAAAATTTTAAGTGCGATTCTTTATAAGTATATTGCGCTATGAATTATTGATGTTTATTTATTAATTATTAATTGTAATAGTGTTACTTGATATTCAGGTACAAAAAACCTGAACATTTACCCTAGGAAAGTGCACTAAAGTATCTCAGAAAACTCAGGGTGGGTATCTGGATGAGGAGTGTAATGAAATTTTGACATGTTTTTGTTCAGGGTTTTTTTTATTTAATTAATTTAGCGATTAAATGAAAGATGCGTCTTTAAGCTTTACTTAAACATAAACTTTTTCAATTTAAACATTTTAGCTAACTGTTAAATTCATATGATTTTTTGGTCTGGATGGTAAATCTGAACGAACCGGTGGAATCAGCCATTTATAAATACTTGTAAGTATGTGTGTTTAGGTATTTAAAAATATAAACAGACTTGGTCTGTCAAATGCGACAGATGCATTCTCAAACTAGTCTGATAGATAACCTACTACTAATAGGTAATTACTCTAACTAAGCGCCCAACTCATACGAGCGTTGACGCGCTTCTAAGCTCGTTAGTTCATGTTGATACTGACACGACATACACCACTACCACCGCACTCGGTTCGAGCGGACACGCTTTACGCGAGTCCGGATTTTTGAAGTGCGTGCGTAAGCGTAATGTACCTATTACTCTATTACCGCGCGTAAAAGTGCAAAAAGATCATATACGTGCGGAAAAATACGCTAATCTGAGAGCACTCTCCGTCATAACCAGTCAAAACCACTTTTGACTGCAAATAATCAGGGTAAATACTAAGAAAATGTTAAGGTGGCGTTGAATTAGGAAACTGGTTACCTATGAGTTTTGACTGTAACATATTTAAAAAGGGGCTTTCATACAACGTGATTTTTTTATACTTTCTTTATAAAGAGGATGGTACGAGGCCCAAGACACGCACTTGGCCGATTTTATGTAATTCCTAATTACGCCCGCCCATTTATATTTGGTTGGGTAGGTAGTAGGTACACACCTAATAATCATACGGCCAGCAGTATAATACTCTTCCCACATCCAGCTCCAGTAACACTGTGCTCGTCTCCACATCCAAATGAACATAAGACCTGAAAACGACAATCAAAGCTTAATTTTACATAAGTATCAGGCATTTACCTACAATGTAGTGGTTCGATAACTTGTGTGTTGACTTGTACATACAATGTGGGACACTCAATTCGACAATTCGGAGGAGAAGCTCATCACTAGTCCCTACCTAGGTACCAAAAAACATAGGTAGTCAGAATAAAGAGTCAAAAACCATACCCCAAAAAGCTAGTCCTAGACTGTAAAGAATCATGTAAGGGCTGTCATAGAACTTCATTATGGTTACGTCAATGCAATAATCCTGGCCCATAGTCAGACCGCAAGTTGTGTTGTATGGCCCACCGGTGCACTCCGGACAAATCGACGAGTGGTAAAGACTAAATTTACGTACGTCGTCGTCTTTGAAATAGTTTCGGACGGTTACTTCATGGCACCAGAAATCTCTAATCATATAACAGACACAATGATAAATTGAAGAAAAATAGCAGAAAATATATTATGATGCATTTAGGTACTTGAATGCTGCATTGAATACACTACGAACCTGATGTAATAGAAGTAATCCTTATCCTTCAATACATATATTCCGCTCATGAAAATACCCCACAATCCCGCGAAAACCAAACTTTTGTTGTAAAACTCATAAAATGCGAAATAAAAAGCGAGCTGATAAACAAAAACAAACAATTAAGTACGTGATATGCTATATTACTACGTAGTACTAGTACCTATTAATTATAAGTACCTATTTTCAATATTAGTTGTACCTATTTTGAAGTTTTTAGCTTTTAATATTACCTTTGAACCAAAATATTCTTGAACCAGATTTAGAGGTTGGTATTGGAAAACGTTGGAAAGCCCCTGCCAGTTCATATATAATGCCTGAAAACGTTAATTAAGATTAATTTATTTAGCTACATTCACCAGGGTAACAAGAGGTTGTGTTTATAGGATATTTATACCTAAGTATTTTGTTGTAAGTTCTGCTAACCTATGAAACAAAGTTAGAAACTCACTTGGCGCAAGTTAAAAGATGTATACAATTTCTGACTCGGCATATAAAAGGGGCCGTCATGCATTGCATACCCATCTGCAATAATTTTGTTTTCTAACAATCTGAAAAAAGAATAGTTTAAAAACACGACACGTGCGATGGTAGACATCATGTGCTATTGGAAAAAACGATTTAGAATTCCGTACCCAAAGGTTTAAAACGGGTCCCTATTACTAAGACTCGGCTGTCCGTCTAGACAGACATCCGGTGTCCGTCTATCCGTCCGTCCGTTTGACCGTCCGTCTATCCGTCCGTCTGTCCGTCCGTCCGTCCGTCCGTCCGTCCGTTTGACCGTCCGTTTGACCGTCCGTTTGACCGTCCGTTTGACCGTCCGTTTGACCGTCCGTCTATCCGTCCGTCTATCCGTCCGTCTGTCCGTCCGTCCGTCTATCCGTCCGTCTGTCGGTCTGTCCGTCTGTCCGTCTGTCCGTCTGTCCGTCTGTCCGTCTGTCCGTCTGTCCGTCTGTCCGTCTGTCCGTCTGTCCGTCTGTCCGTCTGTCCGTCTGTCCGTCTGTCCGTCTGTCCGTCTGTCCGTCTGTCCGTCTGTCCGTCTGTCCGTCTGTCCGTCTGTCCGTCTGTCCGTCTGTCCGTCTGTCCGTCTGTCCGTCTGTCCGTCTGTCCGTCTGTCCGTCTGTCCGTCTGTCCGTCTGTCCGTCTGTCCGTCTGTCCGTCTGTCCGTCTGTCCGTCTGTCCGTCTGTCCGTCTGTCCGTCTGTCCGTCTGTCCGTCTGTCCGTCTGTCCGTCTGTCCGTCTGTCCGTCTGTCCGTCTGTCCGTCTGTCCGTCTGTCCGTCTGTCCGTCTGTCCGTCTGTCCGTCTGTCCGTCTGTCCGTCTGTCCGTCTGTCCGTCTGTCCGTCTGTCCGTCTGTCCGTCTGTCCGTCTGTCCGTCTGTCCGTCTGTCCGTCTGTCCGTCTGTCCGTCTGTCCGTCTGTCCGTCTGTCCGTCTGTCCGTCTGTCCGTCTGTCCGTCTGTCCGTCTGTCCGTCTGTCCGTCTGTCCGTCTGTCCGTCTGTCCGTCTGTCCGTCTGTCCGTCTGTCCGTCTGTCCGTCTGTCCGTCTGTCCGTCTGTCCGTCTGTCCGTCTGTCCGTCTGTCCGTCTGTCCGTCCATCTGTCCGTCCGTCCGTACAAATACAAAAAAATTCTGTCCGTCCGTCTGTCCGTCCGTCCGTACAAATACAAAAAATTGAAGTCTGTTTTTTGTTTATATAAAGAGTTTATTTTGTGGGTTTTGTGGCTAAATCAAGATAAAAAATTAAAAATTCCTTGTTCTAACACTAGCTACTTGGAGGGTGGCAAAAGTTGAATAGTTTTGGAGTGGCAGCCAGCGGTGAAATCCCTGTAGCAGGCCTCCATCACTCTATGTACTTGCGCGCTATAAATACCTACCGCTCAGCGGGCCGCTTGCGGACCAAGCGAAGCGCGGCTGTCAAAGCGAAGCGCTCGCACGTTGTTCAAATTTTGATGGTTCCATTCGTTTTTTTGTTTGTTTTTAAAGTGTTATAATTTTTAATAATTAGGTTTTTTTATGAAAAACATAATAATAACCGATAATTCAGAAAGATAACAAAACATTAAAAATTAAAAATAAAAACATGTTAAAAATAAATATAGGTATTAAAAACGATACAATTTAAAACTACCCCATATAAGTCGAAACATATTCATAGTTCTCAATAACATAGTCACAAAACGTTTTGTTCATTTAATTTTATCGAAGAGGCAACCCCGCGATTTTTACGGATTCGCGTGGTGCGAAGCAATCACAACTATACGCTTGAGTATTTAGGCACATTTTAGCATGCAGTGGTTGCTGACGTGACAGTTGGGCTATTGCGCACTGTTAAAACAGTAGGTATTGGATATTTTCTTCTGAGTGAAGTATCTGTTACGTAGTAACTATTAAGTAATCTGTGCCTGTAGGTAGATTGAACTGTTTAAATACCTTTCATACAATTTTAACTCCAACAATTTTTACCTCGATATTAAAATCCAGCAAGTCTTACTACTGATAGAATTTTAGTAAATAGTACTGACTTAATCAGTGAATCAGATCGGTGTTCCAAAACCCGATGACGACCCAATGCCATATTTTGATTCTAAATTCCCAACGTAACTTGACATCTCACGCTTATAAATACCTACTTTAACGTCCAAGCCGGGGTCGGATAATTTTGGACATGATAAACCTTCTAATATAAATTAACATCTCGCGCTCATGCTATGTCTAGTTTTGTTGGATAGATCTTTCAAGATAAGCTGACATCGCGCGCTCATACTGTGGGTCACTACATTAGTCTGCGATAGAGGTCTTACAGTAAAAAAAATAAAAAAAAATAAATCGGTTCATAAATGACGGAGTTTCGAAGTAACAAACATAGTCCATGAAGAAAATCATTCAGTCGAATTGAGAAAAAAACACCTTCTTTTTCCTCTTTGATGGTTTTTAAACGAATTCAAATAAAAAAAAATTGCCAAAAAAGAAACAACTTCAAAACGGAAACTAAAAAGTATGAAATAAATTAACTTCTACAGAAAATTTCGAGTTTATAAGTGATTAAAAGAAATATAAACAATTAAATAAGTATGTCTTTAAAAATTTTGAAGACGGTGCCAAGTAAAACAATAACTAGAAATAGATAATATAGGTACCTATAATCAATCTCTTTTCACATCTCAAGGAAACAGGTGGCACCGTCTTCAAAATTTTTAAAGACATACTTATTAAATTGTTTATATTTCTTTTAATCACTTATAAACTCGAAATTTTCTGTAGAAGTTAATTTATTTCATACTTTTAAGTTTCCGTTTTGAAGTTGTTTCTTTTTTGGCAAAAAAAAATTATTTCACATTTTATAGTTTCCCATGACTGTCCTTCATTTTCATTATCAAACCCATTAACAGTCACAACCCATTTAGATGAAAGGTCTCAATAATATAAGTTAATCAAGCCCAAACACAAAGTACTTGCTGTAAACCGTTGTCGAGTTCCCTCGACTGCCTTTCCGCTCCATCATCAGGTCAACGTCAGACCCTCATTAAATATTAGGGCTTTAAAATTCTTATTATTGCATAATATTAAGAAACACACTAGTGGCAATGCAATTTTTTCGAGTGTTTCCCTCGATTTCTCCAGGATTCCACCATCAGATCCTGGTTTCCTTACCATGGGACTACCCTCGGGATACCCCCTTTTCAACAAAAAAAGAATCATCAAAATCGATTCATAAACGACGAAGTTTTGCGTGGACATACATAAAAAAAATATATATAGGTACGGTCGAATTGAGAAACTCCTCCTTTTTTTTGAAGTCGTTTAAAAAAAAAGGAGTTTCTCAATTCTATTTTTTTTAAACGACTTCAAAAAAAAGGAGGAGTTTCTCAATTCGACTGTATATATTTTTTTTATGTGTGTCCACGCAAAACTTCGTCGTTTATGAATCGATTTTGATGATTCTTTTTTTGTTGGAAAGGGGGTATCCCGAGAATGGTCCCATGGTAAGGAAACCAGGATCTGATGGTGGAATCCTGGAGAAATCGAGGGAAACTCTCGAAAAAATTGTATTTTCGACTAGTCTGTTTCTTATGTTTCTTCACACAACTTCGTCGTCCATGAACCGATTTTGATGATTCTTTTTTTGTTGGAAAGGGGGTATCCCAAGGGTGGTCCCATGGTAAGGAAACCAGGACCTGATGGTGGAAACCTGGAGATATCGAGGGAAACACTCGAAAAAATTGCATCGCGACTAGTGTGTTTCTTAATATTATGCAATAATAAGAATTTTAAAGCCTAATATTTAATGAGGGTCTGACGTTGACCTGAAGATGGAGCGGAAAGGCAGTCGAGGGAACTCGACAACAGTTTTGAGCAAGTACTTTGTGTTTGGGCTTGATTAACTTATATTATTGAGACCTTTCATCTAAATGTTATTAGGGGTCTGATAATGAAAATGAAGGACAGTCAAGGGAAACTATAAAATCAATTATGGCTAATTCTCAAAAAAGTGGCACTACAACCTGTCAATCAATTAATGTTAGAACAATTTTTTTTCAGGACGGCCTAATCGTATTTAAATTATCAATTAATATTTAAAGACACTTTCTACATCGAGGCCTAGTAATTAAAAGTAAATAAAATGTAATAGGTTGGGGAAAAAGTCTTTTCGCATATAGTATGTATGAACTTGTATTAAAATCTCTTTGGCTATACCATTTGTATCTGGCTGGTTTTGGTATCATTAAAAAGTTTTAATTTTAAAGAAGGCACTTCCAAATTCAAATTAGGAATTTGTGTGATTTTCATTTGTTATTGTTGTTGTTAAAATGAGTGAATCTAAAGAAGAAATTCGATACATTTTAAAATTTTACTATAAAAAAGGTAAAAATGCAACTCAAGCCGCGAAAAAAATTTGTGATGTTTATGGACCTAATGCAGTATCTGTGAGAGTAGCGCAAGTTTGGTTTAAGCGTTTTCAAGCCGGAAATTTTGATATCAAAGATGCATCTCGCTCTGGTCGCCCTGTTACGGACAAAATTGATGCCATTTTTGAAAAAGTGGAGCAAGTTCGGCATTAGGGCATGTATACCGGTATACCGAAATACCGGTATACCGAAATACCGGTATATAAAGACAAAATACCGGTATTTCGATATTAATGAAATATCTCTTTTTTTTCAAAGGAGATAGATAAAATACTCTGCAGAAGCAGAATGCTTGTTTGTATCACGAACCCCGTAAAGTAACATTATATTGTTTAAGTATCATTAGTGTACTCGTTACGTTAGATAGTGAGTTTTGTATTCTGATTTATTTTAAAATAATAACATATTATGGGTCCGTCGAAGGGAGATACTATTTTAGATAAGGTACCTACCTATTTGTTTTTTTTTTATAATTAGTGATGGATATTAAACTAAGACTGATTTAAGTTGCCATTTGATTGTGATATTGAGCTAATGAGACAATTAAAATAATTTAGAGATGCGCTGAACATTCGTTTACTATTCGGTATTCGGCATATTCGGCAACTCAACCGAATATTAGGCCGAATATTCGGTTAAAATGACAATTTATTCGTTTATTTTGCTTAGTGATAATTTGCTTGATAAAACAGGATATTAACCTCATATTAAATTATTTTATACCAAGGAGCGGTTAATCTATGTATTACAAGAGTTATTAGGAGATGATAAAATGAGGATAAGTTAATAAGTGACACATAAAGATAGAATTTAGAAACCTAGACATTCTGCTCTATCTAGTGACCGTCAAAGGCGCTTTTATTTATAAACTTTACCTATTTGTTGTATCAAAATTAGTGTGAAAGTGCAACCCAATTGTTCGGCAGAACTATCTGCAACCGTCATACTTACCAATATCGTTATTGGAACAATTCAAATGACAAAAAGTAGTATTTAAAAAAATACCGAAAAAATACCGAAATTTCGATATACCGGTATTAAAAATTTTAATACCGGTTTCAATACCGGTATGAAATATGTTCCGGTATTCCATGCCCTAATCGGCATATTAGTAGTTACGATGTAGCTGAAGAACTGGCAATTGACCACAAAACGGCTGGGTACACTAAAAAGCTCGATATTTGGGTGCCTCATGAGCTCACTGAAAGAAACCTAATGAACCGTGTACTCATTTGTGATTCTTTATTACGACGTAATGAAACCGAACCATTTTTGAAAAAGCTGATAACTGGTGATGAAATGTGGATCACATACGACAAGAACGTGCGAAAAAGATCGTGGTCAAAGGCCGGTCAAGCTTCACAGACTGTGGCAAAACCCGGGTTAACTCGCAACAAGGTAATGCTGTGTGTATGGTGGGATTGGAAGGGCATCATTCATTATGAGCTGTTACCGCCAGGCAGGACCATCGATTCAGAACTGTATTGCGAACAATTGATGAGATTGAAGCAAAAAATTGAGAGAAAGCGGCCAGAATTGATCAACAGAAGGGGTGTGGTTTTTCACCATGACAACGCTAGACCTCACACATCTTTAGCCACTCAGCAAAAATTACGAGAGTTTGGCTGGGAGGTATTAATGCATCCGCCGTATAGTCCTGACCTTGCACCTTCAGATTTTCATCTGTTTCGGTCTCTGCAGAATTCCTTAGGCAGTGTCAGGTTAACATCACGAGAGGACTGCCAAAACCACTTGTCGCAGTTTTTCGATCAGAAACCTCAAAATTTTTACAGCAATGGGATCATGTCACTACCAACAAGATGGCAAAAAGTTATGGAACAAAATGGCACCTACATACTTTAGTCAAATGTAAATGAACTATAAAAAAAAACTTTTTGAATTTTCATATAAAATACGAAGAAACTTTTTCCTCAACCTAATATAATATAATATTAACTTTAGTTTGTAACTACGTTTTGTCGTTCACTTGACGTGTCCCAACGCCAGATACCGAACTTTGAGGTTAAAAATAAAATAGAAAACATTAACCAAAAAAATATTGAGTGCTTTATGTAGCCTACTTATACCTTCCATATTTATAACTTTAGTATTTCACAACTACTCTTAATACAAATTTTAGTAGATAAATGCAGTTTAAGTTTGTCCGAGGTAGTTTTTGTCGTTGTTCTGCCACCGCACGAGCACTTCTATAGCGTACGCACTATGTTACCCCCCGTGCCCCCTCTTGCATGAATCGACGCGGCCAGTCGTCGGCCAGCGCCTGTTACAAGTTCACGTGTTTATAGCTATTGAAGGCGACGTGGAAAATAAAAATATTCGGCGAGCGGGAGTTTGTAACAGGTATGTTGTCTTTGTTCTGCCATTTGAATGTCGAAAATTATGTTGATGTGATGAAATTCGTTTGCATTATGTAAATTGGTGTTTATTTTCTTGTCAAAACATATTACGGGCATAAACCAAATACTTTCCTTGTAATTGTAAAAAACCGTTAAATTGTCGGTGACCTGTAAGTCGTTAGCCTGCTAGTCAAAATCAGGTTGACGACACGTGAGGCAGGTGAACGTCATTTTCCTTAGAAATTACTGCCAGTTAAACAAAATACTAACCAATCGGGTTTACCCTTCTTCTAAAGTACTATGCGATATACTTATTTACGGATTGTTAGGCATTTGAGGAGATTCTATATCCAAATGGAATGTTCAACTGTCGGTCTTCCCACGTTCATATAAGGGAACTAATTTTTGAGCAGTTCTTTAATTTATTCGAGCTGTTATTATGATCAGTTGAAAAACATATTGAGCAGTTATTTAATTTTATGACGGTTCATTAATTATTACGACTGTAAAACATGGACAGTAATAAAAAATAAATTAGTCGGTTATTTTATCATACAATGTCAATTCGAAAAATAATTGACGAGTCCAAAATCTAAACGACCGGTAAAAATGAATGGAATGAGCGGTTCGATAAATAGGTCGGGCGTTAACGCAAAGTACATTCAACTCTCGGCGATTAAGTAGGTCGGGAGCGCTCGCTGCCCGTAGAGAGCGAGCGCGCCCTACCTACTTACTCGCCGAGGGTTGAATGACCTTTGCGTTACAGCGTGCGATTAATAATGAAATTCTTAATTAAAAATGAGTTGTGGAATGTGTTATATATCACTAACAGTATACCTGGTTAAAAGGAAAGTGATACTTTTCCGAACACCCGTATAAATTAGTTACCCTTTGATACAATAGCTAATTAATATACCTATTTTCAATAAACAATTTGTTTTATTTAATTACTTCTGTCAAAGTAGGTAGGTACTGTTTATTTATTTTATATTGCCGCCTTATTGTTTACAGAATTGCTTAGAATGAGATTTCTTACCGACAAATTCTGATTTATTACTGCTCCCACGTAACCGCTCAATCAGACACTTTTACCGCTCATTTAATTTTTTCCTGCTCCATTAGATTTTCACTGAACTATATCTTTATTTTTTATTACTCAATTTTAGTTAATTTACTGCTTAGTTTTAATTGCTCAAATAGTGTTTAAACGCGCCATTTATAATTTATTACTTACCAAAACTGCTATTTTTAACTGCTTCTTTGAATCAGTGCCAATATAAAATAACATGACTTTCGATTGTAGAACTTTTGAATGTTTTTTTTTTTTTTGCTTTAAGAACATGTAGGTAATGTTAAAACTTTTAAGGCAATTCAACATGCTTTACTATTAAAAATATAAATCCTACAAAAATTTTGATTTCGTTAATAATTATTTGGAAAGAGTTTAGAATTATGTTTTGTTTATTTTTTGTTATAGCCTAAGAGGTACTTTGAAAAAGCTAATATTAAAGATAATTAAAATAAATGTGATTGATAGATTATTAAACTATGAACCTGCGCACATTGTCGTTAACCCGCTGACAGTTTCAACTAATTTTGTATTGGATTGTCGGTATCCTGCACTTCTTATCAATAACCTGGATCCTGATATTCGTTCACCTGTCATCACAGTCATTAACCTGGACGCCTAGTATTTTCAAATGCTTATATTTCCTAAACTATTTGAATAATTTATTTACTTCCCTCCACTTGATATCGAATACTGGTCTATATATCTAGCGATAACTGAAGTCAGAAACTTAGAATCGCAAACTTAAAAAAAAAACGCAAATTTAATTCAGCGGTGCCACTTTTTTGAGAATCAGCCTTATAAACTCGAAATTGTACAAGTTAATTTATTTCATACTTTTTAGTTTCCGTTTTGAAGTTGTTTCTTTTTTGGCAAAATTTTTTTTTTGTTTAAAAAGATGGTCATAAACGGTGGATGGTGGTGGATGGTAAAGGTGGTTAGAAATGATTTAAATTCACCTCTGCAGTCCGAAGTGGTTTGCGGCTTCACCGAACGGCTGGCATCTCAATAACATGTACACTATGTAACTGCGCTCTATGTTAGAGAACTTCAGCTGTTTGACATTGAGTGTCCTAAAAAAACCACCCGACATTATACTCGTACTTCCTACTTAACTTAGTAAGTTGGTATGGGCATCTTTTATAGCTCAAACAAAATAAGAAAATAAAATAGATGTTGTATACTTATAATACTTATATACCTTGCAGCTTTGAGCATTTCTTTCTCATGTGGGGTCCTGAACATCTTTTGCAGCAAATTGTCTGAGTGGCCAATATATTTGCGACGGTGTTCCTTGAAGTGTTTGTTCACGCCAAAAGCTTCGGCGTACGTCGCCAGCACGCTATCGGTTGCGTGAAGTTTTACGAATTGTAATTTCTTGTTTTTGGACATCTAGAGACGTAATGTACTTCTATAAACGAAATCTTTAGCTCAACGCTTCCAAACAATTGTGCTTTTATCAAATATTAAGTATCTACCTATTTCAAAGCAGATACATATATAGTTGGGTAGCTATTTATGATATTACATCATCCGAACCATCGAGAATGAAAGAGGAAGGATGTTAGGGCACACGAATTTCTCAAAGAACATCTAAGATATAATAGGTCTTTACCTATGAAATTGCCGTTTTACAGTACTGGCCATTTCAATTAAAAATATTTTTTGTTTAGCTAAGAATTCTAATTTCAAATTAATTTCATTTTAAAAATATGGAATTCTTTTTCCAAAAACAGTCATTTGTTTATTGGTTAGTGTTACATTTTCATTGCATTTCAATCATTTTCGTCAACATGGATACGTTAAAAATTCGAGTAATTATGGAATATGAGTTCCGTCGTGGCAGCAACGCGGCACAAGCGGCTCGCAACATCAACGACGTGTACGGAGCTAACACTACAAACCAACGAACCACTAGTTATTGGTTTGCTCGCTTCCGTTCTGGAAATTTCGACCTGAAAAATGAACCCCACGGTCGTCCGAAGACTTTGGTCGATGCAGACGAATTGAAGGCGATCGTGGAAGCTGATGATACTCAATCTACGGCTGAATTAGCAGCAGCTTTCGACGTTAGCATCAAAACAATATTGGTCCATTTGCGTCAAATTGGCAAGGTAAAAAAGCTTGACAAATGGGTGCCCCACGAACTCAATGATCGCCAGCGCCAAGTACGCGTCGAGACGTGCCGTGCATTGCTCAACAGACACACAAATGAAGGAATTTTGAACCGCATTGTCACCTGTGATGAAAAATGGATTCTGTTTGATAACCGTAAGCGCTCAGCAAGTTGGTTGGATCCTGGTTCAGCACCTAAACAATGCCCTAAACGAAAACTTACCCCTAAAAAGTTGATGGTTACTGTTTGGTGGTCTAGCACCGGTGTGATTCATCACAGCTTCTTACCAAATGGGGAGAGTATTACTGCAGATGTGTACTGTGAAGAATTGAACACAATGATGGAGAAGCTGGCACGTCTCCGACCAGCATTGGTCAATCGCTCGTCTCCGCCGCTCTCCGCTGACCTAATACCGCACAAATGACGGTCTCCAAGTTGCAAGAACTGGGGTTGGAAGCTCTCCCTCATCCACCGTACTCACCGGACCTTGCCCCTACAGACTACTACTTTTTCCAGAATTTGGATAACTTCTTGACTGGAAAAAAATTCAATAACCAAGAGATCAAAACGCCTTTGAAGAATTTGTTGCCTCTCGTCCAGCTGATTTCTTTAAGAAGGACATTAATAAACTGCCACTGCGTTGGCAAAGATGCATTGATTGTATGGGTAATAACTTCACTTAATACAAATAAAAATTACATGAAAAAAAATCGTTTGAATTTTTTCATACAAAACGGCAATTTTTTTATTTATTTATTTATTTATTTCGATAACAATTAAAAATCGTGTTCGAACTAATTTCATAGGTAAAGACCTAATATATAGGAAAAATAAGTAAGATTTGTCTTTTAAAGAAAGTAGGAAATGAAGAGAACAAATAGAGGGAGTTCGCTGACAGTAACACATTTCATAAATTTATGGTCTCAGGAGTAACAAAAAAGCATTTAGATACCTAAAAATTGGCTGGGACAACAAGACTGACTTTAGTTAGTAAATCAGTGATAAGTAAAATAATAATGATAAGAATAGAACGCACTACTCCAGAGACAGCTTCTATCTCGATGCCTAATTTAGCAAGTCCTGAGAAGTATTTGTACTTTATGTCTTCCACTTCAGGATGTGTACTTGTCTGTACAACGAGCACGTAGTCGGCGCGTCGGGACCCGTCTTCAAGATATCCAGTTCGGAGGGCATAATGCTTATCATCCTCCTGTACGTGGATATTAAGTATATTAAATCATAACGAGCCTTTATCTTACAAATGTCAAGCTGTTGAAAAAAAACCTACACTTAAAACATGTGTCAAGTGAAGGATTCATTACTTTAATCGAGATGAGTTTTTAAGTGCCTTCGAACCTATAGCAGGCCTACCAGCTATCTATGTAGACAACGGTAGGCACTATGGAACATTTAAAACTAGTTATTTATAGGTAGATAATTAGGTGTCTTTAATCGGTTTTATCGAGGTCGATTATTTAAGGAAATGAGATAGTACCTAAGTAGTATAGTTTGTTACCTTCTCTTCGGCTTTCTCCTTCTTTTTAGATTGTTGAGTCACCTTTTGCTTAGATTGTATAGCGTCACTTTCTGAATGCTGCATCGCTACGTTCTTGTTGCCGCCCTTCTACAAGAAAACGAAAATTTGGCCTTCCGTACTGAATTTAGTAGGTACCTACCTATGTATGTATGGTAGGTAGATACCTTGGTATTGTAGGATGTATTGAACTATAACTTACCCCATCTTTACGTTTTCTGAATTTAGTTCTCTTAGATTCTAGGAATTCACACGATTCCCTACATTCAGAGCCTAGTTCTTCGTCATCTTCTTCCTGTAGTGCGGGCGTTAACGGTGCAGGAACCGGTGCTCCTAAAGGCGTTGTAGTTCCTTCGTCTACACCATCATCGCCCCCAAAGTCGGTAATCTCATATTCGTCCGATAATTTATTGATAACCCCTGAGCACACTTGTTTGCCGTCCGGACCGATTGCTGGTTTGCATATTGGTGGTATTATCTTTTCTGGAGTGGTAACGTATGTCTCCATAGTCTTTGAAAACTCTTTAAATGATAATATCTAGAAAAAGGAAATGTAGTCTTCTTGTTACAAAAAAAGATTTAAGTATCTAATCTATTTCTTGTTTTAAAAAAGGTCTTAACAGACTTTTTTTAGTGAAAATCGGTATCTGTTAAATACCTATCTCATTGACCAACCTTGAACTCTGGTTGATTCAATGTGGTAGCTGGAACAAGGGATTGTGACGTATCGGCGAGTTAAAACGATTAACATTACACAGATATTCCTACCTACTTAGTTAGTCACATTCCGTAAAGAAAACTGCCATAAATACCATTCAGAAAATTATTATGAGTATTACCTGTTTCGCTCTTGATGTACTGGGCAGGGGAGTAGGATCTTCGTCATGTTTAATTTTTAATATGTCATCAAACAGACTTCCTATTTTGTAACAAAAGTAACAAGTAAGTAAGTATACATAGGGTATTATACCTGAATCAACTTTAGTTATAAGTAAGTAAGTATACATAGGGTATTATACCTGAATCAACTTTAGTTATAAGTAAGTAAGTATATATAGGGTATTATACTATACCTGAATCAACTTTAGTTATAAGTAAGTAAGTATACATAGGGTATTATACCTGAATCAACTTTAGTTATAAGTAAGTAAGTATACATAGGGTATTATATATACCTGAATCAACTTTAGTTATAAGTAAGTATACATAGGGTATTATATATACCTGAATCAACTTTAGTTATAAGTAAGTAAGTATACATAGGGTATTATATATACCTGAATCAACTTTAGTTATAAGTAAGTAAGTATACATAGGGTATTATATATACCTGAATCAACTTTAGTTATAAGTAAGTAAGTATACATAGGGTATTATATATACCTGAATCAACTTTAGTTATAAGTAAGTAAGTATACATAGGGTATTATATATACCTGAATCAACTTTAGTTATAAGTAAGTAAGTATACATAGGGTATTATATATACCTGAATCAACTTTAGTTATAAGTAAGTGAGTATACATAGGGTATTATATATACCTGAATCAACTTTAGTTATAAGTAAGTAAGTATACATAGGGTATTATATATACCTGAATCAACTTTAGTTATAAGTAAGTAAGTATACATAGGGTATTATATATACCTGAATCAACTTTAGTTATAAGTAAGTAAGTATACATAGGGTATTATATATACCTGAATCAACTTTAGTTATAAGTAAGTAAGTATACATAGGGTATTATACCTGAATCAACTTTAGTTATAAGTAAGTAAGTTACTTTTAGGACTCGCTTAGAGTCAACGAAGCCGTATTCCTAAGTTCGATCTTTCGGATAAATATCAATGATATAAGGGCAGTTCTTATTATGAAGGAATAAAACGGAGCACTTTAAGTTCCAAACTTTTTAATGCTAGTTTCAGTTTGCTAGTCAGAGTTTAAGGTTTTGACTTTTTTTTGTGACATGAGTTTTTTAGGGCAGAAAAAATAATTTTTACCTACAAACATGTATAAAAACGCATAATAAATAAAAACAAATTAATAAGTACCTAGGTAATTTGTACTTCATACACAATATATATTATTATTATTATATAGGTACTGTTTGAAGAATGAAAAATAATTAAATTTTAGCCTTAATTCTTCTAACAAGTTAATGATAATTTTAACCAGGAATGTGAGAATTTTAAACAGAAATTTTAATTATTTTTTGTTTATTTACGTCACTACTGCAGCTCAAAATATGATACAACATCGAATATCATCAAATTGGCAAACATTTATCACTTATCAAGCGCGTTATCGCGTTCCTCTCTCATTGAATCCAGACGAGTGATACATAGGAAAGTGATAATTTTGAGCTTATTTTTACGAATAGGTACTACAAAAACACTGCATTTAAATGAAATGTTAACATTATATATTATATTTGCTTTGAGTATATTAATAAATTTGAGTACCTATATAAATAATAAATTTAAAAAAATCTAATATTGTTTACATGAATCGTATCAGACAAGTGAGAAGTTGTCTGACCCGAACGCTCGAGCTGTCAAAAAAACCGCGGTCACCGCGTTCTCATTGGCTTTTGGCGGCATTTCTAGCGACAATAAGCTCACTACACTTACATACTGTTTGTGATGCTACAACATCGCCCAATGTTTAATTTGTTGTTGTTTTTGTAATGTTTTAAGGCGACAGGATTGTTATAGTCGCAGTTTATACTGAAATGGCATGACGGAGGCGCGCAGCGAAGCGTCCTGTCAAGAAAACTCTTAAAAGTATTAGAATAGAGTCGTATTAGCCATAATTGCGTCCGCGCTGCTTGGCGGCGGCGCCGCTTGACGCGCGGGGCGAGTGGCGTGCTCCGTGGAGAGCGGATGAAATTACGGTAAATTAGACTCTATTCTCAATACTCATAAAAGTTTTCTTCACAAAACACTTCCGCTGCGCTCCTGCGCCAGGCTTCTTTGGTTAAAACAGCGCACAATTCATGTCCCCTTTATTCCTTGACTGAAATTCGTATAAAAATAGAGATACGTGGTTTATTTATAGGATATAGTAAAACTATATTTATTTTTATTCTGATTAAAGACAATAACTTTGATTTATATTCTTATCTTACGTAGAATTTCGAAAGAAAGCTTGACTTTTGGAGAGTCGTCCCACAGGCTTTTGATTTTGAATGAGAGAATTTTGAATGTCCTGAATGACTAAATTACGACTAATAGCAAGTATTTCGGATTATTCGGAACAAGATTAGTATATGGTTAGCAACATAATTAGCTAGAAAATGTCCCAAAAACACGTTTTCTTTCGTGTTTTCACCCTACCCTTGCCTTAACAGATTTTTTGAAATATGGCTGCATGGCTGCTTGCATTGCGTACGGCGTCCCAAGCATCCTCTAGCCAGTTCATACTTATAATATTGCAGCCGAGTGAGCGTTAAGTGGAGTGGGCGAGGTACATATAGGAGCTCCTTTGCCTAGGTATCTATATTGTAAGGCTACTTGTAGTATATTTGCTATACCTAGTGTCCTTGATCGACTGTACCTTACCGATCGACAGATTCCCAGTTGAACCCACCTACCTACTTGAAATCCTTTGTGAAACTATGCCTTACAGGTAAAGAATGAAAATTATTAAAAATTTGGTACTCGTTCATTAAACTTGTTTTCCTGAGAAGTACCTACTGCTTCTTTCGGTAGGTATTCATCACTAAATAGGTAGGTGCTTATTTATTTATTGTCAAAAACTTGAAACTTATTATTACCTCTTAGCTCTTTAGAAGTTTTCTTTTGATCATCACTTTCACCAGTAAACTGCAGGTTAAATTCACTAAATGAACGTTTGATACTTTCCATTTTCTTAATTTTAAGAAAATGAATTTAAAAAAGCAGCTTAATCTCTGTCATTCATTTAGTGATGTCAACAAATAACAAAGGTGTCAACTGTCAACACATCAAAGGTGTCAACTTGGTGTCAACACACCAATATGCCCTCGATATGCCGCCATCCTTTGAGCTGCCAGCTGCCGGCCCGGGCTTTGAGCCCGGCGGCTTAGGTAATAGCTGAAGTTACAACAGCTTTCATACGTTTGTTGGTTGGAAGCACAGACGTATGAGAGCTGCTGTATTCTTGGCTCATTCTTGGTCTTACGTTGGAAGCCTTTTGACCTTACTTTTAGCTGTTAGCCAATGCTTTTTTCTGAAAGACTCTAAGCTGAAAGATTACGTTTTCTTCTTTCTATCTGTCATGGAATGTCCATGTCACTATTTGTTATATTTCCTAATAATTTCCCTTTAATTATTCCCAATTGCAAGTTACAGCAGCTTTCATAAGAACGTCTGTGCCCAAATTATTTCTCTTTGATGATACTATTTACTTAGCGGATTTTTCCAACAGATTTTCTTAAAATAAGTAAAGAAAATGAAAAGAGTTAAAGGCAGGTATCCATTCGTTTAGTGATTTGAACCTACTACTCCAGTCATTATAGACATTCGAAATCGAAAATTTAACAATAATTCCAAAAGTTTTCAAACTTCGGTCAAGTGAATGGTACATTGGGACGACAATAAATCTCATTTTGCATCCTTGTCCGCAGTCCGGAACATTGTTAAAATTGCAATTAAATTAATTTTTGCTCTATGGTCGTGAAAAAAATTCCAAAAGTTCTGCAAACTTAGGGAAGTTTTCGATATAATATTTCATATCACGTATTAAATTTGCAACCAATTTAAGTGTACGGAACATTTTTTGTTATTAAAAATTAATGTTTTTCTTTATTAAACTGAAGCAAACGTTCCAAAAGTTCTGCAAATTTGACACATATATCGGAAAAATATACCGAACGGTTGTATAAATTTGCAACCTTTTTCGTTGACCGGAACATGTTTATTTATAATTATTTTTAATTCGTGGTAATTTTTTCGAGTAAGCTGGTCTCGGAATAATTACAAAAGTTTTCAAACATGGTTGCAAACTTCGAAAACATCTATTCTGGTGTATTTACAAATTTGCAACCTCATACGCTATCCGGAACTTTATGCAATTTGCAAAAATGTATTTTTTTTATTTTTTCACCTTCAAGAAAATTTCAAAAGTTTTGCAAATCGAGCGGATGGTCTTATTTTGGGATCGATACCACTATTCAAATTTGCAACTTCGCACGAGACCCGGAACCTTGTGTTATTTGCAAAAATCGACTTTTTTAATTTTATTACCGTCGAAGTAACACAAGGTTCCGGGTCTCGTGCGAAGTTGCAAATTTGAATAGTGGTATCGATCCCAAAATAAGACCATCCGCTCGATTTGCAAAACTTTTGAAATTTTCTTGAAGGTGAAAAAATAGAAAAAATACATTTTTGCAAATTGCATAAAGTTCCGGATAGCGTATGAGGTTGCAAATTTGTAAATACATCAGAATAGATGTTTTCGAAGTTTGCAACCAAGTTTCAAAACTTTTGTAATTATTCCGAGACCAGCTTACTCGAAAAAATGACCACGAATTAAAAATAATTATAAATAAACATGTTCCGGTCAACGAAAAAGGTTGCAAATTTATACAACCGTTCGGTATATTTTTCCGATATATGTGTCAAATTTGCAGAACTTTTGGAACGTTTGCTTCAGTTTAATAAAGAAAAACATTAATTTTTAATAACAAAAAATGTTCCGTACACTTAAATTGGTTGCAAATTTAATACGTGATATGAAATATTATATCGAAAACTTCCCCAAGTTTGCAGAACTTTTGGAATTTTTTTCACGACCATAGAGCAAAAATTAATTTAATTGCAATTTTAACAATGTTCCGGACTGCGGACAAGGTTGCAAAATGAGATTTATTGTCGTCCCAATGTACCATTCACTTGACCGAAGTTTGAAAACTTTTGAAATTATTGTGAATTAATTGTCTTGACTGACTGGACTATACAGTATAATGATGATTGATGACAATAATAACCTACAACACGTGGGTGTCCAATTGTCCATCAAGCGCAAACGCTCGCGCGGCAGCCTCAACGATGCAGACAAAAGCACAGATGCAAGGCTTGCGAAGCAGTCTGAGCTACCAGAATCCCTGGCGTATTCCCGATGAATTTGTGTTTCTGCATTACGCATGTCATTACGCTATGAACAAGATCTATATCGCGTATTGTCTATTTATTACTAGTTTTTTTATCAGAATAATAAATCGTCGCTCGAGAGTAAAACAGCACTGTCCACACCGCACGATCAGCGCACAGTGAGGCAGACCCCGAGCACCGCTCGGACGAGCCAACGTGCGGTCGAACGGCCCTGACAAGGGCCTGTGGCACATACACACGGACCGAGCATTTGGCTCGCGAAGCTGCCGCACAAGCGCGTGCGCTTACTGGAGATCCACTTAACACGTTCGCTTTAACGTTTCGACACTTCCTCAGTAGAGAGTTTAATGCGGAAGAACGTGTTATCACGTCGTCGACACAAATGATGTTTTAGCTCCAACATCGTGAGCAAACGTCGAGTTTCCATACATAGACCTTGCAGTTCACTGTTTGTGCAACAACATACCCATGTCCCACGAAATTTCAAAATATTGGAGTCTACTTACACATACCTACTCACTTAAGAGTCTATATCAAAAAAGCAAGACACTCCGCTTAAAACATAGTCAGTGCCACGCATTTAAAATAATATATTTTACAAACAATAGATATTTGTATGGATACAATTAGTATGGAAAAAATACATAATATGTGCCGCAGGCTTTGGCCGCAGGCCGTAAAAAAAACATTCTGTTTGCGCGAACGTGTTACCAAGTAAGATAAAGTTCGAGACAATTATGTTTAGTACCTATTTAGTGTTGAATAGGTTATTGAAAGAAGCAGTAGGTACTTCTCAGGTAAGCAAGATTGAAAGAGGCACCTACCTACATACATTATTAATAAATTATAATATCGTTTATTTAAGGCGATAGGTATTGATACTTGGTCCTGTAGGCACGTTTTCAACAAGGATTTCAACCTGTTTGTTGATAATAAACAATAGACAATAGTAAAAGTAAGCAGGTAGGTAGAAGTAACAAAGAATAACAACGAAGGTAACTACTTAAATCGTATTGTATCAGAAAGATCGAAATTAGGGATACTTACGCCTTTGTTGACTTCAAGCGAGTCCTTAATAGAAGTAACATTTTTCAATAGTACCTAATTCTAATGATCGAAACTCATAATTATTAATAAACCTCGGCTCGGGAACTATTTAGTAATCTGTGGTTCTGATAAGTTGGGTTCAGGTTATTTCTTTTTTATGACACGCCAGAAAATAGGTCTGTAACAGACTTAATTAGACATAAGTAACATACATTATAACTATATCTATTCCAAGCGTATGTACTGTTAATTTATACATATATTGTATTTTGAACATAGGTATAGGTCGCGCCACGTAAAATGAACCCTAGCTGACAGATGCGCATTAGACGATTTTTGAGTCTGACGTTTAACATTTGTTTTAAAATACCATCGCGCAAAATAGTGTTTAATTACAGTCTTGGTTTTACGCACAAAGGAAAGAAAAATATTATTAGTAGTATTAGCATAAGTAATCTGTGGTATTAGTAAGGTGGAATATAAATAAAAACAAAAATACCAATCAATATTGGATTTAGTGTAAAAAATGTAAAATTTATTTGAAAATTAAAAAAAAAACATATTTTTCTTCCATTAAGTCTTCATGAGTGGTGCGAAAACCAGATGAGGACGCGGTGTTGATGCCAGAAGTGGCCATTTTATTATCATCGTTGTCGTCACTTTCATAACCTTTGGAATCAGAATCATCACCCCCTACGTACAGTCTATAAATCAACATACGTAACCGGTGCGAAAGACTCTTACAAGAATGAAACGAGAAATAGCACTAGCACTTTCGAGCGTAAGTGTACCCATGCGCGAACACGTGATTTTCATTTGTTTCTAAAGTTCTTTTTACGTGGCGCGATCTATATGCGTTATGATACGTACCCACCCCGTATGTATACTTTCTTACAGTTACTTTTTTTACAAAATAGGATATCAGTCAAATCACACATTAAAAGTAAATCATGACGAAGATTCTACTCCCCTGCCCAGTACGTCAAGAGTGAAGCAGGTAATATTCATAATAATTTTCTGAGTGGTACCTACTTATCGGCTCTCGTCCATTCTAGCAGTGAAAATTCTACAACGGACGAGAGTCGATGGCCGCGAAGGGTTCTAGAATGGTGACCCAGAGCCAAAACCAGAGGGCGCGGCAGACCACCGCAGCGCTGGGTGGAGGACATCCGACGACACGGAGGCCGGGACTGGATGAATCGGGCACAAAACCGCCATAAGTGGAAAAAGAGGGAAAAGAGAAGGCCTATATCCAAGAATGGATTTCTCAAAGGCCACCATGATGATGATAATGACCTGCTTATAGTTTGAAGTTTCTTTACGGATTGTGACTAAATTGATAGGAATATCTGTGTAACGTTGATAGTTACAAACTACTTTTCCTTCTTCTAGATTACATCATCAAGCGAGTTCTCAAAGACTATGGCGACATATGTTACCACTCCAGAAAAGATAATACCGCCAATATGCAAACCAGCAATCGGTCCGGACGGCAAACAAGTGTGCTCAGGGGTTATCAATAAATCACCGGACGAATATGAGATTACAGACTTTGTGGGCGACGATGGTGTAGACGAAGGAACTACAACGCCTTTAGGAGCACCGGTTCCTGCACCGTTAACGCCCGCACCACCGCAAGAAGATGACGAAGAACTAGGCTCTGAATGTAGGGAATCGTGTGAATTCCTAGAATCTCAGAGAACCAAACTCAGAAAACGTAGAGATAAGGTAATTCAATACATCCTACAATATCAAGGCATCTACCTACCATACTTACATAGGTAGGTACCTATTAACTTCAGTACGGAAGGCCACATTTTCGTTTTTTTGTAGAAGAGCGGCAAAAAGAATGTAAAGATGCAGCATTCAGAAAGTGACGCTATACAATCTAAAGCGAAGGTGACTCAACAATCTAAAAAGAAGGGGATGTCAGATGAGAAGGTAAGACTACTAATCTCATTTCTTTAAATTATCGAGGTATCTATATATAACAAGCTTTTCTCAATGTTCCAAAGTGCCTACTGTTGTCTACCTCTACATAAATAGCAGAAGGTTTAGTTCTTTTAAACTCATCTCGATTAATGTTATAAATCCTTCACTTGACATGAGGTAGACCTTTAAGTGTAGGTAATCTTTTCCAACAGCTTGACATTTGTAAGATAAAGGCACGTTATGATATAATATACTTAATATCCACGTACAGAAGGATGATAAGCATGATGCCCTCCAAACTGGATATCTTGAAGACGGGTCCCGACGCGCCGACTACGTGCTCGTTGTACAGACAAGTACACATCCTGAAGTGGAAGACATAAAGTACAAATACTTCTCAGGACTTGCTAAATTAGGCATCGAGATAGAAGCTGTCTCTGGAGTAGTGCGTTCTATTTTTATCATTATTATTTTACTTATCACTGATTTACTAACTAAAGTCAGTCTTGTTGTCCCAGCCAATTTTTAGGTATCTAAATTCTTTTCTGTTACCCCTGATACCATACATTTATAATTTGTATTACTGTCAGCGAACTCCCTCCTTGTTCTCTTTTTCCCTGTTTTTTTTAAAAGACAAATATTACTTATTTTTTCTATATATATCTTAGATGTTCTTTGAGAAATTCGTGTGTCCATCCTTCCTCTTTCATTCTCGATGGTTCGGATGATGCAATATCATAAATACTTAGCTACCCTACTACTACTATATTATGTATCTGCTTTGAAATAGGTAGATACTTAATATTTGATAAAAGCACAACTGTTTGGAAGCGTTGAGCAAAAGATTTCGTTTATAGAAGTACATTACGTCTCTAGATGCCCGAAAACAAGAAATTACAATTCGTAAAACTTCACGCAACCGATAGCGTGCTGGCGACGTACGCCGAAGCTTTTGGCGTGAACAAACACTTCAAGGAACACCGTCGCAAATATATTGGCCACTCAGACAATTTGCTGCAAAAGATGTTCAGGACCCCACATGAGAAAGAAATGCTCAAAGCTGCAAGGTATATAAGTATTATAAGTATTCAAGCTCTATTTTATTTTCTTATTTTGTTTGAGCTATAAAAGATGCCCATACCAACTTACTAAGTAGGAAGTACGAGTATAATGTCGGGTGTTTTTTTAGGACACTCAATGTCAAACAGCTGAAGTTCTCTAACATAGAGCGCAGTTACATAGTTTACATGTTATTGAGATGCCAGTCGTTCGGTGAAGCCGCAAACCACTTCGGACTGCAGAGGTTTATTCTGAATATTTTTTCCAAATAGCACTTGATGTCCACCAACGCATGTGCAGTGCTTTTTATTTTTTCAGATTGTTAGAAAACAAAATTATTGCAGATGGGTATGCAATGCATGACGGCCCCTTTTATATGCCGAGTCAGAAATTGTATACATCTTTTAACTTGCGCCAAGTGAGTTTCTAACTTTGTTTCATAGGTTAGCAGAACTTACAACAAAATACTTAGGTATAAATATCCTAGAAACAAAACCTCTTGTTACCCTGGTGAATGTAGCTAAATAAATTAATCTTAATTAACGTTTTCAGGCATTATATATGAACTGGCAGGGGCTTTCCAACGTTTTCCAATACCAACCTCTAAATCTGGTTCAAGAATATTTTGGTTCAAAGGTAATAATAAAAGCTAAAAACTTCAAAACAGGTACAACTAATATTGAAAATAGGTACTTATAATTAATAGGTACTAGTACTACGTAGTAATATAGCATATGACGTAATTGTTTGTTTTTGTTTATCAGCTCGCTTTTTATTTCGCATTTTATGAGTTTTACAACAAAAGTTTGGTTTTCGCGGGATTGTGGGGTATTTTCATGAGCGGAATATATGTATTCAAGGATAAGGATTATTTCTATTATATCAGGTTCGTAGTGTATTCAATGCAGCATTCAAGTACCTAAATGCATCATAATATATTTTCTGCTATTTTCCTTCAATTTATCATTGTGTCTGTTATATGATTAGAGATTTCTGGTGCCATGAAGTAAGGTTTCGAGATGTTATACTCCCCTATGAGGAAAGATCCTTCTATCGTACCCACTCGACAATTTGTCCGGAGTGTACCGGTGGGCCAAGCAACAAAACTTGCGTTGTCACTGTGGGCGACGACTATTGCATTGACGTAACCTTAATGAAGTTCTATGACAACCCCTACATTGTTGTTTACAGTCTAGGACTAGCTTTTTGGGGTATGGTTTTTGACTTTCTATTGCTTACTATGTTATTTTGGTACTAGAGATGAGCTTCTCTTTGATGATCAGTGTCCACTCCACATACATACAAGTCAATAAACATGAACGAATCATTGCATTGTACCTAAATTATTTAGGATTTATTAGTATTAAGCCGAGACTAGGCCTCGGCCTCGGCTTAATACACCAGGTACCAAACACCCTTTGTAATATAATTTTTACCTGGACATTATGTCATAACATAACATTATTTTGATGAATTCCGTCGTAATATCCACCAACTTAAGTCTATACGGATACTGACTGATTTTAATTGTTAAAAGAGGTTTTGACTGGTAATAAGTAAAATTAAACTTTGATTGTCGTTTTCAGGTCTTATGTTCCTTTGGATGTGGAGACGAGCACAGTGTTACTGGAGCTGGATGTGGGAAGAGTATTACACTGCTGGCCGTATGATCATTAGGTGTGTACCCAACCAAATATAAAGGGCCTGCGGGAGTATTAACGAATTATAAGAAAATGAAACATAAAATCGGGTGCTGTTTGTTTTGCCTAAAAATTTGTCCTAATTTTATCAACACGCTCTAAAACAACCTACATATTTTGTATTTTCAATTGATCTCAAGTGACTTTGGCGCCACAGTATGACTTTGGTAGTGTATATTTTACAACCAAAGTGATTAATTAGCTATTATACATAATAGCCAGTCATTATCCATAATATCCGGCCCAAATTCGCCAAATTAATAAATATACTTCTACAATCCCTCCCGCTTTTCATCCCGTGTGTCACAGACCTATTTTCTGGGTTATCATAAAAAAAAACCTAAACTTAACCTTGGGGATTTTAATATGCACCCTTGCCAAAATTTAATTAGGTACTTTTTAGAGATAAAAAATAGCTCCGTCGAGATTTGGCTAGTTGTTTTTTACAGAATTTTGGTGGGATACACAATAGGTGCAATTTATAGGGGCATAAAGGCTGATTGAAATACAATTTTATACTAATCTTCACCTAGCCCTACTTGTTTTATTACTTTATCCAAGTCGTCAAAGATATTGTTAATAATAGCCGGATAAAATGATTAATTTCGAATCATTAATAACTTTGACCAAATTGAGTAGTTATTATGAGTACCTAATGGCTGGTTAGTACCTACGTATAATATCTGGATTAATCACTTTGGCTGTAACATATATCTTGGAAACCTGACACATATCGAGATTTTTTACCGCCACAATCGCTGATATTTAAAAATGTTAGATCTTACAGTAGCTTAGATTTGATTTGGCTAGTATTTGTCAGATTTGAATTTCTTTATAAAATTACTAATGTAATGAAAACTAGCCAAATCAAATCTAACTTAAGTGTGCTTACGTACATTAAAATCTCACAATTATTTTTATGGTGAAGTCCACTGCGTAATTTTCGTATCAACGCATCAGGTGGCAGACCTTTTTTATTAGGTACATTGACGTTTTTGGTAGGATTTGTTCTAAGAAAACCGTTTCAGATACGAGTCTGGAGTATTGCGTAAGAATCCTGGTAAATATCGATTGGATAAGTCTTTCTGGGGAAATTTTAACACTATCATATCAATGTTCTGTCGGCGTGGCTTATACAATGCAATTTTACCTATTCTGGTAAGTGGGCAAATCGCCACAAGCGCTTTATGTTCCTTGGAGGTCATTGCTCAGCGCTTTCATTCATAAAATTGTAGTACCTAGTTACCTGCTTACGCAGGTTACAACTACAATATTATTACTTACGTAAGTAAATGGATTTGCAAGTTGATTGTTTGCTGACTTTGCATTAGACAGGTAGTTAGGTACTTTCAATTTATTATTTATTTATTTAACAGTTTATTGTAAGATGATAGTACACAGAGATACAATATTATAAATGCACTTTATATTTTGACTGTAACTTGTTTTACAGTTTTTTATTATAACCATTATTGCCATGGGCATTCATATCGGAATGTATTCATACTATAGACCAAGGACATTGACTTCAAAACGGATACGTTATACGCAAACGCTGCCGACATTGAACAAAAAAAAAGATTGGATGTTTTTCACAGTCGAAAGTTTAGCTTTCATTTTATTATTTTTTGGACTTAAAATTGTAAGTTCTACTTGTCTCTCTCTATATAGTATATAGTACAATGATGTGCCTAAGTAGGTAGGTACAGCAACCAGCATGGTATGTTTATACCCTGACAAAAGCGTTACTACCTTATTTTGAGGATCTGATCTCCTATTAGTCTAGTCATTATAGTAAGTTCACCTCGGAATTCGAGATACCCAGCTGTAAGTCTGTAAATACTTGTATATTGACACCCTAAAAGTTGTCTCAAAACCTACATTGTGGTAGGGTGTACGGGTGTACGCAACTATTAAATTTCAAGGTCAAAGGTCACAAAAATCGGTTTTTGGCGCTTTTTAGGGTTCCGTACCTCAAAAGGAAAAAACGGAACCCTTATAGGATCACTTTGTTGTCCGTCTGTCCGTCCGTCCGTCTGTCAAGACCCTTTTTCTCAGGAACGCGTAGAGGTATGAAGCTGAAATTTATATCAATTACTCAGGTCTACTGTCCCTTGAAGCTGTGAAAAAATCAAACTTCTAAGCCAACGCAATCAAAAGATACAGCCATTTATGCCGCAAATTTTCGACACTTGCAAGGGAATCAAAACCTACAGGGTGCTTCCCGTGAACTCAGAATCTTGAAATTTGGTACGAAGCAACGTCTTATAGCATAGATAAAGGAAAAATTACGAAAACCATAAATTTTTAGTTACATCACAAAATATATATTTTTTAATAATCTTAAACTTACTACCCATTTCCTCATAAACGCGTAGAGGTATTAAATTGAAATTCATACCAAATACTCAGGTCTATAATACCTTTAAGCTGTAGCAAAATCAAACTTCTATGTCAACGCAATCAAAAGAAACAGCAATTTAAGCTGCATATTTTGAAACTCGCAAGTACTTGCAAGGGAATCAAAACCTAAAGGGTACTTCCAGTCGACCTTGAATCTTGAAATTTGGCATGAAGCAACGTTTTATACCACACATAAAGGAAAAATTCCGAAAACCTTAAATTTTTAGTTACATTACAAAATATATATTTTTTAATAAATATAAATTATCTTCTCGTCTTATTGTTGTGGGAGACTTCAATATAGATTTTAGAATGAATCCCCAAAATGGAATTTCCACATATTTTTCCTCCATAAACATGTTTCCGTTAATAAACAGTAGCACTACACGAAGTTGTACAACTATTGATAACGTTTTTTCGAACTTCAATGTTCAATGTGGTACTATTCACACCTTTTTCAGTCACCATTTACAGGTCTGGTTCAAATTTAATACTTAATTAATATTTTTGAACCAGATTTCTAAATAGTGACTAAAAAACTTAGTAAATAAATAACTTTAATAAAAGAACTTTCGCAAGTCTGCTGCAAGGCTAGTATAAGTGTTTCAGTTATATTATAGATAAATGATATGTGTTAATATAAAATAAAGGATTACTTAAACGATAAAGAGATCTTTGTCTTAAATTTATGCTCCTCCATCTTTCCCCATTGTAATGTTATGAATTTCATTTTGCAATAAAAATACCATAGATATAACTCGATTGTCGTAATGAACGAACTTTGTAAACCTTGCAGGTTTGTACGGAACCCTCGGTGCGCGAGTCCGACTCGCACTTGGCCGGTTTTTTTTTTGTAAATATCTCATTTCCTATGGGTTTTTTGCTATTTGTATTTACTAGTGGTGGGCCGAGTACCTGTTTTACCGAGTAACCGAGTACCGAGTATTACTCGGTTTAAAGTTTACCGAGCCGAGTACTCGGCCGAGTTACTCGGTATAGTTAAAGTAGGTAGAATTTCGCGCGAAGAAGCTCGGGAGCGAGTGGTGATATTGGTGTTAGAACTGTCACTCCGCACCCCACTTATTATTCATAATGAAAACAATAAACCGAAACCGTCAAGTGGCAAATTCTTTTTTAAAAAACATTGCTTATGAATTTTTCTTCTAAATAATTATGATAATAGCAATTCATAACATTGCTCCAGCTGGGAAAAGGCCTATATATGTACCATTAGAAGGAATTAGACTATGATCTACCAAGCAAATCCAATGTGCAAGGTAGATTTATTTGTACCGAGTACTCGGCATTTTTACCGAGTTATTCGGCCGATTACGAGTAGTGAAAAAAGTGCCGAGTACGCCGAGTACCGAGTATTAACCGAGTACTCGGCCCACCTCTAGTACTTACTATCAATATTGTAGAATACAAAATTCTCTACAAATTTTGTTTGAAAAATTTTTCATACGGTGAACCGTTTTCGAGATAGAGGGCGGAGAGCGCGCGGTCACAGCATCACTTCAGGTCAACCGGTGCTTCCGGTCAAAAACGCGCCATATATTGTTGATGAACGATCGATAAGTCAATGATTATAAATATTTGTAAATTTTTCCAATAAGGTTCAAAATAAGGAAAATATTTAAAGTTTTACGTCTAATAATGGTGCTTAAGTATGTCTTTTGAAAATCTGTATGTGTTAATCAACTTATGATGCTGACTGTACCTACAATTCGAGAATTTGAGATGTTTTAAATTTGGCTATTTTCTCATTATGTGTTTCTTGAGAAGGTTCTATGTAACTAGAGTATTTGAATTGTTTGAAGAAATATCACATTAGGTAATGCTAATTTTCTTCATTATATAAAAATTTAATTAAAAATTTAAAAGACCCCCGACTATAAAAAGTAACAAATAAGTACCTAACTAATATTTAACTTTCATACAAACTTCATTTTGTCGGGGGACCGCTAAGTAGATTGGTGGATACGCGAATATAACTATCATAAATAATAATCATAATGTGATGACAAAATTTAAAAACAAAACCTGTGATATGTTTTAAATGAATCGATAAATAAAAATAAAAATAAAATAAAAATTAAATTTTAAATTTAATTTTTATTTCGAAGATTTTAAACTTTTATTAAGTATATAATTTATTATAATCCTGTTGTCAGCATTGCATTATATTAAGAACTAGCTTTTACCCGCGACTTCGTCCGCATAAGTTTTTTTGTTTTCTCCCGGCTGTAAGTCCCCCTGCAACAATGTCCCTCTATCGTGTTCCGGTCATCAACTTCATATCAAAATTTGTTCAAAAGTAACCTAAGCACATAATGGATAGCTCCGAATGTTTCCTTAGTAAATATAAATAGTAAATAATGTAAATCGGTTTAAAATACTACTTACTATACCTACCTGCCAACCTCCGATGTATACAAATCAGATCAATAGTTTTGGCGTAATGTGCTAGACAGAGTTTTAATGTTGTAGATAGGTAGCTATGTATACGTTCCTGTGGGAATGAGATATTCTCCCGAAGTAAAAAGTATTCTGAATTTTGGTACCTTCCTACCCTATTAGTTAAGTAGTGTGATGGAATGTTGCTAAGTTTCGATCCAAGTAAAACTGTTAAATAAAGACAGTTGCATCAAAATTTTATCATAAATTCCATAAATTATGGCGCCTACCTACCCTCTAAGTTAGAAAAGTGATTTAATACTAACTTGAAGTCTTAGTAACACTCAGTTTAAAAAAAAACATCAAAATCATTTCAGTAGCTATGGCGTCATGCGCTTCTTAACACGATCACGCTAGATTTCCGCGGGAATGAGGTATTTTCCCGCCGTAAAAAGTAGCCTGTGTCCGTGCCTAGGATTCTATCTTTAAATTAACCAAGTCTTATAAAAATCCGTTCAGACGTTAAGGCGTGAATGAGGTAAACTTTTAAAACAAACGATTAAAAATCACTAACTCAATTCAGTTTTCTGCCTACTTCCTACCCCCTAAGTACGATGACGTGATCATTTTGATCTTATATCCGTTTCTAGATAACCATCTATTACCTTACTAATTTCATCAAAACCCGTTCAGCCGTTTAGACGTGAAAGAGCAAAAGTCCCAACAAAAACGACTAAAAATCACTAACTCAATTAAGTTATCTACCTACTGCCTACCCCCTAAGAACGATGGCGTGATTATTTATAGCCTATGACCATTTCTAGGTTATCATCTATCACCATACCAAATTTCATCAAAATCCGTTCAGCCGTTCAGGCGTGAAAGAGTAACATACAGACAGACAGAGTTACTTTCGCATTTATAATATTAATCTACTATATAATCTATATACATATATATGTATATATATAATAATATAATATATATAATGTATATATATAATAATATAAAATATAATATATATACAGGGTGTAACAGAAAGGGTATATAAAGCCGAAACACAGCGATAGTCCTCATGAACTAAACAACTTTCCCCAAGGAACATGGGTCGTAACTCGAAAAAAAATTTTGGATCGCCCATACTTACTCGATCAGCTGATCGGGCATTTTGTATGGGGAGGCGAAATTTTTTTTTCGAGTTACGACCCATGTTCCTTGGGGAAAGTTGTTCAGTTTCATGAGGACTATCGCTGTGTTTCGGCTTTATATACCCCTTCTGTTACACCCTGTATATATATATATATATATAGTATGGATGGATAGTATGGAAGTATGGATTTAGTATTAAGTGCCTAAATATAAAGTTTCATGTTTTTATCTTTGAATAATGACTATCTCCCATACTAACTTTCATCCCTTATTACCACCCCCTTAAGCCTTTGTTCGCGACAAAATATAGCCTATGTCCTTTCTTAAGGTCTAGACAACCTCTCTATCAAATTTCATTGAAATCGGTTCATTAGTTTAGGCGTGAAAGCGTAACAGACAGACAGACAGACAGAGTTACTTTCGCATTTATAATATTAGTATGGATAGTATCGATTAAACACTGATCAAAACGAATCCAAACACGACATATCTGCTGTTAAATTTTTCAAGAATGGATGGAGTGCTGGAAATTCTGACTCCATCATCAGCTCCTCATCTGTTGTCACCATTGCATTATATTAAGAATTAAACTCTGATCAAAATTAATCCAAATACGACATATCTGCTATTATATTGGATCTACAATCCTGCCACAGCTGACAAAAGAGCTGATGACCTTGAAATGGCTGAACCGATTTGCATATTTTATATCTAAGAATACTCCCAGGAATACCAGCTTTAAATTAAAAAAAAACCGCATCCAAATCCGTCCACGCGTTTAGGAGCTACAGTGCCACAGACACACACACACACACACACACACACACACACACACACACACACACACACACACACACACAGACAGATATCGACGTCAAACTTATAACACCCCTCTTTTGGCGTCGGGGGTTAAAAAATGAAAAGTTGATACAGGAATAACACAATTTAATGTAGCAAGGTCGATCAAATTATTAAAAATATAAAGACAGCAAAATCCTTGTTTAAAATATAGAAGCGAATTTAGAACTATATTCTGCAAGCATTTACTTCTGATTCTGAATATTTAAATATAGGACAAACGACATCTTCAAATAAGTGTTTTTTCTCTGTGAGTGCAAAATATACTAATATGAGTTAAGCGTTTCATAGCTCTTATAACACCCCTAAAAGGTACATAGGTACTCACTTATTTACAAACATACCCTAAGATAGACAACTACACGTTACAACAAGGAATGGACGTGGTATGCAAATCCATTCACAATTCCAATCTTAGGGCCCTACCTAGTGTGACCGTGCGCTCTCCGCCCTCTATCTCGAAATTGGTTCACCGTATGAAAAAATTTTTCAAACAAAATTTGTAGAGAATTTTGTATTCTACAATATTGATAATAAATACAAAAAGCAAAAAACCCATATAATCCAGTAAATTTGTACTGTAAATGATCCTCGTAGGAAAGTTTTGGGGTAGTTCTGATTTTTTCATTCTATATGTTTTTTGGGGTGCTTAATCCGAATCTGAGGTTTGCGGACAAAATTTCATGACGCAACATTAAAAAAAAACAGCAAAATCCGTTAACTAAAAAACCGTAAACTACAAAAATTTACAATTTTCAACTCGCTCTAGAAACCGAACGATTGGTCTGAAAACAAAACTAAATACTGGTATCTGTAGAGAATTTCAAGTACTTTAATTTCTGTAAACAAACCATTTACCAAAAGTTAATAGTTTTCGAGTTTTAAGCAAAAAAAACGAAAAATGAAGAAAAAAAACGGATTTTGCTGTTTTTTTTTAATGTTGCGTCACGAAATTTTGTCCGCAAACCTCAGATTCGGATTAAGCACCCCAAAAAACATATAGAATGAAAAAATCAGAACTACCCCAAAACTTTCCTAGCAAAAATACTATTTGACTGAACTAATAAGAAATGAGATATTTACAAAAAAAGCGCAAACACCGATTTTTGTGACCTTTGACCTTGAAATTTAATAGTTGCGTACACCCTACCATGTGTAGGTTTTGAGACAACTTTTAGGGTGTCAATATACAAGTATTTACAGACTTACAGCTGGGTATCTCGAATTCCGAGATTCTTACCTAATTTAAGCTTAAATGACTGGATAATATACCTATGTAGTTCCAAGAAAGAAACCAACATTGTACTTATATCAAACATCCATGTTACTTCTTACAGGTATGCTACAAATTGTTGATCCCATTAACTTATAATGAAAAACACAAGTTACATGAGCATCACGAACAATCGTTGATTTTGAAATACTTTTTCTATGGATTTTATTTTGCTACCATATGGGTTATATTTTTCAGCTGGATAAAAGTAAGTTACTAACAAGTGTCACCTAACAAAAAAATAGTCTTGAAGAGATAAGAACCAAAAACAGAATGTTAACGTCGTAGGGAAGAGTTTTTTTTATCATCTTTTTTTGGAAAATTAAAGTAGATAAAGCTCGTTTAATAAACGTAACGTATTGTAATATTAAATAGATTAAGTACCTTACATTTCACTCTACTTTTAATCACATCAAAACAAGATTCTTTTTATTTGATGTCCATTCTTCTTTAAACTTAAACGTACGAAAGATAATATACCAAGATATGTATTGCAGGGTGGTTTCTATGCCACTCCGTTTCACGGGTGGTTCATGGTAATAAGAATGGCTCTACCATGGAAAACATATGATTTCAAGAATCTCACCTTTGAAAACTTTACCAAACGAGCGACTTCTTTGAATTGCAATCCATTTAGTTGCTTAAGACAAGGAGTATACGTTTATGTGATGATGATTATCTTATACATATGTTATAAAATTGGGGAATTATTTAAAAGGTTAGGTATCAACCCACTTTAATCTCGCTTTGACTACATAGTAGTTAATCGACTGATTAACTAAGCGATCCGACGTATGAGCGTGTGTGAACTATTACTTATTACTAGTGTCCGACCGAAACTGGTTTCCAGGCCGAAACCGAAACCGAATGTTCGGCCGTGGCTTCAGTTTCGGCCGAAACCGAAACCGAAACTCACGTGGTCAAGTATAAAATTTCTAAAAATACTGAACTTTGGTGCATTTTACCTATTATTTTGCCTTAATTAGGGCATGAAATGAAAACACAGTACATTAAATTTGTTGTAATCATTTATTTAATATAAAACAAAAAAATATATTTTTAAAATATTACATTTTACTTAACAAATTAAGTTCTCAGTAAAATCAGTCATCTAAATCAAATCAGTAATTGTTACTGTTTCATTAAATACTAAGTATTGAGATCTTTCTCTTTAATACTTTGGATTGTATTTGTACTTAGAAGAATAATCAGTCTCTTTTAGGTACCTCTTATATAAAAATAATAATTACTATCACACCCAGTTCCAATCTCAACATAGATAATCAAAAATTACATATTCAGAATTAATAAAGATACCTAGATCGCAATTAGTAGGACAATTATACTTACATTTTCGAATTAAAGTCCGTCAAAGCGTTGCCGCGGAAAACAAAGTTAGGCGAGCGTGAACGTGCGTGAACTTGCGAAATAAGTTTCGGTTTCGGCAAAAGTTTCGGCTGATTCTGGCCGAAACCGAAACTGCGGCCGAAACTTGATTTTTGGCCGAAACTCAGCCGAAACCGAAACCGAAATTTCGGTCGGACACTACTTATTACGTACTATCTACGTAGGTATGCTTCCTTTTGTCCGATGATATAATTAGATAGACATACTACAATCGATGGAGATATTCTAATCTAGCGACATTTACTTATAATTTTAAAATGTTAATTAATTCTATAAATACCTAATTACCTACCTACTTAATAATCTACAGGGCAACACAGAGAACGCCGGCATTCCACCGGCTGGTTTCTACAGTGGAGAGAGTATATGCTATCCCGGTCACGGAGGATGGTCTTGTCGCTGACTATAACGCTATATGTTCGTATCTCATCCATTTTTTGCCAAACACTTTCTGATTAATTTATATTTATAGCTGTAGATTACAGTTAAAGCGGCAGGAAAATTCATCCCGAACTGTGAAAACCATTTTCAAATCCATTCAGTAGACAGAAACGTACCTGCACCAACATACGGAAAATATTGTCCAAATAGAAAAAAAAACCGGCCAAGTGCGAGTCGGACTCGCGCACCGAGGGTTCCGTACAAACCTGCAAGGTTTACAAAGTTCGTTCATTACGACAATCGAGTCATAACTATGGTATTTTTATTGCAAAATGAAATTCATAACATTACAATGGGGAAAGATGGAGGAGCATAAATTTAAGACAAAGATCTCTTTATCGTTTAAGTAATCCTTTATTTTATATTAACACATATCATTTATCTATAATATAACTGAAACACTTATACTAGCCTTGCAGCAGACTTGCGAAAGTTCTTTTATTAAAGTTATTTATTTACTAAGTTTTTTAGTCACTATTTAGAAATCTGGTTTAAAAATACTCGCGGTCATTGCTGTAACTACAATTATGTTTACAATCACAATTTTTTTGGTGGTATAACTACTTAAAATTTTAAGCTTTTCGGAATTTTTCTGTTACCTGTGCTGTAAGCTATTGCTTCTTACCAAATTTCGAGATTCTATGTCAACGGGAAGTGGTCTTTAGGTTTTAATTCCCTTGCGTGTAGTTGCGAGTTTCAAAATATGCGGTATCAATGGTTGTACTTTTGCGTTTTGCGTTTTCGGGTTGACTTATAATTTTTTTTTTCACGGGTTAAAGGCAATTAGATCTAAGTATTTGATATGAATTTCAACTTGATAGCTCTACGCGTTCATGAGGAAAAAAGTAATAAGTTTATATTTATTAAAAAATATATATTTTGTAATGTAACTAAAAATTTAAGGTTTTCGGAATTTTTCCTTTATGTGTGGTATAAAACGTTGCTTCATGCCAAATTTCAAGATTCAAGGTCGACTGGAAGTACCCTTTAGGTTTTGATTCCCTTGCAAGTACTTGCGAGTTTCAAAATATGCAGCTTAAATTGCTGTTTCTTTTGATTGCGTTGACATAGAAGTTTGATTTTGCTACAGCTTAAAGGTATTATAGACCTGAGTATTTGGTATGAATTTCAATTTAATACCTCTACGCGTTTATGAGGAAATGGGTAGTAAGTTTAAGATTATTAAAAAAAATATATATTTTGTGATGTAACTAAAAATTTATGGTTTTCGTAATTTTTCCTTTATCTATGCTATAAGACGTTACTTCGTACCAAATTTCAAGATTCTGAGTTCACGGGAAGCACCCTGTAGGTTTTGATTCCCTTGCAAGTGTCGAAAATTTGCGGCATAAATGGCTGTATCTTTTGATTGCGTTGGCTTAGAAGTTTGATTTTTTCACAGCTTCAAGGGACAGTAGACCTGAGTAATTGATATAAATTTCAGCTTCATACCTCTACGCGTTCCTGAGAAAAAGGGTCTTGACAGACGGACGGATGGACGGACAGACGGACAACAAAGTGATCCTATAAGGGTTCCGTTTTTTCCTTTTGAGGTACGGAACCCTAAAAATCAGAAAAAAATTTAAAGGACCTAAATAAAATTGTTACTACCTCAGTAAGTAGGTACTAGATGCTGCCCGTGACTTTACACGCATTTACCGTCAGATCTTGGAAAACTTACACTAAGTCTTAAAATAATATAGCCTAGGTACTTATGTGTATTTTATTCTACTTACATTTTTGTAAAATTTTAAAATCTGTTATTATTTTTGCGTGAAAGAGTAACAAACATGACATGCATCCATCTATCCAACCATTAACCTCACGACATTAGTAGGATGTAGGGAAAGGTATCGTTTAAGTAGGTTTTCCTAGTATTTCTAGGTACCACCTAAAAATTTGATCTAGGTATAATAAGAAGGTAGGTAAGTTCTTAATACTTATTTATAAAAATATTTTTTATTTCACAGTTTTACAATTTGCAGTGGTCATCCTTTTTGCACCATTGTTACCTGTGGTTCCTTTTTTAGTACTGCTTATTAATATATTCGATATAAGGTAACAAATTAATTCAATAATACCACAGAATAATACTGACTTACTACTTGGTTACTTCCTTTACATATTTCAAAAGTTCGAATAAAACAATCCTATTTCTTCCTTAGATCCTTCTGAGTAGTAAAGACAAATTAAAGTCCAGATTAACATGACTGGTATTATCAGGTATGATAAGTATACGGCGGCAATCCGAACTTTTAAAACATCTAATTAGAATTATTTGTGCTCCGTTATGTTTTCCTTATATGGTTCTTAAATGTTAAATGTTCCCATGTAACAATGTTCATAGTTCTTTAATTTTCAAAGTTCTATATCGCCAAAAGTATTACTATCACTTTCGACATTTGTTCAAAATACTATCGTTTTATAATAATTTTCTCTATCGATTGACGTAGTTTCATTAGTGGCCGCCAACTTTTTTTTCTCCATACTAGTTCGAATAGGGGTTGTTGAGCCTAATTGATACCGAAAATTTTTATTATACCAATTAGGTTGGATACTCTTAGAATCGCGAGCGAAGCGAGTTTTCCTTGCTCGGGTCTCTTAGTCACTTAAGTATAGAAAATAAATATCAACTTTGCTGTCTTGTTGCACAAATAACTGTTCTAATTATAATTCAAATATGTAATACAAGCTTGGACTTGCTGACAATTATAATTTAATTTCTCTTAATTCAGCAGGACCTCAGTATTAATAGACACTTAATTTATAAGTATGTCTAATTTTAGGCAAAAGGCCAGAACGTATTTATTGTATTGCCGAAGACCTGTACTGTTTAAGGCAATGGGGATTGGTTATTGGAACATGATACTTCTAATAATAATTTATTCGATACCTTTATTTCATGTAAGTCTATTGTTCGCTTACCTACATGGCGGGGGGAAGTGAGTCACTTCTCTTCGAACCTAGTGATAGTGGGTGTTTTGTGATAGTATTTATAATGAGTGGATATTTTCTAAAAAATATCCGAAATAAATAGTTCATGAATGTTTTTATGTTTCAGGGATTGACAATTGCCCGAACTGAAATATACAAGCGATACATGCTATATAAAAATAAGTATCTCACCTTGAACTTTTCTGGGGCAATTCACACTATCGACCACTCTTTCAAGTATGACATTATTCGAGCCACACTTTCAAACAACTTCTGCTTTTTCGACGTAAGTGTTTTCATATTTAATAGTAATTAGGGTACCGTACCCAAAGGGTGAAAACGGGACCTTGTTACTGAGACTCGGCTGTCCGTGTCGGTCTGTCTGTACAGGGTGTAAGGAAAAGTACTTATTAATTTCCTTTTAACCAAGTATAGTGTTAGTGATGTAGAACAAATTCAAAGAAAAAAAAAAATTTATGGAATCATTTTTAATTAAGAATTTCATTATTAAACGCGCGCTCTAACGCAAAGGTCATTCAACTCTCGGCGAGTAAGTAGGTCGCCGCCCGTAGAGAGCGAGAGAGAGAGAGAGAGCCAGCGCGCGGAGCGCGCCCTACCTGGTTAAAAGGAAAGTGATACTTTTCCTTACAACCTGTATATCTGTCTGTTCGTCTGTCTGACACCACTGTCACCAGGCTGTAAGTATCTTATGAACCGTTATAGCTAGAGCGTTGATCACACAAGACGTATTACCGTTGCCGCTATAACAGCAAATGGGTACTAAAAATAGAATAATAATTATTAAAGGGGGGCTCCCATACAACAAACGTGATTTTGTCTATTTTGCTGGATATTAGAAGTGAATGGTACGCAACCCTTCCTTCGCGAGTCCGACTCGCACTTAGCCGGTTTTTTCTTAATGTGACTTGAAAAAAATGTGTTTAGTACCTGCATACTTTCATCAAGATCAAAACACTATAGCCATCTAGTCTTTACGCGGTACTAATGTTCTTTTAACTTTGTTGTCCGCATCTAGTGCGCTGGGGGAAATTCACTCCAGCGATTTTGTTCGACTCGCCGCCGCGCTTACCTGGGGGGGCCTCATTTAGCTTTTCTGCCCTAGGCCCCCGATGGGCTTAGTCCGCCACTGGCCTGCCCATACAAGTACAGAGGCCTTCTGAGTTGGACTCTTTACGAGATGCGATATTGAATGAATTGCTCACTTGGTCGTCTGTAAAACCTCCGCCTTCCATCAGAAGTGAATAAAGAGAATCGTCACTCATCTGTAAACAGAACTCTGATCCATTATTCTTCGCCCCATTGTGTGTGTTGACGGGCGTAGCGTAGCCTTCCTACTCGATGCCTTGTAGCAAGTTTGGAGTCCTAGTCTTTGGGGCTTTATTTTGGCTTCAGCAAGTCGTCGTTTCACTAAACTCTCACTAATATAGTCGTATCGGGTCTAAAGAAGTTGTTATTGGATCTCAACTGCATTATGATGACAATATTTTAACATAGTAGTACCTACACCTGGATCCGAAATTACCTGGTCTCCTAAGATGGTTTCCAGCCCCTTCGTACCTTTACTTTACTCACTGAGTCGTTTTCAGAGTTACACCCTCCGTTCTTGTAGTACGACGCATATTAATGCCTTCTTTTAGAAAAGTTATAATTTTTGCCCATTCCTTAGGTGAAATTGACACGATTTTCGGCGAGTAACTTCACTAGTTTACTCTCCGAAGACACCTTAACTTTTAAATTTTAATTGATTTATCAGAAATTAATCTAATAAAATAAGAAAGAAAAATAAAACAATGTATGTGTAGTAAAAACAGTGTTTTACCTTTGAGTAATTTATAGAAGAGATTTTCCTTGTAGCCAAAATCCGTGCCAAGCTACAAAAAGCATGTAGAAGCTATGGACTTAGCGTTCCCACTGGAAACAAGCACATATTATATTAGAGGAGGATATTGTAGATTAAATGGTAAGCGAAGCGACAGGTATCTATCTGTCTGTATGTAGTATGGATAATTTGTAGTAACTAATAATATACCTACGTCGCGAAAATTCGCTTTCTCGTGTAGGTACTGTCTTGAGCGGTTTACAAAAATGTTTGCGACTCGTGAAAAGGGTGTTACTAACACCCTTTTCACGAGTCGCAATAATTTTAACACCGTGTTACTAAAATATACCGAAGCATGACTATTTTTAGGTCTCTACATTAGAAGAAAGAGTGTAGCTAGATTATACATTGGCATGTCGGATATAATATCTCAAAAAGATAGAGATATTATCTATAATTGGGGATCACCAGCCATCCCGTTACCGGAACACTACTATAACGAATTCATTAAAGTTTTTACTATTTTGATTTATACGGTAAGTCCAATTTATTATTACTCTCATATTATAAGACTCTACCAGACACTCTCAACACGCCTATTTACATATGAGTACCTACCTACTACACTACCTTACCTACGAAAATACCTATATTTTCCTACGTTCAACTCTTTATTAGGGACTACAATGCTGCAAAAAATATATTGATCAATTACAAAAGGTCTACCATATGTAGGCCATGATATTCTTGTTATTGAATATCGTAACTTCCTAAATAATAGCAATGACTCATGTGCAATAGGGTTGAATATCACAATTCAACATATTGTAGCGTGGGTCTTAGGAGGTTAATCAGACATTAGATGACTGAAGATGAACTTTTCTCCAACTACTTCTGTTCGGTGTATCAGACATCGAATCAGAATTACGGTGTATCAGTTTCTCATAGTGATGTTACTACAGACAGAATTATTCACTCGTTAACTACCTCCGCTAGTGAAGTAAAAAAAATAATTAACAAGCTAGATATCAATAAAGGTTCAGGCCCAGATGGGATTCCGCCTCTATTTATTAAATACTGCAGCTCTTCACTATGCACACCCTTAAGTATTATTTTTAATAAATCACTGAGAGCCGGAATATTTCCGTCTGTGTGGAAAACTGCGCATATTGTACCTATTTACAAATCGGGAGATAAGTCATGTTGCGAAAACTATCGACCTGTCAGTATTTTATCGTGCATGGCGAAACTATTCGAATCTATTGTCTACGACACCTTATATTTCCATCTGAAACCACTAATCTCTCCACAACAACACGGATTCCTAAAGTTTAAATCGACCACCAGTAATTTACTTGAGTACAAACACTATCTTTGCGAGGAATTTGCGGATAGAGTGCAGGTCGATTCAGTATACACAGACTTCTCTAAAGCCTTTGATAAGGTCTGTCACCACACTCTCTGCAAAAAACTTGAAGCGATGGGTATCCATGGCGACTTACTCCGATGGATTTCTTCATACCTTTCCTACCGAAGCCAACTGGTTGCTCTTAAGGGTGATTATTCTACTCCCAAGTCTGTTACATCGGGAGTCCCTCAAGGCTCCCATCTTGGGCCTTTGTTCTTCGTCGCATTTATTAACGACCTCATTGGCAAAATATCGTGTCATTGCCTGCTCTACGCTGATGATTTGAAAGTGTTCAATTGTATTAAGAGCAGTGATGATGCTATTAGATTACAAAAAGACTTAGATGTCATATCTGAGTGGTGTATTTCAAATGGCATGTCCCTTAATGTAAGTAAATGTTTTGTGATCAGTTTTACTAGAAATTTAAATAAAATTAATTTTAACTACCAAATTAATAAGCTCAACTTACAACGGAAAACCCTTGCTAAAGACCTAGGTGTTTACTTCGACGATCAGTTGACTTTTCGCGCACATTATGATCATATTGTGAGCAGAGGTTCTAGTTTACTTGGTTTTTTGGCACGGACTACCAAACCTTTTAAGCAACCAAACAGTATAATTTATTTATTTATCAGTTTAATAAGATCAATTTTGGAATATAACTCAGTTATATGGGCGCCCTTTTACGCTATTCATATTAATCGCATTGAACGTGTTCAGAAAAGATGCCTAAAAATGCTGTCTTATCGCCTTAACCTTCAACGTAACCAACGTAATTATCTTAACCTCTTGTCTAAGTTCAATCTGGCTTCCCTTGAGGATAGAAGAAAGCTTCATAATCTGCTCACACTACACAAAATTTTACATGGCTACATTGACTCTCCTTCCCTGGTTTCTCAGATAGACATTAATATTAATTATCGCTTTCGTAACCCTAAACCTTTTGCATTAGGTATTTATTCAAATAACACAGGCTACTATAGTCCATTAACGCGCATGTGCCGTCAGTACAACGCCATTACTAGTAGTAATTTGTCACTACAAGTAGATATCTTCAACGGTAATTTCAGATTCTTTCGAAAACGTCTCGAAGTAATTAATTTAGCAAACATTGACTGATTGTTGCATTTCTTTATTCCTTTATATTTAACTTTCTTTTTTTTTATTCAACTTTTTTAAGTACCTACACTGTCTTGTTCCACCACGTTTTGTATCGACTAGCATACATTTTCAGTGGATTATAGTCTAGTCCCAACTATTGTTAAATTATGTAACTCCTGTATGACTGTAATCTGTTATGTATGTTGAAATAAATAAATAAATAAGATGAGTAGAAGAGTATCTAACTAGTAAGTACCTAGTAGGTACATAGATACATATTTACCAATAAGCACAGAATACCTACCTATAATACAAGTCTAAAAGTATTTGAAGTGGTTTGAGGGAGACGAACAACTGAAAATACCTACGTGCCGTGCCATAAGAGACGCACGTCCGCCAGTGGACGAATATTATATGCTGATGATATAGTAAGTACTTAAGTTGGTAGGTACCTACAATACAAAAACCTGAAGCTCTATTGACTCAAATAATGTTAAATATGTACATAAATTATTCTCATCCATTTTACAGAGCCGTATCGCAGAAATAATAGACATAAACCAACCAGTCGAACAAGCAGGATTCAGGGCAGGTTTCTCAACCCAAGACCACATACAAGTAATCGAACAGATATTAGAGAAATATAAAGAATACAACTGTCCCCTCTACATCGCTTTTGTAGACTATTCAAAAGCTTTCGATACAATAACACATAGTTCTATATGGACGGCTCTAGAGAACTGCAACATAAGTAGTACATATATAAACATTCTTAAAAATATATATTGAAAGAGTACAAGTAAAGTAAAATTAGAAAAAAGAGGTAAAGAAATCCCAATATGCAGAGGCGTAAGGCAAGGTGATCCTATATCCCCGAAACTATTTATAGCCGTATTAGAAAGTATATTCCAAAAAATCAACTGGACGCACAAAGGTCTCAAGATTATGAATCAGAACTTAACGCATTTGAGGTTTGCAGATGACATTGTGCTTTTTGCTAAAACAAAATCAGAACTGGAACATATGATACAACCTTTAAACTGCGAGAGTAAAAAGGTCGGTCTAGACATGAACCAAAGTAAAACCAAAGTCATGCATGACAAATCACCACAAAACACCGATATATGTGGACGGGAAAATAATAGAATATGTGGAAGACTATGTATATCTAGGCAAACAGGTATCATTCAAAAACAATAGTAATGATGAAGAAGTTGATCGGAGAATTAATATTACTTGGAAAAAATTCTGGGCCCAAAAAGAAATACTAAAAGGCAACTATAGCATGGAAGAAAAAAAGATCATAATGGACACATGTCTTTTACCAAGTCTGACATACGGATGCCAAACCTGGGTTTACACCAAAAAAATCAAGAACAGGATCATCACCACCCAAAGAGCCATGGAAAGAAGCATCTTAAAAGTAAGGAAAATACAAAAGATTAGAAGTGAAAAAATAAGGAAGAAAACTAAACTCACAGATGCTCTTGAGTATGCACTAAAACAAAAATGGCAATGGGCTGGCCACATTTGCAGATTAAAGGACAAGAGATGGACCTTAAAAGTTACTAAATGGAAGGGACCTATTGGGAAAAGACATATCGGAAGACCAAAAAGAAGGTGGACTGACGATATTATAGAAACAGCGGGCACTAACTGGATGAGTAAAGCTCAGGACAGAAAGAAATGGAAAAATATGGAGGAGGCTTTTACCCTAAAAGGGACCGAATCAAAGAAACAGACTACTACTAACAAAAAAAAAACACTAACATTACCTACTAAGAATATAAACTAACAATACTAACAAAACATTTGAAATGTATCAAATTTTTTTTCGGAATAAAAGCTTATTATTATTATGTCGGTACATCTTTAAGGATCTCGGGTCCATAGGGACCATAGGGTCCATAGGGACATTTGGGAGGCGTGCATGGGGCCGAAGCCAACATGTAGAGGCCCTTTTAAGTACCGTTTATTCTAAAATGTGAGATGGCATGCACCTACCGGGGTCTATCCCCCAACACACTATGTAAATGCATTGAAGGACAGTCCCCGGTAGCTGCAGAACTATTGCCGGAAAAGGGTGAACGTTGGTTTGGGCTATGGGGATGGGATTTGGTGGACTGGATAACCGGGCTATTGGGGTGAGATAACGGACGTCTGCATGTTAAATATCTCACAACTTTAAATCTAGCAGACGGTGACTTGCCACTCTTATTGAATGGGCCACCCAAATGGCCGCATGCAAGGTGCGACAAGCAGCAACATTGTCTAGAGTGGCTAAGGGTGCGGAGAGGTGAGACTGCGGGGCGTTAGACGTCGGTGGTACACCTAGTAGAACCCCCGGCGTTATGACATTTTACACTTCCACCCTGGAGCATAGGTTCCGCTCTTGCGCTGTTCACTCGAGGCCGGCCAATGAAGGCAAGCCAAGAGGCGAGGGCTAAGATGGTAAAGTGCCCTCTGAACTCGGGTCCGTGGTGACGCCAATCACCAACAGCTTCGCCACAAAGCTGCCCTGCGGGCTATATTATTATGTACATAAGTACCTTCATAGGTAGGTACTTACTTACTCGTACTTTGGTGTTGGTTAGAACGGCGGGTTTATGGTGGGGAAATGATGCCTCTTATTCCACAGAAATGTACCTGTAATGTACCTACTAGTATAATAAGTACCCTTATTGAAGTTCAATGTACCTCTTTGAAATGGGATCTATATACTTACTTACTTTCCATATGAATTATGTACCTACCTACCTAGAGGGAAAGTTAGTAGGTACCTAAATGTATGTAAGGGCACAGATTACTGTGCTCAAAACGCGTTTGTTTTTATATTTGCAGTTTATAGTGTTCGTAGTGTCAATCCTGTTCTGGCGATATTGGCTCAAATGTCCATACGGCGTAATGCGCGCCATGCACCGTGAGCGGACGATCATGCGCTTCAGCTCGCACCATTTGATCTTTCGTAAGCAAAGGACCATTGACTTAAAGTTAGAGAAATAATATTAGGCTTTTGTTTTAAAGTATTTAAATCCTACTCACTCCTGCCCTTTTATCAGTCTATGTAATTTTATCTTTTACAAATTCAGACTATAAATATTTTTGGTAGGTACTTAACTAACACTAATCATAGGTAGAGATGAATAAATCTACTTCACTCCTAGGTACCTAACTACCTACACTACACCTATGTTTTTCTTTCTTTATCAATTAAATGATTTGTACTATAAAAACAAACGTTTCATTTTGCATTACATTACATTCTTTAACTGGTTACATTATCATAAGCATCTATAATGCCAGAAATCTTAACCTCGTAAGACCGAAATTAAATCAAAAGCATAACGTAATTATGACCGAAGGTACTTTTAAAAGAACCAATTTTTTATAGTGCCTAACGCCGAACACTTTAAGACAGGATTTCGTCATGTTAAAAGTATCCAATCAGTCTCATATTAACAGGAGCTCTATATTATGATGGATAAAAGTTATTTTCGTAAAAATCTAATTTTTTTAAATGTTCTTTAGAAAGTACTTAAGGTTGATTCTACTACAAAATCATTTTTTTAAATAAATTATTTTGAATTAACTGGCAAGTGTTTTTGACATACTATTTATGTGTTCGGATATACCTTAATTGCCCTCACATTTATTGACATTCAACGAAAAAGTAAGTCGCAAGGTTTATAATTTATGGTCATGGTTCTATTTGGTCCCTTTTAAAGTGCAACAGGGCTTAATAAAGTAAAATAAAGTTCTTTAAAATCAATATCAGAATACTCACTCATGAAGGTAAGTATGCATATTCCAGCACATGAGTTAACCTTTATCAAACAATAAAAAAAATCGTAGGTTAATATTAATAGCATATACTAGATTTGTAAATACATCTCACATTGGCAATTTATATGAAAGGCATGTGTATTGACAGCATGCAGCCGCTTGTCCCTTGCAGAGGACTATAAAAGTTTGAGTCGGTATTGTTACTAGATTTCGCACGATATAGTTGGAATATCAACAATAGGGCAATTTATGCGCCTTCAATAATTTTGTGCTAAAACTAAAGGAAAATATATTTAATTTAATATTTAAATTACCTCGGTCCCGTATTTTCTCCATGTTTGCCAATAAAGTCATAAAATTTGACAGGTGACACTTTAAAAAAATAAAATAAAGCCCGCAATTCATGTAGTATACCTACATTACAATGTCACAGATTATACTATTTTTTATTCTAACAAAGCTTAAATTTTTACTCTGTCAATCTGCAAAGTTTTGGTACTTTTTAAGGCACCTTAGGCGATAATTACTACTAGCAATTAGAAAAATCTCGGCGTTAGCTACTATAAAAATTTGGTCCTTTTTAAGGGACCCGAGGTCTTACGAGGTTAATGCCTTTACATAAAAATTTAAAAAACCCCCGACTATAAAAAGTAACAAATAAAATAAGTAGTATTTTGTCAACTGAACATCGCTTAATATTTCATACAAATTGACAACTATCATACAAACTTCATTTCGTCGGGGGACCGCATTCTATTTTCCTTATGAATATTTTGAATTATACTTATCAATTCAATTAAAACATTTGACAGGTATTTTTTTAAATGACATCACATTATGATTATTTGTGATAGGTATCGTTTGCGTTGCGTAGCTACTTAGCGGTCCCCCGACAAAATGAAGTTTATATGAAAGTTGTCAATTTGTATGAATATTAAGCGATGTTCAGTTGACAAAATACTATAATACTTATTTTATTTGTTACTTTTTATAGTCGGGGGTTTTTGAAATTTTTAATTTAATTTTTATTTCGAAGTTTTTAAAGCTTTATTATATAATTATTATAAGCTCCTCCTGTTGTCAACATTGCATTATATTAAGGATTAAACACTGATCAAAACGAATCCAAACACGACATATCTGCTGTTACATTTTTCAAGAATGGATATAATGCTGGAAATTCAGGCTCCATCATCAGCTCCTCATCTGTTGCCACCATTGCATTATATTAAGAATTAAACACTGATCAAAACGACTCCAAACACGATATAGCTGCTGTTAAATTTTTCAAGAATGGATGGAGTGCTGGAAATTCTGACTCCATCATCAGCTCCTCACCTATTATCACCATTGAATTATATTAAGAATTAAACACTGATCAAAACGACTCCAAACACGATATATCTGCTGTTACATTTTTCAAGAATGGATGGAGTGCTGGAAATTCTGACTCCATCATCAGCTCCTCACCTATTGTCACCATTGCATTTAAGAATTAAACACTGATCAAAATGAATCCAAACACGACATACTTATCTGCTGTTATATTGGATCTACAACCCTACCACAGCTGACAGAAGAGCTTATAACCTTGAAATGGCTGAACCGATTTGCATATTATACAGGGTGGCCCGTCGATTGACGTCCAAAAGGAAAATTTGGATTCCTCGTATCGTGGGGTATCCGAATCATCCCCATGTATGTTCCGCGATTTTTTACGGTTTCCGAGTTATGTGTTTTCTGATTTTTTGAGATTTTTCAACCAATCACCCTAAAAAGGTTCGTAGAAAAATAAGTACAACACTTTTTCATAATTTTATTTTTGCATCAGATGCTTCATGACCCGTACTTTTATGCATAAAATATTCAGCTTCGTAACTTTAATAAAAGTTGAGGAAATTTAGGTCGGAAGAGGAAAAATTGTATTGACTGAAAAATAGTCGAAATCTTCAAACTTAAATTAAGAGGTCAAAAAGATGACTTTATGGATTTTAAACTAGCTTTTAAAATGCGCCAACTTCTCAGCTTTCATAATCATCGAAAAAAATTGATACTTAATGGAGTATTTTTGCTAGAATCAGCCTTTAAAGAGAGCAAGGTGGAAAAATTTCAGAATTGGACGTATGAGCAAATTTTTTTTCTTTCATATTTTATGATCACCTAAGCCTCAGTAGGTTTAAAGACAGTGTTATCTTACCGAAAAGTACAAAAAAGGAGCCAAGATTGACACATTTGGGGGTTTTGGAGCACCTGTAAGAGACGAGTTACACCTTGAGAAAATTATGCAGATATGCCTCATTTCTAAGGGGTTGCACAAGGAAACGGCCTTGAAGTGGCACGACTGTATCGTAAACAGCTTCTACGAAGTGGGATCCCTTCAAGACCCTCGCGTTGACCAGGAGTTCTTCCTTCCATTAAGGTTTGGCGTATGTCAATAAAAATACGAAGGTCAGGATAAGACTCAGGTTGCAGCCCACCACGTCTTTGAACTAAAATGTAATTAAAAGTAAAATGTAATTGATCAGTAAAAAAATGTATAAATGAGCAGTTACGTGCGGGCAGTAACAAATCGGAATTTGTCGGTGAGAAATCTTATTTGAAGCAATTATATAAACAATGAGGTGGTAACATAACATTAAAACCGTAATATACTTTGACTGAAGGAATTAAATTAAAAAAATAATAGTAGATGTTGTAGGAACTCTTATTATAAAGCCTGAAACACACCGGATGCGTATGCGTAACGTAGACGTAAGCACGACATAGCGACGCGCGTAGTCACTGTGTAACCCGATGTGACACCGGGCTACGCATCACGTCGACGTGTACGCATACGCAACGCATACGCAACGCATACGCAACGCATACGCAACGCATACGCAACGCATACGCAACGCATACGCAACGCATACGCAACGCATACGCAACGCATACGCAACGCATACGCAACGCATACGCAACGCATACGCAACGCATGCGCAACGCATGCGCAACGCATGCGCAACGCATACGCAACGCATGCGCAACGCATGCGCAACGCATGCGCAACGCATGCGCAACGCATACGCAACGCATACGCAACGCATACGAACGAATATTTACCTCTCTTTTCAATGAATTTAAGTTCGAATGTCACCGCTCGCTGGTAACTGCTGAACTATTTATCGAACTGCTCATTAATTCATTTTACTGATCATATAGATTTTGGATTGGTCAAATATATTTTTTAGAACAGACAAATTATTTTTTTATTACCGTCCATGTTTTACTGTCGTTTTAATTAATAAACCGTCAAAAAATTAAATAACTACTCAATATGTTTTTCAACTGATCTTATTAACAGCTGGAATAATTAAAGAACAGCTCAAAAAATTAGTTCCCGTTTAAAATCCATAAAGTCATCTTTTTGACCTCTTAAGTTTGAAGATTTCGACTATTTTGCAGTCAATACAATTTTCCCTCTTCCGACCTAAATTTCCCCAACTTTTATTAAAGTTACGAAGCTGAATATTTTATGCATAAAAGTACGGGTCATGAAGCATCTGATGCAAAAATAAAATTATGAAAAAGTGTTGTACTTTTTTTTCTACGAACCTTTTTAGGGTGATTGGTTGAAAAATCTCAAAAAATCAGAAAACACGTCATAACTCGGAAACCGTAAAAAATCGCGGAACATACATGGGGGTGATTCGGATACCCCACGACACGAGGAATCCAAATTTTCCTTTTGGACGTCAATCGACTGGCCACCCTATGTAAGCTTAGATATATAATATGCAAATCGGTTCAGCCATTTCAAGAGATATATAATATGCAAATCGGTTCAGCCATTTCAAGGTTATAAGCTCTTCTGTCAGCTGTGGTAGGGTTTTAGATCCAAAATCTAAGAACACTCCCAGGAAAACCAGCTTTAGCACATTTACATTCGCGTACGAGTCGCGAGGCGAGGGACGAGGCGAGGGGCGAGGTGCGAGTGTGAACAGACGCTCGTAGCTCGCCTCGTCACTCGCGGCGCTCGCGTCCGGAGCGGTTTTTGGGGCACGAGTCAAAGGACCTCGCGTCGCACGCGATTGGATGTTTAGAATACATTCGCCTCCCGCTTCATTCTGGCTTCTACATCGTGCCGCGCAGGTTGTTTAGTTTTAACAAATACGCAAAAACAAAAACGCAGTAATCGTATAATGGATTGGTCGCAAGACGAAACATTTAAGTTCATAGAACTATTTCAAAAAGAACGAATAATTTGGGACCCTAAACATAAATGCCACAAGAACAGCCAAAAAGTAAGCGATGCATGGGCGAGATTGTCCGAAGAAATGGGAAGATCTCAAACAGAATTAAAAAATAAGAAAAATTTCGACGTCCTCCATTGTTGCTAGAGTCTGGCTAATGAAAGCTGATACTGAAAAAGCGCGGCAAATTTAAAAAATATCAGTATAGCAACCCTAAAGTCAACCACAACGAAACATCAACAACACGCCATCTTGTTGCGTCAGAGATAGGGCTACCATATACTGATTCTGATTTTACCAAATCTTTCGGAAAACAGGTGAAAATAAATTTCTTTAAAATAAAATTGCCAAGTTTTTCTCTAGTAAATAGTGTACCTAATTAATTAAGCTATTTATTAGACCAACTTAAGACTTAGTGTTGCTCTTGAAATGATCCAACACGTACATACGATACTTATTTTTGATGAATACAATTTTAGCACACGTACGAATTTTTAAAACTCATTTTATAAAATGTTAAAAATGAGTTTGTTTTAAAAATGCATTTTTGGAATTAATTGTTCCTAAGTACTTTCTGTTTAAAATACCCCAATTTGTAGGGCAAATATCCGATGGTAGGAACACTTTACCATTATTACCTCTTTCTCGTTATTTCTTACCCTAAGGTTGCCTGGAAGATATTGCTACCTAGCAATAAGGCCACCTGTTGCTTCTTATATTCTTGTTTGTGTCTGTACCTTATATCTTTTGTGCAATAAAGAATATTTGTATTGTATTGTATTGTACTTTAGTGTTGTCATATAAAAAGTTTGCAAAAAAATCCAGTATCTACTTTCGTTAGCCAGACTCTAGCTCAAATACGACTGAACTCGGCACGCGAGTGTAAACAGGCAACTCATTTACCATCGATCAACACGAGCCTCGCACGAGGGACGAGGCGAGCCACGAGGCAAGGGACGAAGCGCGAGTGTAAAGCCCAGGCAAGGAGGCAAATGTATCTAGGCTGTATAGACTTTAATCCTTGCCTGACCCGCATGTACGAATATTAAAAAAAAGTTCTCTGTCACTGTCAATGTCATGTCATCATGACTAGCGATGTGTCGTTGTCGGTTTTTCAAATAACGCAACGGTAACGTTATTCCTCAGCAAATATCGTTGTCAAAACCATCTATTTTCAACAACTATCTATTTCCACAAAAACCGTTATGAAATACATTTTATGTTGTATCACATTGTATTGGCTATTAATGTTGAGTCTTAACGTTTTCGTGTACTCAACATACTTAACGTATTTATTTAGAATAGTCAGACATTTCCTTATAATAAACTGTTTTGGGTCTCTTTCTTACTTTATAAAACAATAAAAAAACTCGCCAACCATATAGAAGGCGCCAAAGAACCAAAGACAACGAACGAAAGAGCGAGAACGGAACGAACACGCGAACGAATCACTATTCACTAGCTGTCAACGTCATCAACGGCCCAACGGCGGCAACATCACAACGGCGGCGGCAACGTCACAACGGCGCCAACGTCACAACGGCGGCAACGTCACAACGGCGGCAACGTCACAACTGTCAAAACGATGTGTGAAGTGCCAACGTCAGGTTATGTCCAATAGACGGATAGATGGTTGTTGGATAGCTAGATAGCAGGTTTTAGTTGTCAGAACAAATAGCAGTTTTCAAAAGCGTCTATCGCTAATAACGCCCACCGCTAATCATGACATGAACACACTAAACTAAACTATAACCTATAAAATTGTTTGATTTTTTGGTGGAAGATATTATTAATTATAACGAATAAAACTAAGATTATTTTTTTTTGTCTATAGTGTAGGACTATATCTCTCTGTAGTGCTTCTGTGTTGGCTTGTTAACTACAATGACTTTACGAATACTTAATAATGTGGTTATTCAAACATTGGTCCGGTCTCAGTCGGTGCCGTATTCTGTACGATTATATGGGCGTTGGATGCACAGGAATCCTTCTAAAGTCGTACTACCCTTTGAACCGTCTGCTAATGCCAATTTGAAAACTGAAAAAGTAATAGAATTAAAGCCGGAACAACACAAGGCAAGCAAAGGGCAACTGGATAAAAAACACCTGGAACAGAATATTAGCGAACATCAGACAGTTGAAAAAGAACACAAAGCTGAAGTAATAAAGAGCAAAAGGGAAGAGAAGCTTAAGAAACGGAAATTCTATTTGAGTCAACTTAAAGTATTTGATGACAACCAGGAGATTATTTTTGAGAAATGCAAAGACGGTGATGGACGTATAAGGTAATATATAGGTTTATAGCACTCCAAGGGCGCGAGTTCGAATCCTGGCGCGGGCACGTACCTCTGAGTTTATTTCTCATGTACGGATCAATTTATTCGATTACCACTTGCTAACGGTGAAGGAAAACATCGTGAGGAAACCTGCATACACCAGAGAAGAAATTCGAAGGTGTATGTGAAATCCGCCAACCCGCACTTGGCCAGCGTGGTGGATTACGGCCTAATCACTCTCTGTATGAGAGTAGGCTCGTGCCCCTCGGTGAGGACATATATGGGCTGGTAAAGAAGAAGAAGACCGTTCATGGCCGAAAACACCAATTCTGTTCATTCAGGGGTAATTCAACTTCATTGATATAAAATAATACCTAAAAAAATATTCTTGCATTTTTATCTTCTCTCTGCGGAATGCTGTAAAAGTAACATTTATTTAAAACCTTTTGCAGTGTGCTGTTCACAAACCTGAAATCCAAGAAGGGAAGAAATCGAACTCATCAAGTAGTGGTAGAAGGCTGGCGGCTGATTGTAGATGGTCTGGAAGCAAAGTGTAACTTAAAGTATGTCGTCTTCAGTAGGACAGAAGATCTGAATAATCTGCGACCATTCTTACCTAAGACTGGTGTAAAGTTCTTCAAAGTACCATATAAGGAAATGGAGCTGTGGTCTGATGTTGAAACTCCCCCTGGTATTTTTGGTAAGCTTGGTAATTTACTTACTTTTAAAAAAATGCAAACAATGAAGGTAGGACTCATAATTAAATTTCTGATTATAATAATTTTCAAGAATAATTATAATGATTTAATTTGTTCAGCCAGATCATTTATTTCCAATAGGCAAGTTCAGCTGGGGTATGAATGCATATATACCTAAGAATCTGAAATTTCTCTCAACCACTGTACAGAATATATAATAATTATAATTTGGAATAGATTTCATGTACCTCCTAGGCATCTTAATGCTTAAGCTAATGAACAATTAAATATTTTTTTCAAAAAAGTTGTTTATTTCAGGTATATTTGAAATGCCTACAGCAGAAAATATCAAAAGAATTTCAAAATCTCTACCACTGAACCTGATATGTGACAATATTCGGATTCCGAGCAATTTAGGAGCCATTCTTAGAGCAGCTGTCGGGGCTGGTTGTGATAAAGTTTTATTATCCAAAGGTGAGATGGAACTTCAAATAAAATTGAATAATGGATCTGTACACATACAAGTAGATCTGTACTTATGTAAATTTCAATGAAAATATCAGAAGACTCCAGATGAGTAAATGCACAAAATCATCGGGGAATTTAGCAACACTAAATAAGTTCTCTGCAAATTGCATTGTGTAGAGTCCATTTAAATGCATTTTTCATGTCAAAACACTTTCTTTGACTTATCCATTTTATTAAATGTTTATATGGAGAGCTTTAAAAAAATAAAGTAAACAATATTAGTTTAGTCAGACTAAAATAAAACATGTACTTTATATTATTTTCAGGATGTGTGGATGTTTGGGATCCAAAAGTAGTGAGAAGTGCAGCAGGAGCTCACTTTAGACTACCTGTTCATTGTGGCATAGATTGGGAGGAAATGCCTCAACACCTTGAAGAACATACTTCAATCTTTATTGCTGATAGTAACGCTAAAATCGACGATGAGTTAGAAAGCCCAAGTGCCTATAACTCACAGATACCAGTACTTCCTTATTATTCAGTTGACTTCTCTAGTTTAAACCATGTAACACTAATAGTGGGAGGAGAGACTGAAGGCATCAGTGATGACAGTTACAGGTAAATATTCATTTAAGTTCATCAAACAAATTAATCAACTGTTACATGACAATATATTATGCTGAGTAGGCGCATATCGAAAATTAAGTGTGATTCTTGAGAGGATAGAATTATATTACCCTTCACTGTTGATATTGGTTACTAATACTTACCACTTTTTAAATAAATTAATTAAAGTTCAGTTATTTGTAAAAACCTATAAATGTTCGACTGTTACAGGCTAGCATCCAAATCAAATGGAATGAGACTAAATATCCCCATGGCGAAAGGAGTGGACAGCCTTAACACTGGAATGGCCACAGCAATCATTGCCTTTGAAATTAGAAAACAACTTGTACAATTTTGGACCAAAAGCAAGTTGGAGAAGCAAGCTTTACACAAAAATTAGGTTATTACATTTTTTGTTTTAGTAGTTGTGTAGAATATCAATAAATTATAGACAATATATCGGTATAATAATTATTTTTATAAAATTTAAATAGTCTGCATGGTTTTCGGATTGGTGGGTGGTGGTAGATAAAAAGGTAAAATAATCTGTTTTTTTTTGTAATTCTATTGAGTCCTTATTGCTTGTATTCCTATCCTATGAAATTGCCTATCCGCTATATCCTTTTTCAAGGAATATCAATATTTTACATTTATTATTTATCTACTTAGAGTATCTTTTACCGCACAGATAGGTATTTTCGAAAAAACCCTCTTAATATAATTGCAAGTAAAATGTTAACGTGATCTTATCAACTTCAAGACGAATTCGCGCGAACTTAGAAACGTAAAGATTTATAGTTGGTCAAACGCCCAGAAGTCCTATAAGGTGATAGCTGTTCCCAAAAAAAACAATACTACGAGCGACGCATTGCGGGTTTTATAAAAACGTTTTTGTCCGGTTGTTGCCCTAGCTTTAACAAACCTTTCAGCAGGTTTCACGAAGCATGCTAGTGTAAATAATCCACAATAGATGGAGCCTCTTATCAGCGCGCTTCAGCTTTTGAAGGGTGTAAAGCAGCGTAAACAGCCTTTCTTATATGCTAATCCTCTCCCAAAAATATCTTTGCATTCGTAATGTCATGCAAAATGTGAGCGACTTTATTCATAAATGTTTCAGTAATTTATGGCCAGCATTTCTAACTCCGCAAACTCAATAGGTATTTTTCAACTTTCTTTTACGTCTGCTTTACATTTCGTTAAAGTTACCTAAGTATTTGCTGGACATCTCGAGACCAACGATATCTAGAAAATTCACATAAGTATAAGCATATTTCACTTATGCTAAAGTCCTCTCTACCTTCAGGTTGCAAATTCCCTATTTACTCGCCTAGTGGAGAGGGCTACGCCTTCCTGTTACCAGACCCACCCCCAATTGGTTCAGTAAAACTAAAAGTCCTAATTATTTACTTAGTTTATGAAAGAAAAAACGATAAACCCGAGTTTTAGTAGGTAATTAATAGAGAAACCCTAAGTGCGAAGTACGATATCATCCATCACATCAGTCATTCATGAAACAACAAAAATAAATCCAAATAGAAATACTTAAATGATTCGCTGTTTGTAAAATTCATCTTCCATACTAACAACTATCCACCTCGAATAGACGTGGCCTATCTCAATCGAAGGGTAGGAATTAGGGGATTTTTCAAAGGAGAGTCGTCAGTAGCTAGTTAAGGATGTGTAATGTAGGTAGGAGGCGTCGTGGGTCAATAATGGAGGTGGTGGTGCGCGGGCGCGGAGCGCAGGCGTGCCCCCGCCCCGCGCCGCCGCCGCGGCCGGCCCACTCACGCAACTCGCGAGTCAGCCGTCGTGCGCTGCGATCGCGCGCGAGCTTGTCCCGTCGCAGCTCGGCCATGTGTCATGTTTTCATCACAGAAACCATCTGTCAACTTCCATACTCTACATTCCTTGGGATAAATGACTAAATATTTCTTGGCTCAGGACGAGTGCGGTCTGGTCTGCTGACCTCGAAGAAGGACAGCTTTCACCGAGTGTCAAGTTTTCTCGTAAGCTCGTGGCCGTTGACACTGCAGCGTGCGGATCCCGCAGTGCGCGAGTGTGTGGTTAATTGGCGAACATAAGAACATCAGCTGAGTCGCGTAAACATTGGCATTGATAGCTAAACTGTAGCTGAACGTTGATTTCCGCAAACGATGGCAGCTGCGCTCGCAACCCGTGCTTGAATCTCTGTATACCGGTCCTGGGAAGGAATCCAACATGAGACGTTTAATCTTGTTGCTACTAACAGGTAAGATTTGGCTATTTCTTGCCGATTAGATGGCAAAATTATTAATTTTCTTTAGTTTACGTATAAAGCTCCTTTAATTTTGAGTAGGTACCTACTTATGATTCCCTCCTTTATCCTTCTCGAGATAATAAAGGCTGTTTAATTTCGATACAGCTTTATTGTTGCAATTTATTTATGTACTTATTCTAGTTTTTATGTTGTATTGTACGCCTACCTAGTTTCATAAAACTACACGGTACGTTTAAATATCAACCGAAGGTAATCCGCCTTGATAAAAATCCTTCAATAGGTAGGTACTTTCTAATGTAGGTTGCACTTTACCTACGCAATATTTATGAAGGTCGTAAAATTTCAATTAAATCACTATTTGAATTACCCATCACATTTTTATCACAAGAAGGGGTTGCTTCACTTTGTATAACATAAATAAACTTATAGGAACCCTTGTGGCTCAAAGAAATAAATGGAACATTTTGCGGGAAAAGATTTTTTTTGCGTTTGCCGATCTCGTTTGTTCGAGTTATTGCAGTTATGTTCATGGTGCCCATTTTTTGTCGTCCACCGTTCAATTGAATCCTCTTTATGTTCTCATCTCCGTTGTAGAACCTATTGGTTCTTCAAATACGAGTAGGTACCTATGTTTTATATTTGTTAGAATTAATTCAGCCATACACATCGAGGTAAATAGTAAGTTCATCTAAAAAACTAATTTGATGAGGAGGTAACATAAAAAGTTGCAAAAATGGAATTTGACCGTAAATACTCATGCTTATAACTATTTGTGAGCACGAGTAAGTATCTATCTAAAGCGATTTCTTTATCTAGAAAATTTTAATGAGATGCCTAAATCCATGATAACAAAAGTTACTCATAAAACTTCAACCAATGGTCTTACTCAAATATAGCTATGACCCAACTAATATATTTTCTATATCCAACTACATTGGTTATAGGATATAATTGGAATGTAAACGGTCCCACCGTTCCTCTAAGCTTCACTAGAGAATAGCCATTGTTAGATGGACATCTGTCCATACCGCTGATGGGTATTGGTTCCGCTGCTTAAATAATCATAATTATTCGGCTTATTGCACTTTGTAACTTAACGGTAGTTTTTATGGGCAGCATAGTCACTGTGCCTTAAATAATTAATAATTCTAAAAGATCAAACAGTTAATAACTTTATAGATTACATTATAATTAATACCAAAACTCATCTATGTCCTATAGTTGACCTCAAAAGAGTTTACAGATCTTCAAACCCGTTTTAAGGGTGCAGTGCTAAGATATTAAGATAGAACGTGTATAGACTAGTGTCTAACAAATGAGAGATATTGTTTATCTAAGACTGGTTTTAGAACCCACCTCTGACGTCATTTTAATCGCCAAAGTCACTTGAATCAAAGAAATGAAGTTTCATCGATGAGCTTGCACGACTAACGTAACTATTATTAATTTAGTAATCTGGTAGATTTATCAAAATATACTAAAGACTGGTATTTATTACGTTCCGTTATTATAATAGAATTAATACTGTCATACATATTAGTAGGTAGGTACCTACTTATTTATAATGCAGGTTAATAAGGAATGACCGATGTGTAGTAAATAAACAAGTATAAAATTCAAAAGGTTTTTATTAAAACGGAATACTGGTACACACACCGCTTCGCTACCTGTAGGTATAGCCGAAAGGAAGAAACGGCAAGAAATGTAACGGCACAGGGCCCTACGGTCATTGATTTGATCGTATCGATTTGGAAACATGCGTTTTAAAGTGTAAATATCAAGAGATTTCTTCATAGGAATGAAGCATAGCGTGCAATAAAGCCGATATAACCAGAGGCCAAGCCCTTTTATTTATGGTAACGGCGACAGGTGTGCGGTGCAGGTAGAGACGTATGATTTCGATTTGGAGTAGTCGCCGGCGAGGCGCCTTTGTTCAAATGAAGCTCTCAACTGCATTACTACGAACTGCACCAAAAATATCCACTCATACCAAAGACTCACACCTTCTGGTATGTAAAATTTAAAAAAAGGCAAATAGTGAAAAAATCCGTAGCTAATTCCAAAGAAATATGAAATTCATTTGATTATAAAAAATCCGATGACAAGTAAAGCCTTAAAGAATTAGATTTTTCTTAGGTGCTTCAAGTTTTCAACAAACTTTTGTCCTAAAGCGATCAATTACCGGATGGGATTTAATAATCGGAAGGTTTTTTCCGCTCCGTTTTGGGAAAAGTACAAAAAGTTTCTAAAGTTGACGTCTTTTGTATCCTTCTCCCAATGAATCTTCAGATAATACTAATTCAATAATCTCGTACTTGGGTTGCGAATACTCATAGTCATGCTATAATTGAACACTAAACGCCTATAGCGAACAACACCAGTTTTTGCGTTGAGCATTGACTTGCTAGATTTACCCACGCTCTGGCACAAGCAACTCGATATTTTTTGCTCAAAAAAGACGGATGTAGGATGCACCTGGCCCGCGCGCATTATTTTTTTGTTTTACCCGTAGCATGTACGTATTTTAGATGTAAATCAACATCCAATGCACACTCACTACACACATACCTATACCTAAGTATTTATGGCCTAGTGTGCCAAAATCCAATACTAACATAAGTAGTAAATTAAGACAAATTAGTAGGTACTTCCGCAATGATATGCCGACGCATGGATACAACTCAACACTATATATTTAAATTGATAGCGGCGCAATGAAAGCGATGGATCCCGACCCAATGTTCCCAGACGAGGGCTCGTTTAAGTCCCATCGACTCGTTTGTGGTCGCTCACTCCCGCCAAAGCTCTGACGAATGGGCTTTGCAAACACCACTAACTTAAATCACTATTTGCTATATCAACATCAAGTTCATTTCATCTATTTGAGAGTGCTTCATATCTGTGGGGTAACTCTTGTAGAATCATCAACGATTCAAAGACATGACCACATTTGGAAGCTTGTTTAGGTATATCTATTTCGGGGTGACGACACCGAGCGCATAATCAAAACGGGTGAACAGAGCGATAAGTGGGTAGGCGCCGGCTTTCATCTTATTGGTTGTGTATATGTTTACACAGCACTGACGCGCAACGGCGGCGTGCGTCGGCGCATCTGCAGTTTACCTGCGCTCGTGCACATCTCAAATAGTGTATTTATCTGCAACAAATTAACTTTTGATTACTTATCTCTTAACTGAAAACGGAAAGCCGCTAAAGACTAGCATTGAAAAGAATTTCAATCTTTAGTTAGCTGATGTATATTTTGTGTACACTAATTCAACGTACTTTTAGTTCAGACCAATTGTATTTAAATAATTCGGATCATTGTTACGTGAGCTATCTAAATTTCCCAGGTGTACACTTAGCAGGCTTTTGAATTTCCCCAAAGAAATCCGAGCTTTTCGAATTTTTCTTACTACCTACTTACGCTTTTTCTTTTCATAAATCCAGATTTTTGAGAGCATAGTAAATTGATAAATTTTTGGCAGAATATTTAGTTTTGTTGTACTCTTTGAATCATATTTTTTTACTTAGGTAAGTATATAAAATCTTAAGAAAAACTCGCATGTTCTTATTAAAAAAACAATATCTAAATAAATAGTTACGAACTCAGATGGCCTCTCAAAGCAAGATAAGTGGACAAGTTATTTCCCTTGGGATCACGACACTGGGCGACAAACTGATTCCGCTAAGGCAGGCAACTGTTTGGGACTGAATTTGTAATTAAACCACTAGAATGACTCAGTGGCGGCTGGTGTCCGGTGGGACTCTCCTCTTGTTGCTCGTGTGTGATGTGGTCACGAATTCGCTTTGGCTACTCTTTCCAATGCAATTTCCCGATGTTCAAATTACCTAAACGCGTACCCCTTCAGATAATGTAACTCCAATTCTATCTAAATACGACGTAGCTTACCTACTAAAATTACAAGAAAAAATCAAGAACATTTTTTAAGCTGATACAATGTCTAAGCTAAAAATTGACTCTATATACACAAGTGTTGGGGTGTGATTGCGTTGAAATAATTTTGAACAAGTATTATTGAGCCACCACATGTATATCTAGAAATAAAGGCAGTGTCTACAGTTATCGACCTTGAAGGACACGAGGGTGCCCCACACGAGCCGGCACGTGCGTCAAGTAAAATGATAATGATAGAGTAGCCAGAGGGGAGGCATAATCAACTGAATAACTAATTCAAGCAATTGCGCTTACTCCATAATAGACCTTTCGTGCACCCCTCGCTCTTGAAATCTGTTGAAGGGGTCATTTGAAGCATGTTTTGTAAAAATATTGTTACCTCTTTCATTGATTAACTTTTCTTTTGTAACGAATAAACTGTAAAACAGCAGTTAAATTATTTCGCCAAAATGTCAACAAGGTGCGAGTGCGAGTAGCTGTTGTCAAAAGAACAACTTTAGCAAAGGTTAATTGATTAAAAGGCCAAAGAGTCACCTTGCGCTGCTTTATCACTGTAGCTACCGAATTAGTTTGAATTATGTAAGCATGACACGATAAAGTTGTTCATTGATGACATAATTAATTATTTCTTATTTTCCCATCAGTAGGTAGGTATCTACTTACTTTAGTTCAACCGCTTCTTACCAGATTTAACTTAGGTAGGTACTATCAAAATATTAATTTAAAGCTTGTCATTGCATTGATAAAAATATGTACTTAACACTTATTCTTAATATTTTTTGCAAACCCAACCGAATGTGAACCCAAAAATTTCATACTGAATGTAATTGGGTCAGAAAGGTGAAAGACGAAGGCCTATACGTAGTTAAATAAGTCCTCGCATTTCGCTCGCTGGTAACTACAATGGAAATGTTAAGCATATTCCCCTTTCGATACCGTCTTTATACTTAACCGAGAAACAGAAAGACAAGGAAATGAAAACAAAATCAGGGCGACAAATTATGTTTTCGAAGAAATATGGAAGACGGGCTATGACGGTGGAATATAGACACATTTAATAGAGAGGCATCGTAACAACAGCGATAAAATTTGATTAGAGTTGATCATAAATCTTTGCTTTTTTTCATTATCGGGCTATGGAGACGCCGCCGCCGGGCGCGTCTCCCGGACGACCGCCGGGAGACGCGCCGCCCAAATCCCCCATGTTTTGACATACATACTCGGCGTATTTATGACACACAACTGTGTAACGTTCTGACATGAGATTTATGAAGTCCGCATGTGTGCTTAGGAGATTGAATTGCTTTCGTTCGAGCAATGGGAATCCATGTTTTGCGCTTTAAAAAACACCGTCCTTTTTGCAATCTGATTATATAGGTACCAATATCAGTGAAACACAAACCATTTATACTCGTTCAATATCATCATTATAATTTCAAATCGGGATGTAGATAATAATAAAATTAATGAATGACGACAAAGTAATCTGCCTGTTTATGAAGGTACGGTAGGTACTTAAAAAGAAGATATAATAACTAGGTAACGTATCGTTTATGAAACAGTTCATTAGCAAACACCAAAGTACTCCATTGTTTCATTCAGATCAATTAGGAAGGCCAGAAAGTAGACCTTACCATAGTTTGCATTATGTTATGTACTAACCCTCGCCAAGATTTATTATAAAAAATAACTGTGTTAGTAAATATGTGGGGCAGTTTTTGTTATGCAACTGGGTTTAGACGATGTTCGTAAAATATCGTAGGTACCCCGCGTCACTATAACCCCGCAGCTTACTTAACGCGACATGTGGGACCCGTGACTCATCTCGGGGGAGATCCATTACACTTACAATTTGCCGACTCACGCTCACTTTTTGATGGCAACTCTTATAACGACGCCCAATGACATTACGCGAAACTCTCTCTCAAAATACAATGACTTGAATGAAATCTACCAGGGCTGTTGGGCCTTTTAATGAATACTTCGACCAACATGCAGAAATACCGTTACGATAGGTCTAATTCAACAGTAAAATGTATTCGTATCTCAGAATTGAGTATTATAAAATACTTGTATTCTCGTATTTAAACCTCATTGCTGAGCTTATCGACATCCAATCTTAGATTTCCCCTAGAATTTCCTCTATTAGTACATCCTGCTTACGAGGAGTATCAATGATTCTTTGACAAGCCGATTATTTGTTTTGCTACATGGTTAAATTGTTCAAATATAGATAACGTTATTACCGAACTTTGGTCATTAAAGTTCCATGTCTTACTTCCGGAGTGGACGCGCGGCCGACCGCCGGATGCGATTGAACATGGAAAGCATTTTAAGAGGTTGTCCTAATAATACAGCCCCGGCCATTGTTCCATTTTATTTCGAACACGACCTATCGATCCAGAGTTTGTATCAAGCTCGCAGTTTGCTATCGGAGATTTCATCCTGTTGAGTCATCCAGTCGGTACACATTGAATCGCAAGCCTGTTGGTATCTATTTTCAAACTTATTTGTCGTAAATTGTAAAAAACTATCGTTTAATACACAGACAGTTAGGTATGTAGATAGGCACCAATTTACTTTTTCTTCGCAGACTTGTAATAAGTCCAGCCTTCACCATATACTTATAAATGAAATCGCAAGGTAGTAATTAAACCCTATACGTAACCGGCCAGTATCTATATTATACCCATTTGTGGTGAGTCAAAGAAGCCACATAATGTGATAGGTAAGTCAGCCTACCGATATAATATATACTAACAGCTCAAAGGTAACCTGAAACCTATTTATACCACAGTATACCTACTGATAACTCCACTTAGATCTATCTTCATGCAAAAATAATTATATCGACATGCAATTTTATGTTATGACTGCTAATAGGCTACCTGTGTAGATTGCAGCCATTCAAAGTATTGAGTTTGGACCGGATAAATCTAAATACCCACTTTAATTTATTGCTCGGAAACTCAATCTGTTTTAATTTCTGTATTTAAGCTGTACCTATGTACTAAAGCTTTCGAAGTTATGAAAGTAGATATCTAACCTAATTAAACTTCTCTCGTAGTGATTAATTTATATTTTAGCTTTAGCAACGGCCTCAGATTATTATGGAAATTAGGTATTTGAGTGTAAGAGCATGTGGGATTCGTAGCCAAGCAAGTCAGGGGTGGTGGTGTTTGCCCCACATCGTCTCGCCGCTGAGACGATGGCGCCACGCCATTCCAAGGGGGATTATCCCCATTTAACCCTCGATACGAAATGCGTACGTTTCCGTCATTTATTTTAGAGATTTATGTCGAACTTACAATGGAATTATGTATTAAATAAAAAACTGGCCAAGTGCGTGTAGGACTCGGGCATGAAGAAGAGTTTCGTTTTACTCCATTATGAATACCGAAAATACGTTTGTTTTATATTTTGGTATGAAATGAATCCCTAAAAAACGCAAGTCGTCGTTTGATTTTAGTGTATTAACTTACGTATATGTCAAATTTTACAGCGAAGTTGTAGAGTTTTGGGCCATACATTTATTGTTAAGTCTGTGGTTAAGTGTATAGTTTCTTAGTTGGATTACAATCGTTAACTATCGTTATGCGTCTGTAGTATGGGCATCTGCGTCCCATCCTCTGCTATGTTCGAGGGGACCGTCCCACCCTACTTATTTATTTAGCTATCGATCTGCCAAAGTCATTGCGAATTTGTTTTATTTGGTGACTGATTCCATATAATGAGGATCGTAACAAATCTGGAAATAAGTATACTATGTCTCTGATAATGTTTATTTTGTACCTACCTGTTTTAATGAACGTAGATAAATGGTTTCAATCCAAGTCGAAGTAAGCAATAAACACGATAATGTTTTATCGAATCACTTTGTGACTTTTAGCACCTCAGACGTTTGTGGAGACTACGTCAGCGAGGGGCTCGGGGTCGACGCCGGCTCTGCCAACAAGCTACAAGTAAAAGCTTTTGTCGGCGCCAGTCTTCTTTTATCAGTGCGGCCAGTTGCGCCGACTATAAATCGAGTGCAGCCCATAAATACTTCGATAAACATAAATTGATCTCAGTTAGCAATGTAACATTATACCGGAGTCTATTCATTCATATGTCCCACATACTCCGATCATTCGAAAATTCTGATATATTGACTTTCCGTCTGCATGTCCAGTGTTAGTTTGCAGTTGCAAATAATAGCGGCATCTGTTAGCTGGCGCTCAATAGCCTCGCCAAGAGAACTTTACGTGAAACGTTGAGAATGAGGGAGCTTGAAAACCAATAATACGTACATTATTAAAGTACAATTAACAGTTCAGTAGAGCTGCAAGTTATGTATATTTGTATTCTGATCAAAGGGAATATTGATCACTTAGTTCTGTTCTAAACTCTACATAAAGCTTTGTTACGTGTTGATTTTCTCAACTAGGTACTTACGTAGTGGGGTAATTATTTTTTAAAATGACCATTGTGACAAAAATGAAACAAAAATGAAAGTGTTACAAAAATAAAACTTGTTACAAAAATAACAAAAATAAAATATTAGGGCTTACTCACAATGCACACTTTATTTTTTACTATTTTATTTTACTCATGTATTAAATGTCATGCAATGAAATGAAACACAATACCAATAATCAACACAAATTGTATTTTTTTTTTATCAATAATGAAATCAATGAAGTCACTATATATAATAACAACATAAAAGATTATTCTCTTTAACTTAAAATATAAGAAAACATAATGAAACAAAATATTTCATTGACATAATAAAATAGAATTAGTAAAAATTATATGTGGCTGAGGCTTTTTTTACTGCATTTGGGTGCGCATGCACAATTATAATGTTTAAATTAGTGGTCCACATTATAGTCACCGATGTGATTACAGCTTTACTTCATTTTTGTAACGTCATATTTGTAACGTCATCAAAAATTGTTACAAAAATGAAGAAGCAACATTGTTTGAAAATAATCTCAAATAGTTTATGCCAACAGAAATCTCAATGAGTGAAATCACCGTGCCTTTTTATAAAGATACATAATAAACTATTCCAATAAACAATTAATGAAAAAGGAGCCGCTTACCTGTGTATTTTGACAAACAACACAAAATGGATAAATTAAAACTGGAATTTTTCCGGTCGACAAAAAAACACGCGTCGTGCACTTTTTCACACAGTAAACGAAATGACCGATTCAAATTCGTTTCTGACGTGCCATTGACTCGTTGAACTGCTAAGTGTTTCTTTTTCTAGTTTTCAATTATTACCAGATTTATTTGTTACAAAAATGATAAACAAAAATGAGCAAAATTTCGGACGATGTTTTGTAAGTAAAAAATATATATTTAAAATTATTTAAATTTAATAATGTATACTGAAGAAATACGCTTTCACTGTTGTCTAGGCGATATATTCACTCATAATTAAATAAAGGTTCCAGTAACTTTTTTAGGTCAAATTTTGTAACGTATCTCGTGAAGAGGACAAATAATTTTGTATAGGGACCATCCGAACCCACCGAGAAAAAATAAGCATTATTTTTTTAATTGTAATATTTAATACATAAAACTGTTTAATTCTACTAGACAATACAACATTGTACAATAATAGGTACTTTTTTGATACTTAAAAGTATATTTAATAAAAAATATCGCGCATGGACAATTTTTTTCATCCGAATGGTCATTTTAAAAAATAATCACCCAGTGAAGAACAAAAAAAAATACTTTGTCATTCAAGTTCGTGTAACCAAATGTTATTCTTGAATGTCTTTGATGTCTGTGTCATTGCCGCTTCGCTTTTGTTTTTCGCTTATTTATTTTCCGAGATCATTTCCATTTTCCTGTTATTTGTACATCATTACCGGACATGAAACATGCCTTTTGAAAGCAATTTACAAACACCTTTGTTTTTAAACATAAAACCGAAATAGGTATATAACTACCAACACATCTACAGGTAGATATAGATAATATTGGTGAAAAACTACTCTGAAAGAAAACTTGTGTAATGCCAGTTGTTCGTGACTCGTGACGTGCGATTTCCATATAGAGATGGTATTCATGACTCGTTAGATTATGCACCGTCGAACAAAGAAGGTGAATCCTTCGCGAAGTCTATGTCTCATAAGTTATACATTACCGACACTCAGCCTCTTTGACTACGTCCTACTTATGCCAATATATGGCTGATATGGGGTGATGCAGTGAAAAAGAAAACATCTTCCTTTCCTTACCTACTTACTTACTTACATTTGTATAAGTGTCTTATCTATGTCATATAGGCTTGAAAATACAGAAAAATAATATTTTACCTTCTCTATGTATAGCTTCGGGTATAAATATTGGGCTATAAAAATGGGAAAGCCTCAACATATTTGGGTTATAATCCTCTGGGCTCGGACAGTAATCGTCGCATGATTTTATTGCGTCCCCGGCAATGCTCGGGAGCTTTTTAATTACAAAAAATCATATGTAAAAATACATATAAGTATAGATGCGTGTTGGGCGTTCTTTTCGATCTTAGCCACAGATCTTACCCTGGTTCTCTATGGTTGTTTTTGTGTCTCAATCATGTAAGAAGGTACCTGTAAGATTTTCGTGTTATTTAGTTATTCCTACTTCAGTAAATAAGCGTAATATTAGTATGTAATAGTGGGATAAAAAAATGGTTTTTAGCAAAATATTGCGAAATAATAATCATTTGTGTCATTTTTGTGCAGCTGCACATAAATGCACTAGACTTGAAGAGCGATAGCCCAGAGCGGGTAAGCGACAGTTACGAAATTCTCAAAAATTCATTCTCTTTTAATTCCGCCGCCGGAATAAACTGGTCGCTTTCACGTGTCTAACGATAAAACACTGCTTTGTGCTCTTTCCTCTACTAGCTTTTATTGCACTATACTGCAATACACTACGATGCAATTTTAGGTCCATTAATCTTTTCCGAGCTGTTTTCGTACTCCTTTTCTCATTGTCTCCTCGTTTTCATTGTGTTACAATGGTAATGAAAATGACAACTCTTCTGAGCGAAGCCTTAATGTTGTACCTACTTACTTTGACCAAAGAAACACGTTTAAAAATTAAATAACCTAATAAGTAGCTTGTTTTACAGTTAAATTAATGAGGATTGTATTAAATTAGGTAGTAAATAGAATTACTTTGAAGCGCGTCGGTCGTCGTGGATATGGCAATTAAAATTGCTTTGATTTTCGCCCCGGTGTGAAACGCCATCGGCTAGTTGCGTTGCGTCCGATTCCAGTGAGTCTATTGAGCCGATAAAGTGCACCATTCCCGAGATTTATAACAGCGCCAAAGTTAACGATTCCCCTCTTCGGCCATTCGCGGCACGCACTGTTGCTAACTTGTTTTAAGCCGAAAAATGAACTTTTAAAACTTGAACGAACAGCTGAGTTTAAGTGCCCGGAGACTTGATGCTCAAAGAGTTTCTCTCTAAAATTATTAGATTTTGCGCTGAAATGAGAAAGTTCAGATTTAACAAGCCGTCAGTCTTTTCGTTTGCTTGTAGACAAAGATTTGTTTACCTACAATTTTACGCTTCAGTAAGTACTTATCAAATAACAAGTGTGTGTTTAATGTTTACAGGTAATTAACGCTTTCAATTTCGGAGCTAGTGAGTCGTGGTAAGTAGGTAATTAACTAAGTATTTCGAAATAAATTATTTTTGTTGTGGTGAGGGAGACTGAAGTCTTGCATATACGCAATGACTGTTAGTAGTCAGAACTTTTGGCTAAGCACAAAAGTTATCTGAAGTTAAGCAATGTTTGCAGAAGTTCGTCCACGTGCCGTGGTAATCACCGCTATAACTACAGTTTTCGAGGCGAAAAGTCACTAAGCTGAAACACATCCTATGTTTCGTGAAAACACTAACTTCTTAAACAAATAAAACAGACAATGAATGATTCGGGCGGTTGAAACTAAAGTGTCATAACGTACATATTTTCAAAAATGTTGAATGATGTACGTAATTCGATCAAAGCTAGAGTTCCCAAAGCGATTTTATATCAATTCATTGATTAAAGCTCAGTTAACGTTTGCAATTGGCTTCAGTTTTAATAAAACCTATGAAAAGAAAAAATATAAGAATGAACTATAAAGTAGGCACCTATTAAAAAGAGTCTCTAGAGGTAAAGAAATCCAAGGCGCGTGCGGTGGAATTAAATAGTTCCTTTGTTGGTTAAACGTTCAGCGATTAAGGCGACTCGGGCATTGTGGTCGATGCTTACGGCCCCGCTCTGCTGAGCGCCTTAATTATGAGCCTACGATAGTAGATTTACTAAACAAACCTTGTTTCTTAAACTAATTAATCACGTCAAAGCTGTTAAATAAAACTCAACAAACTTTAACATAAAACACCAAACAGAAACCAGATTTAAGAATGCTCTACATAATAATATGAAATAATATTTGGTTCGATAGTGGCGGCGGCGGTGAGGGCAGTTTCGATTTTCCAGGCTATACATAGATTATAGCCGCTAGTTGTCAACTCCGCTGGCGGCCGCCAATTTGCAGCATTACCGAGCTAGCAAAAACAAGGCTTGCGGCTTTCCACAACTATTTGCATCCGACTTCATGTTTACAGTAGATACCGATGTGCTATACTATTTTAAGTAGGTGCTAGATATATTGAATATGTCTGGCGATTCTTTGAATAGAAATAGAGCCGCTCGAGGTACCGCACCGACACGGCTAGAAAGTGAATCAGATAAAGGAACTTTCAATAGTGAATTTATCTTAAACAAAAGGACGTCGGTATGACTACCTATAGGTACATTGCTGTCAGTCATATAGAACTCGTTTGAGTTACGAAGTATTGTAGCACACGGAGCCGCGCCGTCTAGCCATTCAGTGTCGCCGTCAGGACGGTGTGGCAGGGGCAGGGGCGGCGGGGGCAAGCACGAGGGTTACCATACCCCGCATCACGACCTGCGGCAGTACAACCTACCTCGCGACCGGAATTTTTCCACATTCACGTTATTATTGTGGCTTTCCCTTCACACCCTATACACTCCGCGATGTTATGAGGGTTCTCTAGATTAAGCACTACCAATCTACCTACTCATTCCTTTGTTTTAGACAAATACAAAACTAAGCTTGAAAAATGTTTTTACTTTTTATCCGTAACTACGTGTTTAGGTTGATTTTTTATTTAGAATAGGATTTGTAATAGATAGGTACCTACTAGGGTAGTAAATAACACAAGAGTGTAAATGAACGCATAGAGCTGTAAATTCTGCCCAGCTAGCTACATTGCGAGAAAGAAAAACTGGTTACAAATCTAACTTCAATAACGAATATTTTGCGATTCCTTTATAAATTATTTGTACTTGTATAAGTAAACAGGGTAACTCTGTACTCTGTGAGGGGTACACTCTCTGGGGTTGTAGGTAACTCTTTAGTAACTTTAAGTTAAGTAAGAAAAAAATGTCTATATGATATTCATTCACTAACCCGATGTCCTAATGTGTCTTCTGTATGATGTTGTGTCACCTCATGAAAAGATCGAAAAGATCCTACTCTATGTTTCACTCAAACCAAAAACAAGATAATTGTTATGTAGGTTTGTTGAAAATATCGAACTAAATCGTTTTATAATTCATCACAGTTTACAATACTTGCGCAACCGTTGGTTTAGAGTCGGGCGTAAAGTTTTATGGCGTTGATGTATTAAATTGTCAGTAAAACCAGAGTGGTACTCATGTGGGAGTTAGTGCCGCCTTCAATCTAAGTACTACTCGTAGCCGCGTCAAATTCACTTGTAGACGCTTTAATCACTGCTCTTAAAACGTATTTACTATCTATTTCTACTCTACTATTGCTGAAAATACGTATGTGTTTGCGGTTATATTACCTACTTACTGTGCAGTTGTACTTCTAACGTTAACCCACTTGCAAGTTTGGTTTCATCCTGCCCTCTCTACTCATTTCCCATGTCTTTTGATAGGCTGTAATAGAATAAAGTTAATGCATAATTATAATCCTATCTTCATGTACAACCTGTGTCCCGTTCTTCTTTTCCTTTCTCGCTTGATTAACTAGCTGTGTTTATTATAGCACCCCTATTTCAGTGATCATTTATCAAAATAGCACTAAGCATTAAGTTTTGTAGATAAAGTGGAAATTCTTGTTATTATAAGGTTGAAAGTTTGTTTTGTTCGGGTACGAATTTACAAGTTTGTGTAGAAGCGTCTCAGGAGAGTGTTCCGCAGACTTGTACTGTAGCGCGTCAACTTTGAAGCAGCGCCGCCGCCGCTACCGCTGGGGAACTTCTCTGACACTATTTTCTGGAAAGTTCCACTTTGATTAGGTCAAAACTTCAAAGAACATCCCTCGGTCTACAATCTAACGTGACTTTGTGGAAAATAATGTAAACATCCACTTACTTTGTTGTTTGTTCTTGGACCAAACAAATTAAACTTATTTCATGTAGGTTTAGAGATTCCTGATAGATTCCAAAACATAAGCATTGTCGAACTTATACGTTTCAAAATTATCTGCTTACTCGTACCTATACCTATTTATTACATTTTAAATAGGTACATACCTCTTGGTGTAAAGTTATTATTTATTAATTTCATCGCTAGAATGTTTACATTTTGGTACAAAGAGTAAGTAACATCTAATTAGCTAACGAAGACCTCTTTGTTATTACTTCTCGAAAAAGAGCGTAATAAAAAGTTTTATTCAGATTTAATTAAAATTTTGCGACTCAGACGGCTTTCTGAAAAAACAGAGCAATTTTATAAGAGCACGTTCTTGGTGTAGGTAGTAATAACGGCGGATAATTAGTTTCTTAAGCCTTGATGGAGCCTTTTAAAAGGCATTTCTTGTAAAAGTCTGTTTAAAAACTTCATTTGTCTTGTCTATTAATAAAAAACACATTTACAGTACCTAACAAAACGACTGACATTGCCAACATACGAATAGGTCCAATATTCATATTGGTAGAAGAACAATTTCGTCTTTCGTCTACTCACATAAATGTTAATATTCAGTTTATTATATTGGGAAAGAATGGCGTAAGTATGTATGAGGAGCAGAGATAACTCTAGCGAATGAACAGTACAGGCGTGATTAAAGGCACAGTTGGGCGCGCGCTCAATCAGCCAGAACTGATATTTCTGGGTGGAAGCTGTAACAGGATGCCCGATAATAGTTATTAATTAACTTTACTACTGATTGAACGACTCTTTTACACCATATTGTTTGTCAGAAACGTTTTTCCAATATTTTAATTAACCACCATTTGGTAGAGTAGAAGCTAATGAATAGGTACGAAGGGTTATTACGTGTTTTATCTCTCAAAGTTAGTTATCCTAGATTGTTTTTGATACCTACCTATTAATGCTTTAATATAAACCCGCCATTCATCAACAGTAATCTACATGAATAAGCTCCCAACGTACCTACTAAGGTACCTAACTAAGCCTGTGTCGTAGTAGTAGATTATATAACCTACCTTTCACATAATATTATGAATAGCCTACTATCGTTGTCTATCTAATTTCGAGAACTAGTAGACTAAGTTATTAATAATTCCACGAAATTCATAACTCGGGGCTCTCTCATCGATTATTGGAGGCCATAAATGTATCAAATTATTCCAAGGCCCATAAAGTGCCGGGAGACTATCTTAGTTGTAAAGTGCCACTGTCTTAGTGGGATATGAAATCTAAGATAAACTGATCCAAGTTACGGCCGGTTTGACGTCGTTAACTCGCTTAATGAAGTTTTAATAAAACCATTCGCTTGGAGTTGAGCCGCTTAACCTAAGACGCTCTCAAGCTAAATAAAGTCATAATTTACAGTCATCACCAACATAAAATAAAACCCAAAGAACCCGGTACAGGATACTTCATTAACTCAGCAATTGAAAATGTTTAAAAGTACTTCTTCAAACAAACTAAAAAGACGGATGAGGACATACCAAAAAAAAATTGGTACATAAGTAAATAGTTTTCTTCTATGTAGAAAGTTTCCAAGTTCTATAAAGTTATTCCTTAGTGGAAGTTCCTGAAAACTTTGAAACTCGTTCCGTGCAATCTCTAAATTTATTTCTTTTGGAGTAAATGCATCTCCCGAGACCTGAGTTTGTTAGTGACGCTGAATATACTCGTAAATGTTGGGTACAATAACTTTTTAAGTATGTCTGTTCATATTCTGAACAAGAGATAAGTTACGAGTAGGTACCTAGCCTTCATCACTGCCGTGCTTCTCAGTCTCTCATTTTATACGTATTTTCTCGTCGTTGCGCGTTGCTGGATCAAAGTTTAGAACTTGTAAGACGTCAACGTTCCGTCGCATCGTAGTTTTCTTCACCTTATACTCGGGTAAACTTTTCCTCTTCGTAATTTGCACGTGCTTGGAAAACCTGAAAGTTTTAAATGATATCTAAACTTTCAGGTTTCAACGATATACTCGTATCTGGATGGATCAACATTTGCTAACGTCATGCCAGGGCGGGTTTTTAATATTTTTGTAACGGGACGTTTCAAAAATATTAAATCGCGTTAAGTACTTAGCGGTTAAAGTTTTTGTGAGTATCATCTAATTCTTACTTCATTAAGAGCCGAAAGTGTGACCGGGCCGGAGCGCCATTAGCACTACCACCACCAGAAGAGCGGGGCGGCTGCGCGGGGTGAAGCCGTAACACAAGGCGCCGCCATTATGAGACCTGTCTATAATGGGCACCGCGACCTAATGACGGTGAGAGCTCTCCAGGTAGAGCCCTCTTTAACTTGATAATAATAATAGAGCCCCTTAATTTCTACGATTACACTTGAGCAATTGACCGCAAGTAATTAGTGTATTCAATCTAATGAAATATTCTGTAAATGTCAGGATTAATGTTTTGTTGATATACGTATTTGTTTATAGGTATTGCAGTCAAAGAAGAACAGTTTTAAAGCATTAATGCATGTATAAATATAGCTGGCGCTAGGAGGAATTTAAATTCTAACATCAAAATACGGACGTGCAGCCTCGTCCGGTATGCAGCTACCTGTGTTTAAACGCGTGTCTTGTTTTATGACCATAGCTACCTCTATATCGACCGCAGGTTGTAGAATTTAAAGGCTGATTTCACTCGTCTCTGTGTGACGGCAGTCGAACTAAATTTTGATATTCGTCCAGTACATTCGGACGTTGTTTCATCGCAGTAGGTGCATTGGCCGCGTTGACATTTAATTAAATTGACTCGTGTCTGCCGCGATTCGCTGAGCCGGCGGCGGCGGCAGCGCTCGTCTGATGGAATACAAAACAATTTACTTTATTTCGATTCCATTGGCAGTGGTATCATATCCATCAATCAATCGCGCAAAATTTTATCACGGTTTTTCAGCGTTGGCGATTTCATAAATGAAAGTACTTCAATCACAATCACATTCGTGATGACGGGGAATATTGTTTTGAACTAAGTTTTCACCGTTTTAATGTTTTATCACAACACAATGTGTCTTTGATAAATCTCTACTTATATACCATCTACTTACGAACAGACTAGTACTAACCTGCATACAGAAATAACTTTGGCCAGAATCTCATTTCCTCGACAAGAATCATCTTGTAATTAATGTGGTTGTGGCCATTGAAATGTCAGCGTTGTTTCTTGATGTATAATTTCAAAAAGACGATTGGGCCAAGACAAGTGTCCGCAATTATTCACATGACACATGAAAACTTGCTTCATTACGCACAATGACGTAATTAATTGCATATCATCAAAATTCATGAAACACCCTAGCTATGAGCAAACCTGTTATTAAGGACGATTAACCTTTTCATAGTAGCAATTACTGAGATTATTAGTTTGTAAATTTTATGTATGCCAAGAGAGACCCGATTTCAGTTAAACGAACAGGACTTTTGAGTACCTAGATACTTCATTTTCAAAATCTTTAATTTTTCTTTTGACTACGAGCAAACTACGAATATATTAGGCGTGACGTCACTCTCTCTCTTTCTGTATACTTCATCATTTGGAACCATAATTCTAAAATTGTAGACATCCAAAAACACATTTCTGGAAGTTTCAAATCTTCCTCTTTTTTCCAGTTTTATTTTAATAAGTATAGGTTCGCTATGGTTTCCCTTCGCTTCTACCTTAGTTGCTTGTAACCGTTATTGTTTCACAGTTTCTGTGCAAAACGTATGAATTTAGCTTCTAGTTAGTATACCACTATTAATAGTTTTCCGTTACACTGCACATGGATTGTGTAGTCTCTCTCGACTGCTCTTTACGGTTTCGGCGAGCTACCTTGGCTGATTGTTTATACATAATTGACAGTTTATTTATTTAAAATAGCGCAGTTGATGGATAACTTCCTACGGGCACAAATTTTCGAACTTAAACTCTTGAAGATTGCATAAGCAGCAGGGCTTGCTGTTACTTTTATTGTATTAAAAGCTCGTATACTGTTCCTTTAAAGCTGAAGTTACGCAAGTACACTTTTTAAGTCGCTTAAAAAATACTTATAACTTTCTTTTATTACTAAAATATATTCACGAGTTGTGTACGAAAGCAAGCCCTGAGATAAGGATCGCACAGTTGACATAGGTACCTATCCCGAAGTGGGTGCGCAGACGCCGCCTCCTCTCGAGTCTCCGTGCTCTAGCGGGCGGCGCGGTTGACGCAGGCACCAGGCGTGCAGCACAGGGTCAATGGTCGGCCTGCGCTTGCGCCTGAGAACCAACGATAAATATTTAAATTTCAACACTTAATACATATGCTTAGCAAATTGATTATAAAGCGTTCGAGCAGTGTAGCGCAGAGCTGTTTAAAGGGGAAATTCTGGGTCGATGCGTTGATAGCAACGACAAATAAAACTGTAACGAGGCGTGGAGTACTTAGTTGCCAGTTGGTTTTACCAGCTGCAAAGGCTTTATAAAAGTCTTTGTCTACATCGAAACCACATAGGTACTCACTACTGTAAATAAAAATTAAAACCAAAAGCAGTAATATTATTATTGACGGACAAAGATTCTCTTAAATAAAATAAAACTGTTCGGAATCTGGTTAGATGCTGACAAATAAAAAAGGTTATAAAAGATGTATGTTCCGTATACCCGTGTAGAAATACAGAAAGCTATTAGACGGGTTTTGTACAGGAATATTGAATGGGGCGGATCGGTAACGCTGCGGCCGGTCAAAACATAATTTAATGATAATTTTCCGGTCATAAATATTAATGGAACATTCCTATATGTGCGACTCGATTTACGGCACAAGATGTAAGACCACAATACCCACAATGTGAGCCTTTATTATAGCGTTATATTATGCATGAACATAAATAGTCGTTAGCTGTCCAAAATAGTTTAGACATGGATAAAAGCAAATTGGCTTATAACAGACATGAATATGAATTATGTCTGAAAGGAGTTCTTGGGTAGTGAACCGAGATCTCAAAGAACTACATCAATCAAAATGTCGATTCGTCATTCTCCGTCTATCTTTACTACTAATATTTTTGATCCATCGGTCGTCCCTTTTCAAATAATTCCCACTCATCGAGTAACACGGACCTTTCTTAAAATAATACGATAATACCTATATTATAGAAGATAGTTTTCATTAATTTTACATTAATAATTAATCATAATATGAGTAAGAACCTCCACCACCAATCAGTTTGAAATAGCAAGATTTCCTGGAAGAGAAGGAAGATCTCTTCGTACTTATACCTAGTTGAAAATGTCGCAACACAGCGAGGTGTAAATCCTGATAATGGAAGCCACAGACGTGCATCCGAATGAGAATGCGCTCGAAATTACGCTGCACCTAAAATGGAATGGTGCTATGAAGGGAACGAGCTCTTAGCTGAGACTGCACCATTCATAGACGTACGAGTACGAATAACATTGTCTCACTAATAGGGTATTGTCATGAAATGAACGAGAAAAGGGCAATATTTGACCGCGCACGTACCCTGTAATTCCTTCTCTTGTGTTGGGAATGTAATAAAACTTATCTTCTAGGATCGGCACGCGACGTGCCGCCCTGGCCGCCACCAGACGCAACCATAGCCTGGCTGGCATCCCTTCGAGCCTGTATTTTATTGACCTAGTTTCTTCCAATTTAATGTAGTAGGCAAAAATCCACATGAAAGGATACTTTATGTTAAAAGTTTCTTTGAAAGCAAGCCAAGACTTTTGTCTAGCTTTAGCGACCTTAAATGTCTAGAGTCAATAGCCTTCTTTTTTAGTAAATGTAGGCACCTAAAGAACCTATTAACTTGGTCTTCAAATGACAAAGAACAATTGTTACTCGAAAGAACGTTTGGCATTTAAATTGGCCGTATTGTATCCAAGATGCTGTTAAAATAAGCTTTTGTTAGGAATATGTTTATTCAGTACGGTGTTCAAATATTGTCTCGACTCGTTAAGGCGCCTCCGAACAGTCGGCTGCTAAGACGATCCTGTCTATAAAAGTGATGCTAAATCAACACTAACGCTTTAAATGTCTCAAAACAAGTTGAATTTCAATTCCAAGGGCTTTCTTCGAATTGTTGGTATAATCCAAACATCTATTACTACTCTCGAATACTAATTTATAACTCCCTTGTGTGCCTAACACATGTAGGCAAATTAGGTAATTGCTTATAAAGCGCTAGGTGTACCTACTTAGATGCGCGGACGATTTAAATAGCTTTAAAACTATTATTATATGCAACGGGTAATATTTTGACTGTTTTTTATCATCATCATTGTCATAGTGTTTAGATAGACTCACGTTATATGTATTTAAAAAGTCTCTACATTGCTTTATTATTTTCTTGCGGACTTCGTACAAGTAACTGAAGTGTTGTGCTAATATTATTCAACTGCTGCCTGTTTATCTTTGAGACGAATCGAAAAGGTTGTCTTGTGACATGCTCTTCAAAAGTGTCTGTGTAACTAACAGAGATAGGAATAAAAATATATTTGGGGACTTTGATGTATTAATATTAAGCTTTAATGTGTTCTAAATAGAATATTTAAGAGCTAATGCAGGTACGAGTGGTCTACCAGTCCGTAGCTAATGCTAATAGATTTTGGTCCTCGCTCCTCTTTGATGCAATCTCTCGGTCCCACAAGCTTCTATGCACAGCCGTAACCTAATTAATTTGGTAGAGAAGTGATGGAGCTTCGTATCGACATGTTACTCGCTAGCTCTATATTAATGTTTCATCCTTGCACATGTGTGACGTCTGATGCGGGTAGGGTCGGTAGTAGGACACATATTGCGCTCGCAATTTCTGCTACTTGCGTAATGAAATAACCTAGTTCGCATCGTGTACACGGATGATTTCTAACATTTCAAGTACAAATAAGTTTTGCTTCGCGTGTCTTCGTTTACTCCCTCGGTAGTAGGTATATATGCAAATCAAAGAAACTCTTCTCTCAGAATAATGGGATAAGGACTGCTTCATTAGAAATCTTAAGTCCCGTTTTGGGATTGCGGAAATAGAATTTGAAATCCTTCCATAGAATTGGAGAAGCAAATTGGTTCAAGTTTGGAAAGCGCTGGCTATCAATTTTAGGCGACATTTCCAATTAAACTTCGGCGCGCCTTTCGTCCCTGACTTTGAAGTTTGCTAAATTGTGAATTCTTTTAATCCTTCACTCACACTTCTTACCTTAAATGTTTTAGATTGCATGTAGGTTTCTAAAGGTGTCGCTCCTGAGAGATTCCGCTCGTAATGGAAATTTCGGCCTTAGTCCGGAACATTATCCCGTGGGGTACGCGTGCCTCGGACCTTTGAATAAATTGTGTACTTTCTGTTCCAGCACTGTAGGCCTAATAAAAGTACTTAGGTACCGTAAGTGTTTCGATTTCGCATAACTGCCGCACTTACATTATGTTAAAAACGCGACTTGTACTAACCCTCCTTAAATTTATAAACCGCCTACTCACCTGAGACTATTTATGGATACCTGTATGAGACGACGACGCCTTTGCACACTATACATAAACTGAAGGGATCCGCCCTATTCATCAGCCACTAAAGGAGATAGCGTACGTATTAATTAAGCTGACTCTACTAGTCTTCAAAGCTCTGATTAGACTGTTGTCAAATATAATAATCTTCCTACAATAGCTTGATTAGATGTTTATTCAGCCCAAAGAATGAAACACGTTATATGACATGTATTTACGTGTCCTAATTACGTTAAAAGAACGTCTCCTTTATTCCTTGATGGGAGTGATAATGCGATTATAATTTTAATTATGTAAATAAACTTACTCGGCAGGGATCTGGGGCCAAGCTTCTCGTTAGATGATAAAATTTATGCGGGAATTAGCCACCAGTGCACGGGGAAACCGACAAAGTTCATTAGGGCTGCGGTACGCTAAGATATGTTTCGGAAATGTAATTCGGGGTGCCTTCACAACTGGTTCCGACGTCCCTTAATGCTATAAACGGGGGAATTTACCGTCGACTAACGACTTAAAAGAAAATTATGTACTTAAATCGAAAACGGCGAGGAAAACTTTGTTCATAATGATATTCATTATCCTATGTTGTCACGCAAAAGCATGACAGGTGCCTTCTACGGCGCGGTATTGTTTAACCTAGTTATTGCTTCCCCTCTATGCGCCATTTAATGGCCATCACTAATTAGGTACGTACGTTTGTGTACGTGTTGGCAGCTTATCCGGCCAATTAGCATAGCAAACGAAGGAGTTTACAGCGCAGTGCAGCGTGTGTGGTTTTCATTCGCCCTCGTTATACGTAGGCATGCATTATAGAGCAGCGGCACAGCGCTGTGCAGATGGCGCACAGCTTTGCTATGCGGTTGCGAGTATTTGATCGGATTGCTTCCACAAAAGCCCATTGAAACGTTCGTTACGACGCATCTACGACTGATTGCGATGAGGGTTTAATAAATGCCTATAGCGTACCAATAGTTAAAAAATGTTCATATATTTTTTTCATAACTGACAATGGAATACTCGCGAACTACTACGCAAATTGTATCTTAATACGTATGTGCATCAAGCATGGTTATTAAGTTACACCTATGCCTATTCAAAAGACCCTTTTTGTATTAGGTTCTTTCCCAAGCGTACCGTTCCAAGCAGTCTTAATATACTCCTTATTCGTACTCAGTTCGTACAAGCCTTTGTCGTCGTACGGAGAGACCGTCTTAATAAAAAGGGACAAAATTATATTCTGTACATCCTTTGTTATGATTGAACGAGAGCTGAGCAGCTCGAGCCTGTGTTATTTTATGAATGAAAGAGAATTACTCATTTTTCGTTATTTTCCTTATAGAGATGAAATTAGTCGCCAAAGCTCTTTTTATTCTGATTGGGAAACCGTTGAAATTAATAGAATGAAATCATAATCATACACGTAATATAGATCCACAAATGTCTCTATATTCTTGAATGAAACTTAGAATTAGTTTAACTATATAATCGGTATAATTTCTACGATCTGATGAGCATTTTCCAATTAAAGTTTCCTCATAGAGCCTGCTACCTACGGACAGGCACGTTTCGCTGTTGACTGCCAATTCCTGTGCCAACTACCTACTTTATAATAAATCTTTAGGAACACTACTTCTTTTTAAAACAGCAATTAGTATTTGAAGCAGTTATAAAACCTCTACCGGGAGATTATAAAAGGTTCTTAGTAATTCCCGTCTATCTTATTTTATTTGTCATAAATAGGTATTATAAATAGGTGAATACCTAAATAATCACAATTATGGTCTTTGTGTGTTTTTATGCTCTAAAGTTTTACTGATCATGGATGAGCTAAAATTACATTCACCTTTGTCAGAAAAATGATACAAATAAAGCTTTTAATTATGTAGCTTTTCTTATAACAAAGTTTTTTTTTATAAGAAATTGTTATTTTTCGTCTCCTGCCCACATAAGTTGTGTAGTAGAAATATTAAGTAAAAGCTGGCTCCCACGCCGCGGTTCAATATCTCGAAATGAAGCCTCCACGTTCGCGTTACTGATACCTACTGTAGCGACGACTTCGAGAAAACTTCCGCGAACAAACAGAAATTACTAGGTACCAATGCTTCGAGAACGTTCTTTGTGCAATTTTCTTTCGGTGTGCCGTAGTAAATCGAACATTCTTCTTTATTAGGTTTTTGAGTCGTTAGTGCCAATCGCCAGTGGCAGTTTTGTAACTTAAAGTATTTAATAATGAAAAAAAGAGAGATAACTATGTCAATACGAAAATACTTACATAAACAACCCTAAAAAGTAATATAACCAATATTCGTAGATACATAATGAAGGCCAAAATTGCGCCTAATAAACATTTTATTGGGTTGTCTTGGGAGTACCCTTGTAAACTATTTTATTTGCAGAGTTCCTCTGCGTTACATTATTATTGAAACAGGCGAGCGAAAAACACAAAACATCGTTTCTATTCCTGAAACAAATGTAAATTTGGAAAGAAAAATCTTTTACGAGCAACTGTTTAATAACCAAACAACCCGTCTGCTTGCTCATTTAAGCTACAGTACCTACAGCTTGTAGCAGCTTTGTTTTCATAAGTGCAGTAAATCTAAAACAAATATCCTTATCTATAAATGACGTGTCCATGTTATATTTATATTCTAAACATCCGGGAGACTCTCCACATGGTGATACCGTGAGAAATCCACTTGAAACATTATAGTCAAGTACCTAGCTGTATCAGAATAACTGCTACTACAACATACCTCCCAAACGTTCCTGGCTGAAACTTTGGCAATTTAATTGCAGAAAACAACTAATATTTTTGTAGAGGTTATCTCTTTCGTCCAAAGAATGACAATAGCCTCATAAATATCAATGTGTTTACTATTGGCTTTCTAACAAAGGGAAAAGAAAATTCCAGTCGGGTCGGCTCGGCTGTGATATCGATTATAGCAAAACACATTAGCGCGATAGCATCAGAACACTTGTCGGAGCGTGTCGCCACTCCGCGTTATGAAGCGAGCGACAGCCGCTCCCAGGGGAACCAAACACCACCGTGTACACGTTTTACACAATGAGCTACTGACTGAACCAGAATTTTACATAATGTATTGGAAAACAATCCTCGTGCACACCCGCCCAAGTCAATTAGACCTCAAAGTGAAAAGAACAGAACCTCTACAAGTTTATAGTATTGCGGAAACTAGCCCATTTATCCATTATTTACGCGTAACCGTGATTAAAGTTGTAACAGTTGGATTCTGCCCAGCAGTGAATAGATAGTCTAAAATACAAACCCTGTCGAGTGCTCCCATTTACATAATGGACGTAGACAACGCCCTTCAGGCCGAACCTGCTTGAAAGCACCGACAAATCGAACCTTTACGGGCAAAACAAACGAGCGTAGATTGTTGTAAAACTATTTGAATTTACTAAATGGCAGCATTTTCCATCCACAAAGGGTAACTGAAAGACAAGGAACCTCTAGTCGACCATTTGTCGAGTCACGCTAGGTTTGGATTGACCGATTTCAAATTAACCAACTTTAGAAAATGTTTCTACCGCTTAGGTGTGTTTACGAACATTCGAAGGGTATTATAGCGTTTTGCATTATTAACAATTTATTTACATATGTTTACCGACTGCCAAATGTAGTGCTATCTTTTGATTTCCATATCAGTTTCCATTACAAATTCACTAATTTATGCTCCTTATCGTAAGTAGGTACATTTGAAATATTGCAAATAAAAGCCCGCTCTACTTAAAGACTACTTAAGTACGGTTATCCTTATTTGGGATTTTGCCGGAAGCTATCTGGTAATATCTACCTACTCTACTAAGGAAGATATCTTCAGCCCAAGAATTTTGTAATGAAACAAGAAATTCCAATGTTGATCAAAGCCTTTATACTTATTTATATAAAGAACTTTGTGAAATCGTGAAATTCCTTTTTTAATTATATTTATAGCCTAGGTACTTATGTCTGTAAGTGAGTAGGTAAGTATTTGAAACAAAATTTATGTAGGTTTTACTATTTGAATGAATGTATTAATGAATTATATTTATTTGTTGCAGGTAAATAAATACCAACAGATAGAAAATGTATGGCGTAGGTCGGTAAGCCCATAGGTAGGTAATGCGACGAGACGATCCCTACCGTATTCTTTACCAAAATAAATTACCTTCGTCGCAAGTATAGTGTAGGAATACGTACGAGCCTCATGTCGCCTAGAGCATCACTTCGCTTTCAAGACGCCAATCAAATTTCACGCCTGTCGACGTCTCAAACTAACATTCCATTTCTTTGCCGTTCCGCGGCTCCTAGACGACAGTCCGCAGTTTTTATCGCGTTTTCCCGAGCTCCTGCCGTCATTTGCGAACCCTTAAGCGGGGCTGGTGTCGACAATAGACTTTTTATCGACCTACCGCCTTTTTCTGTCATGCACATACGCATCGTTTACCGGTCATAAAGTTCCAAGCGACGCGCTCTGTCCGCCGAGCCGTGGAATTTTGCGGCTTTTTATGATACTCTTTCTACCATCGCACTGTTGGATGCCATCCATTTCATTTTTTTAACTTCCGAATGCTTTATTGTTTTTATTATATTTTACATATTCTATGTATGTTACTCACCCAAAGATTCTGCAGGAACATGCTCTGTTTAAGTGCATTCAAAGTAAACAAATTCTTGTGTTGTTAGATAAGTGCGCCTGACGCGTGCAAGTTTCAGATAAAAAATAATTTAGTAGCCCACTACAAAAACGTTATCTAGTAGGGTAAGAGTTGCGTTTGTTTACTCAGTCGCCCTCACAAAGCAACCTAATATATCAAGATGTCGGGTTGACTTTCCCGAGGACCGTGAGATGTTGTTACACGAATCGCTGTTTGTCAAGTTACACGACGCCATTATGTGAAGCTGCTCGCCTGAAAACTGTATAATGGTCGTAAATTCAAGCACCTGGTAAAGAGCATTTTGTACAAGTAAACCCGGTCAATGTACTCCTACTTGAGAAACTATAAAATTATGACTACTCCCGTTTTGTATTTGGCAAACTTTGCGTTTTCAAATTCGTTGTGAAGGAGCTTTTGCAGACTACAACGCACGTAGTATTTGTAAAGCGAAGGTACGTTTTCCACAGTACTTTAAACTTTCCAATAGGTAGATATAACGACGTCTAGACACGCAGACGAACCTAATTCGTAATGTAAATACCTAAGACTGTCAAAGCCGATGGAATGATAATAATTTATTGAAAAACTTTGAAAGCTTTTAAGAGTGTCGAATTTATAAGACGTTTCAAATTGTGCAAAAAGTAAAAGGGATACATATTCAAGAGTGAGTCCGGGCGAACGGGCGGGGATGTGTCGCAAAGTTTCATGTTTTCAGCTGGGAACGCTCCCCCGCGACTCATTTATCTGCCAACACAAGGGAAGAAGATAATAATTAATTATAATAATTTCTGGCACTCACGTCACTAACAAACGACGCTGATTTTGACACATCTTACGAGTACTTAGGTACCTACGTAACAAGTTGGAATCTCTTCGAAGAGAATGGAGCAGATGCACGCACGATTTAACCCCAAAGTGCTACACACTGATTGTAAATCAAACAAAGCAATATTGATTGTTTCTATTCGAAAATGTCGGTCGGTTCAAATCAAATATTCTATTTTAATTTTGTTAAATGTTAGACTTTACGTATACATTGTGTAAGTGGCATTAGGAACGGGTTTTAAATTTTAAAGCTTTTTGGCAAAACCATCATTACCTACCAGTCGTATTTGGCTTGTAGTGCCTAATATATACTTATAATTGCTTTCCACAATGTTTGTATTAATTTCGCATTTGATAAACATCCCAAGTACTTACTCGTATCAGGCAGTACGTTCAGTAGGTATTCAAACTTTAACTTCGCAGCTGGTTGGACAGGCTTTGTCCGTCGGTGTGTCCGCTGCTTTCCCTAGGTCATTTCCATGTTATTCGAGCCACGTCCGGTTATGCTAATGTGCCGGGGCGGCGCGGGCCGGTTGGTCACCGGGACCGGGCGTGCACCACGCCGCAACCACGTTCACGCCACCTATCACTCGCCCTATCATGGCCTGTGAATAATTAATTACCTACCGTACAATTTAGAATATATTTTCACACTCTCTTTTCAAGGTTGTTTAGGTATCTGATCCTTTCCTTTGATTTTTTTAAATTCTTTGCGTGTATTTTAACAAAATTTTCGTCTTGTTCCTTTCCGTAAAATTACCCAGGTAAAAAATGTGCGAAAAGAAGCCATTTATTTAAATAAAACCTTGATTAACGAATAAACTCTTGTTAAAACTGCAGTACGTTAATAAAGCGTAAACATTATCGAGACTACACAAATCCCTAATTACCAGTTTGGGAGTTAGTTCGGTGTTTATGCGGTCGACGCTAAGTGCCGCTGCTGCAGCTAATACTACTAAAGCACTAATAACTATGAGCTTCACTTACCTATGACTAGATTATGCCAGCTTTATACGAGTACCTAGATGCATTATGACGAGATAAGTGTGTTTATTAAGAGGTAGGTAGAATTCTATAAATATCTATACCTACCTATATTGAATTCCTAATTGGATTCGTAAGTAATCAACTCTATAGGAAAACCCCAGTTTTCGTTGTAGGATCATTTTATTTAAATATTTTTTACTTACAGTCCAAAAATTAATTTCTATCTCCTTTCTGACTCTACTTTAATATTTAATAAAATAACTTAAGAGTTTTTGAACGTTAGCCAGTACGTTAGTCTGAAGTTTAATCACGCGCTGTATCGCAAAGCACAGGCACGGTTGTACGAGTGATTGTGGTTAATTAGTGCCGAATCTGGCTGCCGGCTCCCTACGGCTTATGAAACCTTAAGAGCCTTAACACAACGAGATCAGGAATACGTTTTAGCAAAAAATGATATCTACTATATCTTGGCTTGTTTACTTTGATTCGTGAAATGAACAAAATATTCGAATGCGTTATGTTCGCAGTAAATAAATACTTGGTGGTTAGACTAGATATCCGATTTCAATTTAGGTTCCAAACTAAAGCTCTTAAAAAACACAATATACTAAATACTTACATTTCTAATAACATTTTGAGCAAAACTCATTACTCGTGTACAATATAAGCTACTTGAAACTTGAAGAACGGAACAACAAAGCAATTTAGTAGATATTGTCTTTAATACGAATTTATATAGGCTTAGAGACGAAAACTCCTATAATTTACTATAAAATAAAGGTTCTTTAGCTTGATTAGCTCGTTTAATGTGTTTCCACACTATTTGAAACAAAGCTTTATTAGTAAAATTACATTTATTTTTGAGCGTGTTTTAGACAGGGTTTATAGGCCTAGTACCCTTGTCTTATACATCTTATTCTATCGGCCAAGATTATAAGGAAATAATCTTCCTAAATAAATAACAAATCTGAACGTATTCTTCTGTGATCGATGTTGATAGAGTGTCAAATAGGAAGGCCTCTATCCACAACTTTGGGGTATCTACTCTACACCCCAGTTTCATTGATTTTTAAAGATAAATACTTCACTTATGTAAGGAAATTAAAACTACCGTAAAATACTTATGCTCGAATAACGGCGCCCCAAGCACATCCCTGAGAAGTTGAACCGTTGAAAGCGGAAAAGCAAAGCTCCCGTTTACCTCTTGAGCATCTAAATGCGCACTCACTTTAATTAAATTACTGCTTGAGAAATCGAAGAGTGCAGTGGTATTCCCACAACATGCTGGCTGACTACCGAGTGCAGACTGCTGAGCGGCTCGTACAAACCCCGGACACGCACTACCTTTACACAGTGAATACGTACCTACTACTCAGCACAACATTCTTGGAATCTTTCTAGAACTTAAGATTTGGTTTCCTCGCTTTAATTTACTACAACATGAGCCAGTATCAATCAAACCTTTTAGTATTCACACGCATCTCATCCACTTAAAGTGCGTGAGAAAGATTGTAGCCAGATCTGCAACTTATTAATTTTTTATTGCGTATAATTTGCCTTTGGCGGCCTGCCTCCAGGCTCGTCTTGGATTGTAACCGGCTGCGGCTGGCGACAGTAAATGTCGTCACATGATTTTATTGCCCGCTCAGCTATTGGCGCCTCGCTGGAAATTTTAATTAACAAAACGTTGAGAGTTTGTCCATGAAACTGTTTCAAAGTAATTTCATTTAGTGCGTCCCCCAATTCACAACTTAATAAAAGGAATTTTTGGACGATTACCTCTCGAAGTAATTGAGTGTTGGGCTAGCGTTCAGATGTTTTTGAGGACAAAATGAACAGTAGACAGACATTAAATTATAATCTTGTATACGTATAGGTAAATCATTCGACTTTGTCTTCGTCATTTTCAAAATATTAAAGTTCCAATGCTTACAAAAACTAAATTAGGTAACGATTGTTTATCTCTCGTCAGATTTCATGAGAGTATTTAGGTACCTAGTAAATGACAAAAACAAATCCTTCACATTATCACTTGCTATACGATTCGATACAACGATCTCGACATTCGTATTCCGAACACAAGAGAATATGGGTTCACATAAATCTCCCATACCTACTCGTAACGTAACTAGGTATTACCAACCCCCACAACAAATTAAATTTCATGTAGTCACATGTGATCCAAGAATACGTAAATTGTTTTTATAAGCCTCTTTTCTAATAGTCATAAGCTCATAAGTATTCTTATTCAGTCTCGTATTAAATTTTCAATTACTTTACATGCGTTATATTTATTAGAAAGTAATATAAGTATTTTGATTTCTTCATGTGCATGCTAGAGTAGGTACATACATACATACATATCCGTCACGCCTCTCTCTCATTGGGGTAGGCAGAGACCACTTCATTCCACTTGCTACGATCCAAACACACTTCTTTCTTCTTTTTGCTTGCTAGAGTGATTGAAAATACATATTAATTATAGTAAAAAATATATATCCATATTTACGTAAATGTTAACAGAAAAAAATACAGGTCTCAAAACGCAAGTTAGCAGGAGCAGAATGACGACAGATCTTAGCTTAAGATCTCATATTATGTCATATAACGAAATCGGTCGGTTCGAAGAAGCTTCTAATTATGAGCTTTACTTAATCACATAATTAATAACCACCATCCAAATTAATTATAAATAATAGCTAATGCAATTAAAAAATAACAAGTTAATGGGGAGTAGCTTGACCTTTTTCCTTGTTTTAGATTGATTGTAGAAACAAAACACGCAAGTTTTTATACCATTTGGTACCGTACTTATATTCCGTTTTAATATTTTTTGTACATTTAGCCAACTATTAAGGTTATACTCGAATGTTTTCGGAACAATAGGCCACCATTAAATCCATACGAATTGCTATAAGGATAAACATACATACGTTTGTATGTTTACGATATTGATTCCATTAAATGTAGCGGCATTCACGTCCTACTATGGTATTGCGTGCGGTTGGCTCCTCCGCTATTGTTTGATTGATTTGGAAACCAATGGCGCTATACTCAATCATCGATATCGACTTTCAATTGAAATGATTATACAGCACAGTTACTTGCTTATAGCATAACAATAACTGCAGGTTAATGTTGTAATACGACATTCTTGAAGCAACTGTGCTTGTTTACCTACTATATAGAAACATTTCATAACCTGGCTTGGCTTTCATTCTTGATAGCTTATCATAATATCAGATTCGTAGTAAAGTGGATTGCTAAAACAGCGCCCTACTTGACTTTAATAACATTGGCTTTGAAAATAGGAACTCCAGAAATTATAGTTTAAACTCGTACCTGCACCACAATATGTGTAAAAGCTCCGGGGACGGGTGCATCACTTGCATTTGGAAAGATTCGTACGAAAGGAGCGCTGTTCTAGTAATCCATCTGATGGACTCTCTAGATAACACGTTTTATTTATCACAAACGCCACAGTAGGCGATTTTTACTACACGATGGACAAAAGAAAATTTGCTTTAACGTTCGATTTTATGTTCCCACATATACTAACATACTTATAGAAAACTATATGGAGTTTTACTACTCCTATCCTACCTTTGGGGAATAATAAAACGAGTTTTCCGTAATCTGTAATGGGTTTGTTGAAATCTCGCATGGATAACGATGTGATTACGGTTGTCGGGACTACAAAAGCCGTTTCACACAATATTTCGAATAAGCGGACCCTTCTCGTAACGAGTGTAAAAGAGATTTCCCAAAGAATCCCGCGCTGTTGTTAAATCCCCAGTATTTGTATAAATCACACGTATACGGACGTGCGTGTTCAACTGTATGCATATTCTAACTAAATCTTTGTAACAAATGTAAAAGCTTTGTAAGATCCTTTTATTGGAGACATCAAAGTCGAAATATTCCCATTCATCACCATTACTAACGCAAACGAAGCGTTTGAATTTTTAAATGAAGACTTATTATAAAGTGATTTGTTTATCTCAATCCTTTCAACAATTGGCTACAGAAACGGCTGTAGATATAAAAGATGATGATTTTACTTCGATAGCTGTTTGTAATAATGTTCTTTAGACAATGCCTAAGGCATATAGGTACCTTATGTGTGTTTTGCATTTGTATAATAATACGTAATTTGTTTTAAAATGAATAAGATTGAAGTACATATAAGCACGCAACCTGCATTGTAGAATGTAGCGAGAGAGGCGTGCAGCCGACGCCACCCCGCTGCGGGTAAGACGCAGGCGCAGCGGGGGGCACCGCACTTATACCAATTGGTCACGATTACGGCTTCACTGACCGAATAAACTCTATTCAAAATACGTCACACATACATTTAATAACAGTAAACGCTATAAATCAGATAGCAATTCCGAACCTTTAGAACACTTGAAATACCACGCCTTGGCGTAGAAATTTCAGCGTTTCATATTTTATCGTTACATATAAAGCAAAGTGACGTCGTCTTTCGAATAAAACTTTTCTGCAGGAAACCGAAGACGTTTCTGACGACATAGGAGTATATTAACTACCCGAATACAAGAGAATTGCAAAAGTTCTCCGAATATTTTAAGGGGACGAGAAGGGGTTTCAGAATATTCCACATTCATACGTTACCTACAGAATCCAGAGTCAGTGTATTCAAACACATGTATTCTCAATGTGAACGAGATGTTGTCACAGTCGCAGACAGTTTATCATAGGTCAAAACAATTTGTAAGCCGACAGCAACGGTCCTAATAAAACTGACTCATAATGAGCCTTCGTTTTAATTGCCATGATTGATAACTCAGTTATTTATTTCGACATTTAATACTTAAATGTAGAAGCTTGAAGTAGCAATAAGATATTTCTTAGTTCTTACCTAAATACCTAAGCTCTGTAATTTTGCGTCCAGTACAAAGTAAACTTGTATTTAACAACTTTAGTTTGCCTAATACCTCGTTCGTTTGTTGTTCTTACTTTTACCCTGTAACTCGATTGAACATTGATTTTTTAGCTAACAAGAAAACCTATAATTAGGTAACTAAATCAGCGTCGTGTTTCACGCTACAGGAAACTTTATAAATAAGCCCTAAGCAGCCTTTACATCACGATAAATGTTTTTCTCTCATGCAACTCGGCAGTTATATCGGGTTTGATACAACTTTACATCTTGAATCTCTTATTTCTAAGACTTACGTAGATAATTGATAGCCAATTAAGGGTGGATATTAGTTAAGAGGCCTAAAAAGGGGATCTTTGTTTGACCTAACTAGAAGTCGTCTACAAATCCTTATGCCGCAACAACAAATGAGGGATACGAAGGAAGATGGAGGGGAGGTTGCCATTTGCATTTAGATGGAAGCGACAAGTTATTGTTGGGGCGACAATGCCGGGGTGGCTTCGACACCTCGCCGCAAGATTCCGGCTCGCTTTCTCCTCTTCGCCTAATTACTGACACCAAGCAATCTTTGAAATGAAAACGTACCTTTGTGTTGTCACGTCTACCTAAAACACTACGATACAACAGCACACTACAATAGCCTGTAGCTATAACCATCTTATATTCTATTTAACCTGCTACTAAATGTAATGTACTAGGTATCTACTTATGCGACTCACGAGTTCTAGTCTTCAATAGCAAATTGAAAGAAATTAATTCTATTACAACTGTTTAATGCGTTTTCTAAGAACCGGTTAAATTTAACAGATAAGACTTTCACAATCCCCGAGTGGTCATCAAACAAAACAGATGTAGCACGTCATAACCAAACAGGTGGTCGTTTGTAAATCTTTATGTCAAACACCCGATAAGGTACCGTTAGGTGTTAGTGACAAGTACGATAGTACAAGACCCTATGCATATATTATGCAAGCTTTAGAAGATTGAGAACGTTTACTGAACAGGATTTCGATCTTTTTGCATCTGATAGATACCGTGGCTTCTTAAATATGAACTTATTTGTAGACCATAGGTACTTATATACCGCTGTAAGTACCACAATGCACAAGAAAATCGTCTGCAGACGTACGGTCGCACGGCATCACGGCACTCGAAGACGGATCGGAAACGTGTAAATAAGAGTGGAATGTGCGGGGGCGATTCATCTTCAGCCAGGATGGACGACTATTAGTTAGCGTTGCGTAATAAGCCGAGAAATACTTCCTGTTACTAATTGGCCTTAATCCATTTCACGGGTACCTTATAGATAAGCTTGTCTAATTGTGCATCGGCCCAGACAATTGGTTACAAGGTTGTTAACAATTAATCTGTTTCTGTGATGATTCTGTAAAACCAAATAGGAAATACTGAAATAAAATCAAATTCTGGAAACCACAGAACAATAGGCAAGATGTTGACACGAGACCTTTGAAATGAACTTAAACGAAGTTTCGAGTTTACTTCGTCAAAACGTTTTGTTAATTCAGTAAACAAACTTTATTTAGTATTGCGACACTTGAAGAGTTTCACGAAATTTCTCTTGTATCTAGGTATAGTACCTACAATCGACCTTATTTTAAGAAGCAGCTAGTAAAGCGTAAATCATCTTGAGGAAGCATATTGCGCGTAGGAGCTTTTCATGGAAGTGCTCTCGACTCGAGCACGCCAGAAGTGTTTGACGCTGCAACGTTTCATAAAACAGCTTGGAGCCTTTATTATTTCTCGGCCGTAATGATGACATAAAAAATAACACACAGTATACGGGATCGCATAATTATACCCTCGAGTGTTAGTGGATATAGAAGTGTTTAAACGTTATCAAACGAAGCACATGAATATTTGTACTAACAAAATTAGCGAGCTTTTGATGTGACGACAGCATTTAGCTGCAACGCGGTACGTATAACCACATTCCAACTCCACTTTGATCTAATTTCTGTTCGTGAATGAACCACTGAGCTCGTCATTTGTTTATTTGTAACCGTGAATAGTCACTCGTGAAGTTCGTTATTAACAGTTGTTGTTACAAAACGTGCGTGTTTTATTACGTCCCCCAACATATTTGTTGGTTCGTTTATTCGCGTCGACAAATTCCAAAAGCTCTATTTTGGTGCTTGTTAAATGATCGTTCGTCTCGTCCTGTGACTCAGACAGGACTTGTTCCAAGAAACTGCGGCTATGACTTAGTACATCCACATGTCGCGCATTCCATTCCAGAGATTGCTTTGTGACCTACGTATATGGATACATTCCATTTTACTCATTAAATGTTTTGCAAACATTTCAAACCAATTTTTCTAATCGCCAAAATAGTTCCAAGAAGTTATTTACCTAAAAGATATAGAATAACATCAGTCCCTTTCCCGTATACCTAAGCTTCTGCTAAAATAGAAATAAACTACGTAGGTGTGTATCGCAACGAACAACACGACGCAAAAGGAATCCCCAAATAAGAAAGATAGGTTTAGTTCCTTTTAGTGTCGCGGGTGGTGGTGGCGCTCCTTAAGCCAGAATCGGCGATCTCGGGTCGCAAGCCAGCTTGATTAATGAGCTGACCTATCCAGCGTTTAACTGTTCCGATTGTTTCTGCTTTTCTGCGTAATTGCAATTGGTCCTGCAATTTATTTTTGTTTAGGAAAAATGTTGCTTTATTTCGGGTAACTGGAATCTTGTACCAACTTTCTTGTTCATAATTTCCAATGCAGATGCCTTTTCATAAGGAAATAGGTCTACCGCAACAATAGCGATAAGCTGCCAACAATGCATTTTTCTTTCGCAGAATAGGTACATATTGTACTTGCGTAGGCAGTAAGCAGGCATACTTATATATAAAAAGTAATACAATGTTTCCGCAATGTAGCTACTGCAAGACGAGGCCATGACGTCGTAAAGTAAAGCCGCAAACATAAGGACCCGTGCTCAATGGCCGTATCGACATGAAGCTTTCAAATCCCTAGAAAAGATATTGATGGCTCGTAATGAGAGTCTGACTTACCCGAAGTATTTCGAAGACTACACGAAAATTCTTTTCATCGCAGTACAAGGGAGGCGCTTCTGTTTCATTACAATCTAACCATTCTATATCAAATTTCTGCCAAAATTAATTCCGTCTTTTAAAGCATGAAAAATTATTCGGGAAGATTGGAGCAAATAATTTCCATTTTAATGCAATGAATTCCTGAATATGTATGTCTTCTCTGTATTATACCTTTGTGGCGGGCTGCGGCTCGGCTAGGCAGTATAAAATTGAAAAAGGCAAACAATTTATTTGGTCGTCCACCCTTCCCGGCACGCGGCGGCGGCGTGGGTAGTAGGGTGGGCCATTATTTTTTACGCAGCTTTCTTTTACCTCAATTTTCCCGGTTTATTGTCGTTTTATACAAATTTTAGGAGTCTCGATTCGGTTGTACTTAACAAGTATTACCTATTTATGATAGGGTCTATCTACAACATTATGAATCAATAAAAATAACCGCTCATGTTCCTTATTTTTTGGGTTATTTTAAAGGGATCGACATAATTTCTTGCAATTAAGGTCTGTACTTATATTCGTATCTGACCATGCTTACGCTAACAAAAAAGGCATTTAATACTCAAATTTGATTTCATAGGCACTCATTAACACTTTTTTTTATTTGTTTTATAAATAAGTTACTTTTCATCTTACAATATCATCCGGAATCAAAAGATAAACGATACCAAGGCTGTGCATTACAACAATGGGGACTAAATTTCAAGATTATGTACATACATACACCCTAACATATCTATCTACATAAGTTTGGATAGACTTGGTAACTGACCTTTAGAGTTTAGAGGTGATGTGGACCCATTAGTGGTGCGCTCGATGAAAGCTTTGATAACCCCTACCTACGTTAATAGTAGGTATCCATGAAAGTTAATACATACGTATAGCTTCAATGTCATATAACTTTACCGAACCGGCCTATAATGTTGAAGTCCATTAACAGGAATAAAAGGGTAAATGTTTGTCAATTCGTCATGCTGTGTAACCTCGCGATGGGCTACCTTTTTGACATCAACCCGCAGACTGAAAATACACAATATACTCGTAACTCGTCCATTATAAAGCCATATTTTGGTAAATTAACTGCATAATCATTTGGGGAATTGATTTAAACGAAATTATGAAATGATCGTTTATTTGTTTTGAAGCAATAGTTAATTATTTTGCATACCTAACGACCATTTTGTGAATTCGGATGGATGAATAGTTTTAGTGTATTTTTTTATGCAAATTATTATAAAACTGCGGAATACCCTCCGTATTTATATACCTATTTGATTTGTTTAAATCCGCTTAGGTACTTGTAGGTATATGAGATCACGTCTCGTTTTCATCGGCTCATCGGAGCATAGGATGGGAGAAATATTGCTCACTCCCTGCTCCGATAAAACTGGCTTATGGCGGTTTAGCAGGATTTATTTTTTATGTTTTAACATCACTGACAAATTATCGCCTCTCCTCACGAATTTTCTTGCAAAGATTAGGTACACGTACCTAGGTACATTAGGCAGTCGTGTGGTAGCTACCACCTTTTTAGACTTAACTACATAATTGAATAACTTATCTGCATGAGAAGAATCAGCCATAAAGCACACCTGCTAAAAAAGATCCCGTAAATAATGCGACATATTGAAGGCATTTTTCATTTTGTACGAGCAGCAACATCTCAAGGAGAAGGGTTGGATTGAAGCTGTGTGAATTTTTCTTTGTTCTAGAGAGTCACGTGCTAAAGCTTTTTAATATCTTCTCCCCGGGCTTGGGGTTGCGGCGGTATGTTGGCGGAACAAGCAGTTTCCTTGCAAATTAAGCAATAGCTTCCTACTGCGCACACAAAATTTGCTACTAACTACCGCTTCGTATGCATCTCGAAAAATGCAGTAGGTACGATCGCCTCGTCAAAATCTTGCTAACTTTAGTTACTGTTCCGTACCGCGTTATTATAAACAACCCGTGCACACTTAATTACGTTGGAACCTAACAAAATATTGCATAAAGGATCCACCGCTGAGAATCATAAATAGGCTTATATAATGAATTCCATGAAGAGGTCGCGTGCTCCACGAGAACGTGACACAAACCCTGCTCAATAAACGGAAAGAGTGACGGGGTCGTGTCGAGGCGCTGTCTTCCGCGTGACGTGCCGCTGCTGTGCCGGGCGACTCATCCGTCATAAGATTACGACTAGAGCACCACGACGAACAACCTCTTGATCTCTTAAAACACCCTTACAATATATGTGTCCACAAAGACATAACGAAAGAAATGATTATTTCTTTTCATAACAATGTTTCAGAGCTGATGTTCACGTTTATCTTCATTTTGTAGTCGGTCGGTAAAATTTAAAAATATTGCGATGTTAGTAAACACTGAGGGGGCGAGCCGCAGGCGGGCCGCATCTCCCTGCAGGACACAAATGCATCTGGAACTGTGCCAGAACTTTTCGCTTCGGCACTCTTTTATCTCTCGTCACGTCAACCACCAAAATAAAACACTTATCCAACGTTTTACACCATGTTACGACAGCTTCAAACTGATGAAATTATAAGTTTATAGGTTTTTATATTTGTATTGTATTGTAAGTTTTATTGCTTGTATTTGACTACATAATAATTATTTCTTTTTCAGGAACCGCGTTGGCTGTCGAAGTTCACTTCGAGAACAAAGATAGCGGTTTTTTTCTGAAGCATACGGCGAGATGGAGCGGAGCGGGCCCGCCCCCCGAGCCGATGGGCACGGCACTGCCTGGCGCGCTGCTCTCCCTCGACCGCTTCACAGTACTACAGGGCTCTTCACCCGCTTCCGTGCGCGCAACCTACGGACCCTTCTCTACTAAGCAAACGGTGCCCGCAAGATACGCTGTACCGGATCCATTAGAACCACCACGAAGAAATGCAACGCTACTGGAGCTTCAGGATGCCACGGCGCACAGGCTCGACGTGTCAGCCCACCTGGTGTTCCGAGAGCTTCCCCGCGACGCCCCGGTGCTGCGGGTGTTGTTTCACACCGGGGGCGAGGGTGGTGCAAGACGAGCGGCTGCACGTCCTCGTCGAGTCTGTATAACCCTACACGCTACTTTTGGCACGAAAATCTTGACTGCTACTTGTGGACCTGAAGGAGAAGAAGGTGCGTGCTTGGCGGAGTTGACCGTCCCGGCGGCTTGGTGGCCTGCAGATGGGAAAGGAAAGCGACCGCCGCGGACTGTTCGACTGGCTTACAGCGCTGCGGAAGCCAGTGGTGGAGAGAGTGCAGAGAATGGATGCGGTCGTGTGTCGGTGCAGCCCGCGTGGCCTCTAGGCACGGTGTCGCTGGCTGGGGCGCGCGCCGGGTACCGGGAAGCCCGGGCCGGGGATGCTGCGCTGCTACTACCCCGAGCTCCGCTCTACCCGCACTCCAGACTGCACCTTCCCTTCGTCGTTCGTCGAGATGCTAGTCATAACATCGGCCACGTTGTTATCAGGTTAGTATACACCTTTATTATACCTAACTTACATAGAAATAGTCACCTGTATCAATGACCTACTCTCATTACACATTACGCGCAAATGCAAAAGATATCGTATTTAAGAATAGGAGCACCGGCGCCCATCACAGATCGTTTGCCTTCATATGAAATTAAAACCAGTCGGTGTCATGTTATCGCAATGGATGTTATTGAATTAAGCAGTCGTCGGTGACACGAGGCCACCCAAATGACAGCTGCTATAATCGTCAGTGAAATGTTGTCAGTGCAGCAGCCACTCCACACGTCGGTGGCATCGGCGGCGGGGAGTGCGGTCCCCCTGTCCGTCTAGTTTCGAGTTGTCAGATATGTTTGCCTGCTATTATAAGCTATTATGCACAACGCCCATATGTATGTACTGGTATGCTGTTTGACAAGTCGTGCGCTGCGTGGGAAGCAAAGCTGTCTTTACCTGTTTATCTGTAATTACACGAGATCGGATCTGTCGTTTAAATGCTTGGCAAATAAAATTAAATCCCAATGAACGTAATGACTCTTGAAAACAAGTACAATTGCTAGTTTATCTGCGGCGTGAATGAAAGAGGCGTCAGTGGAAAGCGCTATACAAATTGCGGTTGAACTCTGGAGAGGAGAGTGCGCTTGGACCCGATTCTCCAGTTAAAACTTTTTACAAACTGTGTCAAGTCTACATGCCACAATATGTTTTAACAATGAACACGTGCTTAAAAATAAGTAATATTATGTGCCTGAAAATACAAACAAGCAAGATCATTGGGTAGGACTCAAAATCAGTTTTGCCAAACGCAAAAATAAATTTAATGTCTAATTTATTATTTAAAATGGTACTTTACTGTGTAGCTGCAGGCATTTTGTTATATCGTAAAGTTAGGATGCAGTACGAACTCACCATGCACCTCACAGCTAAGGATAATTTACTACTGCATTAACCCGCTAACAAGGAAATAGAGTCCAAGTACTATGTACTGTACACCCAACACGCAGCGCAAATTTTGATACACGGCGCCGCCGCCGTGTAAAGTATTACCAGTATTACGAATATTGCATCCGACATTAAATTGAAATGTTATTGCCCTCTGTTGCATAGGGAGGCGTGCGAATGAAAATCCTATTAACTTAATGCACTTTATTACATTCGAAATGAAAATGTTGATATACGGTACCTACACGGTAAATTTTAGTTTAATCTACCTTCTACTTATTTATTACATAACAGAGATTAGTTCTCTGATCATTCACATAACCTAAATAACTTAGGTAATTTGTGAAAAATTAAAGTTGAAAGGAAAAAATCAAGAAAAAAAGACACTACATTTTGATCGCAAATATACTTAAGTACACTCGCTAACATAAAAAGTAAAATAATTCGTATAAATAGCTACTTGAAGTTGTTCATCCAAGTTGAAACGAGCGCCTTTAATAAGTCTATCTGGTTACATCTCCGTATTGTATTAAAGTATTTCTGAGATTCATAATCGTGCGGAGGCACCACCTGCTCCGAAACTTCATCCAAGTATCTGTTCGTACTTTTGAGTTATGAGCAGCGGGGGCGCGGGAATATAACACCGTATGTGCCTAAATGGAAATTTATAACCACTTCGGCTCGACTCTAAAATAAATTCTTTACCTAATTCCATATATTTTGTAGTTTTAGTGCACTATAAAATTCTAGATAATAGGGTTAGGAAAGTAACACGAGCTGGTTGTGTTACTTGTTGACTTGGCTTTGAAGTATACAGCTTCTTATTTTGTATTACTTATTATAATTGTATAAGTTCATTTTGCAAATACTTGTGTGTAGGATGAAGGTGAAGTCAGGTCTTCGCCTCGTGTCTGTGTCGGCGGCAAACTCGCGCTGGGCCGTCACTGCGGAGGTAAAGGCGCGCGCGGCCACCGTCACCGCCACGCGCCTCGACCAGCCGCTGCGGGACGACGACGGACTTGAAACGTAAGTTTACAAAAAATAACAATATGTAAATGTCCCTTACTCTCGACTTTAGGTTGATTATATCGTGCGACGCAGGATTAGTAAAGGAAGTTAAAATTGCCTCTTTTCTTATTTATTAAAATCGTTTTGCGCAAGTTATTCTCTCTAAATGGACCCGATTATAAATAGATATTCTCATAAAGCAATGTTCAAAATACTTCAATCAAAAGTATTTCAATAAATATTAACTCGTATTTGATGTTAAACTTAGTAGGTAGGTATCTACGTTTCTTTTGATTCCACTGAATAATAATAATAGAAGAAATTTTCTTGGTAGCAGAGCTAAGGAATTCGAAAAGTAAATAGTTTTAGAAGAAATTGCAGTCAGGAGCGAAATTGCACCGGCTATGCGCCACCACATCTGCGGGCTCTACGTTGCATTGCAACGCTACGCGGATTTAAGGAATTCATTCCATTTCTATTTTCTTGAACCTCGCCTCGCCTCACTATTCGTGCTCACGACACCACTGTAAGTAAGTGGGTCAATTGACCCGGATTGAAGCTTCATCCAGATGGGGATCACCAAACCGATCCATATTGCCAATGCGATAAGCAAGATTGAAACGCTTTTGTTATGGAAATTCGACAGCCTACCAATTAGATTTTTGAAAACAGTTTTTTATTCATCCACACTCATTTTATACGTAAATACTCGCCTAAATCATTCTGGAGTAAAAACGTTTCGTCTATTCATTGTTCGTGTAATGAAATAAAGCGGCACTCTCATTTCCGTGGGCGATTTGTTAGCAATTTCGTTCACGAGTGTACCGCGGCGCGCGGCGTGGTGGTGGCGCGGCTCGGATTCGCGGCTATAAATCGAGGCGAGCTCGGCGCTGCCTAATGAAATCCGACGTCACGACTTTTGAACTTATTATTGCAAAGGTAATCTTGCTTCTTCCGGTTTACCTCTACGTTCCATGTACGGATATTAGTTAGGAACCTACCTATGCAAAGTCCGTCTACACGCGAATAAATCATTACCTACAGCAGCGCTGCGTAGCAAAATACGATCACTTGAACGTTGAATACAATCCCGTTGGATCGCGTTTTATATTTTCAGAATGTCGGCGTGACCCAGTCTAAGTACTATTCGTTTTCCTGCTGTAAAAGTTTGAACCGCTTAGTTAGAGTGGTAAGAGCAAACTTTACCATTTATCCCCAGAGCCCGATGACCGAGAGAAAAGGTTTTTGAATCGAACGCTGTCGATAAAGAAAAATGTTAGCCCTTTAAATTCAGGCCAGTGAGTTAGCCGATTGTTAAAATTATAGGACACAATGCAGATAACAATGTTATTCCCAACAGGCCGGAGGAAGAAAATGTAGGAGCAGGAGGTCCTGGTTGGGAAGAAGTACTTACATGGTTGGTGGAGGTCGGCGCAGAAGGCGAAGGCGACGCCGAGGCGTCCGAGGGCGAGTCAGGAAGGGGCACTGCAAGGATCAGCTGGTCAGCTAGGGTGTCTCCATCGGCGACCATCACCTCCACGACCGAGGAGCCCCCGCACGAGCACCGAATCAACACCCGTCTGGATATCGAGAAGGATGATATACAGGCTGTACTACCCATCTCAAAGGTAGGTTTTATAGGATTTTTTTCCAAGTTTGAGTTTAAACGTCCCAAAGAAATGGGTTATGTAAGGGTCTTATAATCGTATTTATTAGGAGAAGGGACAACCTGTCTTGTGCATGTGTGATGTATCTTGTGGTGTAGGTATGTTGTTACAAAGGATAATAATTCCGTCTGTTTTATACTTTAAATATAGTAGGTATAAGTAGGTATTGTTGTTAGTCAGTACCTGTTAACCCACATGCGTACAAGTAGAATGGAAGAGACAAATTCCGCTTAGATAAAAGAAGTCTGACTGAGCGAGCTATTTCCTTCATAGCCCGCTTTCTTATAATAGGTAGGTACGATATTTATATATCTAGCCAACTGAGCCTAGAGCGATTCCAGAGGCAAGGTACCATCGTGTTGTCACTTAGTTTCCGAACCCGTAAATAAACTTGCATAACAGTAATCGGAGACACCCACTCGATTCCCGACCGTTATTATCGCCCCGAGTCCGAAATTAACAATTTATTGAGACATCGATTGCGCCGATAAATTAACCGCACGGTATTTTCTTGGTAATTAATGGAAAGGGAGCTCCTTTTATTGCTATTACGATATCTTTATTGAGTTTCTAAGGTTTTATGACCTAGACGGCGTAACCTGCTCGCCTGACTGTTGTAAAAGAATTATAACTAAAGCATACACTCATACCCAGCTTCGTCACGAAAAGAACAATGGATTATTGGCGCCTTAAATATTCAATAACAAAAGCGAGCGCTTTGAGTTACCTACTCAGTGATTCTAAGAAATTGTTCCCGAAACGTTATGGTTGAGTATAGAAGTGATTGTAACAAATCGTCGAGATTAACATTTAATGGTAGCTTGTTAACAAGAATGAAGAGACTAATGGGAGCTTTATCGCGAGGTAATGTAGGTTGGATCGAGCTCGAGAGCGCCGCCGCCGCCCACTACCTCGCGCAACTCCTCTCTTCGTCGCTATCACAACTTCACAACCAATTACTTCCCACTGCAGGCAGCAAGTTTTATTGACGTCCTTTATTAACTACCCACTCTTAACTAAACAAGGTGCAACTAAAACGCTCACTGGTCCCATAATCATGTAATCATAAGCGACAATATTGTGCAGATACTACAGGTAGGTACATTCTTAATGACCGTTATTAATTTCGTTAGTAATAAGTACCTAGGTATACGAGTATCGAATCATAAAATGTCACTTAATAGGATGTAAGTATACATACTTACCTAACGTACGATTACTTAGTATATAAAGGATTCTAAGACAATATAATAATACTCAGCTAAGTAAAATACCTATCTAATTTCGGAATAACGCTTGGAATCGCGGCATTTCTCTTCTTAATTAATACATCCTGACAAAGCCAAGGCTCTTAGCGCTCCAACCAATTAACCGCACGTATTTTGTGTAAACACTCAAATTATCACGAATGAAAATGCTGAGACAAGAGCGATTGTTATACTGAGCTGGCGATTTACATACATCTCGCTGTGCGGCCGTCGCCGGCTGCCGGCTGCTTTAATTGACTTACGCCATAATATTTATAAAGTAATTAGTTTATCTCGCATTAAGCTCTAAGCTGTTAACCAGCGCCCAGGGCACTCTAGGTCGAGGTCGGGCAGGGCCGCACTCGGCCAATAAGCTCATAAACAATGTACCTACTACTACTACCAAACAATACACACAGGAGAAGACAACTAAAGCACGCCCACGTTAACCTGGCACATGATTTGCTAGGTATAACAAGTTAGTTAAGTATTAATTTAACATGTCATTAGCATGATAATTATTGAACAAAACTAAACTATCAGTCTGCAAAGGGAAAAGCTCCTTCATGAGGAAAAAGAAGTTAAGATTCATCCCACTTTTCCTAATGTCGTCGCGTCGTCGTCATCAACGTTACATAATTCACACATGGCTTTGACTAATTTATAGATCCTTTGTTATTTTATCGCCCATTAGGAACAGAAACTAAATTGATTTAAAATATTATGTTAAAGGTAAAACTATTTCTTCAGTTCATTTGGATATATCTAAATCACAAATAACATGTGTATATTCCGTAAACTTGTTGAAACACCCTAATTTCCCGGGAGGCACGCATAACCGTTCTTCTGAAGTGTTAAGCCCGCGAACCTCTGCTTGAAGGCTGTATATGTTTAGAGTGCCTATGCATGTAAATGTTAGGTGATTGATGGATATCAAGGGACTTGACCCGTTTTGTGACTAATACATTATGTATGCAGAAGGTAGAAAGTACTAGGAATCCCTAAATAGATGAATATATTTTCAGTAACAGTATAGAAGACTGATAAGTACTCATACTGGCTCCATGTGATTTAATATTTCATCCATTTGTAGAACTTAAGACCTGTCTACTACTGGGCTCTTATCGGTGACGCTCCCCAGTCCCCACATTTAATATAGGCACATTATGCCCTCTCCTTGACCTCTAAGCATGGTATAGCTTTCACTTATCTTTACTTTATCTAAGTATAAATGTCATTCAAGGTCTTCAGATTCCAATTTTAGTCAAATTATACCCGCTGTGGACTGAATCCAATCCTGGAGCACTATACTTAGGCTATTCTAGCCGTCGGATGACGTACAAACACCCTCTCTTGTTCTCACTCGAGATAATTAAAGTATAATTAAACTAGAATAAGTATGACGTGAATGATGAAGTGAACCGTTCAACCACATTATTGTAAGGCCTTAATTAGTTTGCGATCTTATGTTGTCATCTCCATAACTATCCATCACGCGGCACTGTTCTTTGTTTTCGCACAGACAGATATTCTATCTCGACCATAATTGAGTAGAAAATACCAGAATTATCTATTTACGTGTCTCGTATATTGCAACATGTAACGAAATAAAAGGATATCCCGAAAACGAGAGGATATAATAAACAATTCACGTCTGAGCTCATTTAACTGAGTGCCTAATTATTTTTGGCCAGCTTAATGGTGAATAAATTAAGGTAATCAAGCCCAGGGTTTACGAGTAAGGGTTGAAGTGTTGCTAGATACATTTCCTAGTACATTTTCTCGACGTAATTTTGTGTAAGTCCCAAGGTCGGGTAGTTTATTTTCAGACAAGGCTGAAATTCCTTTTTACAGATAAAAAAAAAATCCGATATCGACTTTGAATTTCCTATTCAACAAAATATAAAATCAAAATGCTTAAAGAATGTCCTAAAATAAATGTTGCTTCTTTGTATTTGTCTGACTTTTTATAAATATTTTCATCAAAGCAATGATCGGACTTAAGTTAAAGGTATTTACGGCGCGCATTGGTTATTGGGTGGGTGCCATAATGCTGAGGAGGAAAATTATTTGATTAAATATTTAATGTACTTATTGATAAAAATAGAAGTAAATTTAGTTTTTCTAATTCTGTATCTATTTTAGAACTGGGAGGTGTTGAACACGGCAGTACTGACGGGCCGGCAGGTGTCGCAGGCGATGAAAGTGCTGATCGTATCGCAAGCTGGACAAGTTGCTGACGTCACGCTGCAGAGCTCTTGTCACTCTGAAGACGAAAGCGTTCTTAAGGTATAATTGGAATACCGTTTCGGATACCGGCAAAATGTACCTATTTGTTTTTAATGTTTTTATCAATGGGTTTTGTGGTGAATTTGAATCTTTTCGTCATAATTTCTGTGCCGTATGTACGACACACTCTCCTTTTTTTTGTCTGCGACAGGTTAAAATAAAACTAAATTCTAATTAATTTCCGTAGGTATCTTCATCATGTAGTTCGGTGTATGTCGACGGCTCAGAGATTCGGGGCTCGTCGAACGCGTCCGTCATTGTCAAGTACGGAACCTACACCGGTCTAGCCCGGTTCACCGTCTGGATGCCCGAGTACCCGCTGGAAATTGATGTAGATGACAACCGCTTATCACAAATCAAAGGTTGGTGCTAGTATTTCGAGTGTACCTAATCGCTGCGTCGTCATTATATCGCAAAATGATACCGTAGCTTCTCGTTCCGTAGGATATAAATTCGATAGAAGTGGATTAGAAAATTGTAAATGGAACTCTCTTTTTCCACTTTTACTTTACTTTATATCAATGTCTAATTATAAAATCGATACTTAGGTTGGAAAGTATCAGACGATGCGGGCACCAAGGACCGACTGAAGCGATCTCTATCAGCTCGCGGCTGGGGCGGCGCTCGACCTGACGCCACCAACTCTTTGACGGACCAGAGATCTTGCCGACTGCGCTACCAACAGAGTAACGTTGAGGTAAGAGATGATCACAGAAAGACGACTACTGCTAAATATACCACTTTTCCCCTTAAAACAAATCAATCAAAAACGAAAAATGCTAGACGGTTAGGTTAGGTAGGTACATTTATGAAACCACAACAAGGAGTAATATTGTAAGAAAAGTGAAAAAAGCCAGTGACCACGTTCCATGTGCGATGTCATGTGTAATGAGCGACCACTTCAACTTATAATGAACGTCGAAGTTGGAGGCCAGGGAAAGTCGGAGCGGAAAACTCGTGTCCGTACCGCCGTCGTCGCCGCGCTCATTGGTATTCTTGTTAGCTAACAGAAAAGCTAATGAATTTGCGGATAAATAACTACCTACTCTCCACCTAGTTAATTTTCATTCGAATTGCTAACTAGTCCTATTCGTCAACTAGATTTGTTTGGGTAAACGGAGGATATACGAGTAAGTACTTCGTCGAAAATAAATCGATTAGGTAGGTACTACGTAGAGTCGACTTTTTATCAAGTGGAAAATAAAACTGTAGCGTACGAAAACTAACCCTCGAATTTTCGTTAGGTTTACGCGCGGTTCCTAGCGAAGGACCACGACTCAGGGCGCGTGTCGTACTTCGTGTCGCGCCGCACTTGGCTGAAGGTGACCGAGCTAGTGCTGTCCTTGATGCGCGTGTCTGACCCTCGCATAGCGTCGCTGAGGGGTCGTGTACTGCAAGGGCGGAGCACTGGCCGCACTGAGGTCCAGGTCTTATCGCCTATATCTGGTAAGTTATAAAGAGCTCTTTTCGACTATTATTTTGGTTAACTATTATACCTACTTAGTTTGTCCTGTTTTCCCACCTAGGTACTTTTCTCATTATTATTTGTCCCTCGTGACACCTTCCATTACTTATTATGTTTTCTCATTCCCACGCTATGTATTCTTCATTATCCTAGTAATGAGAAATATGTAGCTCATACTATCTATTCACCTACTAATGATAGAATATATCATCCCCGAGATATTATAATAAAAGCAGTATTATGTCGTAACAAAGAGTAGTTATTAAGTAAGTAGGTAGGTAGCTAGGGTCGTTCTCATGTCACCAACTGTACTGAAAGATGTATTCATTTATTATAATATAAACTGTTGATATTACGTAATAAAGAGCTATAAAGTCGCAAATATTACAAAGGTGCATGCACTGACCTAAATACATAAGTAGATACAATTAGGATTAGTGACTAATAAACGAGTGGCGTAGGAGTGACATACGCAGCAGTAGCAGTAGGTCAAATAGCTCCTTACTTGTTGAAATTATTTCGAGATTTATATAAACAAAGTTTTTTATTACAAACGAAGCTTAGTATATTTTTTTCTGATTTTATTTTTGCACACGCATGTCATCTTTATTTGAACCGCACATTTATTTTGGTTTCTTTATTTCCTCCTGCTAGGTACGCGTTTGACGACATACTTTGGCACAGGTCGGGTGATTGGTCTGCGGGAAGTGCGCGTGGTAAATGACAAGGTTTCCATCTCTCGACTGCTCGTCCGGGTCATATCTGGGTTGCAGTTGAACATATCTCCTGACACAGCTATTGAAAACGGATATGTTTCTGAAACCACTGTCACTAGACGATTGACGGCCCAGTATCAGGTTTGTTGATATAATTTCTGAACTTGTTTCTTTTCTATTTGAACAGGGTGCATTTGAATCTCCTATCGAAATTCAAGAACTTAATGTAGGTACATGTAGTTAGCTACTTACAAAGCTTTCAGAGGGTTGAAAAACTATAAAAATAGTGTATATTCGGGCATTATAATGCTTTACTGATCTTGGACATAATATCCATTGTTATATTTTTGTTGTTTAATTTTCAAACAGTTGAAATACCCACGTGATTAAATTACTTATTCACAATTACAGGAGGGTCTTCTAGACATAGACATGGAGTTCTCTGACGGCAGCCGCACGGCGCTCCGTGACGTGGCCGTGTCGGACTACTACCTGGTGGTGGAGAGTCTGGACCCTGAGGTCGTGGCCTTCGCGCCGATGCTGGCTTCCAAACACCCGAGGGTTATTGCAGTGGGAGAAGGTTGGTTGGGCAATAACCTATTTTTTTTTTTTACTTTGAGCTTACATTAACAAGTAACGGTTGTCTTAACGAGATGGGGTAGTTGAGGATAAAGTTTCCATACTTATATTGTCAAGATTCTGTGCGAATTCCAGGCGCGGTCGTAGCCTGAAATTTTGGAGGGGGTCACTCACTACACTAATAAAAAATAGGTATCTTTAATAAAAAAAACATTATTGCACAAGACACAATTTTGCAAAAAAAAATTAGGCTCGACTAAACATCTAAATCTATAGATTGCTGAACATCACTATTGTAGCTGGTCACCCTTTTTGGTATAATTGACAGTTGCACTTGTCAATTTGTGACTCGGATTAAGGATCAGACTATAAACTAGATGTCATTTCCAAGTTCTTTTGGCCATCGTACGTAGTTCATAAAAATACCACTAGATATCAGCAAATTATAAATCTATCGCTGTTAGGGGATAGCTAGAAATTTCCTTTTATTATTTTTTTATTATTGTTGAGATTTTTCAATTTGACGTTAGATTTTGGGGGGGGTCATGTCCCCTGTGACCCCCCCTTTAGGACCGCGCCTGGCGAATTCAGATGATATTAAGGAACTCCTCGTTGTTCAGATTGAATACGTATATCAATCTGTATCAATTGATGTTGTAGGAAGTGGCGAACTTCTCCGAGTGACCCTCCTGACTCCCGAACAATGCCGAACGGGCCCGATCCGACGCGTGGCGCTGCCGAGTAAAGGCGACACGAAGACGCCGGCCAACATTAAGAGCATCCCCGGCGCGCTGGCCGCCGCCGCCGCCAGCGTCGCCGTGGACTTCAGCGGAGGCGACGCGCCGCAGAGACCCGACACGCCGCAGAATGACGACATTATGGCTCGGGGCGGCATGCGGAACGGCTTGTCTGACCTTAGCGATGTTTTAAAAGGTGCTTTTCGTAATTCAGACCATTTATTTATAAATATTCCAGCTTGTTGAAGCATCAACGGCCATATACATTCAATTTCGTTCTGTTGTCTTTTGAATTTTTACAAAATTGTCAGTCCCTTTATCTACAGTTGGTGATCCATCAAGCCCGATGGGAAAGAAGCGTGACAAATGTATTTACACGTATGTAATGGTAAATCGTTACTTTCAGCATTTTCGCCATTCAAAGACGAGAACAACCACGAGCCGACAGTACAAGCGCAGCAGTACGGGTCTATCTTCCGCAACTCTCCTTCTCACACGAGACACCAACCGGCGCATAGCAGCTCTATATCTCCCGTTGAAATCGGTAAGATCTCTTTATTTCCTTTAATGCCTTAACGTCCTCGTATAATGTTCCCATACTGAAAAGTCGTTTTGTTTTCAGGAATGTATGTTCTGCTAGGAGCTTTCTGCTTGGCTATAGTGGTAAGTGTTTAGTCTAAAACTATTATCAACATTCTATTACTAAAATAACGCTTGTATTGAATCGATCAATGATGATGTGTCTTTCCACGTAGGTGTTCGTAGTATCGTGCGTGGTGTACGCATCACGCCTGAAGCCGGCCGCAGGGACTGTGGGAGTGTCTGGTGCGGAGGCGGGGGAGGGCGGCGCGCGGCGGGGGCTGCACGTGGCGGGGGACGGGCGGCTGCAGGTGGCGGGGCTCGTCGGGACCACGCTTGGGCTCGCCCGGGACAAGCCCAGTCGGGACTCTACCACCAATGCGCATGATTGGGTTTGGCTAGGTAACACAGAATGTTCATTGCAAGGTTATGTTTATATTACTTCTTTTGTCTTGCAAGATATGATTCCTTTAATCGATATCGTTCTAAATGCTGTCTGACCTAGAGTTAACTTAAATAATTTATAAGAAAAAATTAACACACTAATAATAACAGGTCGCGCAACGATCGAACGAAACGGCAACCGGCACCCTGTCAACCGAAACTCAACGCAACCGGACAACGGCAACCACGAGATGCGCATCACCTCCAACCCTCTCAACTACAACTACGTGGACCCCGACGACGCTATCAAGGACAACGGCAACGTCATGGTGACATCTTTCGACAACCCCAACTCCATCGAGCTGCCGTCACAGAACGACCGTCGGATTGACTCCACTACGTACTGCAAGAAGGCCTCCAGACATGCCAGGCAGCAATCCGGAGATGGACATTGGCAGTAAGGACGTTTAGAAAGCCCTAAGATATAGAGATTAAGATTAGGCTAGAATACAGACCAGCAGCTACAAAATAGATTTAACAGCACAAAAACAACCAATTAATTTAAGATTTAAACATAAAGACATACCAACAACAGCCAAAATGGTTAAAAGTTCCTTAAATTTATGATAATTGTGGTTGTTCCACAGACCGGAATCGCACGCAGACGACTACCGCCCCCCCGTCCCGCCGCACCGCTCCTCGCCCGCGCCGCAGCCGCAAGTACCCGTGCCGCCCAGGCACTCCGGAAAGGTAAGGCCAATTACAATACTATAAGCACCACTGCTATTATAACTATTCACATTAAATGTGCCAGAAATATTATTCCAGCTTCCTCATCTTTCTACTGCCATATTCTATACATATTGATTTCCATCTCGTCATTTCATGTACAAAAATAAGTATCTAATAGAATCTAAATCGTTTTCGATCCCATTGATGATAACAACTTCATTTCACTAGTAAAGTAACACTCATGACTGTCATCTTGTCTATTTTGCAATAGTACCTACCTATTAATTGCATGTAGGTATTGTAGTGAAAACATAAACGCGCAACCCAAAATGACTCCACAGATTTTGCCAGAGACCGTCATGCCGCCGACCCGACGCAGCCACTCCCGGAGCCACCATAAGAAGTATGATCGCGATTATGAGTCGTCGAAACGGTCCCCAGAGAATGCCCGCCGCCCAGACCGGTATAACATCTCTTATTTTGAAATTAACTGGAATATTCATATCTTAACCCCATCAATTAACAATACCAATTTGATTGTGTTCTAGAATTATTGATCTGAATAAAACCGACGCCCCATACATATCGAGCCGAGACATGAAGGACTACAAACTTGAGAACCTCCCTCGCGACTTGGACCCCGTAGAGCAGCTTACCAGCAAGGAAGATTGTGCGCGGCTGTTTGAATTCGACAACGATGCACCGCTTATCATGGAGAACAAGGACTACCGCGAAATCGTAGCGCTCAACAGAGGCACCGACGACTCCCGACGCACTTTCGCCAAACCGCAAAGTCCCGACTACATGCATGACTCTGGAATAGGTACGATAATGTTAAATACTGTGATTTGCTTACACTAAGACATCTTCCTGTTTGCGTAAGCTAAAAGTAAAATCTTTCAGGACTACCCGAAGTACAAATGAGGCACAAGAGATCCAAGGAACCAAGGGCCGATTTCGTCGATAATTCCAGCCAGAGTAAAAGTACGTATAGCTAAACAATAACTTGGATCATAGTTTCTTTTAATTTTTGAATAGTCAGATTAACAAAAGGTGTTTTGAATAGCTGACAGCAGTTCTCCGGAAGTGAAGCGCGCTACGATCGTGGGCAACCCGATGTACTCGCGCGGCGTCGGCGCGGAGAACGAGACAGCAACGGGTGCGACAGGGACGACGGGCGAGCCCTTGGCGCTGGACGACCTGCACATGGACTACGACCAGATCATGCACTATTTCCACAACCTCAAGGTATAAACGCTCCCGTCCCACCACGCTTCTAGTGTAGTGTCGCTGTCGCTTGCATCGCCCCCGGCTCGTCGCGTCGGTTCGCGGTGCGGTCTTTACTCCTCATCTCGATGTTCGATGTACCTACTCTCTTATGAATGATAGAGCCTAAATTTTGATGCATTTAAAATGGATGATAGCATAGATTTTATATGGGTACCTACGTTTTATACGAATATACAAGTATGCCGTGCAGTATTAAATACGCTAAGTTAAGGTTCGCTCGATTTAAGTACCTACCGGTTTCGTCTTATCACGCAGTGCAGCTGATCGATTTCTTAACTTTAAACTTTAGCCTACACGATGTTTCACTTTCACTATTCACCGATAAACGATCATTTATACTTCATTATAGATCGCTAGAGAGCAACTATCACTAGCCTAGACCGTAGAGCGTGGAGTGTGTCACAGAAAGTAGATGTTTTAGAATTAAGTTTCGCTCTAGAAATATGACTCACGTCTATTTTCAAATTTTTCGCAGGAATCAAACGCCTGAGTAGAGCAGATCATTGCAAAGATCCGGCAGATATTGTCAACGTTTAAATATCAGCAAATCATCAAAGCCCCGCCGATCGACGTATACAATGCCCCCACTGATACGTCCGCGGCCGCGCCCGAGGATACTACTATTGACACTCACAACAATAACTCATACCCGAGCACCGATGCGCACATTTACGAGAACCTCAGCAACGGTAACATCGCGGCTCCCACTAAAATGCTCTGCGACTCTATCGCACACAAAAATAATTTCATGAAAACCCAATTGAAATTCTTGCTGGAGCACCTGAGTGAAGCGTATGAATAAATTGTTGTCAGCGATCAAAGTATTATCCTCTAACAATAAATGTCTAAATGTGGATCCTTGCAGTGATCGGAAATGAATTAAACCCTTTATCTGTTTTATACTATCGTTAAACATATTTACTCTAGTCAACTACAAAGCTGCACATATTGAATTAGGTAACTAATCAATGCATTATGAAATGTGTGCAAGTAGTAAATACTCATGTCAATAACTGTTCTAGATTACGTTAATTATTAACTATTATATACACGCGATGTCTGTATATTGTTACTTATAATATCAATCGTTTCGGGCTAATATTGAATATACTACTTGTATTTACGATTGAGCCTTTAGTCGCCGTTACTATTTAATCCCAAACCAAATATTTAAAAATGCATTTGCCCTAGATCTGTAAATATTTTTTCCATAAGAAGGTAAAACATGTAAAAACGCTACCTCACTTTTATCTTAACTTATTATAGCTTAGCTGATACTTAAATTATTGTAATTCTATTCATTATTTTTTAAAGCAGGAGTACTTTTGTTTATGTTCTATTAATTGTCAATTTTCTTTTTATTCCATTGCAACATTGTGTAGTTTATCTATAAAACCAGAAATAGATTAAGACTGCAAATCGCCAGTGTCTAGAGAACTAATCATAGTTGTGTAAGAGTAGAGTAAGACACAGAACTAGTCAAATTGATATATGAGCTAATTATTTGCTCAAGTGTATTCTCTTATAACGATAACATTCAGGATTTGTTAATGTTTGGCTTTCCAGCTTGATAACGTTCCTGTAATACCACCGTTAATTTTATATTCCATTGGTTTAAGAGCATAAATTAATATTATAACTGCAACAACATGCCTAACAACAAAATGATACAATGTTGTTGTAAAAGGGTCTTATATCCGAGATAAAACAAATGTATCTAATACAAGTTTAAGAACTAGCTAATAGTTTTATAAACTTGTGATAAAACGACTGCTAGAGATTGATTGCAACCAGTCAATCCTAAAGAGCCATATCATATACGAAATCTAGCGCTTGTATGATATTGTAAACACTATATTAATTTATTGACAATGTAAATTGCATTTACTGTAAGTTAGATTCCTAGGCTTTGTAAATATTGTTATGAAGTTATATAATTTATAGGTATTGTGGAGAGGAGAATGCAGAAATAGAAAATAAATGTGGTAGAGTCGCTTGTAATATGGACAGAGTAGAGTTGCACACAATAATGAGATGTTTCATGTCTGTTACAGTTGTACACTAAATAGTAAATGTTTTTGATCTTGTAATTGTGTATTATTGTGTCCCTGTGTAATCAATCAGTGGTGGGGAGGTAACTGTGAATCTGAGTCAAGCAGGTAGATGTTTCTTGGCCCTGATGTAACCACAACCACTCTTATCTTGGACAACTGTTGTAAATCATACTCTTGTATAATGATAGTGTGTTGTTTGGCTTTTGTCGTTAGGCTAGTGATGTCACGGGATTAAAAGTACTCTACGCTGTAGTATTTGTTACTGTAAACATTTGTTTTTGTTGAGTTTTTGCCATAATAAGTATATAAAGAAGTTTATGAATAATTATTGCTACAAGATATACATGTACGCAAAATGAGGCTTGTCACAAAAATCCTTTCATAAAAATGTCAAAATTAATATACCATTAATAAAACGCAGTTGTTGTTTCATTTCATAAAACCCTTCGTGTTATTACCAAGATGCATTGTTATACATTCTTTAATAAGTTTTATGATATTGGACTACAATCAAAACATGATAATTATTAAATACCTACAAATTATACTTACATAACATGTTATGTATATTTTCCACACCATTTGTGATCAAATGGAGACAACATTTTGTGGCAGCCACCCATGTTATTCTGAATAATATATTTCATAGTGTAGGGGTTCTTATTATTTTCTTCCACCCACTTTTCATTGGCAGCCTTCTTCTCCATAATCTCTTGTGATACAGCTTCTGCTTTAAATGGAAGCCTTTCTGCTACAATTCTCAACATAGTGTGGACCTGGAAATATATTTAACCGTCTAAAAAATAGTTTAAACATAGAACCTTCTTTGGTACAGTAGTACTGGAAGAATAAGACAACTCACATGTCTTATTCATAAGAATTAATTAGGATCACTTCGTTTATTTTAAAAGCCATAGAATAAGTACCTCTTGATATTCACATTTGCCACCAACTTCTAATATAATTCTTCCAGCTTTAATAGGTGTAACATAGTGGTCAATAGCTCCTTTGCCACCACCCATTCGTTGACCTTGCCCTTTCTTAGTAATTGGCTGCCACGGAGGGTCAATACGCCAGATAGCGAACATTCTCTTCTGGTCCAATTTACGGGCTACTACTAAACGGGCCATTTCAAAGTGTTCATGCCTCATTCTGCCTCCACCTAAAGCCTGCATTTATAAAACAAAATAATTATACCTTAAAGATCTCTATTGCCCACATTTTCATGGATTGAAAGAATTTTAGAATTAATAAATTGTATGAAGGAATTACGTGTGTGTTTGCGTGGTGGATTACGGCCTAATCACTCTCTGTATGAGAGTAGGCTCGTGCCCCTCGGTGGGGACATATATGGGCTGCTATAGATAGATGAAGGAATTAAAAGAAAAATAGGATTATTTTACAAAATTCTTATCTATTTTTCATCAAAATGGGTATGTAAGAATAACATAGTGATGTAACTGTCGTAAGTAATAGTATACTCAGTACTCACCACAACCCCATATTGTTTGAGTTGTAGGGTATTATGCAGTAACTCCGGTCCTCTCATGTACCTCAACCTCTTCTGCATCTTTGGTGGTTTGAGATTGGCTGGATACGTCGGGACTTTTTCGTACATCCTTAGCCTTTGACGTTCTGGTATCTCAATATCTGTAATAAATAAATGTAGTATAAATAAGAAATATCATTTGACAAGAGGTAGATTTTATCTTATAAGTATATAAAATAATAATTTACCATCGTAGTTCTTTGGAGGAGGGAAATATTTAATTCCAGCTATAGAAGTAAGTTGTAGTCCAGCAGTTTTCAATAAACCTGAAAGATAAATAAAAATATTGAAATAATAATTGATTTCTGAAGTGTAGAAGATGAGGTGTTTCTATGAATAAGAGAAGTTTCTTACTTGTCGAAAATTGTAGCGATTTCGCAATTATTGTTGCCATGGTTCTATGAGCTAACAGATAATCTTTTAATTTAAAATATTATTTTAATCTTTTCTATCTTCTAACCCCAGCAGTCTTAAAATTTGAGGTTATACCTTAATGTCAATGTCAATTTATTTGACATTTGAAATTTCTTTTTTTTAGCCTGGAACCAAGCATTGCAATGTTTTTTCATAGCTATCATGCTAAAAAAAATGTAATAAAAATAATATTGTCTATGATATGACTTATTAAACGTCAGTGTTGGCTTAAAGGTCATAGCTACCAAGCCATAAAATTAAAAAAAAAAATTAACGTCAGTGCGCTGCTACAACTTTTTGAGGTTATATTATAGTCAACAACACGTTAAATTACGTTTTTCTACGTTTTTTAAAATAAAATCTTTATAAAATTAAACAATAGGATAGAGTGATACAACAGCTATTCATCAAAATGTTATCAGACACAGATCTATTGTATTTATGCAATTATGATGACCACAACTATAGTACAGGTAAAACATCATGTAATTATATTTGATATTTCAATATTGCGATTAATTATAAAATATGTTGCAAAAATTAATTGTATTTTATTGGTTTTAGATAATGAAATCGTTAAAAAGTTATGGTCTGGAGAGTGGTCCATAGAAAATCAGGACCTATGTAAAGAATTGCTCACCACTGGTTTCAAAGAGGAACTCATTAAAGAATTTGTAAATAAGTATGTCGAAGATGAGAAAAAAATGGAACAAATCCGCCAGATAGCTATTTGTTCATTACTCACATTTTGTAACCGAAATTGGAACCCACATCCAGATAAATTAGATTTAAACCTATTCCTTGGTGGAGAATGGCCACAGGCCATAAACATTAACGATGAACTACAAAGAGACTCCGAGCCGATATATGTTAATATTTTACATCCAGAATTACTGTATTTAGCTACTAAATTGTTTGCTGCTTTATATTCTTTGAAAGAAAATTTTGTAAGTAGATCATACTAGATAAATTAACCTTATTTTTTAGATACATATTATTACTCTGATAGATAACTATAACTTTGATTGTTCTGTTACTCAGCTCCATCTGTGGTGGTGCTTCAGAAGTAAAGTCCTCCACCAAAGGGCTCTAGAAGACACAAGTGCTACATTATATTCAGAACTGGAGCTTATGATGGCCAAATTAACAAATGAGCTGCAGACACTTCAGAGTAAACCTAGAATAAGCATATTACTGAACTTAGAGATCTCTCAAGCTTATTTGATCTATGGCAGAATCCAGAAAGTTGAGGAGTATCTTATAAGAGCAAGGGAAATTGCAGGGCTGAAATTGGAATTGACTGGTTGGTTAAAATTTGTTACTAGTTTTTTTTTTTTGACAAACCTGATGATTAAAAAAGACCAAACTTGTGTACTAAATAAGGATGTATGAACTTGTGTACTGAAATAAACTACTACCTATACTATAATGTTTTAGGTACAAAATCATATTGTTACATATTTTATGATAAATGAAACATTAGAAATCATCAGCTTCACATTGTAATTCAACTTCCAGGTGTCTTAGGCAAAAGGACAAAGTTCCAGCAGAGAGTCCTTCCCCAACTAGCTTTATCGAGCGAGCTAGACATAAACGTGGAACGTCCATCAGCTGAAGAGAGTCATGGCAATGCCGAACTACCCACTGAGGTTGAACTCAATGATGATGTAAGGCTCAACAAAATCCAGTACAATGAAAATGTTAACATCGCTGAACTACCTAGCTTGGAGCAGACTTTATGTCTATTGACTATGTAAGTTTTTATACATATAATTTTAGTAAATATAGTTATATCATTGATCCTTAGTGTAGAAGCACAGCTACAAAATTAATTATTTTGAATTATGATTATTGTACACTTTTTCTTGCAATAAATGTGAAATATGTTTAATATCCTTGAAATAAACAAAATATATTGATTCTTCTAGTCAATACATACAAAAATCGCAACCAAAAGATGACTTAATGACAGAAGAGCTGCAACCTTACATTGAAGCTGTGTTGACTCAGAAAAAAGGGCCCTGGGCAACTCGAGTAGCCACATTAATAATCCGTTGCAAGCTTGAAGCTACTCACAAACGCACTGTGGAGCGAGCTATGTTGCAATGTGAAACTATTGTCAATGACAAATCGGAAATTTCCCCTACTACAAGGTAACACAATATGGACATATTTATTTAGACATATTAGGTCTTAACCTATGAAATTGCCGTTTTGTATGAAAAAATTCAAACGATTTTTTTTCATATAATTTTTATTTGTATTATGTGAAGTAATTACCCATACAATCAATGCATCTTTGCCAACGCAGTGGCAGTTTATTAATGCCCTTCTTAAAGAAATCAGCTGGACGAGAGGCAACAAATTCTTCAAAGGCGTTTTGAACTGCCTCTTGGTTATTGAATTTTTTTCCAATCAAGAAGTTATCCAAATTCTGGAAAAAGTAGTAGTCTGTAGGGGCAAGGTCCGGTGAGTACGGTGGATAAGGGAGAGCTTCCAACCCGAGTTCTTGCAACTTGGAGACCGTCATTTGTGCGGTATGAGGTCGCGCGTTGTCATGCAGGAGCAGCGGAGACGAGCGATTGACCAATGCTGGTCGGAGACGTGCCAGCTTCTCCATCATTGTGTTCAATTCTTCACAGTACATATCTGCAGTAATACTCTCCCCATTTGGTAAGAAGTTGTGATGAATCACACCGGTGCTAGACCACCAAACAGTAACCATCACCTTTTTAGGGGTAAGTTTTCGTTTAGGGCATTGTGTAGGTGCTGAACCAGGATCCAACCAACTTGCTGAGCGCTTACGGTTATCAAACAGAATCCATTTTTCATCAGAGGTGACAATGCGGTTCAAAATTCCTTCATTTGTGTGTCTGTTGAGCAATGCACGGCACGTCTCGACGCGTACTTGGCGCTGGCGATCATTGAGTTCGTGGGGCACCCATTTGTCAAGCTATTTTACCTTGCCAATTTGACGCAAATGGACCAATATTGTTTTGATGCTAACGTCGAAAGCTGCTGCTAATTCAGCCGTAAATTGAGTATCATCAGCTTCCACGATCGCCTTCAATTCGTCTGCATTGACCAAAGTCTTCGGACGACCGCGGGGTTCATTTTTCAGGTCGAAATTTCCAGAACGGAAGCGAGCAAACCAATAACTAGTGGTTCGTTCAATTCAATTCAATTCAATAGAGATTTATTCATAGGTAACCCAAAATTACACTTGAATGCGTCAGAAATATAAAACAAAATAAAAACAAAATTATAACAAGTTAACAAAAGTAAAAGCAAATTAACTGACTGAAGCTACGCTGACTTCGGAAGGCAGATTCCCCAGAGAAGAAGCCAGCAAGAAACTCTTGAGGTTGCTCTTTTTAAAAATATTGTTTACAATCATGTGTTTACAAAAGAACAACTTAAATATTATGATCGTGTGGAGCTAGAGCATTTACACACCATGCCCTATTGTCAATAATAAAATCGTTAATGTTATAATACGCTCTCTGACAAAGAGTCCTCTTAATACAACGCTTAAATTTCGTTTCCGTTAAATTTAGAACATTATCAGGCAGTTTGTTGTAAAACCGTATACAGTTCCCTTCAAATGAATTATTAATTTTAGTTAGTCTACTACCAGGCATAACAAGTTTATTATTATTTCTAGTATTAAACTTATGAAAATCACTATTTTTCTTAAATTTTGATAATTTTTTTCTAACAAACATTAAATTTTCATAGATGTATTGACACGGAACTGTTAAAATGTTTATTTCTTTGAACAGTTCTCTCAGGGAATCACGACTTTTTATATGGTAAATGGCTCGAATGGCTCTTTTCTGCAAAACAAATACTGCATGAATGTCAGCAGAATGACCCCAAAGAAGAATACCATAAGACATAATACTATGAAAGTAGCTGAAGTATACAAGTCTCGCTGTAGGTATATCTGTGAGCTGTCTGATCTTTCTGACAGCGTAGGCGGCGGAACTTAGCCGTCCACACAGTTTGTCAATATGGGGTCCCCATTGCAGTTTCGAGTCTAGCGTCATCCCTAAGAAAACTGTGTTGTTTACCAAGTTTAGTACTTCATCGTTAATAGATATATTACTTATATTACTTGAAATATTACAAAGCGAAAATTTTATAACTTTGTTTTTTTTTTGCGTTTAACGCTAAATTATTTATACTAAACCAATCATGAATTTGCTTTAGGGAATTGTTAACTTTGACAATATCTTGGCGTTTCCTATCTACTTTAAAAAGAAGAGATGTGTCATCAGCGAACAGAACAATATCCGATACACTTTCTACCATGAATGGCAAATCATTTATGTACACTAGAAATAGGAAAGGACCTAGTATCGATCCCTGGGGTACGCCAATTTCTACCTGCGATCCCTGTGATGTTATTTCATTGACTTGAACCTTTTGAATTCTGTCCGATAAATATGATTTAATAAGATTTAGAGATTCATTTTGTACGCCGTAATGATTGAGTTTATTTAATAGTATCTCATGATGAACACAATCGAATGCTTTCGATAAGTCGCAGAATATGCCAATGGCATCTTGCGAGTGTTCCCATGCATCAAATATATGTTTAATTAAGGCAACCCCGGCGTCCGTAGTGGAACGACCTTTGGTGAACCCAAATTGTTGGTCGTGTAACAATTTATTTAAATTGAAATAATAAAGAAGCTGATTAAGTATTAACTTTTCAAAAATTTTACTGAGTACAGGGAGAATAGAAATTGGCCTGTAATTGCTAGGGTCGTTATCATCCCCGGCCTTGAAAAGAGGTATGACTTTACTATATTTCATAAGATCAGGAAATATTCCTTGATCTATACACATATTGAAAATTTGCGCTAAATGATATGCTATGGTATTAATAATAGATGCGCAGACTTTGACTGACATTCCCCAAAGATCTTCGGTTGATTTCAAATTAATCTCTTTAAACGTTTTAATAATACAATTTGGACTAACATGGTGAAATCTAAATTCAGTTTGGCATGCGGGTACGTTGGCTTTAAGAAGAGAGAGTGAGACTAGAGGTGAGGAATTAAGATGCTCAGTTGTTTTGAAAGGAACGTTAGAGAAAAAGGTTTCGAATTCATGAGCCACTTCAGAATCAGAAGAGCACATAGTGCCCTGTTCATTACGCAAAGCAAAGCTACTTTGACGATTTTTACATTTACCTGATTCTGTGTTAATAACATTCCAAACTGCTTTAATTTTGTTATCAGCTGATTTAATTTTATTACTCAAAAAAAATGATTTTGCTTTCGTTGGTTGATCGTTGGTTTGTAGTGTTAGCTCCGTACACGTCGTTGATGTTGCGAGCCGCTTGTGCCGCGTTGCTGCCACGACGGAACTCATATTCCATAATTACTCGAATTTTTAACGTATCCATGTTGACGAAAATGATTGAAATGCAATGAAAATGTAACACTAACCAATAAACAAATGACTGTTTTTGGAAAAAGAATTCCATATTTTTAAAATGAAATTAATTTGAAATTAGAATTCTTAGCTAAACAAAAAATATTTTTAATTGAAATGGCCAACTGTAAAACAGCAATTTCATAGGTAAAGACCTATTATTTTGTGTTCTATTCGTAACATATAAAACAAACAACAATATAAAATTAAAAGCATGAAAGTCTGAATTGTGTTATGGTATAACATACAAAGATATAAAGTATAAATTAATATTTCTCTATTTATAATTATGACAACTTAACATAGAATGTTGAGTAGGCACTGCTCTTAAGTTCATGAAAGCATTTTTTACGACTTGATCTGACTTAATGTCCATAAACAAAACATTTCTTATTATTTATCTTCCCATACTTCCCATCAGACTATCCTACCTGTGGGCATCAGGGCTCCAACCAGCATGGACATGGAGACAGCAGCTAGCCGACCTGTATTTGAGCTTGGGATTGGTCAAAGCAGCTCTAGAAGAATACCAGGCCTTGCAGCTGTGGGAAGACATTATTGTCTGCTACACTTGTTTGCAACTTCGTCATAAGGTATGAGTTTGATTGTTAATATTTATGTAATACTAGAGGACGCCCACGACTTCGTACGCATTCATCGTCGTATCTTGGAACATTATCATGATTTCGTTAAATAATATAGATTAAGTGTTATTCTGATGTATAAGCTAATATTGCCAAGTTTCATCAAAATCTGATCAGTAGTATTTGCGTGAAAGAGTTACAAACATCCATCCATCCGTCCATCCTTCGGCACCAACATTGACATGTGAAATGTACTATTTAAACGCCTATTAAAAGCCTCACTGATAATTGTTTGATGATGTCTGATTTTTTTCGTTACTAGATAAAAAAAATATTGTGTACTTTTTTTAGGCAGCTGAAGTAATTCGTCAGCAAATTGAAATCCAGCCTTCTGTGAAGTTATACTGTCTTCTTGGGGATGCGACGGGTAACTATTCTTCAGAAAAAAAACAATTTTTTAACCTGCCTTATTGCTTTTTAATGTACTATTCTGGTATAGAAAAGGCTAACTAACTACTTATAGTGCACCTGAGACAGAATGATTTTAATATCATAAGATTATACAAACCTAATATTGAAATTGGTTACTTTCTAGACGATGTCTCATATTACGAGAAGGCTTGGGAGTTTTCTGAGCACAAGAGCAGCAGAGCGCAGAGACATTGGGGCAACTTCCTCTTTGATCACAAGAAGTTTGAAGAATGTATACCGCATTATGAAAAGTCACTCGAAATTAATTCCATACAGGAAAGCATATGGCTGAGGTTGGGGTATGTATTAATTCCCTTATTTAGACACTTAAGTTACCTACTTACTTATCTTAGGTAACCTTAAACCTAATACAATCATATGATCTGCCCAAAGCAATTAAAAACTAAGTATTTCACAATATAACTGTTTTAGACTGCTACATGAAATGGCCAATCAACATTCACTGACAGAGTTTATCAAGGCCAAAACATAAAAATACAGTAATTAGCTTTCACAAATAAGTTATTGTTTTTTCCAGCTACGCAGCGCTCACAACCCAAAACTGGGAGCTATCAGCTAAGGCGTACCGGCGGTACACATATTTGCAGCCCAACTCCTTCGAGGCGTGGAACAATTTGGCCAAAGTGTACGTTAATCAAGGAGACCGCAACAGGGCGTACAGAGCTCTCATGGAAGCTTTGAGATTTAATTACGATAATTGGAAAGTAAGTTTATGATGCAATATTTAGGAATCATACTTTTCTAAATATCCGGTTATAGCAAGTGCCAGTAGTGTTATGCCATTTGTAAATTTAAATCACAAGTGTCAAAGTTCAATAAAAAGATGTATTTGCGATATTTCAGCTCTGGGAGAACGTAATAATGGTGAGCATGGACACTGGCCACTTTGAGGACGTGATTCGCGGCATCCATCGCCTGCTGGATTTGCAGCACAAGTTTGAGGATATTGAACTCCTGACGGTGCTCACTTGCGCTATCGTTCAGGATAGCAAAGATGCTGATGGCAATGGCGCATCCAGGTAAGTGCTTTAGTTGCCTATTATTTGTTACCGCTGCCAAATAGTTATATCTTCAACCTTAGACACCTTCGAATATAAATGTGACTTTAATTATTTATTATTTCTTAAATATGTTCTTTCTTTTACAGGTTGCGCAAACGTGTACTCGAACTATTCGGCAGAATAACTTCCATACACCAAAACAAACCGGAAATATGGCTGCTGTACTCAGATATCAGTCCAAATTACTTGTTACGTGCGCAAAGACTATTAAAGGCTTACAAGGGATTTACACAGGTGTGTTTACATAAAAAAAATAATCGTCCAGGAGAAACTGTAAAAGTTGTTGAAAAACATCTTATTTACTTTTCATGTTATGTTACAGAACGGCAAATGGACAGATAGTCCAGAAACTACAAAGAAAGTGATTGAACTAGCGCAATATCTTCTCGACCACAGTATGAAGGCGCGACAAGAAGCGGAAGAGAAAGACATCCTCCAAGCTAATCAACAACTCTCATCCGCGCGACTCACCGGACAAGCTGTCCTCAGGGCAGCTGAGAAACAGGACTGGCCAGAAACTAAAACTAACTTGGAAGAACTAAAAGTCCTGTTTAATAGCGTTACTGAATATATGAAATCTGTAATGTAGTAACTCGTTTTATTTTAATATAGCAATGTGCCCTATTTCGTTTTTTGTAAGAAACCATAATTTTTTTGAATAAAAATGGCTTAATTACGGTGGTCCCAAGCATAATAAAAAAAAGCTACTGACATTTCTTTATTTGCGTTTTGATATTTGTGCCGTTCCAATCAAAATTTTTGAATGTCATACGTGCTGCCTCTTTTTCACAAAAAAACTGCTTTATTTGTCGAAATAGAGATAAAATAATTTTTTTTTTTTATTTTAATTGTAAGTTTCCTAGTTCGATTTTATTTAAACCGTATTGAGTTTTGTTTTATCCAAAAAAAGACTTTCTTGTACTAAATTATGATTCTGACAACTAAACGCAACGTCAAGTAATTGTTGTGGGAAAGGGTGTATTTAATTTTCTTTCTGCGTAACTTTTCTCTAATTAACACAGTTATCATGTGCAATTAGAAACTTAGAAAGTTGGAATCATGGCAACAGCTAACGACGAGGATATTTTGGAGGGTTTCCTTTGTCCAATTTGCAAGGCAGATTTGAAATCTGCAACTCAACTCACGAGCCACTTTGAAAGTCAACATCAAGAAGATCAGGATGTTTTGAAGTCCCTGAAAGATATATTTGGTAAAGCGAAGAAGATAATATTGAATAATGATGACACAGAGTTGAAGGAGACGTTTGATCGTGCGTTAAAGTTTAATTCGCAAGAGTATTACTACACGGATGAAGAGCAAGTAGTGGGTGTTTCTCGAAGTTCTACGGAGTATTTCAAGGCTGTAAGGTCTGCCAGACTGGAGCGCTATGCCACGGAGACTAACAAATTACTCATCAGACTAGATAAACTGGTGTGTAACATGCCCACAGACCCAAATCTTAGAAAACAACATGAACAGGAAGTGAGTAATTTTTTGCTTTGTTCTCAAGGATAGATGATAATGGATAATCTTAAGTAGGTAGGTGTATTACATTGATTTATATTAAATTGATTCATTACCAATTTTAAAAAGTTCTCTAATATTCTTGAACTTTTGCAATCATCTTATCTTAAACATAATTAATTCTTATAACTAGAGACTTTATTATTAACCACATGTTCCTATGTTTTCTAAACATAGTTACGAATCACTGCAATCTACTATGTATTCCAGGTAGTCCCATGGTTAGACGGATCATCAGTAACACGGTGCCCGAATTGTGCAAACTCATTCAAACTGACTCGGAGAAAGCACCACTGCCGGCTCTGTGGTTCCATCCTATGTCATGACTGTTCCTTATTTTTAGATATAAATGTAGCTAGTAAGTATACATGTCTATTAATTTAATTAATAAAAAAACATAAATCAGAACTGCTTACCCCAAATCAACATTATAATAATTTATTGACTGTTCATAGATACATTATTTAATGACTTGAGATTAGTATACCTAATGAATTCTTTATCCATTTGTATTGAATATTTACACTGTCCTGTCTGGCACATTTTATGTGCACTGGTATTCATTTGAAAATAAAACAACAAAATCATTGTTTTACGCTTTATTTATTTCTCAGGATCAATAGTGGACCCATCAGCACCACAAGTATCACAACCACCAGACCATGAAGTTTCTGAGAAGACTGGATTACGACTCTGTGAGCATTGCTTCAATTTAATAGAACTTCGGAAACAAGTACAAGAGACAAGAAATGCTAAGACTGTGTTAATGACTGCTTATGAGCAAATGAGAAGTCTTATGGACCAAGCTTCTCCAGCTGTTGCTATGTATGAAAAGGTATGTGTAAATAAGAATGCGTTATGGTCTTTTCCGTCAGCCCAGTGTTGGCTTTGTGAAAAAAGGGCCATGGCAATGGCTATTGGCTTTATTCTCATGAAGTCAATATTGCCCTGGCTTATTGGATTGTCTCGTCTAATGGCCTCATGTAAAAGGATATTAACCTCACGTTTTTAACTTCACTCCTAATTTGTTAGGATGTGAAGTGTTGAATAAGGATACTGTTTAGAATGAATTCCTTTTTAGACAAAATATAAAAGCAGTTTTTTCTAATCTGTATGACAATTCCAGAAAACAATAGTAAGTAAATAAAATTGTTCTGAATAAATTAAATATATTAACAAAGCTTCTTTAAAATTGTTTCACAGTTTTGCTTCTATTTCCACAAAATCTTTTTTAGATGTGTCAAAGCTTATTTGACGGTGAGACAACATACAACTTGTCGGATGTGAACGCATTGCGCGGGCGCATCGGTAAACTGGCAGAGGGCATTGACCTGCTGAGCAAACAGATTGCAGCATTACCTGCTGACCCTGGCACGCGACAGGCGAAGCTACAGAACTCTATAAGGCAGGGAGCTGCTCATTACATTAAGGTATTTCATTTATTCTTTTTGTTCACTCAGATCTTTTCCCCTTGATACAACACTTTGTTTTTATTTAATCGTTTTGATAGAACAGTTAGATCAGCTTAACAGAAAGTCTTTGTATGTAACATACCACCCACAACATGGCTATATTATGCCTTGCGCATTTAATTAAGCTGGATTTACTGAAACCTTCTTTGTCCTCTCCTGACCTCATGACATGAAAATAGCCACATCAACAATATATTGACATGGCAATGCTGTTTCAAATGAAGAAGTACGGAAATACTTCATATAACGTTGCAACCTTACACCACCTTATCATGTTACAGGAAGACCTACTATCCCTCCGCAAGCTACCTTCAGAAACAGAGATCGAGGAAGTTCGCCGGCAACGCTACGAGCGAGCTCAAAGACAGGTGCAGTTGGAGAGGCAGCGGATGGAGGCGGAGCGCGACGTGGCGGGCGGCGGGGGGGAGGCGGGTAGTGCGCGGGGGGGCGCGCAGCATGACGACGACAACCCGCTGCTTGAACAAATCAACATCATACGAGAGTATATTAGACAAGCACGGAAGGAGCTCCGGTTTGAAGAGGTTGGTATATTGCTGTGTAGCGTGTGTGAAGGTATGACGTCGTACATGGATTGTGTAGTACTGTAGTCAATTCAATAAATAATGGCCTCGGGCAGGGGTTTGACCAGCGGGCTCAGTAGTCGACGTACGGAGATTTATTTTGCCATACTCACTTAACATTTATTTTAAACTTAAGAGTGAAGGTATAGCAACGAATATTGGAACGTATGATTTAAAAATAGATATCACTAGGATAGATAGGTATGATCAATTTAAGAAATATTAATAATTGTATTTTAATTGCTTATTATCTTCGTTTTTCAGGTCGCCATATTAGAAACAAACTTAAAGGAACTCAAGAAGGAATACCAATTGCAGATGCTCTCCAACAAATCCTAGTCACTCAACTCTTATTTGTATAGTAAATTATTAATGAATTAAGGTATTTAAGTTACATTTTATATGTATGTAAAGCGCTTCATTATCTTTAGATAAATAATCTAAAACCTAATAGTTTCATAAGAATATTCAATATTAGAACTAAATAAAAAATTGCACTTGAATAAATGATGAATTATTATTATTTATTAATATAAGAGCTAAACTACTCGGCAGATAACATGATCTATATACAAAATAAAATAACTGAATACAAGAACAAAATACAAAAACACTGATAACAACATTCAAAACTACTGACTAATTACAATTGTTGCTTCGAAGCCGAATTATATTTGTCTCGGAACTTTTCTAACTTTTCCAATTGTAATAGGAGGAGGGGTCTGGTGCACAAAGCTTTCTTGATGGCATCATCCAGCATCTGCCGCTGGTAGTAGGGCGGGATGGGCGTGTCTTCCAAGTGGAACGCGTATATCCGCCCCATAGTGTCCGCCACGAACAAATTATCACCAGACTCCGTGAACTTCACGTACGTCAGCAACACATTCCCAGGAAACGTATACTCCGTACAAGGCATATGAGTTTTTCGCCTCAAATCCCAAACCGACATTACATTCGCACTAACGGATATCAAAATAGTAGAGTTTATAGGACAGAACGCTATATCATAAACCGCCGAGGTACAGTTCAGCGTCATAATCACTTCATCTAAATCCTCTATCCAGATACGAATAGCATTATCTGCTCCACAAGTAACCAGCATCGTGGACATGAATGGCGAGTATACTATGTTGTAAACGGGTCCCGCGTGAGCTTTATATACGTCCATGTGTTGGTTTAGATAGTGAGTGGAACATTTATGAATGCAACCCTCGTCTGTGCCTACCAGATATATGTGGCTGATCGTCGGATGCCATCTCAGACACAACGCTGCAGGGTACCGAGTGATAGGCACGTCCACCTTAAGACACTGTTTCGGTGTCTCCAAACCTTTCATCTTGCCTTCTACGGCGGAAATGCGCATCATCGGGGCGCAAATGAAATCATGCGTCTTAGTATTGGTGAACCGACTTATCCGGCCGTCTTGACCAGCGGTCATTACGAATTCATGGTCACTGTCCTTTGCAATTGGAACCCAGCACGTCGCCCATATAGGTTCAAAACAGGGGTTCGTTTCACGTTTGCTTATGGCAATAATTTTAACTTCATAAGATGTAATGTCTAGAATTAAAACGTCCCCGTTTGCAAAAGCGACTGCTAACCAATTCGGATGTTTATTTGAAAACGATACAGAAGTGACGGGAGTTTCAAATCTATACAGTCGTTCCGGTACACACGGGTTTTTAGTACACCATACGCAAACAATTCCGGTTAGTTTTTCGGCGTAAACAAACTTGCCATGACCTACTGCCAGTAAATCCGGGTTCTTCGGGTTAAAGGATATGCTAGTAATAGGGCGGTTTTCTGTGTCGCTACTTTCAAAAGACCACAATGGTGTCATCGTGTATATATACACAAGGTCAGGAGATAAAGGATCAACACTTACCAGACCTCGGAACTTTTTTTGGGCTTCTCCGTAATCTTTGGAAGCAAGGACACGTTGACAAAGTAAAGCGGCGTCAAAGAACGATTGTAGCTCTGCTATTTCTTCAAAAGTTCTTCTTATTCTCTTTTTCTTTTTGCTCTTGAGTCGTTTCTTGCGCAGCATGTATGCGGCGGCGCACTGGTACATCACCATCTCGTCGTCCTCCGACTCTTCTTCCTCTTGCTCCAGCTGCGCGTACGTGTCGTACATGTCCCACAACGAGGCGAATGAGATCTGGTTCTTCTTGCCGGGTCGAGCCACCAGCGAGTGCCGAGTTTGCGACGGCACATATCTCGTTTGCGTTTCTTGGACGACCATCTTCCTATTCCTACCTTTGCCGACTGTAATGTAGTTGTAGAACTCATTATGTTCTTCTGCGGCTGTGCCATCAGCCGTTCCTTTGTCGTAAGAATAACAAGGTAGACCAAACAAATGAATAGTTTCAGTCTCCCTTAGAGTAATATAAATATACGGCGGATACTTCATTGGTGGGAACCACTTAGGTAAATAGTAAGCTGAGGGTGCTCTATCTGCATCGGCGTCCTCCGGCGGGTAACCTTCCTCCGTGTCGATTGTGTGATCGATATATATGTCGTCAAGGTCTATGGTAGTGGCGTACACTCTCATGCCCCCCGCTAACGACTTCCCGGATTTCAAAGCTACGTCGCTGAGGTACGGGGCTTTGGTTTCGAATGCTGCGTGAGTGAACGTGTGCTCCATTGTAGTGTAACTGCTGTCGACTATATCATCTGGTGTAACGTCTATCTCATTTTCGATGACTCTGTACATTTGTCGTTTATCCATGAAGCAAAAGGAAGGATGCCGGTTGGCGGAGCGGGACCGCGAGGCCACATCGGCCTGGGATACAGTGTCCTTGGACTTGCTATCTGTAGTCATAAGACTGAATCCACTACGAGTCGTAAAAGAGTCAGCGTCCAATTTAGCAACATCGATGATATCTGCCATCTTCGTTTGTTTATAGATACTTTCCTATTAAATATTTATCATCTAATAGTACCTTTTCGCGGTACCTACTTTAGACAAATATTTATTTAGATATTCATAAACTGTTTGTTATTTAAATAATGCAAAAAAGACATTTTTGTGACACATCGTCACGTGACATTACTATGGCTTTTGAAAAGTTTGCGACTTACATTCAACAAATGAGATTATATTACTTAGGTAGGTATAGAAAAAATAGGATCATGATCAGTGGTAGGTAAGCTAAGTTTTAAGATACCATCTGCGTTTAATCGTGCCATCTACTCACCTTAAAACCATTTGGTCGACAAATGCCTACACCTACTTAGTTCCTCCTAGAAAAAGTACCGCACCGAAGCCATATCGCACCCGTTGCTGAGTGCTGCGGAGCACAGCTGTGGTCATGCTTTGTCGAGCGCAAATCCGCCGTTTTGCCTACAGGATTACCATCCTACACGCTACGTTAAGTGGCACGGAGTTGTTGTAATATATATATATATGCGCCTGTAGTCCTTTTGCCAGCTGGCAACCCACTTACCTATATTATAGGTAGGTACCATAGGATAGGCTTGTACCAAACAATTTTTTTTATAAAACTTCGCACTGCAGTTTGACTTAAAGCTGACTCGAAGCATAACAGGGCTGAGTCAACGATGTATGTATGATATTGTTAAGATGCAGAGTTTATCAACCCCGTGACACTACTGTCCTGCAGCCGAGCGTGACGCGGCCGGCGGCGGTGGCACGCATCAGGTATCTACATTAGTATCGCGGGCGCGTGCCGGCGAGCACCTGCCCCAAGTTACCAACCCCTGGCCAACACACCACAATTTCATAAGTTCCTTACACCTGTTTTGTCAAGCCTTCACAAGCACGTTCCGCTGATCACTAGGTACCTACTATGAAAAAGATTCTCAGAAAATTCAAAGAGAGTAAGTTTCTTTTGTTTTATTCATTTTTTTGCGTGGGAGGGTGTGTGACATCATAAACTTGAAGGTCTTTAAACTCGTTATTACCTTATAGTAACTTACCTAAGCCTTTAACATAGAGTAACTAACTACCCGCTTTTTTAGTTCGCCTTTAACAACACTTAGGTAATATCTTCCAAAAATCGCGACGACTTCTCTTCGTATACATGCTAATCACCAAACCAGTCACGTAACACATTGCGTTGAGACCCGTTAGACACTTGATTGAAAAACTTAGGTAGCTAGGCACTCGTCCTAAACCCTAGAATTTATCTAAGTAGGGACGGTATTCAAAAAGGTCCTTAAAAGCAGCTTTTACTTTTAGAAATAACCATAAGCCTCGCGTTTTATTCCACATTCTGAAAGTCAAAATGAACTTTTATTAACAATTGAAAGTCGTCTTGTAGCTGCTTTACTGCTAAAACACGCAAACTTGACTCAGAAATTTGAGAATAAGCAAGCCAACATCATAGCGAGTCAATATTATTATGGTATTATAGAAATAAAGACTATGCTTAACGCCCACGACACTATCGTTTGCATACAAAAATACATAAATTGCGTGGGTAGATTGTACTTACTTATGTAGCTTAAAGATGCAATAATATGTATGAAACTAAAACTTACCGTTCTATACGTCCTACTATCGATCGTTAGCAAAATTTCTAAAGTTCTACCCACATTTAAGTAAATAGGGTCTATCTGTAGGTACATACCTAATTATCTTTGTAGAAGTTATTATTATAAAGCTATCAACCCATTTAATTTTATTAAAAATAATAAGTTATCTAAGTATCTAGTACGTAAACCTTGGCAAGTTATTGTCTATCCTGAGATTGCACATTAAGCTATGAAGGTGCAGGCGCGCAGAATCTGACATGCGTCCCATTATAGACCTCGGCCAATAGCCATGTATCACGTAAATTAATCACCCTGAATAGCATGCCGGTGGATCGGACAAAAGGAGAACAACGGTTGTGTACAGCATCAGATACTTGTGCCGGTTAATTCCTACTCAACCCGCCCACATTTCGACGGCGGTCGGCGCATGCGTGCGCGACTGCGCGTGCGACCATCGATAGCCTTTATCGGTAATTGCATCTCGAAGAATTCATAATGTGAAGTGACCAGTTAATGCGAGAGATTTGACTCTTACTTATCGCACCATCTATTAATATCTTCTAAGTGAATACAAATACACGACGGAGAGGTATTTACGTTCCTATAGGCACCTAGGCATCTACGTCACACCCAAGTACCTAAACATGTGCGTACCTTCCTCCTTAATTGTAAAGACATAATCTTCTAAATTGCACAATCAACACAATTATTATGATGTAGGTACCTAGAAAAGTAGCTCTACATCACAGCTTTTATACGTCTGTGTTTTACTCGTAGCAATCTCTTCCAGGCAATCTTAGAGCGAATTAAAACTACTTATGAACGTTTTTTGAATTGAGTCAAAAATCCGCAAAATCGTATGTAGCATTGGAAAGCTCCGCAATTTCGAAAATGTTCCTCGGGCCATCACCATGACAGGACGAGTGTGGACGGCGGCGGTGCGGCGCGGACGCGGTCTGGGGGTCGAGAGGTCGCGCGCGCAGACGCGCTCCTCCCCCCTAATTGCCGCGCCCCACGCAAATAAATAATTTTTATCCATCGAGCCGAGATCTTGCTCCTTCTTGACCTCAAATTATGATATGCACGTAAAGCTCTTTTTTGTGCATTTTTATCGTTTTCCCGAATGCCAGAGGTCCGAGGTGGAATTCCGCAGTATTGCAACCGGCCGCCACCGCGATGATCACTTGCGATACCAACGCTACGGTGAATTGTTAATGATACCTCTTACTCCACACAGATGAAATAATTATTGTAGCCTTTGTAACCGACAAAGATCGTGTTGTATAGACCCATTACTAGGATAAGTTTTATTAAAGTAGTTAATACTTTAAAGAGAAGATCCTGGGATGAACAAAGGATATCTTAATTAACTCATCTTAGGGTCTTACACGAAATGGCAATAGCATGAGTCAGTACCTATGACTTCATATGACGTTTTGTTGTTTGCAACTTTTTCCTCGGGTGACTTAATACGAGTAGGTACCTACCAGAGAAAATGATTATATTAACCTCAGGCATTTCATTTTTTTCATGAACGCAACTATATAGTAGTTTCATTACTAAGTATATAGTCATAAATAAATGACTACTTATGTCCGTGGCGAATAAGGCGTAACCCGTGAATGTGATTTGCTATTCGACACACTTCACTCCTGCAACGTTACTTACTATGACGACCTACTTGCTATGATTTCGCTTTCCATTACATCGATCTCGGTCTCACTGTGAAACAACACCGTACCTTTAGGTAGGTATCTACCTATTTATTTACCTAGCTTACAGATAAATCCTTACTTACGAGTATGCACGTTATTAGTATGTAAAACAAAAGTAACGAACATAAACTTATTATCAGATTCACGTTAAAACGGTCTTATGCTCGATATTTTTTACGTATCTAGCTGGCTGATAGCTCGAACTATTATTGTAAGGAAATGGTATGTACAATTTTATACCCAACGTGTCTGGACGTAGGTAATGTTCTGAGCAATTTCGCCTTTTGAAATGTGCAGTGTTGTTCTGTAGACCCATGGAGTAAGGCCAGCAAAACATTCATAAAATTATCTTGCCACCTCCATATACTTACGTCACTAAACATAATGGACCACTTAAGCATCTACCAATCTGACTTATTTTTCAACTTACTAGACATTTATCTGCGTAAGGATGTTGTGCTGAAATTAAGACTCTAACGACAAGAGCACTGCTCTACACGTACCTAGATACCTCTAGGTACGAACACTTACCTACTTAGTGAAACAAAATAAAACTCATAGCAACTCCGCAATGATGTTTACGAGAGATCTACATTATACGCGACTCGTTACATCATCGTTAGAGGCTCGCTCATAATGATTTCTGATTACTTTCACCGCTAAATTACTAAAACACAAAATCGCATCACTTTTGTGCTGTCGGCGCGGCGTGCAGGCCGGCCAGCGCGGGCGCAGCGCGGCGCGTTCTCACGGTGCAATTATCGGTTGCCTACACTTACCCTTAATTTTATCCTTCCTACCAGTTCCAACACTGATTTCTGGATGAACTTTTGTTGTGAAGTGAGTGCGTTTAGCCGTTCGCGTTTATTTTATTATTTACCTACATAAAAGTATGAATAGGATCTGATTTCGCAGCATAAATTATAAATAATTAAGTAAGTACAAGTAATATTTTTTTCACGGGACTATTTTTTGATATCAAAGTTCATAATGATAATGTTTAATTCGTGCGAGGGCGGGCCAAAGAATAGCTCGTGGACGAACATAATAACTTTTCGATAACGATCTCTACATAATAAATAACATATCTAAACTAATAGATGTTTGGATCCATGTTGTGGGTTGGTTTGGGCCACAAGTAAGTATCTGTCTATCTATACGAAGTTATGATCATGCATTATTTAAAAATCATTGTAACTTGGACACGATAGGTACGTTTAAGATAAAATATAAACGAGAAACTAACTCATACATATAAAAAAATACCTACCTACCAAAGTGGAAAACTTATCCTATCTACGTAAAAAATATTTTTTGATATACCGTGCGAGGTCGTGTTTATGTGCCTTGCGCAGTCCCTAATCTACAAAACATTCAAAAAATGTGTTAAACGTTCGAATTGGTGTTCCAAAATTCATTCTTTTGAGGACAACAAAGGAAATGCGCGCACGGTCCAATGTCACGGTGAGATGCGTGTGCGCACGTTTTCGGCTGTCGTGATCGGCGTCAGCATTGAGCATTCCTCCCTTAGGGTTTGGGGCACATTCCCCTCATAGCGATATGCTCGTGTCACACCTCAAATTCATTGTCTACGTATTCTACGCTACGTCATGTAATACCTGTTTGTTTAACTATGGTGAAGCTATAATAGAAGGTATTTCTTTGAAATTCAAAGTTTGAATATACAAAGATACTAAAACACCTACTTACTTCTGCTGATTAATTTCCAACCTTAAACAAAATAATGGGAGAGAACAAACAATTACTCCTTAATAAATCAGTGGAACAAAAAACCCAGGGCGCTGCGATCCGCGAAATTGTCGAGAAAACGCACACGACACAGATTTGCGGATAAGCAAGCAGTCGTCTCGCTTTCCAATTTTGAGAAATGAAAAACGCTTCTAAGGAGTTTAATGGCTGGTACTTTTAATCCTATTTTACCTACACGAGAAATACTAAATATATCTACAGGGTAGTGCTTACGGCAGCCGGTTATCGCACAAATGTGTACTAACACACTAAATACCTACTCCTAGTATATTATATTCCACTATGCTACCACGAGCTCCCAAAATCGTCACAGACCTTATATTCCATGCAATTTCTAAACCAGAAGATTACCTATGATAGCAAAATGTTCAACAATTCAAACGCACTCAAATTACCCAGTAACGACTCTACCTCGTAACACGAACTGTTCGCTTCGCATTGTTAGGATGGTACCTAAGGATAATGTAATGATTAGAGCGATGCGTGCAATTTTGTATGCGTGTTGTGGCGAGCGCGTCTGTGCATCATTAACCACGTGTTGATGAATAGCGCAACCAAGCGCTGTCTGGTAATGTCCGAGTCCTTTGCGCGCAACATTCCCAACACAACATACTTTACTTACTAAACACTATTGTAGACTCGCCTCAATCCAAAAAGCTCATTTACTTTTATTCTCAGATACCCAAAAGAACAATAAACAAAGTGCAAACACAGGTGTCTAAATACAAATCAAATTAGGTAACAAAAGCGTGAGAAGTGTTAAAACAAGCGCTCTTCGTTTAGAACATTCTGTTTCTAATTAACACCTCTCTTAGATAATCGTGATCACACGTGACTGAATTAATTATTTAAATTTTCATAAGTACCTATTGGATTTTAATATCTAACGTAGGGCCGATAGATACGTGATTTAGAGAAACGTGCTATCTGTGTGTTACGCAAAAGAATGCATGCATAGGTAATATTATTAAGATCGTGACGGAAGGTTTACGCTGGCTGCGAATCGTGTCCCGAGGCGTATTCGGCGTAGTCCATTGCGTTCGCATGAGTGCGCTCGTGAGAATGCTGAGATTTTTTAGAGGTGGGCGATGTCGATAGGGTATCAGTGAGAGCCGACAGTCCGGCAGTGGCGGGTTCGGGCCGCGAACGGTGGGCGGCGCGAGGTGGCGGCGTTGGGCTCAAACAAAGTGGAGTGCTCGCGGGGGCCGCACCACCTCGAGTAGTCCGGGAGCACATCCCCTCGGGAGTGCATTGTTTTACGCACTCGATACGCGCCCACTTTCATTGTTATCGCTCGCCGGTCGTTATTTATACCCGGTAGTAGCACAGCTGACTAAAGTCATAAATTGCAATATTAATTGCTTTCGTTAAACTTACGAGCAATTGTCCTTTGTTAAAAGTTTTATAAATGCTTTGCAGAACTAAGTTTAAAAGATTTGCCGCCACCATATCGTGAAAATGACGACACTGAACAAGAGGATAATGAGCCGGTTTATAATGCGGTAATTAAATAGTGATTTGAGATTTTAGTGACTGTTTGATTATGGAAAAAGTTTTCATAAGAGTGCAATTTGCAGGTGAATCTACCAAGTGACGCTCTCGATTTGCTGGCGAACTGCAATCTAACTGGCACGGCCGATGATAGTGATAATTTTAGCGTTGACTACGCAGAAGTTGACGACATGGGTTTACGGCACTCAACTCCACTGGCTCATCGGCACAAATCCAAAATATCCTTAACTTGGGTCTTGAAAGAGAATCTGGAGACTTCGAAACTGCCGATCCAGAAAGTACAAAATGAGGACAGACTAAAATCTCTAATAGGGAATGAAATAGATAGACAACGTTACAAGTCGAATGAAAACGAGCGCCAAAGAAAGTGCAAGTCTAGAGATGTGAGAGAGCGGGTCGTGGGACGTAACGAGTATTATCACAACCTGAGGTTTAAGAGTGCCTGCGAGGAGTTTGTGAACGGCCAGGACTCGGGGTCTGATACGAGTGTGGGTACGGAGGAGTACGCGCGGAGGAAGCACCGGCATCGACATCGACGGAGGAAGAGGGCCTCCCGGTTCGGGTACGACATTAGAGACCTGGACAGCTTTTTGAGTGAGGTATGTGAATAATCACATTAAAATAAGAAATTTAGAATTTGATAAGATTTATAGATAAATGGTCAGTTTACTCATAGGTAGATCAAAAAAATGTAGCAAGTAGTAATAATTAGAAATCACTTCCAGTGTACGCGTGTTTTAGTGAATGAAGTGAATCTATGTTTTAGTTGTTTACATCCGTCTGTTAGGAAGTAATAATTACAACTAAAATATAATTAAATCGTAACCACTTTTTGTGATTCTTATGTAATTCTCCGAGATTCGCATTGTTGATTATTAACGGATCGTCTTTATGAAAGAATTTTAAATGGTTTTGTAAATCTCGACCATTACTCATGTCTGCGATATTATTATGACATTATGTTATGGTACGTTCAGGTTTTTGTGCCTTACCTCGAAGGTCCATCGGAACAATGTAGGCCGCAAAATTGGCGTAAAATTGGTCAAGACGTAAATTGCACGTCAATTACAAATTTTGAGATACTTTCAGAAGGTTTAATAAAGTACTTCGCAGAGGTTTCCAACCTGAATGATTATACGGAACGATTTCATTTTGGCCCGTTTGGGAATTATAAGCCTTGTGGCGATACAGACAAAGTGCTTTATTTTAGTAGAGTTTAAGTATGGGATAATCTGAGCGGACAGGGTCATTTATCAATGCGGTTTATTTAAAACAACAATATATCTTACGGGGTTAAGCGTTACGGTGTATATATTCTTAAGGCGGCGAAACATGAAAGTTTTAATTTTAAGATAATTCGTCTTTAATCTGCGGTTACTATACCAATGTCAGAGTGTAATCAGCGTAAAATTAAAAATGCGTTCAAAACAAAATAAAATCAATAAATCTAGGTATTCATTTTTGCGTTTTTGCGTAAAAATACAATCAACCCCTCGAATCAAGCACAATGATTTTCTATTGTTTCTATGTATGAGTTATGAGTAGGTATCTATTACCTACTTACATATAAGTAAAAATTGAAGCAAATCATAAAATTTCCAGGCGTCCATCGACAGGCCGGGCAACATCCCGGTGGTGGTGGCGTACCCGACGACGTTGTACCAGACGCACAAGGAGAGCCAGCAGGAGCTGACGCTGCCGCTGGGCACCGTCGTCAACGCCGTGTTCAAGAACCAGCACTGGCTGTATGCGCAGACGCCGCATGGCAACGAAGGCTATGTGCTTTACAGTGCGTGTCTCCCGCTTGGGATCTTACCAAACAGGTGAGAAGAAGTTGTTTTTAGTCAAAATATTATGTTCACAGCTCAATAAAATACTAGGTATCTTAAAAAAATAAAGATTGTGTTATGCCAAGAAATACTAGCTATCAATCGCGATTCTCTTGAAAATGACGCTTCGTCTTCATTTAGAAATTAATTTCTTTTCGAAGAATGTAACAGGGAGTCAGTTAACTGATAATATGGCGTTATTTACAGAGCATCACCCCAAAAAAAGACCCCGTGTTGGGAGAGTAGCACCGACATCTACCCCCGGCCCTGCGGCAATCTTACTGACAATGAGAAGGAGCAACTACGCGGCCGCACGCGCTCCGAATGCCGCTATAAAACCACAAAAGGGAAAACCAAAAACTCCTGCGCAGAAAAAGACTTCGACACTTTATACCTTAAAACCAAATCGGTTTGCTCCGAAATCGACAAACTCGGTAAAGAGAATTTTAAAAGCGTAAAAAATAAGGTACAAAGACATATGTTATTGGTTGTGAATAGTGACTATAAAGGTAGTTTGTTGAATAAAACTTTGACAGTGAATAAGGGTGATGTGGTAGTATTAGTGCAAGGAGGGGGGGCGGAGGCGGACGTCGACGCGGAGTGGTTCTACGTGAGGAAACGAGACGGAAGTCACGGGTTCATACCTGCCGCGATAGCTGGCCACGGATACATTTGAAACTACTTCTAAGACTGTTGTGTGTACTATTTTCATATGAAACAAACTAGTTGAATTTTTGTATTTATTTCAATTAATTCTCAATTAAAGAACAATATGAGAAAAGCACGAAATAATATTGTGAACATTATCCATTCATTACAATCATAATAATAATTACAATTATTTAGTAAACTAAATACAAACTTACCTAAAATGTAACACTTGGTCTCTATAATTGAATGTAGTGCAGAGATCTATTTCTGGACTGGAGCCAGCAATAGCCAAGACTTTGTTAGGGCTGGTCCTCAGTACAGCTGAGTACACTGTAGTGGCTGACACGGGGAGCTCAACCTTCACTTCTCCAGAGTAACTGAGCTGGTAAAGATGTTTAGCTGCACCTCCAGCCACCACACAATCGTCATGGAAGAATGAAACATGGATGCCGTGGTCTGGGATGTCAAATACTGTGACTGCATCTAGTGATCTTAAGTGCCACAGGGCTAGACGAGGGCCTCCACCGCAGACCTAATAAACAAAACAGATAGAGTAACTAAGGTTTGGTTTTCAAGATATCAGTATTTTCTAATAGATATTGACACATTTAATTGTTGACAAATAACATACATTTCATCAAGTTTCTATCACTTTTTAATAGTAAAGAAATATCAAATAAGTTTTATATAAAAAATACAAATGCTTACAATCCAATCATCTCCTAAAGAAGCAGATCCCACCCATTTGCCTAGGTCAGGGCGGTTCACTTTATTGTTTTTATGGGGCTCCAGTTTATTGTGGGATTTGCCAGTTCTAACATCCCAAATTAACACAGATCCATCTTCACTGGCTGATAAAAGTTGGTTAGATCTAAAAACACATTAAAATAACTATATTTTAAATATTGAAATAAATCCTATTCAATTAAATCTAACCAGCACAGCAAACAAACTCTTTCATACAAATTATAGGTAGGTAAGTACTGACACAAACATATGAACATTTCAAATGGTATCTTTGGTAGGAACAGAAGAAAAATAAGTTGTAAAAATACTTACTTGCCATGCACTGAATGAACGTAATCTGCATGGCCATTATAAATAGAAATCAGTCTTCCTTCTTCTAAGTTAAAACGGTACACCTTGTGGTCTCCGCAACCAGCGAATATACTTTCTTCATCATCAGACAACCAAAGACAGTTGACATCACACTGTTCTAGTGATGCTTGGGATGGAATTTTGATCAACCAAGCAGGTTTCCCCAGTTTAGCACTGGTAACAGCCTTCCAATCATATCCAGATATCTCATTGACTGTTCCAACGATAAGGAACTTATCTGTGCTTACTAAACTGCAAATCTGTGTAGTGTTTTCAAATGTATGAATATTTTTAGGCTTATTGTAGTCGTCTGTCAGTAACTCCACAACAGGGTTAAGGATTCGGTCGAGACTGAAAATCAAACAGAGTAGGTATTATTAATATTAACATGACTCTTTTTTTGTATGTATAGTTAGGAGCATCAATAAGTGCATGTAAGTACTTACTCAAAAACTGCAATTTGACCGTAAATGTTGCCGGCCACCAAGTATTTCCCGCAAGGGGAAAATATTTGGCTCAGAACTGTATTGTATAGAATTTTATCCAGCATTGTTCTGAATTAATTTGTACTAAGTCATCAAACATCAATTTTTAGTAAAAAACCACAGTTCTATCCCACAATGAAGTAGCCAAACAAAAACATAACCTCAACTCAACTCGACAAAAGTGATTGATAGATTTGACGTATAAGTATTTGCTTTCCATTGCTGGCTTTGTGTGACCATAAAATTTTGTTCGAAAATATTTGAGTTATCTGTTAATCAAGCCAAGAACTTTGAAAAAAAAGTATTTGGAATCTATCGGATCACGATCGGATATTGTGCATAGACAATTTGGTGCTACCCTAGTGCTACTCTATGTATCCAATCCAGTGCTACCAACATTAAAATCCATCAATCTTTCTATTCAGTTCACTCATCTCATTCGTTCTAAAAAAATAAGATAACCAAAATGGACGTGTGTGATGTGCAAAGTGATGTGTGATAAAATTTTATAAAATTAGTTAAATAAGAAGTAAGTCAATTTCTAATTCATTATTGAAATGGAGTACATATTAAGAAGAAATACAAGTATTATATCAGCTTGTTTATAGGTATTCAATTGTGTCGATCCTACTGCTTCACTCTTTCAGTCGCATGAAATTGATTTCATATTTCAGATAGGTACTCCAGCAAAATGTACAACGGCATTGGTCTTACGACGCCGAGAGGTTCCGGCACTAATGGATACGTGCAAAGAAATTGGGCTTCAGTTCGTAAAACCAAAGATTCAGTGAATTATCGAACTGAAGAGGAGATAGCCAAATTGGATTCGGCTTCAAACAAACAGCCTAACCAAGAAATTCTGGATCATGAAAGAAAAAGGAAAATAGAAGTTAAATGTGCCGAACTTGAAGACAGTTTGGAGGAACAAGGGTAGGACTCTTAAATATCTGTCGTATTAGTTTACCTAGAAGCAGTTTTTATCCTTTTAACCTGAATTAAAATAACATAAAGTTAATCCAGTTGAGCACCGAGCCAATTGCATGTAGTGAACACAAGATATTTTATATCCAGTGGTTGTATTTGATAAAGAAATCCCATTTCGGTTGGATAGACATTTATGGGCAGTTTAGTTAATATCTTTTTCTCTCTTTTCATTTGTTGATTAATTTACTATATATGAATTTGAATTGAATTTTTAAATATACTATATTAAGGCAATCAAGAAAATTATTACATAAATAAATTGTTATTGAAGCAAAATGAGGGTGTAACAGGTGTTGTGTCATATCATGATGTCATACAGGGAGTGAAAAACAGAATGGAATGGCAGGGATTCTAATGAAAAGAATAGTGGTCTTAAATTTTGTTGGTTGTTAGGAATTTCTCTTAGACCTTTAGAATCTGCTGTTAGGTGCCATTAACATTAATTAACATAACAGTAATGAACTGGTTACTGCCACCTACATCACACTCGATGTAATATATTATTTATTTTTCTATCTGACCAATTTACTGGTTACAATAAAGAATAATCACATACTAAAGATACTGGGACTTCAGAAGTTGTTTCTATGGCACTCAAACTTCTCTCTCATTCCATAAACTAATGAATGTTTTATAATATTTTTCAAAAACATGTCCTTGGGATATTCAAGTAAATTTATTCATTAAGTATGCTACTTTCTGTGGCATCTGTGTAAATATATAATTCATATTCCAATACATACCAATATACATTTAATTCCAATAATTGTATATTAATGTTGTGTATGCTTGTAATTGGCAGACATATATAGCCAATACTCAATAAATGTTTTTTAAGTCAAATTTAATCATATGTATTTGCTGTTAGCGTACCATAAATAAACAAATAAATACCTTTACATAAGTAGGTACTTATCAGAATTTAAAATAAATGAGAAGGAAATGGTACCTACTTATTTGAAAAATAAGGCTAAAGTAGACCAAGTTGTAACTACTTTTACATAGGTACTTAATAGAATTACAAAGTATAGAAAATGGGCACACATTTAGCAAATAGCAGCATTGGGCCTTATTAGACATGATGACATGAGACCTTAGCAATTCTTTGTAAAATTGGTTATGGTTTCTTTCAAAAATAGGGCAAATCTTTTATTTTGTTGATAACAGTTTATTTCCTCTTGAAGTGCCACCAAGTTAAATAATAAAATATAAGTATAGGTACTGCAGTAAATATACAGTTAACGTTTTGATAATAAAACCAAGTTATAAACTTGAGGTACGTTTTTATAATGTCTTTCAATAATGCCAAACCACTAAATTTATTATTATACCTCACAATCATGCAGAATATAATGTCACTTAATATTTGTACCTCACGATCTATGCAAAATAAAGATAAAATTATGTTAAGCTTTTAACATAATATAAATAATGGGTACCAGGTATTTAGTAGTAGGTATGCTAAATTACCTGCCGGAAATCAGGATACGCTTTTAATAAGAAAGCTTATTCTAGTTCTCATCAATCAATAGTTTTGTAGTTCCAGTATTCAGATTATAAAAATAGTTTTAAACTTGGTCGGATTTTAGTAGGTACATTGCATCAGTAGGAAATAATTTAATTTTAACCTGTTTCTGCACATGTTACTATTTGTGCTATTGATTTATGGCGTAATGAAATAGCCCTTGTATTTTTGTTGTTGTGTAAGCGCACCCCTGTTCTATTACAGCGATCGTTTCGCACCCTCTTTAGGGGCGCCGACTCTTGTTGCGCCGGAGTCAAATCAATAATTCAACAGAGCGGGACTAGGCCACCGACCACCCCTCGCATTTAATATCGAACCGACTCCCGCGTAACTCTCAGTAACGGAGTAAACGTCGTGAGTGGCTTATCGCCAGGTTTTATTGTTTTTCAAAAGTAATTCCACGCGATTACAGTATCCGCGCGACGCAATGCATTGGTAGGTTCAGGTGCGCTCGCGGTGTGACGATATTTTAAGATTTCATTACATTTCACTTGTTCAAACAGAGCGGACACTTAGTGCTAATACACACACGCGAGCGACTGTTTCAGTGGCAGTGGCGCTTGCGCCGATTTTTAATCACTTAGTAATATATTTAAGAGTTGTCTATGCTTCTATATGATGAGTGTTTCTTTGGTGTGGCTGCGCAGGTTGCCGAAGGAAGAGATCGCGGCGCGGGTGGCCGCGTTTCGGGCGAAACTAGCGGAGGCCGGCGCTGACAAGGACGTGCCTAGAGACGAGTTCGGAAGAGTAACGTAAGTATCTACAAAGTATTCTAATTAATTTTATCACAAAACAATGTTACAAAACATTTTGAAAGTGCTATCTGAACTGTTTAATCTGTTTCAAGATGTTGTTATTATTTACGATACTTGTAATAACCGCTATTGTTTCTGAGACGAAACATGAATGGTGACTAATTAATTATTTTCACATTCGACTTGGTCTTGTAATTGATTAAATATTCCATCAGTCTGTAGCTACTGCAGGAGTTAGCTCTTGTTTGCGATATCGCATTTACTCATGTTTGTTCATTATTAAAAATGTATTAGTCAAGAACTTCAAGGCAAAAATTGACAATTAATGGATCTGTAGGTACAAGTATTCTTATCACAAATTCATAAATAACGATACCGGATTCCATCGCCGCCAATTTTCCGTCGGAAAATTAATTCATTCCGCTTGTCAGACTTAATAAGAGTTGATATCGGAAAAGAAAAACTAATTAAGCTAGACATGTACCTAATTAAAATTATTAGCTGTGGGTCGAATTTATACTGAACCTCTTAACATTTCGTAGCCGTACAATATAGGTTTGTCTACACCAAAACAATAACTTTTTTATTTTCAACTACTTTTTATCATCTTTATAAGCTCTCACCCACCCCAAAACCTGAGCTACTTATCTGTTTTTTTTTTTACAATTTAGTTTTTGATTTTTATAGGTTCTAGGTAGAAGTTAGCAATAGTGATTCGGGTAGTGTTTCACTATCGATAGATAAAACAATCTGTTCAAAACAGTAGCAATTAGTATAATAAATTTTTGAACGAAGAAGCCTTTTTTATTATTTAAGGAGTAAATATTAGGTTTCATTTCAGAATAAATACTGTCTGTTTTTAAACCTGGTTTGTATAAAATTGTAGGTATGGTAAGCTTTAGGGCATGAATGTAAATGCATACTTGCAAAATTTGTAGCCTGAAGCTAAGTCACATAGTGTTTAATATCGATCGCGCGGATGACGTCATTCAGACTCCGCCCACAAGGAAGGGTCGACGGATTCTAATAAATAAGTATGGCATTTTCTAACCACCCTTATATAACAGCACCTATTATGAGGACCGTATCGATTGGTTATTGTGCGGATAATTGATTTCAATACTAGGCTAATTATAGATTTTCCGTGTAGGCGACAAAACTAAAACAAGATTTCAATCAGTTAAATCAAGCAATAATCCGTATAACATGTACAATGTACATGTACTAATGTACTGAAACTATGATTTATTGAGTGCTAAGTTAATATGGGTAATGAAGCCATTATTCAATGAAGCTTATGTGACAATTGAAATGTTTGTTGTAATTAACGTGCTATAGTTAATAGCTGGGCTTGCCAGCGCCGTGCCCGTATCGCGTGATTGCGGATTTTCGGCTAAAGATAGTTATACACGACTTTTTGGCATGAATCGCAATCACTCGTTACGCTAATTCAGTCACGAATGCTAACATAAACAAATAATGTGCTCTTAGCTTTGTATCTTTGGTAACTACGCAGAAAAGCTTACACCCACTGACTTAGCGAATTGGCACAGAATGCTTCCGAGAACATCTAACCAGTTGTCGATATTTGAATTAAAATATCGGTGAAAGGAAGCTTTCAATAGAACATTGACTTTATTTAAAGTAAAAATTAAATAGACAGAGACACTCTTCCGCAGCTAGACTAATACCTAAGGTAGATCGATTTTACTTAGATAGGCAATTAGGCAGGTCATAAATATCAACTAGCAATACAAACGTATATAAAACCACTCTAGTTGTTGCGTTCATTGTTAACTCATATTCGTATCACTGAAACTTTTGCTACAAGTATGCCATGCGATACTTGAATTTCTTGTTGTTAATTACCTACACCCTCGCACATAGAACATTAGAATACCGCCGTGAATGAGTTGCTAACACATTTGTAACGTGTTCATGCCGTCGTATTTTTAAACGACTTCAAAAAAAAGGAGGAGTTTTCTACCGTTTATACAAGTGCGTCTCATATTTCTATAGTTTCTTGAACAATATCATAACATAATTTCATTCACATGCTCTATTCAATATTTTAAACTGCGATCTTCGTTCCAGTAGGTACTTATCTTGTCTGTACATAAATATTATGTACTTTGGTATGACTATCATGTTTTTACGTTTTATCGAAGGGGATGGTTTTGTAATCTAAGTAGTTATGTGATTACCACGTATTCCAATAAATTGCACTTCCTGATTTATCAAACATAATTATGTAAAGCATCATTATAAACTTGAAAGCAGGTAATATCAAAACGCATATGCTTTATATCGAATCTAATGTAATGTAATATAAAAGAATACGGTAAGTTATTGTTGTATAGGTTTTTTTATATTTATATTTTAATTACGTGACCTACCAAAATGGAGCAAATCAAATCAGATGTGTTACGCGCGGACTGTATGATTTTTATTATATAAACATTACACGAGTCTCCAGAAACCAGCTATGTGTCGTGTGCATCGTGATCGAGGGAAATTAAAACTGCTCATTTATGTGATTTAATAAAACCTTGCTTTCTGTGACTAATGCGCGTAAAATAAAATCGTGCCATATAGCCTACTTACTTTTTATAGTAGAGCTATTCGACAAGACCGAGCAATGCAGTTAAAAGTGCCAGGTAAGATACAGAAATAAATGATTTCACGGAAATGTCTGTCCAATTACACAGATTTAATTTATTTATTCGCCAGATTTCAAAATGATTTAGGACTTTTCTTTGTTTGTATCAATAAATATTAAGTATTTCAGCTATAACGCATAACATGCAGTTACATGTTTTTGGTAACCTGTACCTACTAAATATAAATTCAAAACGTTATAACTCGTGGAAAACGGACTTCTGTAATCAAGCAATAAAGGAATATAAAGAGGGGAAGCAGCCCCTTTGAGCTGTAACCGTGCAGAAATCCGATGTTTGCGCAGGCTGCGCGCGTCTGCGTGCATCCGGTGGCAACGCGTCTCGCGGCAGTAGCGTCGCCGGCCCGCCGCCGGCCGCTCAACATGTAGCCCTACGCCCCAAGCCTCACGCCTTCAACATGTCTTCCAGCGGTACCACCGCCATGTTGTAGTTAAGATATATTTTAATTAGTATTAAGACGAAACCAAGTCTTCCATTAGGTAATAAGTAGTCATAAGATGCAAAGAGGCAGGGCGACGCGTCGCGAAAATAATAGAGTAGTATTTGAAAGGCTGTGGCGAGGCAGTTTCCAAGCCGTTTTTGCCGGACAACGTAGACCTCGGGCGTCCTCTCACGACCCCAATCCGGGCCAGGCTCTCGTGCCCGCCAGTATGCCGCAACAAGGCCCTTCGCACGTGGCCGATTCTCTGGAGCCGGCTCTTCGGACCATCCTCGAAGGGCTGAGAAACTCTTGCTGCTGCAGATGTAGTTGTTCTGGGAACGATCGAAATTTTAACGACAATTTGCAGGTCTGTCTCTCCAACGATGAGGAGAGGAAGTCCATGCGATCCGTAATAAGGTGTGCTTTTTACTTACCTATTGTTTTACTACTTATCGCACGCAAATGTAAGAATTGTAGGTCGTTGGCATGATCGCTGCCAGTATTAGGTACTAGTCGTGTTTCTTTACGGTCTATCGAAGTTCACCATCAAAATTAATCGCCTATTAAAAGTTAATTAAATTCTACACTCAATCGAGACGCCAGTCGAGTTATTACATATTGATAGGTTCTTTTGACTGTGATCAAAATAAACTATGCTAAACACTTTTAATATTTCCCCATTTTAGCGCACTTAGGTGCTCTTCAGGTAATTATAATATCTGCCTTAGTCCTATTTTGCTTGTTAAACTCAATATAGTGTTGAAGGAGTCGTATGTAGGAGAAGGAACGGAGGATGCTTAAGAATCAATGGGTTGAAGATTTAGTGAGTTGAATCAATTTTTGTTGTTTGTTGGTTAGCGTTCGCGAGACGCACGCAGTTGCGGAGGCGCAGCAAGAGAAGAACGCGCGACTGCGGGACGCTTTCGGTATCTCGCCGCAGTTCGTGGAGGGCAGCAGCCTGGAGCCGGAGAGACGTGCGCGAGCGCTGGCGCAGCGGTACCCACTCGTGCGCACGCCCAGCCACGAGCGGGAGACACACGCCAAGAAGAAGAAGAAGCGCAGGTCAGCATTTTACCTATTGTATTTGTCCAATCCGTTAAGATACTTAACTTAAATGACCTTTATTTATTATGTACTTAATATACTATTTAATTGAAGTATCCTTTAGTTGAAAATTTTAATTTACAAAACGTACGTATTTTCCCTTTCAGTTCCTCACCAGACGGAAAGAAATTGAAGAAAAAGAAGTCGAAGAAGAATAAGAAAGAAAAGTGAGTGATTTTTATTAGTTCAGTTTTAGTATATTTGAGTTACAATTATATGATGAAAGATTTTGTTTGGAAGCATCAGTCTCACCTAGTTTGTTATAAACCCAGACAGGTGACAATGCAGTTGTCTAAAAGGCAAGTACAACACACTATGATAATAAACATATTTAAAAATACGAGAAAAATAAAATAAATTAAAAACAATCTGTTATTTCAGTCAAAGAAAAATGTTGTGGAATTTTATACGTAGGTACGATACTTTAGAGTATTATTTTGTTTGCTTCTTTCAATCTCTTTACACACATACTTGATCTTTTAGACTGTGGAGTTAATTGGTTCTTGCTTTTTCTGGTAAGTGAGTAAATTATTGTGAGTCGACGTAATTCCTTGTCACTAGTGAGTCTGACTTAATTTCCCTCACTCTTTCGTATTGTGACTAGATAACATAATATCATAATCGCAGCTAGTACCGATTTATTACTCAAATATTAACATACTTACCTATACCAGTTACATTGTATTTATATAGATTTATCGTAAGGTATTTTAGTCCAATCTGTTTTGTTTAAGATTATTGAGAAAATTTCAAAAGGTAATTCAATAGTAATTAAATAAATATATTTTTTTACTTAAATACTAAACTTAGTTGTTTTAAACGAAACAGATTATCCATAGACCTACAAAATCGTAGATAAGTGATAAAATGATTACTTGAAGCTGTAACGAAGTATATTCTGTACGTTGTACCGCGGTTTTACAGACAAGAGTCGGGTAAGAGGAAGAAGAAGCGCTCCAAGTCTCCGAACAGCGACAGCTCGAGCAGCTCGGACGCCGACAGCGACTCCAGCTCAGAAGACGAGCGCCACAGAAAGAAAAAGAAGGTAACTGTTACTTCTATTACATTCTGTGCTACTCCTTCACTGTAGCCACTTGGACACGGGGTAGATGCCATACTTCAAAGATTATGCTACATCTTAATAACTATACTTACATAATTTCATATTTACAGTCAGTAATTGTTAACACGGTTAGTATCTGTTACGTACTATGATTTCACATAGTGTAATCTTTGAATGAATGATTTTTTCTAACACTTCATAAGTTACTACTCTTTATATGGTACTGGGGATTTTGGAAAAAGTTGCAAGGCTACTTCGGTACAAACAGAAACATTCAGTATAATTTATGTTCTAGAAACTGTCTCTTGAATTTCCCATCATATCCACACTGCTCATATTCTTACTCAAACGAGTCCCAAACTGTCTCTGCTCACTTGGATGGATCCCTTCCAACAGGGTAGCGAATTAGCACAAATATAGCTTCTATTTATTTTTACTTACCTTGACTTCTCAATCTTGTTAATCTGGTTTTAACCATCTTATATTAATTTTAGCACTTTCCTTCGCATTCCAAATACTTAAGGGCTACACTTTTAAGTTGTGTTCTGTGTACAGCCCTGTCGTCATCCAGTACCTGCATTACCAAACCAATTGTAAACGACGTCACTATTTAATTTGCAACCTTCTATTCGTAGATGACCAATCCCCTAAGCTTCAAATATTTATTGCTAAAACACATCTTAAATTATTAGTGTTCCATATGACGCATTCAATTTTTAAATGTGGTTACTATCTTCCTATATCATTTTATTTGTTTTTTCTGTAAATACAAGAAATAGCCAGTAAAAATTATCTGTTTAACTGTGCATCATTTCATAGGATAGCCATCTTTATCTGAAGAAATAACGTATACTGTAAGTATATCACAAAACAATAACACTCAGTAAGAACACTATGTTAGGCGATTACTAAAATGTACTCCGTGATAATACTCATAATGCATCGAGTTATACATTTGTGACTAACTGAGGAACGGGGCGAGGGGGGGTGTGAGGTTAAGTGTGCACAGTTTACATGCATGCCTGTAGTCCTTTACAACAGATGGTGGTTTGTACTGTCCGTACATCGCGCTATACCTCGAATGTGTCCTAGAAAAATGTGACCATTCTATAAGCTGTAACGAAGGCTTCAATCTACGGAAAGCTGTTCACTTTTTTGTAGCACACATTCGATGCTGATACCCAATTAATTGAAATGTAACTAATCCATAACATTCTCCCTCTTCTCATTATCCAAAACTAATTAAGGATGCTCCACATGTTTAAATGGTATCAAATACCACCACCGTTTGTTTACAAAGGTACGTTCCCTAAGTGTTACATTTGTTTTTGTGTATTTACATTTATGTATTTCATTAAGCTGTCGATATACTTAATATCTCATAGTGTTACTAACCTAGTTCGTACTCATGAGATATGTATGCACTAGTGCCAAAAATATTTTTCCTGTATTTATGACGATACACATTTATTTCATTATTTACATTTATTGATAAAAGAAACAATGAGAATGTTATGGATAAAGTGTAAAATAACATTCTAACAAGATTTTATTTACGTTTTGTACTTACTTGCTTCTTTATAAGCTTATGTATTTTATTTATTTGTGATAATAATTATTAATTGAGTTTACCTCTGTTTATATTAATTGTTCTTTAGTATGCATGTGTGAAAGTGATAATTTTATTTAATTTCTTCGGACTACTTTCACTTCCTTCAAGTTCCCAACAAATTGAAGGGCTTGAATTATTATTAATTAAAATGTATGTTTAGTTGCCGTAACCACTATAGTCTAATTGTATTGGCACTGGTGTTTTATTTTCCGGCTTATTTGACTTGATATTCACGTCACTTTTATTCAATTTAAACAGAAAAAGTCGAGCAGCAAGCGTCGCGCCAGTAGTGAACATTCAAGCCGCGACAGGTAAGACCATCTCCACTACTTTCATGTTGAGTTAATCAAATCTTACGAAAATTATAACTTAGATATTCTGACATTGTTAACAGTTCTCCAGTTAAACATGACAAAGAAAGGCAACGCGATCGCAACAGTGAAACAAGAAGCAATGACGTCGATTACAAAAGGAAAGAACGTGACTATAGATCCAAGAAATATGACACACGAGAGGAACCCGTTAGAAATTCAAAAGCAAGTGAAGCGTACTCGAGGAGGCGGGACGAGCGCAGCTCTTCCAGGGAACATGACCCGTCGCCCGAGATCCGGCGGAAGTCGCAAATCACCAAAATAGACAACAAACGCGAGGTTCGCAGAGAGGAGAGATCGAGCCCAAAGTCAAAGTACTCCAAACGAGACCATCGCTCGTCCGAATCCGAAGTAGAGCCTCCGCCGAAACGATCCGGCAAGAGAGATAAACATTACCAACGGGAAAACTCGTCACCACCGCCAGAGAAGAGGCGACGCAAAAGCCAATCACCAGAATTTACTAGCAGAGAAAATAGCCACTACAACAGAAAGGATGTAGACAGGGAAAGTAGCCGCAATCGACGGGAGTCCTCTCGTGAGGACAGGAGGAATCAAAGAAGAAGCGAATCTCCAGTACATAAAAAGAAAAAACAAGAAGAGTCTTACAGCCATAAAGACAAGGAGGACAAATATGAAAAGAGGAGCAAGAATAATCACAGATATGAGGATGATCCGCCCAAACGACGAGACAAAGATACCGATGAGGATCACAGACCACGAAAGAACAGGAGTCCTCCACGAAACAATAGAGACGCGTCGCCAGAGAACAGAAGGTCTCCCGTCGATAAAACATACAAGAATAAAGAGAGCAGAGAGTCGCGTAGGGACGCTGAAAAAAATTACAAAAACTCCAGACACGAGAGAAAATCTACATCGCCAGAGTCAGAACCAGAACCTCCCCCAAAAAAGTCTGAATCGAAATCCAACAAAAGTAAATATTACAAAGATAGAAGTGAATCTCCACCTAAGCGAGAACAACGTAGACGCAGTCCATCACAAGATTACGGAAAAAGGGAATCTCCTCCCAGAAGTAAATCTGATAAATACCGGTCATCTTCAAAACCGGTAGAAAGTAAAAGTGAAAGTAGAAACAAGAAGAAGTCTCCGCCATCCGAAAGACCTAAACGAAGGAACTCGACCAGCAAGTCTAGATCACCGAGTCCGGAAAGAAAATCTGTTAAAGAAAAGCGTAATAGTGAAACACCTAAAGCTAAAAAACCGGAAAAACGTACAGTATCACCGAAAGGAAAACATGCTAATGAGAGACACGATCGTAAAGAACATAGAGACAGGTCAAGATCACCATCCAACCGCAGAAGTAGGAGCTCATCGAGTCTGAGCTACTCACCCGCACGACGAAGCCCGGAACGATATCGTGATATATTAGACAAGTTACCAGAAAAGGATAAACGCAAATACATTACCTCACCCTCCGATTTACGTTCAAAAAAGAAAAAGAAAGAAGTAGAAAACTACAAACCTAAAGCTGTTTGCATGAGAAGTTCGTCTAGCGAAAATGACGATTCCGAAGGTGATTTCCTTAGAGTAGACGAAAGGGTGCGCCAGGATGAGCTAGATAACAAAGAAATTAAGAAGCTTAAAGAAAAGTTAGCTCAAATGGCGAAAGCATCGATGGAGCGTAAAAGGATCGAAGATGCGAACGGACCGTCCACGTCGCATACTAGTCGCGGGGATTCGAAGCCTAAAGAGAACGATAAACTTAAACAGCCGATTTCAGTAGAATTAGACAAGGAGAAATCTGTTTCTCCGCAAATAGAACGGAAAGCGACTCCAGTGAAGTCAAAGAGTCCGTCGAAGGAAAAGAGTCCAGTACGAATAGACAGTTCGCCGGAAGTTAGGAAACGTGGCCGGAGCGGGTCGCGACGCAGCTGGTCGCGGTCGTCGTCGCGGCGCTCCCGGTCGCGGTCGCGGTCGCGCGGCAAGTCGTCGCGGTCGAGATCCCGGTCACGATCCAGGTCACGCTCAACCCGGTCCAGGTCACGATCGTATTCTTCGTCTCGGTAAGATAATTTTGACTAATAAATAATCTAGTTTTATATTATAACGGATATTTAAAATGACTAAATATTACATTTATATTCCAGACGCTCCCGCTCCAGTCGATCCAGCTCTTACAGCAGTAGAAGCTCATCTCGGTCATCGCGCAGCTCATCACGATCCACGCGCTCTTCAAGGTGAATAGAATTCTAATTGCTATTTACTTAATTATTCTTGTTAGATTTTATAAACAGGTTTGAAACATTACAATTATTTGCCGCAACTTAAGTATAAAAGAACGGATATTGAAGCACAGACTATCCTATTATATATGTCACGATTTAGTTAGACATAGAAACTTGGTATTAATGATGGTTTTCGATTTTCTTTCCGCTAATGAAACGAACAATTGACTTGAAACGAATGCATGCGCCAAAACGTACGTACGATCAGAACAATGACGGGCGTGTACGCCGATTACCGTAGATCGAGCGCGACTCGGTCGCGGTCGCCGTCCATCCCGCGCCGCGCGGGCTCGCCCAGTTTCTTGGATCGAAGGCGCATCACGAGGTATACGCCGCCGCCACTCTCGCGACGATCACAGTGCTTTACGCAACGATACGCGTTTCATTACGACACAATGGAGTTAAAGTTCTATTTTATACAAACTCCGTTATTGAAAAGCGCTGTATTTGTCGTATCGGGATTAAAAGCAATCAAGTGGTACGATACTTTGATAAACGTAGGGTGAAATCTAAGACTGAAAAGGCGGAAATTTTCACAATGGCTGATTTAGAAAGTATGAAATTCGTGTCTCGTTACGTACGTAATATATTTGTTCTAGAATTCACCCTATTGTAGTTTACCGTTTTTTGTATTTGATGTGATTTTATTTTTGTGGATAGGTACTTGTTTTATCCCTCATTATTGTGACACCACTTGATTGCTGCTTATGTGTTAGGTGTTAATATTCCGTGTGTCTGCTTGCCATTAATGCTCAATTAATTTTGGTGCTTCTAATTTTGATTTGCGAGGTGAGTCTTTATGCGATCGGGTTTTTTGTTATCGATTTTATCGAACATTGGAACAACTAACTGAAAGATCCAGGGTGTTTCAATTTAGGGGCCACTCGGGGGCAGTGTAATAATTATGATACAATGTTACCTATATAACTGCATTTCAATGCAATGTCGGGAATCGCATAAGGGAACACCGTTTGAAGTTGTTTTTTATTTTGTATATTGTCATATGTGTTTATTTTCTCTTTTATAGAAAAAGATCACGCTAAATTAGCACGAGTGGGGACACGAGTTGTAGAGCTACGTTAGTGAAGTGATGTGCTAGTTAAACAGTAGCCTAAGTTACATTTATCTAATATGTATTGTATTATAATTTCATTTAAGCCCTACTTTTCCAATATATTTCTGATAATTCAGTATTTAGTTTTCTTATTATTATTATTTTATCTCGTCTTACTTATTATGGGTTTTACAATAGATAAGTGTGCAGTGTTCCGTGTGATATCTATTGACTTTGATCTGATCATTTACTAAAATTATGCTCAATTGGATTTTTTTTTATTTCCATTTAAACTTAACATCATAACCTGTGTAACTAATAAAAAAGTTCAGTATAAACAATTGAAGTTAGCTTTAATTGACGTCTGAACTGTAACTATGTAGGTATATTACAATATAATGTATTGTTCGAAATTGGTATTTATTCCTTAATCTGATTTCCTTAAATCTGACTAAAAGTTAAAAAAAAACCAACAAGCTAATGGATAAATTTATATAGAACACAGCGTCCATTCATTTTTGAGCATTTCATGAAGTTTAATTCATAAAAATGAAATACCTATTGTATTGGCTGTGTATAATCTATTGCTAACATTTCATTGTTAATGTCATGGTTTTGATCGCCCTTGAATTAACGTTTGAGTGTTAATAATAATAGGTATGCATTAAAACTGGGGTGTGCTACTAAAATGGTAATTGTTCTGTTTATTTCACAGACAGGTCATCAGTTTCAATAACCTATTAGCAACATATTAATTCAATAATACAAACAAAAGGAATAATATAAAAGCAAATTCCTTAAACTTATGACCTGTATTAAACAAAGACAAAGTTCTATATAGCTAATGTATTATTTTTCTTCCGTAGCGCACCCATGTTAGACGTAAATAAAGGGCCAAACAAATTCAAAGGACGAAGATGAATTTTAAATGAAATTAAATAAGCCAACTTCGTATTATCAGACGACTGATATTATTTTTGTGCTATTTTAAATAATTCCAGCGTGTTTTTGTTTAATTACGAATTTTGATTAAAATATGTGTTATTGTAACTTTTTAGTTGTTTCATTTTTTTTATTACGCTGCATGGTAGTAACGCTAATGTATCCAGTATTCTTTTCAAGCATGGATTGTCTGCCACATCAAAATACACCATCTAGACCTGAATCAAGATAGGTAAGAGCTAAAGTTTTATGTACAGTTTAATGTTTTACATATAATAGACTTATACTTCACTAATAAGAAAGAGCATGAACACATTTTCATGTAAGTAGCACTTTATTTGCATGTGACATAACGTGCTAAGACATAAGCTTCATCATATTAACACGATTAACAACTAAACAGTGCCCGAAAGCGTCCGATTCCATACCGACGACCGACGCCGTCTACCCCGAGCAGCGGCAGTTACTACAGCAGCAGGTCTTCACAACGTAGCTGGTCCCAATCTCCTAAACCTGAAACTAATTAATCTTTTAACAGCATGTACGTTGAGGCCAGGCAAGTTTGTATAGAGGATGGCTCTATCTATATCAAAAAACTAATGCATGTAGAATGCAGTTCTCTTTTTTGGCTCGAATAACTTGATCTCATCCTCTTGTCTATCAGCATTTAATGTTAAATGATTACATTCTGAGAAGTGTTCTCTATATAAAATATTTAAAAATATACCGATCGGTGATGTCTCGAGTGGTAAATTGATCGATGTTAGTGTAATTAATTTGGGGACGTAAAGTAACTTATCTAGTCTGAATTTCTTTGTCATTCCAATATTTTTAACGATCTCTTTTGTTTTACCAATTCTACAACTATTATTTTTTTATATGTTGCTAATTTTATTATTAAATTAAAAGTACGATGTACCTATATCTAGTCCTAGTGTAAGTTCTATATACACGTTATATAAATTATTTTAGGAAAGTATCTACTTTACTCTTACCAACCAATTATAACTTAAAAGTGCAATATTTGGTATTTATAAAAATCTCATTTTAATTTATAAAAAAGCATTTTCGGTTAATGCTACTTTTTCATTTTATTATTTATTTGAACTTGTTATTTTGATTTTGTAGTCAATACCTAGAATAGTTATTTTATGTAAGTAAGAATTTTCAAACTGAAAAAGCAATAAAGAAAATGTGACGATGATATTTATAAAATACTCTCTTGTGACAGTAGTATCAATTTTATTAAGCATCAGAGTTTTTACATACAAAAATATTTCTATATAAGAATCTCAATATTTACCAAGCACTGAAAGAATTGATTTGCTTTATTTAGTTTAGCATGTAGGCAGTTCACAAATAATATATGATATGACTAACCATTACAATTTGCTGTTGTAGAATAAAGTAACTAACAAACAGTAACAATGTTTTCTTGACAACAATTTCTAATGTAGAGTTTTTACCTTGATCCCAATCTTTTACAACCAAATTAAATAAAAAATATGTACAAAAAATATAAAAACTAACTGATTCCAACAGAGTATAAGAAAAATTAAAATATTTAAAGGCTTCTAATACCCAATCATTAAATGCAATATCCCATATCTGAGAATAACAGTTCTCCCTTATAAAACACTATACTACACTTATGATATAAAAATATACATAGAAAGTAATCCTGTAGTCCATCACCAATCAAGAATTAACATTATTCATCAATTCTTCTTTTGGCTTTGTTGCCTTCTCTTTGTTGCTAAGAACAGTGCCCATCCGAATCCTACCAAATTCATAAAGAGAACCCGCAACTGAGAAAAAAAACATCAATTGGTAAGTTTCAGTTTCAATACTAATAATGTTACCATTTAGATAAACTATAACAAGAATTTGAAGACAAGGTTTCTAAAGGCAATTTCAAACATTATCCCTTAATCATCCTACTCTACTAACATAAATGTCATTAAATACATGAATGTGAGGATGTTTCACACAAAAACCACTGAACAGATTGTAATTAAACTTTACAATATTGTAAGCACAGAAGCTATATTAAATACTATATTTTTCCAAGATAATATGTCGAAGTCCTTTAGTTTAAAATAAAACTTTGGTTGTTTATGAGTTATCACAACAAGTGTCAGCTAAAGGTTAAATGTCTGTATCTGAACGGTAGATAAAATAAATACATAATGTTATTTGAAACTTACCATAGGAGGTACAAATGCCAAATTGATAACTTGGAACAAAGTCAACCATTTCCAGTTAGCTTCTAAGACAGTTTGGTACAATGCAAAGAGCTGTTTCAATGCAGCTTTGTGATTCTTTCCTTCAAATCTGGCAAGAGTGTAGAGTGAGAATGCTTGCATTAGAGGCGCAAACAACAGCCTCTCAAACAACAACTTCTTTGCAAGAGGGAATGCAACTACATCTTCAGGAAATAGTCTTTCAGCTATTTCATAAAAGTAATGTGGTATTGTTCCTCCGAATAGTAGTCTGAAAATTATAATCATTTATTAATACATCTTACAGTCATACAAGCAGGTTATAAAGAATTAATTTATTTATCACTTACCCATACAATCCAAAAGCTAAAACTGGGTCGAGTCTCAGAGAACCTCCAGCTACTAATTGAGAAACTATGCTAGCTGTCGAACCAACTACGCAACTGTAATCAGTAAATAAACTCTGTTAAGATTGTGTATTTTACGTAGGTACACACAATATATTTATTCATTAACATGCACACATTGATATAAAAGTAGGTAAGTACAAAGTTTCCTTAACCATTTATTGTACATTGAACCCTTGATGTTTTTCACCAATCAATTCAGCCAAACTCTAAAAAGCATTAATATGAAACTCGTACATAACTCACCTTGTAATTGCTTTTGTTTTTATTGGCTGTAAATACAAGTTTTGCAAATAAGATGCCACTAAATTCATAATAGGTTTCGACAAGGCCATTTTTTAATTATTGTATTTTTTTGCTAACGACCGACAAACTTGGAAGATAGAATGGCAGTCGTATTATCTTAAAGTTATCAAATTATTATCGAAATAGCAATAATTATATTATTTTAACACGATAAAGTCCGTTTTTGTTATCATATCACTCCACTTGTTATCACCAACTTTTTGACAGTTTATGTTTGCGTCATTTTCATGCAAGCTGTCACTGTCAAAATAGAATGAAATAAAAAATGAATGAACTATACATTATCCGGTTTAATAAAAATTCAATTTATTTCAAATAAAAATAAACTAATACCAAAATATTCGAACTATGATAGTAGACACAAAATGTACAGGTTTTAGGACACGGACATATCTTATCAAGACTATTGTTGATTCTCCGAATCAATTTAGCAGCATCAAGCCTCAGATTAGAACCAGAATCTAATATTTTGTACTATAATTCCGATGTCAAAATTTCCTATAATTTTATTTACCTATATACCTACTTGCTTAAATATAATAAAACCATCTACTTCGCTATCCAGCAGCTAACTGGATTTCAATTACATTCTATTTCTACCAAAGCATTTTATTCTATGATACAGGATACTATAAAGTGATCTTACCAAATCATTATCATAAATAAATATTATAAGATGTTAAACCTAGCTTCCAAATAATTTATCTAACTGTTTTTGTAAATTATGAGATGCCACTGCAGGGGTATCTGGCACTTGCGTATCGCGATTTACCATAGGTGTACTTAGAAAGTTCATCTGTTCTTTCAAATTCATGTACATATTAAGGGCTCTTCCTTCAATGTATTTTACAGGAGTCTGCATTCCACTGGACATATTCGGCATAGATTTATAAATCAGTTTCTTTCTCAAACATGGATTCTTTTTAGGAATCTTATATGATGGTGATTTTGTGGATTTGATGACAGAGCAAGGCCTGCTTAGTATGGGAGATTTAACTGGACTTAATGTTTCATTTATGATTTCTTCTTCTTTATCCTTAGTATCAACTAGTGTTGTATCCTTATCACAACCAGACTGTTTCTGTTGATCCCTTTTCTCTCTTATCAACATCTGTACATTTCTTAAAGAGTTAATATGTGATTCCTTTATCTTGGTAATCATCTGAATACCAATTTCTAACATCTTTATATTGTTTTTAGTTTGGCTCTCCACTTCCAGTAAATTTTCAAGCTCTGTGTTGCTGACTGGAACAGTGTTGACTGTTGCTTTATGAAATAAGTCACAAAGTGATAGAATACTACTTTCTTCTTTTCTACCATTTTCAGCAGAAACTGTAGGCTTATCAAAACACATAATTGTGTTGTCAGCAGCAGCAGACATATCTATACCAGTGGAATCATTAAAGTACTCTTGAACACTTCTGTACTCCTTGAAAGGTGTTGAAACAGGGGGTGAAACTTCTGCAATATTTTCTAAAGTTTGTTCCTCTGCTATGGCATGCACTTTAGCTTCAATGTCATGAATTTCTTTTTCTTTTTGTAAAAAACTAGCATCACTACCAGATTTCCAGGATGAATTTGAGAGTGGTGTGTCTGGTTTCTGTGAAGCAAGGTTTTTGTGTTTTGGAGTTGTCAGTGCTTTTTTTGTCAAATTGATATGATTTCGATTGTTCTCCTTATTAGCTATTGTTAGTCTTGATTGAATGGGCTTATTTGTAGTAACTGGAGTAGGAGGTATGTTGCATATTCCACTGATCCTCACGCTATTCTTATCTGGAAATATTAAATAGATGGTAAGTGATGGGAAAAAATGTAGCTCTTTAAAAAGAATGCAGTAAAAAGTATTACATATTGCATACCTTTGAAGAGATGTAGAGCCTTTTTTGCCCTAGACTCTGGTTTAGGAAATTTAGGTGTTTCACTTGGTAACTGCTGATTTGGAATTGTCTGAAAAATAGTTATATATTCACATGGAGCATGTTTTATAAGATATGTACTACTAAGATAGGTACTAGTAATAGAAAAGTGGTTTATAAAAGAGAAAGTTCTTACTTTAGGTTTAGGTTGAAAATTGAGGACTTTTCTGACAGGATTGTTCTTTAAATGTCCATCAGCTGTGTGGTTAATTTTCTTCATATCCACTTTGACCGAGGAGTTCCAACCTCTCTTCTTAGCTGATGGTAAAGCTTGTGTTTGCCTTCTTGCTGATTGAGGTTTCAATGCTGAAGATAAATGATAAGAGGACTATAAAAACAAAACTACTCTAGATTTCATCACATTAAGTAAACTTATTAATAATTTAATGATCAGTGTATACTTAACATACAATAGGTACCTAGTTACTCATTGCATGTAAAAAGGCATACATGACATACATGCAACTTTATTAAATAAGGAATGTGTACAAGTACTTACACTGTATATCAGCTTTGATTTCAGCTAAAGTTAATGGCTTCATTTTATCGACAGTGCGCAATTGGACCATAGTAGATCGGGGTTGTTTTTGTTTCTTAGCAGTGAGCATCAACCCATTATCTGTTGGTAGAATACCTAAAATAACGAAACAAGACATAAGTTTCAATACATAAGTAAGTAGTGTATGAAAATATGTTTGAATCTGGTCTATCCCGTACCATTATACATAAGAGATTATTATTCAGAAAATAATCATTCGGAATAATAACAAAATTGTAACAAAATACAGTTCGAACATACCACTCAGACTTGGTAACAGTTCAGACATGGGCCTTGGTAACATATTGGATTTGGATCCTTCCATTTTGTTTTTAAACGATATTCTCTTTATTCCACAATCACACAATTTTTAGTTCTGGAGGCATAATTAACACAAGCAGCACACAAATAAAAAATTCAATAAATAACTTAAATTCACCACATTCAAAATAATGTCAATTTGACGACCGTTAACACGCTAATGTGTTGCCAGATAGATAAAATAAAGGCAGACGCATACGACTTTTTCAAAAATGTAGATAGACAATGGGAAGAAAAACTAACTTTTTATCTTTTTAACGATAGGTGGCGCATACTCGACTGGCTTGACATAGTAAATGTCAAAACGCATGAGTTTTTTTATTTCGTCTATTCAGTACAAGCAAGGATCAGCAACCATACAGCCTAGTATTTTTGTGCACTATAAATAAACAAATAACATTACAATCCTATACTTAGTAAGTCTCAGAATAAGGTTATTAAGCTTACCCTAGAAAAATTTCCTGTATTTCATGTTTACTGATAGCCTGGAAGAGGGGAATTCGCGGGAATATCTCTGAATTTATCAGGGTCGTACGTACATACGTAAAACATTCACGTGAAAGTTTTGATTCGATGTAACTCAGCTAGTAGTTAGACTAACGTTAACAATGCTTATATTTTAAAATTATTATTACGATAAAAATCAGAAAATTCGTAATCACCCACTTGATTCCAAACGTAAACAAGGTTCAGTCGCCTACAGTGCCATCTGTCACAAGCTTTTAGGGTGGCACCTCATTGTTGTTTCATTTAAATCAGAAACTGGAGAAATGGTATATTATATATAATACCTACTTCAATACCTTTATATTCGATCACAAAAAAGTGACAAATAAATAACATAATAAGGTTGTAAAGGAAAGTAAAAAGACTATTTTGGGCAAAAGTGGAAAACCAGTTAATGATTGATTAGTGACCTGTGTTTTAATCTAAGCCTGTGTTAGTGACTAGGTGACTAGTGACAAAAAATTGTATTATAAATTGGCAACTCAAATAGCCCTACGTCATTAAAACATCATTCGTTCGTGGTGCGGTATCATTCATTCAATCCAATCAAATCTATCAAAAATTCACTTTACGTTTACGTTATCATTTTTACCGGTGAATTTTATCCTTTAGAAAAAAATGGTTTCTTACGTGACGCTAAGTAATTTCGAACAGTTTGATAAATATACGCAAAACATAAAAGCTGAAGACGCCCCGGTCTTCTTTTTCTTTAGTGGAACAAAAATTGATGGGGTCAGTTGGTGTCCTGACTGCGTTGAAGGTAGGAAACTCATTGTTTTTTAATCAAATGGTAGGCAATTTGTTTGTAACGCAATAATTACTGGAACAATGGTGTATTTTCAGGTATATAACTTTGCCATAAAACAATATTGTGCAATGTTTTACGTTGTATAACAAATGATTTGATAGAGAATGATTAAATTATCCTATAAAGACTGATATGATAGATAAGTTCCATTTAATTTATGTAAAGAATGGTGCATGATTTGCATGAATCGTATCGAGCTAATTATGGACGTTATTTATTGCTAAAGTTGATTTCTGACTCAGTTTACTCATTTAGTTTTACTTTTATGTACTCACCAACATACCGTCTACGTACCTATATCTAAGGTTTGTAAAAATGTATTCAATAAATCTTAGTATATCGAAATAATTTGACTAGGTAGTTAATAACTTACTTTCTACTATCTACTAGTGGCTGACTGCAGCTTTGTATGCATTTTTGATGAAAAATGAATCAATATGTGTGTCATATCTTGAAAAATGTACATACCTAATTCTGATGTGTTAGCTGCAATATAGTCAAGTTTTGTTAACTGTTCAGTAGTTTTTGCGTGAAAGAGTATCAAACATCCTAGAGAATCGATCCATCAGCACAAACTTTGCCATTTATAATATTATTAAGAGTATGATTTGTCATTTTGAGTTAACTTTGAACTAGTAGTAATAACTCATTCTTTTCTTTCTCAGCTGAACCAGTCACTAAGGCTATTCTAGAAGAACAAACGAAACCCTTGGTCTTTGTACATGTAGACGTGGGAGACATAATTGAGTAAGTAGTTCAAATACCTATCAGTAATTTTATTGTTATTGAGTTGCATTACGTTTTGAATTGAATTTTAAGAAGAGATTAGATTAACCTATTCTGCAGTGTTGGTCTTGCATATCCCTAAGTTATTACCTACCTCTAATAATCTTTTTTGTTTATCCTTATCTGAAGCAGAAATAAATATTATCATAACTTATACTATCATAAATTAATGATTACTAGATATTTTTACATATTTGTATCAATTTTGCATGCTTTTAGTTAAGGCTAACTTATGTGATATCTACTGTTAAGAAATTATGAAATCTATGTATTACTACTATAATTTTATGCAAATAAATGAATTTATTTGCATAAAATTGACCTTTGAGCATGAATTGATTTCTACATACATACATATCCATCACGCCTCTTTCCCATTGGGGTAGGCAATGGGGGTATTGATTTCTAAAATATCAAAAACATTGTTTTTTTTAGGTGGAGAAAAAAGGATTGTCCTTTCAGGACTGACACACGCACAAAGCTCCTGGTAATTCCAACTCTCATCAAGTGGAAAGGAGTGCAGAGGTTGGAAGGCATGCAGTGCGCTAAAAGAGAACTGGTCCAAATGCTGTTTGAAGATGAAGATGCTTAAACAGGTAAAGGCCATGCAGACTTATGTAAATATGTATTACTAAATTATAATCATAAGAAGCACTTGGCAAAATAAATATTTTATATAATAAATCAATACTTTTTTTTATAAGTATTTTTATCATACATCCTTGTCATAATGTGATCATGGAAAGTGATAAACTACAATTCAGTGTATGAATCTAAGTATTTGTTTAAAGTCCTTAAGTATATTGTAAAGTTTACACTATCAGACAAACATTTTTACCTTTCTACTTTCATCAATAAAACACATTGAAAACATTATAATTATTTTATTAAAAATTAAGTATAAAAACCATTTTGTAACCATACTGAAAATATTATGATTAACTACTTATTTACTTACATAATTATGAGCAATAATGGTTGCAAACATTTCTTGTGAAATTGTACTAGTTTTTTGAACATTGTTGTGTTATGTACAGGCCATCAGTTGGTTCGCTCTAGTCCTAATCCATCATTTACTTTAAAATGTAATTTATCGGACCAGGTAACAAACCTTTTACAAAGTCGAAAGTTCATTTTCGCGGCCGCCTCTCATCTGTTTGAAATCAGTCGATAAGCAAAGCTTGACTTAAAGCCAGCCACTTAAGTATACAAATCTCACTACATTTTATCAGAATATCACAGAAAATGCTGCTGTTGTGTCTTCTCCTATAACTACATACTTAGATTTTTTATGAAATACATTTAAAAACCTAGTTCCCCTTGTATTTGTATTTAATACTACAGCACAAGCTAAATAAAAATGCACCTTCAAAAACATACATTATCTAAGACTATATTTAAAATTGTCCCATGTTCAAATCAATCTTTGAGGTACACAAAGTCAGTCACGGTACATAGAAAATGAATAATTCCCTTTCCAATCTAGATACATCAAGTAATATCAAAAAATTGGTTCAAGTGTTTATGCTGTATTATAATTCGCGATATGTCGCCTTGTCTTTAGCGAGTCAGCAAAAGCAGCCGTAATATTTTCACTACTTTAACGTTGGTACATCATGTATTTTGAAGGATTTTTACAACGTAAATTCCTTATATATTACCATAGTGTATATCATATGTTAATTAGCAACAGCACACTTCTTCGTCGAAGCAGTGTCCTCCGGAACGTCGCTAATATCAAGGTCTTGAATAGGCACCGTGATCAGGACATCGTAGAATATCTTCTTGCTTCTGATGTATGCGCTTTTGTTGTCGAATATTACTGAATCTGAAATCATATACACATTATGTAAATATATGTACATATTATCTCTACATTTACAAATTTAATTTAAGGAAAATAACTACCAACCCGCACCAAGTCGTTTGAAATGCATAAAAAATTGTAAACGTGGTTGTTTACAATACTTACAAGTAGCAGGTCCACTAACAGGAAGGACACCGACATCGACTTGGCCTTCAGAAACCTTCCTTGGGCCGTGGACTACAGTCTCGTTACCATCTTCATCACGTCGTTTGATCAGAAATTTGATATCATGACTATCGATCCCGAACTCCCATCTAGAAAAGTTCATTAATGGAAAATTAATGCATCTGCCTATTAATTTTTCCACGCTTTATTTTTCACTTCGGAGGGCACGGTATTAAACTTTACGGTTTTCTATGGCATCACATCAAATGCTTAAATCTTATTTCTTAAAAACTTGTTTTTTTTTTGTCGCTTCATAGTCCGTCTTGTGGTTTTTCGTTATTGAGCAACAGACGACTAGCATTTATATTGTTCGTAGCTAAGTAGGTATACCTCTTTAAGTGTTTTATAATTATATTGCTAGTCTTACGTTATATACGTGCATCATCATCAAATCCTCTATGAATGCAATTGGAGGTCATTTAGTGAAAGTGTTAAGTAGTTAGAGCTGTTTTGCTAAACACCCGAGTCAATAAAAGTTTCTTAATGTCTTTTATGAAAGGTGTCTAACAATAGATACTTATACATATACTTCTGTAAATCAATGCCTAAATCCGTCAATGTTTCTTGTTTGTGTTGTTAAATTCCTGCATTTAAACTAATCTTTCATATCCTCTTCAACAGATTGTTATGTAAATGCACTTATACTTAAGGAGTGAAGGTTTATAACAAATATGCTTATCTCTTAACCTTGTATAAGACATGGTCTTAAAGGCTATCTTTAAGTCAATTTAGCTGAACAAATGCGCAATATAATCTCCATATAGGTAGTTGCAAAGTTTACTCACTTTAAAACACTATCCATGTCGGCACACAGTAGGTCTACGGTATGTTTCTCTCCAGTCTTGATAGTAACTCGTGTGTATTCTTTGGTACTGTCGGCATTTGCAGATTTTATGTAGTAGTGCTTAGGAACTTTGCCGCCGGGTTTCACCTGTAATTATTGAAAAAAGGATATAGCAAGTCGTAAATTATTCTATAGTTATAGATTTATTAAGTCGATGATTATTTCCGGATATTGTAGGTACGTACCTACTATCAAAGATATGAATTTTAGATAGATGATTGAATAATCAAACTATTTATTTTTTTAATATGATTATATCGTAATTTAGCCTTATTTTTCCATTCATTATCAATTTCTTTTAACCGCTATTGGCTTATCCTGTTATCTTCTAATTTAAATACCAACTTATGCAGATAGCCATTTATGTAGATGGAAGTTATCTAATATGAATGTGAACAAACAATAACATAGCTTTTAAGCTCAAAGGTACCTCCTGTAGGCTAAAAACAAAAGTGGAATATGTTGTGGGTAGTTCTTAAATGATGGTGTGTAAGATACCGCCGTTTGGTGAATAAAGTAGTTGCTATCCGGACTTGCGTGGTTTCATTATAATACTACAGAATAGAAAAGTGGAAACTTACAATGAGACTGCACCGTGGGTCTCCATTGGCATCCACCATAGTGCCACCATAATGCACTGGCAGCTGATCCTGATCAACAATAGTTAACACCTGTGCTTGCCACTTCTTAGTGTCGTGACCATAAATCTTTATCTTCGATATTGTGTACTCGTGCATAAACTTTTTAATTACGGAAAAGGCTAATGAAAATACTTTGGGAGCTGAAATAAAAGATAGATACATATTTAATATACTTAGGTAATTATAATAGCACACCTTCTAACGTTAAAAGATAGATAGTAGTAGCGTTTTGGTCATAGGATCAATATAAAATAGCACCATTTTTATTTTGTAACTTTCTTATTGAGCTAGTGTACCTACATTCTGGGAATCTGTCTATTAGGTAAAGATAGAATAAAGTGCGCGGCGCTAAATACTCTCGTCTATAATACCTATGAGAATAACTTATCTATCAATTTCGTAGAAAAGCATTATGGTTTGACACGTTACGAGCATTGAGGTCAAATGATACAAGAAGGCGGACTTATACGAGTAGGTACGAGGCATCCTAGTGGCGTCACTATTTAGACCACAACATGAATGAAACATAGGTTTTACCAATACTAATCACGCAGATAAATTATTACTTAGTTGAGATTTCTGTAGTGTAGTCCAATTAATTGCATAAAATTACCATTGACGATGAAACAGGTTTTGAGTATCTCTGGGTAGTTAGCTTCGTAAATTTGTAGCAAGGTGAACACCATCTCGGCAGCTGGCTTCCACGCGTACTGTCGCATTTTGAATCCTTCCAGATCGAAAATTATTGTCACCTATGAAATAAATCTTAATTTAATGTATCATCATCAGAGCGTCGATCTTGTCGGCGGAGTTTTCGCCACTCGGCTCTAGGTATTTATTCTCTGACGTCTGTTTGAGGACCTGATACGAAACAACTTCTATTACCTCTTTTATTCAATTTACGTAAGTAGGTAATCCGTGGTCTCTTGTTTATCTACATAAATGCAGATGTAGGTATATTAAAATATAACTATCATTAGTTTTTACAAGACTAGATCTTTAATTCGGTAATAATTTACCTACCACTATAACAATATGTAAATTAAGTACCTACATACCTATTGTATAAAAATAGATTGTTGAAATAAGACTCGAGTGAAGGCCCATTGCAATAAAATTGCTCATATAATAGGTATATCTATGCCTAACAAAACCACCAACCATATCAACCAAAGCAAATTGAACAATGGCAATTTAGAAAAACATGTAGTCGCGTGATGAAAATTATAAGTATAACCAGTTTATCTTTGTATGGCTGATTGATATAAACTTCAAATAGCGAATTATTTTATCGTAGAGTAGGTGTACCTTTTTATGTCTAGGTCATACTTGATAACGTTTGTATTATTGGAAATAGGTTTATATAACAGTCTTTATCTGCTAACCAGTATTCTTTTGTTGTTCTTTAATCAAATTAAATAATTCGACAAGCCGCTAAATCGCGATATCAAGCATAAGGAAGTTAGGGAACTGTATTGTTAAAATATTCATTGTTACTTGGTAATCGTTGACTACCTTTAATGCCGCCGGTCCGTGCGCAAGCGCTTGTTTCCTGGCTACAGCGAGGTAGTTCTCCAAATGGCGCAGTACCATGCGAATGACGTCAGTCTTCGTTATCGAATGCAGCAGACCCCAAGCGTCTAGTCCCACAAATGGGACGATTATCACTGTAAATAAATCAGGTGGGATAAAACTTATGTGGGGATTTGTAAGTTTTAGAACTTAAATAAGACTGAAAAGCTATTTTGTCGGTATCGTAAACACAACAAAATGCATCTTTTTTGCCGTAACCGTCCCATGACGCACTTAAGCAAGTAGGTACCTAACCTACGTAATGAAATTCCTGTACCTGCGTCGAAAATAACAAATAAATAAACTGACTCATATTTGACTTCGCCTGTTTGTGAAGTATTTCAAAAGATGCCTACAGTACCCACTCACGTACACACCTCACTAAATCTTAAAGGTCTTATCTTTATAAGTAAATTTTAATACTTCCGGAAAAATGCAAGCAAAGGGAAGGTCCTTGTAAGAAGGTCTGAGTTTGACCAGTTGGTATTTAAGTATATCGTGCCCATTTCCTCTTTATAGGTCGTCGCTCATTCATATCCAGTAACAATCAGTAGGTATTTCGTATAGGTATAAATAAACCATACCTCTGCCTATCTATTTACCTCTAACGTTTCCAATTCAAATCGCTCGAGTCAAAGTCAAACAGATTTTGCAATTTATGAAAGGAAGGTTAAATATGACTGCAAGATAGCATTCATTTCGCGCACAAAAAAAACAATTTGCAACATAATTTAGCGCTGCATTTTTTCAATGTTAGTTTCATGCTAATGAGAAAACTATTATGTAATTTGTTTTTTTAAATGCTTATATGCAACAAACATCTATTTCGTAATAGGTGCAACAAACATCAGTCATGAGATAAGAAGTACAAAAGGGAACTTGAATTATTAAAATAACGAGAGGATGCCCGTGATTTCGTACGCATTTATCGTTATATTTTTTTTTAAAAAGCACAAAATATCTGCAAATAATATATGTTACTCTGATGTCCAAGCTAAGTTATTGTAAAATTTCATTAAAATCTGCGCAGTGGTTTTTACGTGATGACTGATGACACAAACATTGACATTTATAATATTATTAGGATAGCAATGATTACCTGGTGATCCTTCTTTGTCAAAACCAGAACTACCACTGGGGAAATGTTTCTCTAGAACTTCGGGAGCTTGCCAAGTTTCCAGGGTGGTATCGATGCCCCACTTTTCGCGCCAAGCCATGGACTAAAGGAAGAAGAATTAAATACTTATCATTAACTACAAAAAAAGACTATCAAAAATAGGCTAGTTAGATTCTACCTTTTGCTAAATAGAAAGGTGATCAAAATAAAATATAGGTTACTTAATTTAATGTAAGTGTAGATATTTAAAGTATGTACGAGTAGGTACTTTCAAAACTTACATCTCTTAGCATCTTTTCCGCTGCCTCCGGATCCCATTGTCTTGCTGAGAATATTGAAAAAAATAACAATAATGAAATACAAGTTTTAATCAACTTAGGTACTTAGGTGATTCATATTAGTTATGTAAATTGTGCTGCTGATGTCTCAATAAGATTTTAATGTATTTTTTCACGGTCTCGCAGCGACCGTGGCCATGACATTACGCTGAACTCAGAACTTATTACCTACCTGATCGTTTTATAGACTCTGATACCACTCGTAACACAAATACTTTTGCATTTCTATGCATATGCATACCTACTCTAAGCATGAATTCTAATTTCGAATTTTGACGGCTGTCTTCTCTTAAAATAACCATGAACCTCATTATTTGTTTTCATAAGTACTGAATTTTGTTAATAATTCTAAGCTTGAAGTGGATGTAGGTACTTATGTGGTACAGTTTTTACTTAACTAAGTGATTTTGTACATACCTCTTAGCCATCTTAGTAGAAAGTGGTCGTTATGTTCCGGTTTCAGGACATCTTTCACGCTCCTTCGAAACTGAAACATAATAATAACAGTATAATCTAACGGTAACTCTGCAAGTTCTGGCAGCTGGTATTTATATTGTGTCGTAGATGCAGATATGTTATCTTCGGATCCTCGGATGATGCTATCATAATGGCGTGTAAAAAAAGTATTTACGGATTTCGTCCCATAAAAAACTTCTTTGTTAAAATATAGAGAATATCTATCAGCAGATCAGAGTGTCTATCAGTGTATCTGACACGTGTTTAACACGACTTTCACATAGATTAAATAAAAACATAACGTGTATTTCCCACTACTATATTATTAATCTAAGGTATTTCCCAACCCTGACACTGGCAAAATTGTCCTCGATGACAAAAGCCATGTTATGAAATAATAATAATAATAATTGAACCCTTAACAAACGATTACAGTATTATCAAATTATTATTTCCAACAAGGCTTAAGTAGGTAAGAATGGCCACCGCGACAGCAACCGACGCCGCTGCGCCACCTCCTCCCGAAGATAACGATAACATATCAACGTTCGATGCTGATGGCGGGCAGGACACCGTGGGCTTACCGCGGATTGTTATGGTCAACGAGGGATCGGACGACTCGGCCTCGTCTCCGTCGTCTACTAGCTCTTCAGAGGATAACTGGGCTAATCTTATAAAATCTACAGAAATTCCTCCAGAATATTGGCACATTCAAAAACTAGTGAAATACATGAAAGCTGGCAACCAAACAGCAACTATGGTTGCTCTATCTTGTTTGAAAGACCACGATTTAACGATCGAAGTGAATCAGAGAGCTATCCAAGACATTGGCGGTCTAGAATTACTCGTTAACTTATTGGAAGTTAGAGATTTATGCTGTATCCTAGGAGCTTTAGCTGTCTTACAAGATATTACTCCAAATATTGAAATAAGAAAAAAGGTTGTGGATTTAGGAGCCATTCCTTTGCTAGTTAATCTGTTATCTGATCCAGCCAGAGACGTACAGATACTAGCCGCAGAAACAATCGCTAATTTAGGAAGGATTCGGAAAAGCAGAAAGTTTTGCAGAAAGTTTGGCGGGATTCCGAAATTAATCGATTTGATAGACGTTAAGGAAACGTATGTACCTAATCGAACTTACGTTGTTATATTTTTTTTAACTAGGAGCTTACATTGTATTTTTATATTTTTAAGATAGGTATTTAGTGACGAAACGAGAAGAGTTGAATGAAAACGGGAGAGTGATGTTAAATAGAGTACGAGCTGGGGCAAAAGCATTATGGTCTATGTCAGCTTCACAAAGAAACCGTGAAGCTATGAGGAAATACGGCATGGTTCCACTGATCGCAAGGATCTTAAAAACCATACACTTGGACGTTGCTGTTCCCGCTATGGGTCTTCTTCAATTGTGTGCTAGCGAAATATCTTTTCAGTTAGCCATTCAAACGGAGAAAATGGTTGATAACGTAATAGTCCATTTAGGAAACGAAGACAAAGATTTGAAGGTAAAATAATAATAGGTATTATAATCTCTAAATACAAGATTGTTGTCATCAGCCCATATATGTCCCCACCGAGGGGCACGAGCCTACTCTCATACAGAGAGTGTTATAAATTAATACAAGATTAATTCCCGTTAATTAATATTTTGTTTTTCGATTAGACTTATTGCAGTCTAGCAATCTACAAATGCGCAAGTGATCCTACGACGAGGAAAATGATTAGAAATTCAGGAGGGCTTGAACTTCTCGTTGAAGCTGCTTCCGATAGCACAAATCGATCAAATAAACCGCTGATGGCTGCAGTGACTGGAGCTTTATGGAAATGTTCCGACAGTGAGAACAGTATTAAAGTACTTGATACCCTTGGCGCTGTGCCTATTCTTTGCAGACTCTTGGATGATGAAAACGATGGCGTATTAACGAATGTGGCTGGAGCTCTAGCTGGTCTAGCCAAATATCCACCAAATCGCGACAAAATCCGCACTTCTGGTGCTATCCCAATGTTAAGTATGTTTCTTTTATTTTATAAAAACCTTACTTGAAGTATACTCACACGTACCTACCTACTTTGAGCGAATATCCGTTCAATAATATATAATGAATCGGTTTTACATTTTCCTTTTACTTTTTTAGTCTTTCATCTGAACAACACTCATAAACCTTTATTAGAAAATGTTCCCCTGGTATTAATGGAATGCGCAAAAGAGCCTAATTGTATGGCTCAAATTGATGACTTAGACGGTGTGCGACTAATTTGGTCATTGTTAAAGAATGATTCCAAGAAAGTTCAAACAAATGCTGCTTTAGCATTGAGTCCCTGCGTCCAAAATGCAACTGACTCTGGCGAAATGGTGCGATCGTTTGTGGGGGCCCTTGAGTTGACTGTGGATTTGTTGGACTCTGATGATAACAACGTTCTTGCGGCAACTTGCTCGGCTATAGCAACAATTGCTAGAGATCATGAAAACTTAGCAGTCATTAGTGATCATGGAGTTGTAGGAAAATTGTCTAAACTTGGTAATCTTTTTTTCATTTTTATCTACCCTGACAAATCGGAAAACAATTTTTTATTGGATCGAATGAAATTTACCTTCTCAATCTTATAATAATACCTATAAAAAAATCTTTTCAATTCAGTATTTACAAGTGATGACCACCTAAGAGCAAATTTGGGAGTAGCGATTGCTTATTGTTGTGACTGGGCTCAAAACCGTCAGGAGTTTGGTAAACGAGGAGTGATCCCGCCTTTGGTGAATTACATGACGTCACGGTCGGTCGATGTGCATAGAGCAACGGCTTTGGCTCTGTATCACCTGTCTTTTTACTCCGTCAATTGCGTCAGCATGCATGCCGTAAGTAAACAATAGAGACAATTGTTCTTTTTTTGTTCTTGTATCTAATATAGAATAAGTGTAGAAAGGAATCCTAATTTACAACTGAGCTACGAACGAGCATCCGTCGATTATGGAAGTCGTTTAGTTTCAAGACTTAACTCATGTCACTTAAACTGCATTAACATACATTTCAGGCTGGAATTGTCACGTTTCTATTGGAGACAATTGGGTCCACCGATTCAGTTTTACAAGAAGCATCGGCTGGGTGTATTTGTAATATACGTAAACTAGCTCTTGCCACGGAGAAGATCAAATTGAAGCAGTAAAAAACATGGCGTCATACTATATGATTATTAGGCAGATAGGTACCTACTCCAATAGATACTGCCTACCTTCTTACTTCGTGCTTTGTTATTTAATTTTAATTTAATTTATTTTAGAACCTAGTTTTAGCTAGTATTTAATAAATATATAATAAATAATTTGTCCTTTATTAATTTATTTAATTTTACTGATCCTTAACTTATGCCTATATTCAAACGTGGTAGGTGTATCAGCACTGTGTATAAGTATCAGATTCTCTCTACCTATGAATATGTGTTATTCCGTAGAAACTTAAATAAATCTATATATAAAGAGACTCTCCTTTTGTGCGTCAGAACCTATGATCAGATCCGCTCTATACCGCAGCCCTACCCAAAAAACTTACCTACACGTTTAGGTAGTCTAGGGTAGTCGACACATGCCCAACGCTGGCTGCGCCCATGTCATGCCCACCGGGTCCATACAAAGCAATACAAAGGTCCATGGTAAGTCTCACTGATATATCTTTGTCTGTAACGTAGCAACTTGCCTAGCAACCTCTATGCTAGCGGCAATAGTTATTGATAAAATATTTAAAAAACTCGTGCCAAATTACTGTCAGATATAATTCAGTGTCAGTCACTTTTTGGTCACTTTAGAAAAATATTTAATTAAGATCTTTCTACGATACACCCAATTATAATTAATTTCAGAGATATAATTTTATTTTTATTCATTTATGAGACAGTTTTGAGTTATTAAATTTTTTTTCGTAGATTTTGTACAAGGTTTAGTTATTTTTATTTTGATAACTTTAAAGGCAAATAATGGGTGAAGTGGGTGATAATATATCAGCATTCAGCGTCGATGGAGGCCAAGACACCGTGGGTTTGCCGCGGATCGTCATGGTCACGGAGGGATCGGACGACTCGGCCTCGTCTCCGTCGTCTACTAGCTCTTCAGAGGATAACTGGGCTAATCTTATAAAATCTACAGAAATTCCTCCAGAGTACTGGCACATTCAGAAACTAGTGAAATACATGAAAGCTGGCAACCAAACAGCAACTATGGTTGCTCTATCTTGTTTGAAAGACCACGATTTAACGATAGAAGTAAATCAGAGAGCTATTCAAGAAATTGGAGGCCTAGAACTTCTTGTTAATCTGTTGGAAACCAGAGATTTATGTTGCATACTGGGAGGTTTAGCGGTATTGAAAGACATTACTTCGAATATTGAGGCAAGGAAGAAGGTTACTGATTTGGGTGCAATTCCATTGTTGGTCGGTTTGTTATCTGATCCAGCTAGAGATGCCCAGATACTTGCTGCCGAAACTATTGCCAACTTGGGAAGGATTCGGAAAAGCAGAAAGTTTTGTCGCAAATTCGGTGGAATCCCAAAACTGATTGATTTGATCGATGTAAAAGAATAGTTAGTATGGATAGTTTGTTGTTTCCACAGATATATTTTTAATTTATTTGTGTGTTAATTTTATTGCTTATTTTACAGCTATTTAATTACTCCCCGAGACCAACTCAAAACAGACGAGATAAAATATTTGGATATCGCTCGAGCTGGAGCCAAAGCATTGTGGTCAATGTCGTCTTCTAAGAGAAATCGCGAAGCTATGAGGAAGTATGGCATGATACCGTTAATAGCTAGAATTCTAAAGACGATACATCTTGATGTGGCGGTACCTGCTATTGGTCTATTACAAATGTGCGCCAACGAGACTTCATTCCAACTAGCTGTACAAACGGAAAATATGGTTCCCGATTTGATAACTCATCTAGGTAATGATGATAAAGATTTAAAGGTGGGTCTTACTTTCTCTCATTTATTTGTTCTTTTCCTCAGTTTCAAATTATATTCTTTACATGAAGTTTACATGACTCCATTTTATTTCACAGACTTATTGCAGCTTAGCAATATATAAATGTGCAAGTGATTGTATAACGAGGGGAATGATTAGAAATGCAGGAGGGCTAGAATTGCTTGTTGAAGCTGCATCAGATTCTACGAATAGGTCAAACAAACCATTGATGGCTGCCGTGACTGGGGCTCTGTGGAAATGCGCCGATAGTGATGCTAGTATTAAGAGATTAGATACACTTGGTGTGGTACCAATACTGGTCAGGCTTTTGGACGATGAAAATGATGGTGTTTTAACTAATGTGGCAGGTGCCCTTGCACAATGCGCTAAATATCCACCTAATCGGGATAAAATAAGAGCGTCTGGTGGGATACCAATGCTAAGTATGTTAATTTATTTAAGCAAATCAAATAATAAACAGACAGAAATAAATGAACTTATTAATCTGTCTTTGTTATTTTGTTTCAGTCCACCATCTAAACAATACTCATAAACCATTACTGGAAAATGTTCCGCTTGTATTAATGGAATGTGCTAAAGAGCCCAATTGTATGATGCAGATTGATGAATTGGATGGCGTCAGGCTTATTTGGTCATTGCTAAAAAATGATTCGACAAAAGTTCAAACAAACGCTGCTTTAGCATTAAGTCCTTGTGTTCAAAATGCAGCAGACTCTGGAGAAATGGTTCGATCGTTCGTCGGTGCTTTAGAGCTCACAGTAGATCTTTTGGATTCAGACGATCATAATGTTCTATCAGCAGTTTGTGCTGCTATTGCAACAATTGCTCAAGATCAGGAAAACTTAGCTGTCATTTCTGATCACGGAGTAGTAGCTAAGCTATCTAAACTCGGTAAGTGCTCAATAGCAATTAGATTTATGTACTTTGACTTAAGTATTTCTTGTAAAGAAGTTATGAATGATTACATAGTAGAAAGATTACCTATATTTTAATGAAACCTTGAATTTTGATTGAACTTCCTTATACGAATCCGGTTGATGAAACTTGTTATTATTCACAGTGAGTACAACTGACGACCATCTACGAGCGAATTTAGGTGTCGCTATTGCGTATTGTTGCGATTGGGCGACAAACCGCCAGGAGTTTGGTAAACGAGGAGCCATAACACCTCTGGTTAACTACATGACGTCACGGGACCCAGAAGTGCATAGATCTACAGCCCTGGCTCTATATCACTTGTCATTTTATTCGCTCAATTGCGTCACTATGCATGCTGTGAGTACATTTTGCTTTATGAAATCCAGAATTGCTGTAGTTTTCTTGACATTTCATTGCGAAATCATAAATATAAGTGTAGAGGCCGTGCAACTGCCAGCCTATGTACCTACCTACCTATTTGATGCTTGCTTTATTAGACCAATGATTTCAAACATAGGTAGGTACAACTTACTTTATATACAGATTTTGTTTTTATTATTTTATAGGCTGGAGTGGTCCAGTTCCTGTTGGAAACGATTGGTTCAAAAGATCCAGTCCTGCAAGAGGCTTCAGCTGGCTGCCTTTGCAACATTCGCAAACTCGCTCTAGCCACTGAGAAGATTAAATTGAAACAATAGCACTGTTTCCTTATTGTTTGTTCTTTAGCACCAATAACTAGTTGTGCTTTGAAGGTTTAGTAAAGAAACGAAAAATACAAAGAAGAAATAGTATTGCTACATAACTACTATTTTATTTACGCACCTAAATGAAGTCATTTAGTATTACTTTTAATGGAAATCAATTTAAAATATAACGAACGTAGATTCCATCTATCCGATTCATACTATCACAACGCAAGTATTTATAAAACTCTAAAATAACAAAATGAAGAGGCATTATGAAATTGGTAGGTATCAAGATCGACAATAATAACGTTCACTTCGTTTACAAGTAGGAAACAATGTAAATAGTAATAAGGAAATTAACCTGATTGCTCAAAGTGTGCAAGCAATGAGTCTCTACCTGTTGGGAAAATACGGTAGCTAACTTAACGCTACTATTTATGTATTAGAAAATATGCAATTGCAAACTAACTCATTGAAAGCAAGTCGACGTGATCGAAGTACCTACCTATAATCACAATCACTGAGTTCACTGACCGGGGAGAGAGACAGTTGCAGATTTTAAATAAACAGCTGTTAATAGACGTAAACGTACAATATGTAAATAGCGTTTCTTGGATTTTAACACAACTACTTACATAGGTAAGTATACAAATCTCACCAGGAGACTATTTGCTTGTTAACTATTATTTAATTTTCGATTTCACAACAAGATTTGTTTTTTCTGGCGTTTGGAATTTGGATTCGAAGCCTGCCTGGCCTCGTGCTAGCCTCTGAAACTTACATCAAATATATAGCGGGTTAGTATTCCTCATAATAATAAAATTAATTAAATATTCTACCTGTCATTGTTATTCTAAATATAAAATAATAATGCAATTATGTTTATGAAAATTTTATGCATAAGCTTTCGGGCCTACTGACTTTTAATGATGCCTACGTTCACTTAATGTGAGCATGAGCAACAACCATTGATTTGCCACCGAGGTCGCTAAATCTATTTAGTAATAAACAACCTAACCAGCTTACAGTTCAGTTAGGTAGTTAGTATAGAGGTCTTGCTGCCAATCATTTGTCAACAAAGTAGCTCATAGGATACATGTACGCCGTACATTGTACGGTACGCCGTTAGAAAAGTAAGTAGGTGGTACCTACACCTGCGGCAAATTGCGTAAACAAATATGAAGACTGCGTTCAAAGTAGCCGTTCAGTGACCTTGGATGGTAGGTGCATGGTTTTGCAACCAACGACAATGACCAGTGTCAGATTTGCTGCTCAGGTAAATAATATTTTCCCCAGCAATATGAGGAGTTTTTAAGTGACGAGAAGATGTCTGAAGATAAGCTCTTTTAATTTGTAGGTTTCTTCTCCTATGAATTGCCCTGGGATTTCTGGATTAAGTTAGGATCATGCCGAATCGATCATTTTCCCGCTTTATGCCGACTATTTCGTTTTAAAATCTTTTAAAAAATATCAGCTGAATTAAGAACCTCCTTTTTTGTTAGATGTTAGTTTTAGTTTTAAGGCCGGGTAATAACGGAAATCAATAAGATAACTTTTCAGCTTAAGAAGTTGGCAGGTATTGTATTCAAATTAGATGGTGTATGGTGCTACCTGACTTACTCAAATTTTTGAACGGTTTACGAACTTTGCTAATTTATGTAAATTATGTCGTTGGATACCAACAATCCTAATACTTATGTTTGCGTATAGTGCATGTGAATACATAGTCAGAGTTTTCAAAAAATAATCCGTGCATCTTTTGCTTAGAAGTGGTAGTTAGTTGGGACGTTAACATTATCCAGGGGTCAACGTTCCTCCCTCGTTAAAGCTGTTGCACATTTGCAACAAAATTTTACATTTCATAAAAAAAACCTTGAGCTAAAAACTTTCAAGCTATTGACCTTAACGCCAAAGTCACCTTTGTGAGATCATAAGGCTGATTCCACCGTTTCGTGCAAATTTCGACCATTCCACGAAAATTTTTTTTTTATATCGGTTTCGAAAATCGGCATGCTAAAAAGATGCGTATATCGTCTAGATGTGGTAAACTAGTTTGGACGTATTAATTTTTTTTATAGTTTTCGAGGAAATCGTTGGAGTGTAATGAGGCAATGGAATGTAATGAAATATCGTGAGAGTGTAATGATGTTGTTTGGAAGGTAATGAAAAAATATTAGTCAGTATTAAAAAATTGATTAAAAAATCAAACTTTTTCTTCATAAACGTACTTATTCATGGAAATCGTATGTGTCAAAATGAACACAATTTTTTTTTACGTCTTAGAAACATTTCAATAGATTTCTAAAAGTATAAACACCTAAACTAGAAACTCACATTGTGGCGACCTGCATAATAGGTGACAATTATAACGGCGCGGCGAAATTGTACATCTTATATTTGGAGTTACATGGTGATATGACTCTAGGCAACTGGACATAGAGATGACTTGGAGCTACGCTGCAAGACGCTGGCCGCGCGATGATTTGTGCGGACGTGTTAAGCTACGTGGAAAAGAAAATGAAAACAGGACTTCTAAATGCCGCTAAAACCTCGCTTGTTGCTCCTTTCTTCGCTGAATAGCTGCACCCATGATTCTTCCAGAGTAATCGAAGGAAACTAAAGCGTTTACCATTAATCAATATTTCTTCACAACCAATAACTGCAGAGCGTTGCGTTGCGGACATCATCGTGGTCATTGCGCAGTCTCATCATAAAAAAATCTTCAAATTCTTTATATTAATTCAATAAACATCAGCAGTACTTCCACGCTCGAGCGTTTCTCTTACAGTCGTGGGCTGCATACACTGGCGGTTATCAAATTCTGCTCATGGGCACCAAGCGTTCTTAATGTGTTTCATTGTTTCACGTTATTGCAATGCAGAGTCTGGTACAAAATACCGCAAATACGGCAGTGCAAGGAACTTCTGACTTCTTGCTGCCAAAAACTAAAAATTACTGCGAATCTAACGACGAGCCTTTTCCTTTATTATTCTCTCCAAAAATGGTGCGTGTCGTGGCCATAACGATGCGTAGTTTGTCCAAGTGATAGTCTTAATTTCAATAATTGTAGTAAAATTTCAATGTAGCGTGATTCATTGTAAACTTGACCCTGTTTCGATGTTCGTCCATTTGTGCTGCTTCGTGCGTATTTCTTGCTTACTGAGGAACCTGCTTGTGTCAATTGCAAAAATTCATCTCAATATTTCTCAATTTTTTTTTCCGAGTCGTCGTCAATCATAAAAACAAAGTTGAATTAATCGTTAAAGTAGCTAGTTGTTGCAGCGCCGGGTCCAGATGCTGGTATTGTACTTGGCCGAAACTACGTACATAGTGAATCACTTCTCGATCCAGAGTCGGTGAGACCCGCTGATAGAAAGCAGAAACTAGATTGCCTCGATGAGGTGCTTGCATTGTCTTGAGATCCATCTTCAAAGTAGCGAAGTTGCGTGTTCAATCGGCGGCGGTCACCACTGCGGCGGCCCGGCAGAAAATAGGTGACAATAAGATGGCACAGCGTTGTTGCAGAAATTATATTTAAGGTTACATAGTGATATGACTTTAGGCAACTGGACAATAGTAATGACTTGAAGCTACGCTTATATACTAAGACGCTGGTCGTGCGATGATATGTGCGGCCGTGATAGGCTACGTGATTGCTGATGCAGTGGAACCATATCGATGCAGGAATATTTTCACGCTCGCTGACTTGTCTTATCTATCACGTACTCGAGATCCGCACACACATAAACTCTAAAAAATACTCGTGTCAAAATCTAAGCAAAATGTACTGTCAGAATTTTTTTTCATATTAATTTGCGGTCTGTAAGAGTATAAAAAATAACAATAAGGCCAACCATTAACATTTCAATCTGAATTTCGTTAAGTAAATAGGTACCTAGCTAGGTTGGTATTTTTTGAATATAAGTTGAAAAAGTATGTAGTTGCTTAATATAAAAATTTAGGTACGACAATACTCAATAAGGTAGGTAACGTTTTATTAATAATGTTATTTTTACAAAAAACGTCAGTTAATACCGAAAACATGATCTTTATTAGTGTTTTATATTACTACTTTACTACCCGTAAAACTATTTCATTAACTTCAAAAACCTTTCATTCCCCTCCGCCAAAAAATTGGAGGGAATGGAATGTAATGAATTGGAAAGGAATGAAATTTAGGAAGAATTTCTCGATTTATTTCCAAACTAAAAGTGCAATGACCTTAATAGGTATAATATGAAAACACCCACATACAAGCTATAATTTTATCTAAAATAAAATTAATTTGATCATGAGCTTACTTAGAAATGCAATGGAATGTAATTTGTACGAGCCTGTGACAAAAGCGATTTTCAGAACTTAAATCGGAAATATTTTTTAGTGTGGCTGCGCGTGGTCTTTCTCGTTAAATTGTTTAGGCAGACAGAGGGGCGCGGGAGACGTGGGCGTGGGCAAAAGTAGAAAGAGGGTTGGGAACACATTATAATGTTGATTGCAATTTTCGTGGAAGAGAATGAAGTTTTTCCTTTGACAAAATTTTAAGTGCGATTCTTTATATATTGCGCTATGAATTATTAATGTTTATTTATTAATTATTAATTGTAATAGTGTAACTTGATATTCAGGTACAAAAAACCTGAACATTTACCGTAGGAAAGTGTACTAAAGTATCTCAGAAAACTCAGGGTGGGTATCTGGATGAGGAGTGTAATGAGATTTTGACATGTTTTTGTTCAGGGTTTTTTTTATTTAATTAATTTAGCGATTAAATGAAAGATGCGTCTTTTAGCTTTACTTATACGTGAACTTTTTCAATTTAAACATTTTAGCTAACTGTTAAAATCATATGAGTTTTTGGTCTGGATGGCAAATCTGAACGAAACGGTGGAATCAGCCATAAAATAAAAATGCATAATTCAAATATAAATCTCTCTGATTTTTATTCAGGTACAATTATCATACCTGGATTAATGCATTAGATTGACACTTGGAGATAGTTTTTAACACAAGGTTTTTTTTCATTGTTTTTAAGCTGGATATCACCATCGCTACCATATTAAAATAACAAAGATAAGTCTCTACCAAAACTTGTTTTAATTAGAGATGCGCCGAATATGGGTTTTGCTGAATAACGAATACCGAATACTATTCGGCTTGAAACCCTACCGAACCAAATAGTTCGGCCAAACTAATCGGTAGTTCTTTCACACTAATTTTGATACACAAATAGGTAAAGTTTATAAAGAAAAGCGCCTTTGACAGTCACTAGATAGAGCAGAATGTCTAGGTTTCTAAATTCAATCTTTAAGTGCAACTTATCTTTATTTTATCATCTCCTAATAACTCTTGTAATACCTAGATGTGAAAATGAGGATATAAGATTGACTGCTTCTTGGTTTAAATATTAATTTAATATGAGGTTAATATCTTGTTTTATCAACCAAATTAATACTAAACAAAATAAACGAATAAATGCTCATTTTAACTTTTTAACCGAATATTTGGCCGAATACGAATATTCGGTTTAGGTGCCGAATATGCCGAATACCGAATAGTAAACGAATATTCGGCGCATCTCTAGTTTTAATCCTTTACGGTACTTATGAGTAATTTACCTGCCAACAAAACAACGCGTGTTTCATTGTGTTTTTAAATGATAACAGTAACTACCACCTACTGATAAATTATATTTACTAATTAGTAGAGGTGGGCCGAGTACTCGGTTAATACTCGGTACTCGGCGTACTCGGCACTTTTTTCACTACTCGTAATCGGCCGAATAACTCGGTAAAAATGCCGAGTACTCGGTACAAATAAATCTGCCTTGCGCATTGGATTTGCTTGGTAGATCATAGTCTAATTCGTTGTAATGGTACATATTTAGGCCTTTGCCCGGCCGGAGCAAAGTTATGAATTGCTATTATTAAAATTATTTAGAAAAAAAATCATAAGCAGTGTTTTTTCAAAATTTTTTTGCCACTTGACGGTTGCGGTTTATTGTTTTCATTATGAATAATTAGCGGGGTGCGGAGGGACAGTTCTAACACCATTATCACCACTCGCTCCCGAGCTTCTTCACGCGAAATTCTACCTACTTTAACTATACCGAGTAACTCGGCCGAGTACTCGGCTCGGTAAACTTAAAACCGAGTAATACTCGGTACTCGGTTACTCGGTAAAACTGGTACTCGGCCCACCACTACTAATTAGTATATCTAAGTCCATACTGTAATCAATAATTAGTCCAAATAGTTCAAGTGCGTAACGCTCAAAATTTTCCGAGATTAGTTGCTTAGATAATACCTAATTTAATTATGTTAATTTGTATATCAACACTAATAATTACGTCTCAGTCGGTATATTATAATTACGTTCCTAGTTTCCTACCATCGAAAATAACCGTGTGTTACATGTAAGGGCTCTTATGAAATAAATTACACCACGATTATGTTAGAAAGCTAACTGCAGTTACAACATGTAACACCAAAACATGGAATGAATTAATTACCGCACCAACCAATTTAACTCATTATGTAGATAGGTACTTGTTATTGATTTTGTTTATGTGTAGCTAAATTGTAAATATTTTAAGTACCTACCAAAGAATTACGAGAAAAATAGAAAGTTTAGAAAGTAAACAATCGTATCTACGCGATGGGTCTATTTTTATATGCAACTTTTTTTATATAAGTAACTAGGTAAAAATAAACAAAAGCAACGCACGCTTAAGTTATTCTAAGTAAAGAATAAGAATAAAATAGGGACCTACCTATTATAGGTATACCATTACAATTAAGTTTTTGTGTTCCTTTTTGTAGAATGAAAAGCGACCTAAGAAATTTTCCCTTAAACCAACAAAATGCGGACGCTCTTATTGCTCAATGAAAAAAGTTTACCTACTGCAAATGAGGACTCTGTTACCTGAATAAAAACAAGTTGCATAAAACCCTCCTATTCAAGAATTTACATAATATCTGTGATAATATCTAACGATACGTTAATCCATCAAGAAATATCGTCTTCATCTATTCCGTCCCACATCAATGTTGATAGCAATTTAATGTGACTTTCTTGGTTTTGTTGGGAGATATTACAATTTTCTATCATCACAGTCCATTAGTTTCGGAGTTTTTGTGTTGAAAGTTTTGCAAGCACGATACCTACTCTTTCTAGTTAACCACTTGCTAGATGCCTATATAATTCAGACTGCAATACTTGGGTACCTATACTTATTGTGATTATCATTCCGATTGAGCACTTACGCTTTTCGTAACAAATTGTGGGAAAGTGAATGTATAAGTGCTGCAACTTTATTGGCTTCTAAAATAGACAGGGATTTATGATTCAATAATAATAATAATGACAACTTTAATGGCATCATCTACTTGCATAAAGTGCATTGCAAATAATTATAAATAACAACTTTTAAAAGTTCCTCTAATCTAAGAGTCGACAAACATTTTCATTAAGTAGGTAGTAGGTAGGTAGGTATTTAGTTTGGCATGTTATGATTTATGATCATATTAATCAATTCAATAACCGGCTACAGCGCAAAAATATTGGTTTGACAGCCGTTAACGGCGGTGTTCGCGATATTTAATAGATGTTATTGATTAAATAATCCAAGTGAAAGTAGAGCCCTATTATGCGGTCTTTGAGTGTCAACGGAAACTTTAATCGCTACATAAATAATTTTAACAAAAACAAGATCATTTCCGACCATTAGCACAGAATAACCATTAGCCAGATAATGTGGTAGGTTCAAAATCGTTTGCAAGTAGGTATCAAAGGTTGTTTTTGTTTTTGATTCCAAATAACGTTTCACTCTGCGAATTGTAGAGACGTAGAGTTCTTTTGTATTGTGATAAAAATGTGTAAGATGTCATAAAATATTCTGCCTCTATCCACCCTTTTTCTAATATAAGTATCTACCTACTCATATTCCAATAGCTAAACCTAGCTAAACTATGGTCAAGCAAGTTCTGATTTTGTTACCGAAGCACTAGCATTACAAGTGGTTTCTGGCCATGGCCGCAACATCAGCATTGCGTGCTAGCCATCACTATAATACGGATACGCGAATAAATTGATAGGTGCATGTAAGCATAAGGTACTTGACACGTTTTCTGTAGTAACAAAGGCGTTGGATCCCTGTCTCCTAGCTTAGACATGAATTGCATAAGCTTTCCTATGCAATATGAGCGCGAATATGCACTTGTCGCATATTGCCACATATGATTCTGATGTCGCACGGATCGTGAGAGTGGCTTAGGGTTTACGACATTGCTTAGAACCGAGTGAGTGTACTTAGGAGGTTTAGTTAGTAAATAAGTAAGCAAGCAAGTGCCATTCGAATGGCATAACTATCTATGGCACCTAGGGTTCAGCAGAGTAGGTACCTTCTTACCTACATATCTCAGGCAATCAAAGTTGTTTGAATCATCTCAATTTAAATACACGAGCCAAACTCTTCTTTGTCATGAAACTGTCGCAAACTTTTTTATTTTATTTATTAAATTCTATAAACCAGTTCGTAATTGACGTGAGTGAGATAGGTACCAACGTCATTAGTTTTTAGGGTTACGTACAAATCCTGGATTGGATGGAGAAAATGGAATCTTATTTATTGAGACTTCGTCGTTCGTCCCTCTATCATCAACCTCATGAACCGTAAAAGCTAGAGCGTTGGATATTCTTAAAATTATTGTTACATTTAATAAGAAGACTGTTAAAAGTTTTAACTCACAAAAAGGAAATTCATTACATAACGATTAATGGGAGTTTATACGTCGTTAGCTAATAACACTTATTTATTACCTACTTAAATTACCTAGCTAATAATATTAAATTAGTTTACCTATCTATCGGAAACATTGGCCGGAAAAGCTTCAAACGTAACCTACTCAGACAATATGTTTTTTGTAAGTATTATCGTAAAATTAAGTACTTTCGTTGCCATATTCATATCTAGCTCTTATCCCAAACACGGAATAATTAAACCAGGTTAACAATGGTTGAACTGATATTAGGTGAATTAGAAAACCTTTTGCATTGTAGATAAATACCTAAGTAGATTCTACTCGTACCTGGCAGGCGCGGTCCTAAAGGGGGGGTCACAGGGGACATGACCCCCCCAAAATCTAACGTCAAATTGAAAAATCTCAACAATAATAAAAAAAAAAAGGAAATTTCTAGCTATCCCCTGACAGCGATAGATTTATAATTTGCTGATATCTAGTGGTATTTTTATGAACTACGAACGATGGCCAAAAGAACTTGGAAATGACATCTAGTTTATAGTCTGATCCTTAATCCGAGTCACAAATTGACAAGTGCAACTGTCAATTATACCAAAAAGGGTGACCAGCTACAATAGTGATGTTCAGCAATCTATAGATTTAGATGTTTAGTCGAGCCTAATTTTATTAGGTACCTAATAAAAATTTTTAGTAAGTATGCAATAGGTTTTTATTTAATAATAAGATTAGAGGAATATATATAGATTTCACGAGTGCAGCTTAGTGGTCTCAGGCGCATTGAGTTTAATGGCGTGACCCTGGAATTCACCAAAGCTGTCAAAAACCTGGGAGTGTTCTTTGATGCAACGTTGTCTTGGTCAGACCGACCGAGACCAGCCGTAAAATGTTTTCAGCTTATGGTAGTGTGAAGAGGTGGAAAAATTTGCTCCCTGTGAAGACTAAGATCGAAGTTGCGCAGTCACTTCTTTTACCTATCCTCGACTACGCTGATGCATGTCTCACTGACCTCAACGAAGTCTTGCTGAATAAGCTGCAACGCTTACAAAATCTCTGCATTCGTTTCATCTTTGGACTGCGCAAATTCGATCACGTGTCTGAATACAGGAGGAAATTGAAGTGGCTTCCCATTCGTTTGCGTCGCGATGAACATGTCCTCAGTCTGCTCTTTAACATCCTATATGATCCTCGATCCCCTCCCTATCTTAAGGAACGTTTCCAATGGCTTGCTGGTAGCCACAACCGTCACCTTCGCTCCGACTCGGACAATAAACTGTTGGCTCCATTTACAAGATCTGGCTATTACTTTCACTCCTTCACCGTGCGCTCCATCTCTCTCTGGAATGACCTCCCAGCTGAAGTTCGTGGCTCGGAGTCGCTGGCAGTCTTCAAGAGAAGATTGCATTCACATCTCCTCTCTAAGGCTTATGGCAACTAATACATTAGGTCGCTTCTATGTGTATTTTATATATATATGTATACTATTTATATATATATATATATATATATTTTTTTGTATTATTATCTATATTTGTACACTTTATTTATTTAATAAGTAGTAAATTACAGTATTTATTTATTGCCCTGCTCTACTCTACAGTCTTCCTAAACTAGTCCTTCTCCAAAGGTTGTCTGGAAGAGATCACTTTTAGTGATAAGGCCGCCTTTGCGCACAATGTTTTAGTTTTAAGTTGTATTTGTATTTCTTTGTGTGCAATAAAGAATTTCTATCTATCTATCTATCTATAATATAATAGCATACTTATTAAAATTGCTCACTACAAAATTATTACAAAAGATGGAAAATTTATTAAGAGATTTAGAGAAATAAAAATAAAGCATTTGAGAGCTAACATGTTAGAAGAGCGATTAACAGGTTTAGCTCTTCTAAACATTCACCCGGAAATAGTACCAGACATCTCAAATATTATCACCCGATTCGCAAATACAAAAAGCCGACTTCCATTTGTTTTATAAGTACCTAATGTATAAAATAAAATTGTGTCTTGTGCAATAATGTTTTTTTTATTCCAGATACCTATTTTTTATTAGTGTAGTGAGTGACCCCCTCCAAAATTTCAGGCTACGACCGCGCCTGGTACCTGGATAGTAGAAGGAAAGACGAAATTGCTTGAATAAATTACTTACCTAAACACAAATGTAAGAGGTGGAATTATTTCAATGTATTATTAATAGTGTGAGAGTCAAATAAAGTGCGGCGCTGCCGAAAGAAAATATTATTGCAAAACAGGATTTTAAGTAGCTAGGTAAGTATTTAAAATCTCTGGTTTAAATCGTCGATTGCTACTTAGGTATCAATTAAAGTATCTTGCTACGATGATAAAAATACGATAAATACTATTTAATCTATAGTTAGTATTGGACCCAGTAGGTGGTTGATGTTTGATAGGTATACATTTTAAAAACAAAGAAGGATCTTATCTGTAAAGCGTAAGATAGGGATAAAAAAAATAAATTTATTCAGATTACCAATCACAGACTCAAAGGCTTTTGTTATAAACTGTTGATTAAAGTACTTAATGAGTCTTGCAATAACCACATAATATGGACGTAAGTATGTATGTAGGTTTCTTAGAATTAGAAATAACATACCTTCATAAGTGCGAAACGCTGGTCATCATCGATTCCGACCACAGTGTTGGAGACAGGAGCCATGGTCACACAAGTTCACTAAAAAAAGAGAAAATGGATGAAGTTTATTACGCGCGGCCTCTAAACGCGTACGTGCTACAGCCGCGAGTGCCGGCGCGTGAATGAACGCAATCGTTTGTTTGTTTGTTGATAAATTGAAAGTGTACAAGAAGGGAGTACCTACCTACCTATATGCTATTTATATTATACATAAACGCTCCAAGCTTCGTTGACACTAAATTATATTATTAAGATAACATGATGCACGGATTTTGTTATTCTATTTGTTATAAAGTACCTAGGTACTATATAAATAAAATAAATGTAAGTAGAATAAAAAATCTATAAACAATAAAATACTTTAATTCCTTTAACATAATTTGCTTATCCATTTATTATCAATAAATTAAATTAAAATTTAAAGACTGCTTGCAAATTAAGTTAAATAATGAAAGGTCACCAGTGAAGGCATTATGTATAGATAATATTTAAAAGATTGATTTAATTGGAGATAAAACAGGTTCCTTATATTATTTATTGTTACCTATATTATATTTTTGATAAAATGCCAGTCTTTTGATATGACTGTGTAGTTTTAAGTTTTTAACAAAATCAAGATTAATCAAGTCTCATTCAAGTTATTATGTTTTTACCTATTCCATAATTTTGTTCATAATTCACTTCATCACAGTAAACACAACTCCTCCTCTGTCAGGTTCCTCATCATGCACTTCTTTATCACTTCCTTCAGGATCTGAATGTTCAGAATCATCACTGTTCACTTCTCTGTATCTACCAAACGCAGCTGTATTCACTGGTAACCCAGACATTTTAATTCCAGAAGAAGCCATCAATTTCTCCGCTGCGTGCTTAGCTTCCACTTCCTTCAGATGCAAGTTGTATTCCTTTTGTAGTTTTAAAGATTCTTCTAAGCTAAGAACTTTGGCAGGGCCATGAAGTATGGGAGGTGGAGTCGCTGCTGTTACTTCCCAATTTTTATGCTTTTTCCTTAATATTTCTTTCTCAGGATTATGTACATCAGATTTAGTTGTTTTAAATGGCTTGAAATGCCCTGTGGGTTTTACTGAAGTGTTTAATTCCGTTTTCTCAACTATATATTTCACATGAGGTATTTCACCGATGTTTACAAGATCTTCAGGTGTTATGAGAGGCTTTTCTGGTTTTAAAACTTTAACTTTCTTTTCGAGTGCTGTACATTGGCTAATTATGTTTAATACATCTTCCGGTTCGCTGTCATCATCGGAATCCAAATATGTATTATCTTTATCTTTAATTTTACCTTCCCATTCAATATTCTCAACAGACTGTTTATCGACTTCACTAAGTCTTAGGTTATCAAGCATGAGACACGTACTTTCTTCTTCTTGTTTCGCCTTCAATTCTCTTACAATCTTATCATAGAAGGCCTGAATTTTAGCTCCCTTATCGGCTAATTTGGAAATAAAATGTTTGTTACCCAAAAGTTTTGATTGCCTGTCCCGTAGTTCAAGAAGTTCAGCGATAGTTTTAGATGACAAATTTGTTATTTTAGCATCGATTTCAGTCTTTGGTGGCGGTGGTAAGAATCCAGGGATTTTCGTGTTTATTTTCTTCATAGTTTGCACCGTCATAATCTTCTTAAATTATAGAATTACATGAAATCACGCAATAACAACTTGTTTTGGATCACTTTTTGGATTACTCAACCACAGAGTAAGTTAACTCAACGTCTCAACTGTATCAACTCATTCCCTCAATGACAGTTGATGAATGAATTGTACGTACACCACTATGGGGCGTGTCGGTGTGCGTGTGGACGGAGTGAGTCATCAAAATTTTTGCCTAGAAATATGCCTAACTTTAAGTGCAAGTTCTAAAACAATTGTGAAACTAAATATTTTAATTTGTGAAAAGATAGAACAAAAGATATGGCATTAAACATCGGCTCACTCAGTTGAGCAAGCTACCTATGAAAATTAGAGAAAGTATAAATTATTCGTGTGCGTGTGGACGGAGTGAGCCATCAAAATTTTTGCCTAGAAATATGCCTAACTTTTAATGAAAGTTCTAAAACAATTGTGAAACTAAATATTTTAATTTGTGAAAAGATAGAACAAAAGATATGGCATTAAACATCGGCTCACTCAGTTGAGCAAGCTACCTATGAAAATTAGAGAAAGTATAAATTATTCGTGTGCGTGTGGACGGAGTGAGCCATCAAAATTTTTGCCTAGAAATATGCCTAACTTTTAGTGAAAGTTCTAAAACAATTGTGAAACTAAATATTTTAATTTGTGAAAAGATAGAACAAAAGATATGGCATTAAACATCGGCTCACTCAGTTGAGCAAGCTACCTATGAAAATTAGAGAAAGTATTAATTATTCATATAATATTTATATACCAGGATTTAGTGAAACTTTTGCTAAGTAAATCCTGAAAATTTCAGATCGCCTGGTAACGTAATAAAGTTTTCACAAATGATTTCTTCGGCTCACTCCGTCGAAACGTTTTTTCAACCCCTATATCTGACGAAAATACTGAAAATTAAAACTGCTACGTAATTGTAAAAGTAAGCTAAGATAATATGAGAATTTGTGAAACACAAAACAAACCACTAACGCGGCAGGTTTTTGTATAATCATTGGTTTCATCGGCTCACTCCGTTGAAACGTTTTTCGTAAGTTAAAAATGTCAATATCTTAAGATTTCTAGCACTATAGAAACTAAAAACTGTCTTAACTTTTAGTGAAAACTTTTCACTTAATATCCACCATACTAATGTTTTATATTCTATGTCTGGTTTAAAAGATATTCAATTGTGTTTATTCTGCATACAAACTTCAGTTTAGGGTGACCACACTGTTTTATAAAAAAAATTGAGGACATTTTTTAAGAAAACAAGTTTGTTTACTTAATCAGCCTTCTTTATTGAACTAGGTAATTATTTATCTATATATATCTATCTATATATAAAAATGAAACCCGTTTTCCGTTGTCACGGCATCACGCCTGAACGGCTGGACCGATTTCGCTAATTCTTTTTTTAAAATGTTCATTGAAGTCCAAAGATGGTTCTTACGGTGAGAAAAATTCGAATAATTGCCGGGAAAGCCCTAAAACAGACCTTTTCTTTTTCCCATACAAATGTTTTCTTACTAAAATGTAGAGTCAATTTGAACTTTATTCCTACACAATAAAGTTCATTCTAAGGCGGGACAAAGTTCGCCGGGACAGCTAGTAAAAAATAAAAATGAAACCCGTTTTCCGTTGTCACGGCATCACGCCTGAACGGCTGGACCGATTTCGCTAATTCTTTTTTTAAAATGTGCGTTGAAGTCCAAGGATGGTTCTTACGGTGAGAAAAATTCGAATATTAGCCGGGAAAACCCTAAAACAGACCTTTTCTTTTTCCCATACAAATGTTTTCTTACTAAAATGTAGAGTCAATTTGAACTTTATTCCTACACAATAAAGTTCATTCTAAGGCGGGACGAAGTTCGCCGGGACAGCTAGTTAAACTATAAATTTAGACTTATAACTGATCATATTCTTATTAGTGTAAATGTAAGACGTAATTTAAAGTTTCAAATATTTACCTTTAACGATTCGCTACCAATAACTACATTGATTGAGTGTACATTTAAATATATATTTTTTGGCAACAAATAATAATAAAATGAATTTTAAATGAAATATAACAAAGATGGAATAATTTTTAGTGAATTAATGAAAGTTGTGGCCTGGCACTACAATATTTTGAGACACATTCGTTTTCCTGTTAAAAACGCTAAATTCGTAACTCCAGATTTTTATTTGACCATGATTTAGCGTTTTTAACAGGAAAACGAATGTGTCTCAAAATATTGTAGTGCCAGGCCACAACTTTCATTAATTCACTAAAAATTATTCCATCTTTGTTATATTTCATTTAAAATTCATTTTATTATTATTTGTTGCCAAAAAATATATATTTAAATGTACACTCAATCAATGTAGTTATTGGTAGCGAATCGTTAAAGGTAAATATTTGAAACTTTAAATTACGTCTTACATTTACACTAATAAGAATATGATCAGTTATAAGTCTAAATTGATAGTTTAATAAATAATTACCTAGTTCAATAAAGAAGGCTGATTAAGTAAACAAACTTGTTTTCTTAAAAAATGTCCTCAATTTTTATAAAACAGTGTGGTCACCAAATAAACTGAAGTTTGTATGCAGAATAAACACAATTGAATATCTTTTAAACCAGACATGGAATATAAAACATTAGTATGGTGGATATTTAGTGAAAAGTTTTCACTAAAAGTTAAGACAGTTTTTAGTTTCTATAGTGCTAGAAATCTTAAGATATTGACATTTTTAACTTACGAAAAACGTTTCAACGGAGTGAGCCGATGAAACCAATGATTATACAAAAACCTGCCGCATTAGTGGTTTGTTTTGTGTTTCACAAATTCTCATATTATCTTAGCTTACTTTTACAATTACGTAGCAGTTTCAATTTTCAGTATTTTCGTCAGAAATAGGGGTTGAAAAAACGTTTCGACGGAGTGAGCCGAAGAAATCATTTGTGAAAACTTTATTACGTTACCAGGCGATCTGAAATTTTCAGGATTTACTTAGCAAAAGTTTCACTAAATCCTGGTATATAAATATTATATGAATAATTAATACTTTCTCTAATTTTCATAGGTAGCTTGCTCAACTGAGTGAGCCGATTTTTAATGCCATATCTTTTGTTCTATCTTTTCACAAATTAAAATATTTAGTTTCACAATTGTTTTAGAACTTGCACTAAAAGTTAGGCATATTTCTAGGCAAAAATTTTGATAGCTCACTCCGTCCACACGCACACGATAAAGTTGACTATAGAAAAGTAGCACATCTTGAGCACATCCCTCCCTCCCTCTATCTAAATGTCAGTGTCATCCTAATCATTCTATGTTATAACTGTCAATAAAGCTTACTTTTCTTACGATCAATTAATCAATAAAATAAAAAGAGGCAAAACGGGGTCATATCCTAATTTTATATAATTACTTTCAGATAAATAAGTTCAGCATTTGTGCAGCAAAATAAGAATAACTTTTGTCATGTTTGATGTTCAACATAACTGGTTCTCGTAACGATCTTTATTATAGTTAGAAGAATCATCTAGATCGTCAGAATGGAAGACGCTACGGTTAGTATCAACAAATTCTAAGCTTCATATAACTCTTTGACTGTTTGTAGTAATCTTTGAGGGTAATAGATCTTTGGGGTTCTTTTATACACTATGTTCAGAGTTCTTCTCAAAATTGTAATTCAGATTCAGACTTCATCTGACCTAATTTTGTTTACAGGTGCCTTTACAACTGGAGCCTATGCAGGCTGCGGAACCCCTTGCAAAGAGACTGTGGATAGGAAACCTCGACACCAGAGTTAATGAGTATGCTTATTTTATATTGACTCTATTTATTATGTTTTATGTAGTTATCTTTATATCCTTCAATAATTAAAACTGTCGTTATGTTTGTTTATAACACTGCTTTTAAATAATTTCACTAAACTGTCCCATTTTCTCATTACCGGTATCAATTACTGAAAATGGTCCGCGTATATGGCAACATTGAGAAGTTTGATATGCTGTTCCATCGGAGCGGGCCTAATGCAGGCCAGCCTCGGGGTTTTGCCTTTGTTACCTACAAGCTGAGGCAAGATGCTATTAAAGCCATGAACTCACTGAATGGCCAATTACTTGGTTCTAAGAAGATTTGCGTTAAGTTTGCCAAAACTTCTTCAGTAAGTTATTTCTCTTTTATCCAAAATACTGAAATTTGTCTTCTTTCATTTGACTTGACTACTAAACCAATGTTTTGTATTTCCAGGAAGATCAAGAAAAGCCCAAACCGGAGTTTGGCATAGCAGTACTAGCTGGAGCCAAACCAGAATTAAAGCTCAGTAAAAAGACTGCAATCCAATCTATTGAAGCTAAGCTAAAGATGATGGAGAACATGAAAGCAGGTGATGACTTTGTGGTGAACAAGCTAGCAGCTGATGAAGCTCCAGTGATAGCTCAATACCAGACAAAACAGCATCAACCACCACATAAAACAGTTAGCACGTTTAGAAGACGACATCCTTACCACAAAAAAAGATAGTTAATTCTCTTTTTAATACTTTTTTCTTAACATTTCATTATTATCACTAATTGTTTGTAAACGGTTAACCTTTTGTCATTATCAACTTTATTTATTGACTTATTATGTAAGCTTAAATTGAATCTAAAGTATTTTAATCAACTACAACTTAAGTTAGAACAGTATTATGTCATAGGCAAAATTGTAATCACTTTCTGTTCTGTGGGGAATTGATTGCAATTTTAAGCTTATTAGTGCAGTAAGAATTAATTGTATTTCATGGTATATAACTCCAATAACTGTTGTATAATTGTAATTGAATGAATACCATCTATTGTGTTCATTCGTAAAATATATGGAACTAATACTCATTAATGTTATTTGTGGAAGTTTGAACAATGATAGGGATGTTTGGAATTTTATGTAATTGCTAAGTGAAAATAGATTTGATTCTTTTGGATTAAATAAAAGTTAAATGTGCAATAAATAGTTTTATTACATAACAAACAAGCTTACGAATATCAATGGGATAATTTACTGGGGTAAAATTATCATCAAATGCTATTCCACGTAACTATTCATTTTACTTAAAATAGAAAAAATTGAGTAGCTATAGAGAAAGATTTTTTAACAATATTCATTAGGTATATTATACTTCGCGTAATATACTCCTTTAAAACAATAAGTATGATAGATAAGCATGAAAAACCCTAGGGATAACAGATTTTTACATTTGAAATTCTTCAGACATAGAAATATAATTTCATTTATATTAATCACAATTTCGTTGCATTTTAGAGTACATTTATTTCACACAGGAACTAAATTAGTAGTTAACCTGTGTGACATAAAAATATCATAGTGATTTTTTTATAACAATCTATTTAAATCATAATATTTTCACTGGTTTTAAAACCTGGTGAGATGCAGTTGGATAGTGAACTGGCGAGTTTTTGTGAGGGGCTAACCATACACAAGTAGTCATCATCTTCTTCCAATTTTCTCTTCATACCAGAGTATTGAGTCTCATCATCTCCCTCCTTTAGCCAATCTTTGTACTCAATGCAGAGGGGCCAGATTATTTTTCCTGATCTGGAAAAGAAGCCAAGAATTAAATGAACAATCCGTAGAATTATTTTTTTTTTTTTTTGTGCTGGATAGGAATATCCAACAAATCATAGTTTACTTACAGAGGCAGTGTATATGGATCATAAGGGAACCATTCGTCAAATTGAAGTTCTGTCGAAAACAAGGTATGTCTGGTATTCTTCTCTATAATTGACTGGCAGTAGACAACCTGGTGAGATCGCGTGACTGAAGAAAAGGCTCGCGTCACTTGCGGGGGGCAGGTGCGGAGGGGGTTTAGCGCACATGTCACAAGTCTTGGTAGGTTTAATGACTCCACAAAAGCCACATCTGAAATGAAAGTTTATCAATTAAATATATATCCTGAATGATCCCTAAAGATACTGTGAAAGGCTCAAATACATAAATTGTTACTTACTTTCTTTACTAGAGAATAGATGATTATGTTTGAAAGCAACCAAATAGAAAACAGCATGACAGATTGCATGGAATGCCCCATGAACTTTTGTGCTATCACTGGTTGAGGTTGATTCTTGTGAGGCTGTCACATAACTGTGGCACCAATCTGTCATTAATCTGAGGTATTTTATTAGTCTAGTGTTTGGCACTCGGACACAGCGAGCTAGGAGGCCTGCTAAGTGGCTGGCAGCTGTTCTTCTAGTAGCCAATGCTCCTGGGCCTAATCCATGCATGCCTGCAGCAACTATCCATAGATTTGTGAGCACACGGTCGGCGCATTGTTGGCTAATTGATATCGTGTACAAGAGTAGGAATTGTACATGTCTGTGGATGAAAAAATTAAAAAATTTTGTTAATATGTAAAAATACACTTGCTTAAATATGTACAAAGTATTTTGTAATAGTCAGATGTAAAGTTTGATTTTTATTAAATAGGCTCTATTAGGAATTATAATATAACCCTGAATGTATTGCTGAAGTTTTCAGATGTAAATATTTCACTTACCTAATTCCATGTGTAGGTAATATAATCCTTTCAAAAACTCTACACAGCACTTCTAAAACTGGATCCCTCTCGTCTTCCAACCATTTGAGCATCTCTATCATACAGTAGTCTAGGGTTTCTGTCGCGTCATCAGTTTCATCTAAGTCCATGTCAAACATTGTGTCTACTTGTGGCTTGTTTTTAGCTTGATCCACTACATTTACATCCATTATTATCATCCTAGAAAAATATTAAAATAAATATTAGATTGTATATATCAGTAAATTTAGTTTGACTAATAAGGTCACTCATGTAAAAAAGTCTATAAATATAAATAGTAAGATGGCAAACAGACTCAATAAATGTCTTTTATTTAAAAATATGATAAAAACAGTGTAATATGTTTTTAGATTATCAGTTATTATATTTCCTAAAATTAAAAAGCTGTTTAAGACTATGAAAATACATTTTTACAAAATAACAAGTTACATCTAACTTACCTATTAACAATAGTCATCATAATTTGTTCTCTGAGTGAAGGTATGTATTTGCTCATCCAAATAAGGTTGTGTACAAAGGCTCTATTGGAAAAACATCCTGCTTTGTAGTAGGGAAACTGCTCAGATACTGCTTGCATTAGAAGATCACTAGTTCTGTAATAATACACAAAATACTTATAAAACATTTGAATAAAAAATATATTTTAAACATTGATAGTATGGATGGAATCAAATGTGTAGATTTATTAAAATTACATTGACCTATAGAATATCTGCAAAATATCAGATTGAATATTGTAATCTGATATTGCACAATAACAGTAAATGTATTTCATAACAATAATGATGTCACTCACAGGGGCATTGTGGCTACAATTTGTGCTAGGACAGTGTGGATATTAGACCATATTAGTACTGTTTCTTGAGGCGGATTCTCTTCCCAGTTTTCACCTTCAGCTAGAAAGAATAGAATTAATTTTTGAAGGTTAAGGTTGCAATATATTTTAACATAATATGGCAAGCAAGTTATCTAATTTATATAATCTAAAAAGATAATTCAAATTACTGTTTGTTTACCTTTAAACAGCTTAATCAAGCAGGTCATGACCCTGGGGCAGTGATAAGTGTGTGCGGTAACAAGACTCAGGATGAATGTGCTGTACAACTCTACCAGCTCCTCCTTCCGACTGGCCCACTCAATGTTGCACAACACATCCACGAACTGCTTCATTTCCCGACCCAACAACACCACACATGACAAGCAGTCTTCCAACAATATCTGATAGTTTTCATCAGAGAGTGAACATTCTTGCAAAACTTTCACCAATTCATTGTATACTCTAGTGTTTCCATCTCTGACGTAGCTCATTAGAATCTGTTCTACTTGGTTCTTTTTAAACCTAAATTTCATGCGCGCTACCGCAGCCTGACGGTCCAACGTCTTGCGCATCAAAGACGCTACACTCTTCTCCGTTGCCACAGACATCTTCAATTTGTAATTAGTCTACTTCTTCAAATCCGATGCGATAGTCTTTAAATATGCGATTATGTCAGGATGCCGCAACAATTCAGCTTTCTTGTGGTTGAGTACTTCTCTAAGAATATTACTGCTGTCTTCAAACGGAGGCAGCGCGTGCGGATTCTGATCGAAGCTCGTACTTGGCTTGCTGTAGTTGACGGACGGTTCTGCAGCTTCTGTGTTCCTTTTGTCTTTTAAATACGACTGCAATCTTTCCAAAACTACTTTATTATCACCTTCTTTTTTATCACCACTATAACCTTCTTTAGACATCGCTCTCTATAAGATTACATGGTAAAAATATTTTTTTGATTAAGCTTAAAGTAAGATATTAAAACATAAGAATATTTCTTCAATTCTATACAGAATTTTTGAAATTATTAATTATTTCACAAAACACGTGCCAATCTACGCTCAACTTCTTTTTGACATCTCATCAGACATGTCAGATTGTCAATGCTGCCAACATTGCCTATTGCACTTTGATGACGTATGCAACGAATGAATGAAATAGTGCTGTTTTGGTATCGATAAATTTAAAACCGAATGCTATGGACTATCTTCAAGTAGTGGAGGTGGTGTATGAATATCTCCTAACCATAAACAAATCATTTAACTATCAAAAAGATTTTTTACTCTTTCTAACATCGTATTAAAAATTGAGACAGCTTGATAAAGACATTTTCCATTGTTTTTATCTGTGCTCTCACTCATTTCTTCAATGAGTTTGGGAGGGGTGATTGGTGGTATGCATGTGTATTTCCAAATTCCGGATTTTGGCTTTATTTTATGATTATCAGTTCAAATAAAGTGTAATTGCAAAAGTATGTACATAACAGACGGTTTAAATAGTGTGTTTCATTAGTCACTCCGTTCCTTGGTTTTCTATGGGCGTCGATAATCATGCAAAATGGCCAACGATTTGTGGTCATGTACCTGTTGTACGGAGGCTCTGACTTGCTGGCTTCGGTTGAAGCTGTCGCCGGAGGAAATAGAGCAGCGGTACCGCAGCAAGGAGATTGACAGGATACTGGAAAAGGACAAGCAAACACTGCGGCGGCAAGTCAAGCTATTACTACTCGGTGCGGGTGAAAGCGGAAAGTCAACATTCCTGAAACAGATGAGAATTATACATAAAGTGAAGTTTGAGCCGGAACTAGTGCGCGAGTACCAGCATGTGATATACCAGAACATCGTGAAAGGCATCCAGGTGCTGGTGGATGCGCGGGACAAGCTGGCCATCCCGTGGGAGAACCCGCGCAACCTGGACGTGGGCCAGCAGGCGCTGCACTTCAACAGCACCGCCACACTCGACAGCCGCCTCTTCATGCACTACGCGCCGCACATACACTCGCTGTGGCTAGACAGAGCCATTAAAAGAGCATACGACAGGCGAAGAGAATTTCAATTGGTAAGTGACTTGTCATATTTATGTGGTAAACAATGCCTGGTAGTTTGATAAATATAGCATTTTCTTTGTGTCTTCAATGGGTGGAATATTTACTTTGTTATTTTTCTATATAATTGTAAACAATAAACTAGTATTATGCTAATGATAATGTATTATACTACAAGAACCACTTAGAAGTAATAACTTGTTAAACATGGTTCTTTGATTGTAATTAAATGATATATTAATGCAAGTAAGTACATTATGTTTTTGCATATAGCAGCAAGTTAGATACTCCTTTTCCTTATTGACCTACTTTCCATGTCAATACAGTAGATTTGACTAATGGGTTAAAAATTCTGTGTATTTTAAACCCATTAGTTGATGTTATTATTTTCTAAAATGTATGGTATATTTTTAAATGAAGTTCTAGAAATTTTTTGAAGCTTTATCTTCAAAGTATAGCAGATATTATTCAACATCTTTTTTTAGCTACAATATGTAACCATTCTCTCAATATTGGATAGCTTAAAATATACACAATAATGCCTATACGGTCATCTGACTGGATAAATGAAATAATTGTAATTGCATTTCTTATCTGTGTTGATTAGTCACCGATGAGTTGCGTCATGCCTAAAGGCTTTGGTAGCAACACATGGTCACAAGATACTATTCATGGACTATTATTAAACTATTATATGTTTTGTATTGCATTGATAGAATTTGCTAAAATGGCTTTTCCTTATACAATATAGTATCACTCCATCACACTATAAGTTACTTTCCATTCTTTGTTAATTTGAGCATCAAAATTATATGGTTATGTGTAACCAATAAGTTAAAAAAAAACTATTCAAGCAATAGTCTTTCAATTTCCTTTATCAAAGTAATAACTAATGTTCTTTAAAAAGTTCTATTGTTAAATGTTTAAATGTCCAAAGTTCAGTCACCTAGTTGATTGACCTCAGTAATACGATAGCTGATATGCTGTTAATAAAGTGATATCAATTTTCATTCAATTTTTTTTTATCTCAGAATAGACCTACATACATTTGATACGGAGTGACTCGAGTAAATCTACATAAATTTATATTCAGAATATTTAAATTTATAATCTTATTTTCAATTGGATTCATAATACTTTGCATATAATTTCCTCAAGATGATTCATCACACCTGTGAATATAAATCATGTAATTGACTTATGATTTGTTGACAGTCATTAGCCATAAAATAGATAGGCAGCATATGAAGTGTGGATATTTTCAAATTCTGGATTTTGTGTATGTGTTTAACCTTGTTTCGTATTTGTTCGCGAATTTCTTTTATACAATCGTTTGTTTAGCATTTCAATGAAGAATATTCTTTCATTGTAAAAAGAAACACAGTTTGCCTGATTTACCTTAGTTCTCTATTTATAACATACATTTTTAGAACAACAGAAATTTTAGTAACAAGATTAATTTAAACACAACCTTAAAACATTACTAACTGATATTTAACATGATATAATACTATCATTTTAGGCAACACCTTATTGCATGCATCATTGTAATGAGTTGCCTTATCTGTATTACCTCATATTTGCCAACATAAGTATTTGATAAATTTCCTGAACCTGTTCAAATAGATAAGTTAATTTCATTAACAGAGATAACAATTATGTTCATGAGTTTGTTTTCTTTTGAACAACTTGTATGTGTCTATCTATTGTTGGTTTATGACTAGGTGTGAACCAGGGGGGCCTTTACGCCATTAGGGCGCAATTATCGACATTCACAAAGCTTCTTCACGCTAAGTGTTCTAGATTCTTAATTGACATTGATAGTATCAAGGATGCATTCAACTATTCTAACTTCGTATTGCTCTACTTTATTTGCTATTAATTAGCACTTTCAATAGTTACTAGAACAGATAAGACAATTTATTTCTTATCATTTATTAGAAATTAAAATGAATTTGTCATTTCGTCACACCTTAAAATAGTGAACCGTTATGCACGTCATGTTTCAATTTAGGTCTGAAGTATGTTCTCAGTGTTAAGTACCCGTAGTCACGATTACAATGCGAGGAAAGTAGGTAGATAAACATTGTAGCATTGAGTCCAGTTATTTATTATACCTAATTGTCAAACATTGTTTTGCTTTTTTAAATTATGTTTGAGAATTATATTTTATAAGTGTCCTTGGTAATGCGATTTGTATCAGTAAAGTAATAATGTCTTTGTGTTTCGTGTCAGCGACCACAATAATACACTGGCGCATTCAAAGTGGTTTATGGCGACGCATTCTTATCGTAAAAGAATTTTTATAAGGCTTATCATGCAAATAAGACTCGGCTTTAACCACATTGGTATACGTTCACGCTGTAATTAATGCGAAATTAGCGTGAATTCCCATTTAGCGAAGTATAAACTATTGTTGAACACTTCGTATAATTTGTTAGACATCATTCTTTGACGTCATACAAAGTTTTACCTAAAAATTTTCGGCCACTAAAAACTGGAGGCTCAACTTTTTGTGGGATGATGGAAGGTTTTTAAGCTTTTATTATTTCCATTTATAATTACTGTAAGATTAAGTTACAATTGGTAATGTTTGATTCTTTCCCATTCCAGAGTGATTCTGTGAGTTACTTCTTCGATGAGCTGGAGCGGATCGCGAGGTCAGACTACATTCCTTCACATCAGGATATTCTGCACTGTCGGAAAGCCACGAAAGGGATCACCGAATGTACCATAAATATAAACAACGTGCCCTTCGTATTTGTTGACGTCGGCGGACAAAGGACGCAGCGCCAGAAATGGACGCAATGTTTTGATTCCGTCACATCTATATTGTTTCTCGTGTCGTCATCAGAATTCGACCAAGTGCTATCAGAAGATAGGTGAGTTGTCATGTTTACTTTAGTTTTACAAACCTACAAAGGAAATGAACATATTACTCATTCGAACTAATGATCTGAGGATTGGTCTTTATACAACATGACCTTGATTTAAACCATATTTATAAAACAGTAAATTTTCCTGTTTATCCCAGTTTGAACACAGAAGTACTGTAACTAGTACTGCAAAGGACTATAGGCTTTTAGGCCTAAATTTCAGCCTATCGAGTCCTTTTTGAGACTAGACAAGCAAAATAGGCTTTTAAAGGCTTCGTCATTTTTAAAAGCCTTAACCCTTTTTAAAGTAGTAGGCTTTAAAAAGCCTATAGCCATTTTTAAGTAGTAGGCATTAAAAAAGCCTAGGCGTAGGCCTAGGCTTAGGCTTTTTTATAGTCCCACTGTGGTCTTTATAATTTATTTGTTTGTAGTATTGCGGACCATTTTTACCGATTAGTTTTCTGTCTATTTTTTGTTCATCCGTCCACCAGGCTGTATCACATGAACCGTTATACATATTAGCTAGAGCGTTGAAATTTTCACTACTAACTAATTTATAGTTAGTAGTACCTACTTAGTTATTTTCAATATTTTTTTCACAGTAGTTAGGTATGTAGGTCCGACTTGGCTTTATAGCCTAATAGCCTGAATAACCTTATAGGCCTAAGAGCTTCATAGGCTTCGTAGTCTTATTTTATTAATAAGCCTGAAACAAGGTTAGGCCTATTGTTAGGCCTTTAGGCTTTTAACCGAAAGGCTTGAATAGGCTTAACTCTAGGTCTGGCCTCTAGCCGCTGGAACTAAAAGGCTGAATAGGTTTTTAGCCTACTAGGCTAGTTATTTCTTAGGCTAGTCTTAAAAAAGGCCTAAAAGCCTATAGTCCTTTGCAGCACTAACTATAACTCATGCTGTCATCTGCACCCACTTTCCGACATACTTATAGATGTGTCTTGTTGTCACTTATCGTGAATGCATTTAGAATGATCAGTCCTTTTGTTAGAAAATTAAAGCCGCCCGGATCGTCCCGTCCCATGCCGTAGCTGCGTCATAGCCCCTATTATTTTATCGAGGGGAACTATTTATTGAAGTGTAATATGTATCTTATCTTACAATAATATATCTTATAGACATGGCCTTCAATATGTTCATAACACGACGCGTAGGTAACTATTATCAAATGTTTTTCCCACAATGAGTCAATGAATACCGGATAATAAATAAGATGTATCTCAATCTGCAGTACCTAACTCCGTCGTTTATAATATTTAGCGTACAATGAAACCGAATGCGTTAGTCATTCAAATGGCGCAATAGTCGTACGTGCCGGGGTACTTTAATGAAGCAAAAGGAAAGTGTGTGGATTTCCAAAATGTTCAAGTAAACATATTTATAGATAACGATTACTCTGCTCACCGAATACCAAAAATACAGCACAAAAATTCTTCAGCCGTTTTTATCAGAAATATCTCAGTTTTATTACCCTCGAAGGGAAATGGTTAATTTTATAGTCGTTAAATTCAACGCAAATAAAATGTACTACTTAATGTAGCGTCATCCAAGACGTGTCAATATTACGTGACCTAAATAAAATATCGTTTTAAAACCGCAAAGAGTCTTATTAATTAGTATTTTACTCAACTGCACAGGAAGAATGGCTGTTTAATAATAAGTCAACATAAATAATCTGGTATCGTCTAACGAACTAATTTGTAACATTTCAGGAAAACCAACCGTCTTCTGGAATCGCTCAATATTTTCGACACAATCGCAAACAATATAAACTTCAAAGGCATTTCCATTATACTATTCTTGAACAAGTCTGACTTGTTGGCCAGGAAGGTGGCGAGCAAGGAGACCGACATACGTTGGTACTACCCGCAGTTCACGGGCGACCCTCACAACCTGCGCGACGTGCAGATGTTTCTACTCAACATGTTTGCCAACGTGCGGAGGGAGCCTAAAACCACCCTCTACCATCATTTCACCACCGCAATAGACACTCACAACATTGAAGTCGTATTTAACTCCGTCAAAGACACGATTCTCAACCGAAACTTAGAATCTCTCATGCTGCAGTGACAAACGTCGCACAAACTCATTTGTTTCGTTTGTGATTACCTTGAGTTTTATGGATTGTTAAATTGTGATACCTATCGGTAGTATAAAGTTCCGCGTTTTATACTTCGTGTGCAAGTTGTATGCCGTTCGGTTTTGGGTTTTCAATGGCATAATAGAACGTATGTGAAAAGACAAGGCATGTGATGAATTAGTGACGATAGGCCTCGACGGTGGCCTACTTTTATAGTAATGGTTGTAAATAATATTGTGTGGCACATAATGTACATACCAAACTAAGAGTAGTTTGGTAGAGCTATGTATATCATATTGTAATGATACATTTGTATATCAGTATATTTATGACCAAAAATGTAGATTTTGCACTTGAAATGTATTGTTAAGATCACTTTTTGGACAATTTTATCGTTGTGTAACTACGCTATAAGTATTTACATGCGGTCAAGGGATTAGAAACAGTATACTGCATTATTGTACACTTTAGAATTAGAAGTATTTTGTAAACAACGCCTAGTGGGTATAGCTTGTCATGGACAAAGTGTACTACGAATGAATTACGCAGATTTATAACTTTGTTACCTCCGACTGTGGTTTGAAGGATTGGTCCTCGAGCAGTGCCAAGTCGAGACAAACTAGCGTGAGGTTGTCGTATTATATCAGTTAAGTAGTATTAAATAGTCACAAAGAGATTGCTCTAATAAGGTGCCACAAATAAAGGACATTGCTTTATTTATTTCAAAGACTTACAGTCCCGCTCGGGAATAAAATGTATGTAATAATAACTTTTAGATATGAGTTCATGAAATCTGTAAATGCTGTGATTGTATGGGAATATTAGGCTGTAAACAGCAACGAAATACTTTGTTACGGGAAACGTTTTATACGATTTACGATGAAGTAATTTTGACATGTGAAGTTTTGACGCTCAATTTCATTTCCATCTGGATATCACGTAGTTACAGCGATTGTAAACGTATACCTACTTTATGACGCTATTTCGCATAATATGTTTGTTCAACAATATCGAGAACATGTAGCAATTTTTTATTCTTAAATATAATCCGTCCCTTGGCACAATATAAAGCAAAGACATTGTAATCTCACTAGCTTCTATCGTGTATATTTTATTTACATAATATATGCAGTTTTGTACAATATACTTTATAATAATTTTAAAGGGCACAAATGTAGTCCTTTTGATCGTAAATTAGATGAAAGTAATATTAATTTTATTACGTCAGATCGGGTTAAGTGATCTGATTAAATTTTTTTATGATAATGCATAATTTTCGATCATAATAATTATACTCATTTAGCCGTGTAAGTTTTGTAAGCTTTAGTATATTTATTTGAAAACATAGTTGATTAAAATTTTTTTTATTTACAACTTTTAGATGAAACTTATCTATTTATTCTGTAAATTTTATATGAATGGTTTATTCGAGGCTATATGTGTAAATATCTATTTTAATTTTATTGTTCATATCTTGAGGTTGGTGAATCAGAGTTTTATTAGATCTGTTGGTGTTAATATTGGTTTGTATGAAAATATCTGAAATTAAAGTATACTTACCTACGTGGTGTTACACCGCGTTTAATAAAACCTGGTGTCATTGACCTGTAGTTTATAGATTTTATACCGCTGGGGCTGTTTCGGAAATTTCGGTATGTTTATTTTGGGGTTGTATTTCAATTACAGTGATAATTTGCATTTAATAGTGCCATTGTGTGGTGCAAACAAAACCACTAAAATGCTTGAAAATCAATGTCAACACGGTTTGACTACACAATCAGTTTTATAATCGGTTTCGGTGATGGCGATTCTACAGAGCATTATTGAATAAACTGTCTGGGTTAATCTTGAGAGAGGACAAGTATTTGGCCAATTAGCAATTAGCCATCTGCAGACTGTTTTTCATTATCATTCTTTTAAAATTGTAGCTGTCAGAGTCATAGTAAAAAAATGAGAGAAGACAGCACGTCATTTCAATTAATAATTAACTCATAAAACGACTTTGTTGCATTGCCTATATCTGGATAGTAAATTCGTAGGCATTTCTTTATTGGCGTAAATATCTCGCAAGGTTACTCGCTCAGACAGACAGTATGTAGTTATATGAAATGCTCGTGATCATCAAATCTTTGATATCTATGATTAAGTTTACAGTGATATTTTGACACAGAATTACGTAAACGATATCCAATTATTATCACGCATGTAATAAAAGATTAGAGACATGGAAACTGAATAGATTAGTGGCTAAATGGATTTGAATGAGAGCGCTGTAGTCATACTAAGGAATTAGGTTCAAAATTGTCTTTCCTGTTCTTGTTTATTAAGGATATAAAATCTTGTCTTCAGAAACCTACACGCCAAAAACTACATCGGGCATAGATTACACGGTTTTACTTCAAGTTCAGAAATTAGCTTGCTCTATCCTTAACTTTCGGAAACAGGAGAGACAAATTCTGTGTCTGTAGTGAGAAGACGTTGGGTGCAAGTGGAACGAGGGTCTCAAGTATAGCGATAAGTTCGCTGTGACGTGTGATAAGCTGCTGTTATTGCCAGGTCGCGAGGTAGATTCATTTGAGCAAACAACATAATTATTAAGATTGTAAATTATTGGCTTCAACTGCTAAATATTCCCGAGGCAAAGTTAACAAATCATTTTCATACTAAAGCCGTTTCCATTTTACGTTTTTGTTTTGTCTCTCTTTACAGGAAGAGAGATAAAATCAAAATATGACCTTATTTGCTCTTGGAGAGCACTTCGTTGCTGTCTATAATGAATATGCCACGCGACCTTAATATAGTAATTTATGAATTAAGCTTTAGGTGCCAATTTCTTATATTGCTCGAATATTATCCCTTTTGACATACATCTGAATAACTGAATTTATTGTACATTTACATCGAGGATATATTTGCCCAAGTAAGGAATAGCTCCTGTAGCCACAAAGTTGCGTCCTCAAATACAATTAAGGCGAGTTTAGGATTCGTTTAAAGTACAATTACTGGGACATGTAAATTTCTATTGTTTTGTGACAAAATGCTAATGTATGTAAGCATTTGAATACAATGAACAGTAGAATATTTTATTCGCAAAATGTATTATGACTTCGTTTGACTAAATCAATTGTACATAGCTAAATGTAAATATGATTCTATTTATTTAAAGTATGTTTTAATAAAAATATTTGAGTGTATATTTTGCTGTGTAATTTCGTTGATCGATTCGGAAAAGTTTTAAGTGCCTGTGTTTTATTTTGATCGCATAGGTACCTACTTGTATATCGTGGTTAGATATTTATCTATAATGTCGTATTTTTTAATTTCGTTAGAAGCAGGTGTGTGAATGAGGACGCAACAAAAAATACTGTTATAAAGCGACGAATTTTGAATATACGTTAGGAGTCGTTTACACTCATGTTATAGAATGCTGGAGTGTTGACAATACCTTTTGGAATTCCTCTATATTTTGTATACAGCCCAATATTTATTGTACAGTGTAATAAAATACCATGCATGTATATTTTTCTGTTTCATTTAGTAGCATTTATTGACAGTCATAACTATATTTATTTTTAGTGGATAAATATCGACTGAAAATCCAAGTGCCAGAACTTAATTACCTACCTACTTATGATTTTAAAAGACTACCGCAAATGTCCATGTATGAAAGCAAGATCGACATGTTTTATTCGAATAAAACATATTTTCGTTTCGTGTAGCGTCCGAATACATTAGTAAAATATAACTAACGCCTATCTGTCATTTGGTTAATTAATAGCAATTAATTGTAATAGTGATACGTACCAATTTGACAATAGATCGATGTTCCAAAATGAAGGCCATCCGACTCGTCCATTAGCTAATTGCAGTTGCAGAGCATTAATAAAGGGATCACTGGCCCAGATGTTTCACTTTAATCACACTGAGAATTTCGCTATCCCTTTTACTGGCGACGCGAAAAGATAGATAGTCTTTCTTTAATTTTTGTACCTAGTTTGTTCTTATTTAGGTAATAGTGTTTCTTGTTATAATGAATATAATACGATTAACCCGGTTATTTTAAAACTTAACTCCAAGTCTGTCACAATTCTGATCTCAAACTAAAGAACGTTCAGCTACATTGTGAGTCAATGATTGTTTCTAGTTTCTACCTATTTCATTGGTGGTTTAATTTTTACGTAATTAAAGTTGATTACTTTAGGTAGGTTCTCAAAACTAGTTAATTCAAGTTCTATAGTAATTCGTAAATGACATTCAAACTGGCTTCAGAATTTTGGTTCCTATTAAATTAAAACTTCACGGAACTATTTGAAATTCAAATAGTTATCCTTTGAGGAGCCTTTGTTAAAGGCTCTTTATCGTTTGTTCCGGAACTCCGGAATCTTTAGTGTTTAGATAATTTAATACTAAAAACTTTGTTCGAAACTTTAGATGATTTTGTAAGGTACTAACAAGTTGTTCTTGCCTACCTTTAGGTAAATAACAAACTCGCGGAGTACCTACCTACCTGCATATTTTCTTCTACTTTAGTACCTTACCTATACCTATAGGTAGGCACATGCAGGTGTTCTTTCACTCCATGATGAAAAGCAAGAGACTTTCCCTTAGTAATAATGGTCGAAATCAAAATACGTGCGAATGTTGATGAGGATCGAGCATTTTGTATGAAAAGTTCGTTTTTTTTAATATTTCGATTTTTCAACGCATTTTTCTCGGGGAATGGTGTTCAGCTTCAAGATTTTTTTATTCAATAGATTATATCTACCTGTGTCTGTTGGTACATAGCTACCTATGTCTTAACTCGAGCTACGTTTACAAATCAATAAGACGTTATTTCCTGAATTGATTAATAGGTATCATCCGTTTGTACGAATGATTGGTCGAATCTCGGGAAAATATTGACTCTACGTGTCGGGTTTCTTTAACTAGGTAATAATACTCTTTCTCTAGGTACTAACATTTGTATGTGGGTAATAAACTTTCGTAATAAAGTAAAGTCAGCTGCCAAATAGATAGATAAGTTACAATATCTAGACAAGACAGGTACCTATCTACTTACCTACTAGCTATCTATTTAATTCACATAAGTATGTTCCTAGTTATTAAAAGTCTACAGCGAGTTGTAAATAGCATCAAAACTCCTTAATAGGTATCTTAGCAGCGAGCGGCTTTTCATCCCGTCAAACTATGTCGTAAAAGATTTATGAAAACTTTTTGTGTAAGTAATTAAACTTTATTTTTGAGCGTCATAAAGCGGAGTGCAGTCTCTTGGCTTTACGAGCTGCTTTCTATGAAGATTTACTTCCAAAGGTAGTAAAAGTTAAAGAGTGTTTAGAAGAAAATTCGTGTAAACTTTTGAAAGCATCAAATATTCACTCTCTTAAAAATGTTAATTAATTCACTTTGATACCTTCTGTAACTTTTTGTTTTTAAGCTAGGTTCCAAAGAGATTTGTCTGTCTTTAAGGTGTAGAGCTCTGGCAGTTTATATTTTAAAATAATGCTTAATTAAATAGTAAGTGAGTAATAGCTCTTTTCAATTAATGTCTGCAAGGTATGATATGTAGCAAGGTGTGATTTCAAAAAGAAAAAAGAAATGGTGTGAAATCAAAGCAAATCGGATGATTTAAGCACAGATAGATACTAAGAACTGTAAGAACCTATTTTACAATAAACGTAAGTATAGGTATTATTCTTATTATCTCATCTTTATTATACCTCTATATACTTAATACAGCGGTAACGGTCAATACCTTCCTACAAAATAACCTACCTATTAACTTATAAAACGAGTTCCTGACCGCCCAAATACCTACCGTTAGCAGACTTTAGAATGCTCTGTAAATTCAGCCCAAATTAGTTTTGGTAAATGCTGGTCAATTTGGTGCAATCTTCGTCGCTATTTGCAGCCATTTACGGGTGCCGCAACTCTCACTGCGCTGCGGGTGATTTCAATCCAATTAGATCGATTGCCTTCAGGATTAGAGGCGACCAAGAAATCTAATACCACGCTTTATTTAAGAACCAATCGTATCCTGTTAAAGCGAGCTAAATCCTGCGGTGGACTGTGATAGACTACTTACTGACATACTAGATATGCATTCATCCTTTGAAAAATGTTCTTGACCTTTAAAGTACCTAATTTATATTATAGGTACTTAGTATAACCTAACCTTAACCTTTTGTATAAATTCTGTTTTTTTCTGTCTCTATGTACTATCATCTTAGAATAAACTGTTAAACTGTTAGTTATAGGTACTATTACAGTTAGCCAACCAAATCTCGAGGTGTGAAATCTCGAGTCTGTGAAACTGTAGTGCTTAGGTGAAGAATTGGAAGTTGGTAGGAACCTACCTATACACAATACCAACACAATACTCAAAAAATGTTTTCAAAATACGTAAAAAAATATTATCTGGTTTTAAAATTTATTTGTGAAACAATTTTCGGCTTTTATACTATAATACTTGTATTCGTTACCACTACATAATATGTTACTTTAATTAATATAAAGCCACAAGAGCCACTGCATACACCTACCAGAGGGAAAAGTTTAAAAACATTGTTAAATTCTAAAAAGTCATTTGTTGAGTGGTTGTCCTAGTCCAACATCCAATTTTATGCACGTTCACCAAAAAGGGTGTTTAACAAAATAAATAAAAGATTTTTTTGGTGATAGATATTGAAGGTTCCCTGTGAATGTGGCGTGGGGAAGCAAATATCCGTAAACAAGGCTCGTAAATATTTCTCTGTGCGGCAATATAAAATCATTTGTGCTTGAAATTTGTGGTCCACGAGGAATTGAACACGGGTTTGTTTTGTATCTTATAAATATTTTGAATAAATACTTATGAAGTTAGGGTTCTTTATGAAAAACAGAGGAATAAAGGTCCAGCTTTTTATTATAAAACTAAACATTAAAGAATGTACTTAATTGTATACCTAGAAAATCTAGGCGTCCATTTTTAAGGTACTTATACTTTTGAGATAGCTATAGGGTGCTTTAATGTTTTTGACCCTTTATTTAGTTTTAACCTTGGTAAAGGCTCACGACTTTAATTTCTAGCTTTTTATATAAAAAAATGAAATATAGGTGCGCTTTCACGCGCAAGTGAAGCGATATTTGCCGGTTGACACTTTGATTGGCGGAATAAATCACTCCTTGCTCGAAACCTCAAATTAAACGTCCGCCTACAATTGCTTTTTGCACCGCGATTAATTGGCTAAAGGGATTTCGTGAAGTGCCCGTAATTCGTTATTGGACATTCATTACAGACCTCTATGTAATAGGCTATGTGTTGTACTTACACATATGTTTAAGGTAGGTATATCTCTTGACTAAGTTTATGAGAGTTTTATGCTTATTAGTAACTAATACATATTACCTCAATGTTTTGTGATACCTAAGAAACGCGCTGCATATTAATGTCTTAGCATGTGACACTACTTATCTGTGACTTTTTTAATCACTTTATTATCAAGGTTTTAGGCACCTACTTAAATAAAAAAGAGTGACTTTTCATTTTACGTAAAAGCTTTTAGCTCATATTTATAGAGTTCACTTCCCCACATTTTTAGCCTCGAGTTTCCTAGGTCGAGACTTCGCAGTTCAATTTAGGTGCTTGAGAACTTTCAGGAGCTATTGTTACGTACGTCTTGTAGCAGCTATTTTAATGTTGTACCACCGAGCAGGTGCTGAAGTTTGCCTTTTAAAGTCCTAACTAAGAATTCATGCGATGCAATAGATATATGGCTATCAAAATAAACTTACTATAGAAACGAGAGTATGTTCTGCACAATATTATACTTCCGTACGCACTAGTGATATGGCCACAGTTACGGCGTATTTTCGGCTTGGCGAGGTATTGTCATAGTTTCAACACAAACGTCAAACCGCAAGCGCACCGCACCAAACCTCTGCTAAAGAAGTTAGATGTGCTATGTTCTGAATTAAAAAAATAATAATTGAGTATCGCTGTGATTTTTACACTGACCTACATAACATACACATTTTTAATTCGATACTAAATCTTTTCAAAACAACTAAATCAAAATTCAATCGATACGGTCCCGATTGTTTATAATTCAAATAAATAAACCCTTATCTATTTTTTATGTGGAAACTCACTGCATCTGCGGTTTGTATAATTTTATAATTGAATTTGCTTCGTCCATTTCCGTGATTTATGGGTTAATATCGCTTTTATGAATTAGGGCACAAGATTATACTTTTATTACCATTTAAGTGTTGGGAAGGATTTTATATGCTTATTTATTTTTTAAATTGTGCCTATAAGAAAATGATTTATCAACTATACGGTGGACATAATCTAATAACATCTGGTTGTTACATTAGTTAGTTATAGTATAGGACATAGGTAATCCACCAGAGAGTACCTACTCAACAAATCTATCTCACGTGGGTTTATACATTGCTAAGTAATAAGCCGTGAGATTTGAAAACGAAATCTCTTTTTCCGTACATGGCGGCGGCGGCGTGAAGTGTTGTTACCCGTTCAGAATGGCAATATTTGGATGTAGCCTGAGAGTCGTCGGGTGGTTCTTTAATTAGAAGCAAGCTGAGTTTATTTGACGTCATTAGAGGGCAGCGGGCTTTGAAAACACCGCGATTCACTCCCAAGCTCGTTACGTCCCGAATTTGTGAGACGCAATGCGCCAATTTCGACGACCTTTTGATTTAGGTTTTAAAACATCAATAGTGTTTTGAAATACTTAAAAATATATGAAAAGGTATATTTTTTGCTCCATCGTTGGCTTTAATGAACAGCGTAGTTACCTACTACATTTTGGAATCCATATCACAGCACATTATTTAATCACGTACGTACTTACTTACCTTAATTACGTATTAAACTAATTCACTTCATTGTACCTCTTTAGTATGGTAAGCAATCTGGTCTATACATATAAATGTAAATATTATATATATATATACCTACTATTATTTTACAATAATCGTTAATTATAATCAGCATTTATGGGGTTTCACAAGCATAATTAATACCGTAACAGGTTATTAGGTCCTACTCGTGGTGTGTGAATATAATACTGATTTTCGTTACGTATAGAACATACAATTTAGTAAAGAGTGTTAAGGGCTTCTATCATTAGTGCATCCTCAAGCAATTTGCCGAGTTATACCTGCTGGAATATATTTGCGGCACACACCGCTTGCAGGCTAAATTGGACCGGATGGGAGTACGGGCCACGTTTTAGGTCACCGAATTTCGCATTTACCTACACGCGTTTCAGCCGTCTGTCTGTATTACGCTTTCTAATTTGTTTATAAACGAACGTATTTGGAAACGTTTTGATTTGAACAGCGAATTGATATTTCAATTCATTTTTTAATGTTGATTAAGGATTTCAATATTAAAATGAGAGGTTGTGAGAGTATAATGCTAAATGTTAGTAGGTAAGTTCAATTTTTTTCGACAGTGTTCTGATGATTGTTGATTTAGATGTTATGAGTTACAAGAAAGGTTTTGATAAAGGCATTTCCCAATATTCTATGACTTTGTTATAAAGGTAAAAGAAGCGAGAAAACTTTAAGTAAGTTAAAAAAAAAATATGATCCGAATTCTATGTAATAGAATCAGGAACTAACTGAATAAATTGAACATCGAATCCGATTGTCGATTCTTTAAAAATCGGGTTACAAACGGCGTGACCACAGAGCATAGCAATCCTGAGAGTATAATGTAATTAATTAATCCTCGCAACAGAAAATTAAAACGTTAGCTGATGAATTTTAAACTCAATTTGTGTGCAATTGATCGGCCGGCAGCGGCCCACTGAATGCTAATGAGATTTATCCATCGCCGCTATATTGAAGCGGACCTACACGTGCGAGTTCAATTCTATCGTTCATGGAACTAGCTTCGTAGGTACACTCAACTACCTAGTTATGTTACCCCTTATTGGATTTCATTAAAAACTTATACGAGCACCATGTTCATTCGTCAAACATTGCTTTAAGCAATAAGGACTTGTATATTGTTGTAAGCATTAGGAACTCAAGTTACGTTGTAGATACTCGAATTTTTGTCAATGTTAGAATGTGGTATTGAATTTAATCCGAGTTCAATATAATGAGTTTAATATTAAGTTCTTTCGAAAATATATCTACCAACCTACTTTATTCAGTTCTATTATTAACTACCCATTAAAATAATTGAGGCATATCTCCTCAATAGAACACAGACGATCTTCACCACGTCACAAATAAGTCTCCACGATTGGCCAATATAGTTTGATCCGTGAAATAATTTATATAAAGGGATAGAATTATAAATTGTAGCTGTATCCAGGGTCCAGCTAAAATAGCTGCGTAGTAATGGGACGACGGGATAGGTTTCCGTTGATGAGGGTGTAAAAGCCATCGACCGGAAAGCTGATAGCAAATATGGCAATAATACGCGACGAGCGTTGTCGACGCGTGATACGAGTACGAGTAAGTAGGTATAGTACCTAACTATCAAGTAGATATTGCTTGTATTAAGGCCCAGGCGGTTCATGTTCCTTTTGCTACGACCGTCGTAGCAATCTGCTACGAGCGTAGCACTACCAATCATTTTTCGCTACAACGATAGAACAAGACTCTTATTAAGGCAAAGATTTTTGTTTAAAATATTTATATTTACTACAATAACCAGTAAAATTAACCTTCAATTTTTGAAGACCAATTTCAGAAATTGCTTCGTTGAAAATGTTCTAAGTAATCCAGGCGTTATTTAGCAAGGCAAGCTGAAAATTCGGCTGCTTGCTCCAAGAATTACTTTCACTTCAGCGGCTGGAATAGAGCTAGCTTCAGCAAACATTCATTAGGGAGATCTGCACATGTGAAGACTATCTTACCTTGATTCTGCTACTAATTTTCCGTTAACGTCTTAGCTAGTGTATACAGACTTGCTCCTATGGTTAATTGAATCTACACGATGGATCTTCAAACAAACTGTTTCGCTTAGAAGTGACAGGTAAACGCTTACAATTATAATATTTACAGGTTTGATGTTTGATAAATTAGAGTACCTATTTATCAAACTAAATGTCCTTAATAAATAGAAATGATGACTGTTAATATAAAAAAGGTAACTAATACATTTCTAATTTTGTAATGGTCTTGGTACACTTCCTAATTATTGAGTGAAGTGGAAAGCAAAAGTTTGCTTACCATCAAGCAGGTTAACAGTTTCTACCATCACCTAATCCCTGCTACTTAATATGTGTCGTGAGATGTAATAAAAGTTTGATGATTACTTCATTTTGTGTTAGCGACCAGCCAACAAGCTTAAGTTTACTTTGCGATCGTAAAATTGAGCTCCGCAGCCCGCGTCGCGCGTCTCTCCAAACAATATTGGCTGACAGGCTGACAGCTCACTGGCGTTGGCAACCCCTACACACTTTGCCCTTCTGATCGCTCAATTTATAAAAGATTCTTTTGCTCCTCACTTGTTCCATCACTGTTCAGAATTGCCGCCGATATATCGAACCGGAAGAGAGTCAGCAATGGTTACCGAACTTAAGAATTGCTCGTATAAACCGGACGTAATATGTATGGAGTAAAATTGCGTAATTCAGTCACGCACCGACTCATTCAAGTAAAACGAGCAACTCATCGTGGGAATATCTCGTTTTTTTCTTATTCAAAACTCGACACCTAGCCTGTACTTCAATATAACGAGAGAATTCCGCTAAGTCACCGTTTTTTTTACTTTATTCAATGAAATTCTGAAATCCACGCTCATTCTTGAGTCTTGTCTTTTTTTTTATTTTTCTTTAAGATCCTAGTAAAAGTATAACTTTTTAAGATACAGGGCGCAAATTCTGATCAACTTTGTTTTTATTTCTTGTATACTACTAGGTATAATATATATATTTAATGAATACTAATAATTATTTTTATTTATACTATTATAGTACTTTAATTCACAGGCGTTTTTAATAATTTAAAAGAGAAAACGATCTCAATTTCGTTTTGAGCCTAAATAAACGCGGCACAAGGCTATTGCACAAAAATACGTATGAAATGGTCGTTGTAAAAGTCCCATTGCGGCACTATTATCGCGTTGACACGAGGCGACAGGAAAATAAAGAAACTACGTATGTCTTTGTTCGTGTAGTCATTGTAAACGCTCCCTCGCTCGTCATTATTAAGAGAAGCTGCGAGAAGTTCCGCAGAGTGTTTTCCTATCCCGATACTGTGCCTGACATGTATTGTTGACGGGAATTCTGTTTCACGTGGCAGAGAATCCTGATTTTTCGGAACGAAAACAAATTGCTATCGTCATCTTATGTTCGCGTCTATTTAGCTTTTTAATTGAGCCTCCAGATGAAAGAAAATTATATATTAAAGTTTTGGCAAATAAGAACATATAAAATCCGTAGGTGATAAATGGAGGTTTTACTTATGGTAAAGAGGCTTTATGAAATATTAAACAAAGTAGGCTTTTACAAAATAATTACGCAGTAGCATTTCTGGCGCAGCTTTGTTTCAGAATTTTAAGAAAAAAGATGATATACTCGTATCCCTAAGTGCGTTCATATCATACAGACTAGAAGAACTTGACAACAGTTCCCGCTCAAAACTTTCACTAACTTCAAAATTTTTGATGTTAACTCATTGATAATTCCGTTTTGCTCTAGTTGCCTTGAAGTTACAGTTATTTATTATAGTGTAGGTGGTATATATTTTACAAAGATGTCAGAACTAAATTATTAACTGAATATAAGTATTCAATAAATTATCGACCTAAAAATGTGTTGAATAAATCAAATTTATTCTTCTTTATGCTTCTAAAGATTTATTTAGAAGCAAAGAAGAATATATATACAAACCAATCCCAACAGATTAAGTCAGGAATGGAAATTAAAGTTAACCTCTAAACCGCGAACTCGCCATTGGAATACATTCGTTGGTATTTTGATGAGGAATTTACGTGAGAGCTTAGGTCGATTAGTGGCGTGTCGATGAGTTGGACGATTTAATCCGCCGTGTGTCCCGCTAGATAATGTACGTGGCTTGCACTCCATCCCGACGTGCTTAATACACGGGCCGTAATGCGCAATGACCGCTCCCATCTCATTCACTTCACTGCACCAACGATTTAATTAAAACCTAAAGCTCACACTGGACTGGACTGGCCTGGACTAAATGTCAGGCCAAGGAATTTAACGTGGGTGTTAACTTTTAGTACGTAAATAATTACAGTGGTGAAATATTGGGTCTTGCGGAATTTGCAAGTCAAAGTAGGGCCGCCTCGCCTCTGTTTATCTATATTACAAAATGGCCCGTTCTTACACAACAACAACGATATTTACTTAGTTTGTATAACACTGGTTGACCCGACAACTTTATTAAATAATTACGGCCGAGTGAATTACTTAAAACAGGTAAGAAAATGTAAAGTTAAGCGACTGCTTTAATATAAAAGAACTTTTTATACGAAATAACACGAAAACCATTAGGAATAGGAAATAATGTCGATTCAATATTTCAGAGAATAGAAAATGGAACGCGAGCAAGGTATATTAAATCCGCGCATTGTTGTCCCAGTTGTTGTGAAGAAATAAAATTTAATGGCAAAACTAATTAGCCAGATTATAGTCAATTTTACAATGACATAGTACACTGTCGTTTAGCGCAACGACGCACTATCACCAGTGGCCAAATTACCATATTAAGGGTTTACGGGCGGTACAATTTGCGGGGTAATGATAATAGCTGGAGGGACCTCAGGGCGGAGGTTGATGTGGTGTCGTCTTCTAATATTCATATCACATATGCTCACGGTCGCAGATGCTACGGCCAGGGTGCAAGCCTCCCTGACTTTATTTGTTCTTAATAATAAATGTAAGCCTGTGAATATCTTTATTTATGTGACGGCATACCGGTAAACAAATAACCCGTAAATCAAGATGAATGCTCAAAAACGTTGCAGTATAAGATAAATGAAAAATAGAAGTAGGTAATATTCGAGAAAGCTTGTATCCCTTAAATTTTAACGTGCACTAGACGTGCATTTTAGGATCACTATGTTGTCGAGAATATTTCCTGAATTATAACAACAGCTATAAAAAAACCAGGAACAAGGCAGTTAGTCCAGTCCGTAACACTCTCAAATAAATATATAAGTCTTTATAAATATTAAGATACCAAACAACAGGGTCCCTGCAATTGATTTTTCCAGTAAGTTATTTATTCATTATTCACAAGCAGGCCTTGTGAATAATGAATAAATAAATACTTACTTATTTTTTAAGAATTAATAATCAGTACGACATTAGGTAATAGGTTAATATCGAAACGATTACTCTAGTTTGGCTTAAGAAACCGATCGCGTTTAAAGTACTGCTACACAAAGACAATGGCACCTTCTTGAGAAAATGTGTAATTAGTGTTAAATGAGTCAGCCTAAGTTGGAGCTGTGGCGGGCCAATCTACGTAATGGGCGATCGAGCGGCTCGTATGTCAGAGCGCCAGATGTGCGCATCTTGTCTCCGACGACGACGGCGTAGCGATATGTGAACAATCTTATTCATGTAACTTAAAGTTCAAGTTTATTACAAGCACTTTGTAAGGGCAGTGGAATTATACTTTTTAAACGTGAAAAAACTTTTACTACAGTACAGGTTGTTTGCATTCAAGAGCCAGGATTTCAATTCGTCAATTTATTTCCAAGTCTTAAGTTCTTACTCCCTAATTAGTTAACTACTAAGTAAGAGGGCGTTTACATACCTTCGCTGACGACTTCAAGTCATTTCAAATGTAGAAAAGGATAAGGTATCAGACACAAAACAAGTGATTTATCCACTTCATATTTATCCTTAGAAAGAAATAAAGCAGCTTTATTGGAGTCCGTTCGGTTCGGAATTTGAAATAAGACACTAGCTCACCTAGCTACGCTGAGCTCTACGAGAAAACGCTGAAGCTCTCAGAGAATCTTATCTTTCTTAGATTTAACAAGTGCATACTTCAGCTTTTTATTAAGTTTTTAGTCACAAAGAATTCTCAAAATGTGTACGTACATACCTGGGCATTCAAATGTAGTCGTAAGTGTGAAAATTCAAGAAAGTTGGAGGGAGAAAATGTTTTTTGTTGTTGCGGAAAACTCTATTTGGTTACAAATAAAAACACATTTTTTTCTAGGCAAAATATTGGTTATTCTAATACTCTTTGCTAATGACTTTATAATTGCAATGTCAAAGAAAATGAAATTATGAATACGGGTGTCAGAAAACGAAGCGGGAAATGCGAGTGGTGTCAGTCGCGTCACGTACCAAGCAGCCCATGTGGCGGACAAAGACGCGCTCATGTCAGAACATTTTTGAAAAATGAACATTAGGAGCGAGACTACTACTTGTGGGCAGTTTCATATTTTTATAAACTATCCTTCGAATCGTCGTCGACGTGAATTTTTTTTTAGCCAGTGTTTAATTAATAAAAGGTTAAATATAAAAAGTGTTCCAAGGTGGCGGCGGTGTTCAGTTGAATGGCATCTACGAACTAGAAAAAGCCTGAAGGTAAACGTAATCCATTTCACGCGTCGGTTATTTCGACGTAACGTCAAAATCTAAAATATTCCGAACACTTCGCCTTCAGGTATAAGTATTTATAATAATATAAAGCGGTTTATACATAAATACTATACTTAATATTATTTGTATATCAATGTAGGTACTTAAATGGAGTTAATGTAAAAAAAAAATAATTATAATCATCATTAAACTTAAGAGCTTCGCTCTTGTCGGTGGAGTCTACGCCACTCTGTTCTATTTTCTGCCGTCCTTTTGAGCACCTGGTACGACACAACTTCTATCCCCTCTTTCATTTGATCTATGTAAGTTCTTCGTGGTCTCCCTCTCTTCCGTTTTCCTTCTACTTTTCCTTCCAAGATGTTTTTTATAAAGTCGTCGTGTCGTATCAGGTGACCCCGCATCTTTCCTCTCCTTTCAGCAATGGTCTTTAAAATGCCTCTCCTCTCGCCCACTAATTCCAGAACCTCTTCATTAGTTTTCTTTTCCTTCCAGCTAATCCGTTCCATCCTCCTCCAACACCACATTTCAAAGGCTTGCAATCTATCTCGGTCGCGTTGTGTCATGGTCCACGTTTCACTTCCGTACAGTGCAATGCTCCAGATGTACACTTTGATGAGGCGTTTGCGAACTTTTCTAGAAATATTGGCTTTAAAAAGATATTTTTTGCCGTTAAACGCTTTCTTTGCCATCGCTATTCTGGCGATAATATCTGGTGTACATCTGATGAGATGTACACCAGATGTACACCAGATATTAATTATAAATGCCATGAATATTCGCTCCCTGTTGAATAGCATGAATAGCTGGTTAGACGCTAAAGCGCTGGAAGCTGAAATACATTGTAACACTTCAATCAGCTTGAGAGTTTCCTGAGAGCTAACTTGGGGATTCACATTGTCACGTCATAAAAATGGAAACTACGAAATGAAAATATAAATTGTAACAATTTTGCTTCATTCGCTTACAAAGTTTGCGAAATAGTCGAATTTGTGTCGGAGGCTTCGAATCCCGAATTATTGTGGTGTTTGTTTTAGCTTGTTAAAACTGCCACGTTTTGCCAGTAAAAAGCAAAAACCGCACCACGAATTGTATCTGACGCAAAATTGTTGTTTTTTTGTCCAAAACTCTTTGTTGGTGTGCTGCGTTTGTTAGAGGCCGCCGCCTGGGGCTCTATAATGTGTTAATTTGTATAACTTCCACGTTTTAAACTTTAGGGTTCAATGTTTACGAAGTTCGACAGGGTTTGGCATTGGCTGTAAGTACCTACCAACCAAAAATGACGATATTCTTGTACTTTTATAACTAACTGAATTATTTATTAAATCTATATCGGGTAAAGACAGAGTAATTTCTCGATTTACTAAATATGCAGATTCAGAATCACAAGCAATACTTGCTTTAGCTACCTTCAAGGCGCAAAAAGCATGAATTTTAAAATCTTTAAAGCATACTCTGCGGGCCACTTATGTTTATGCAAGATGGTTCTAGGTTTTCAATTATGCATGCAAAGATAACACGCTTTTAACTTTTTATTTAAACGGCATAGAGTTCGTAGGTAGAGGTATAATATTACAGAAGTTTTTCTTCCTAGGATTCCTTTTGAACACCCACTTTTGCGCGGTTATTTCATATTGCGGGAAACTTATATTTTATACTTAGTATCAGCTACCTAGCTACCGGAAAATGTTGGTAAATATTGTTTTAAGTTTTTACAATCTCATAAGTTGAAGTACCTAAATGTTTTTTAAAATATTTACTTTAAGTTATGAGAACCCATTGCATTGTGATACAAAAATAGATACTGTATTTGTTAAAAGTAAGTATAGTCTTAAGCAATTTCAGGTCTGGAATCTACCAAAATATTTATCAGCTATAACCGAGACAACTAAATGTCAACGTTGGAATGCGTTTGTACTAGAATACCCTGAGGTATTTGACAGCAATTAGCTGGATTGGATCCAGTAGGTCGAAAACATAACAGGAAATGTCCGCGTCTTACCGAAATTACTCGAGTTTCTTGAGGTTATTGTACCACATACTATCGTCTTTTGTTTACTTTTTCTTTACGCTTATTACTAAATAAGATGGAATAAGTACCTAGGTACTTAGCTTTTCTTCTGGCATATTCTGCCGTACCGGTACGATCATGCTAGGTATTAAATGTTTACACTTATTCAAAATCAGTCAAATAAATAAAGCTGAGAGACAGTATGTTTCCCACAACTGAAATTCCTCATGAAAGTAATCGGAGGCATAGGTAACCAAGCTAAAACATTATAAGTGTCTGCAGGGGCAATTCTGATCACTTATTTTAGCGCTTTTTTTCAGATACAGCGCTGTCTATGGGCTGCGACTGTTTTGGTTGTTTAATTAGGTTACAAAGCGCTCTAGTGTACTGTAGGACTGATAAGCAAGCACAGTTCCCGCGACAAAGATCATGTTGCTTTCTTATAAGTTCTCTGTTCTCATTATCGTCCTGTAGCGAGAAAGCGACCAACTCTTGACACGATTACTGTACTAGTCCTGTTGATCAGAATTGGGAGGCAGGTATAAAATTAACCAGGTTGAAATGTGTGCCGAATACTCGTAGTAATGTAAACATGTACGTAACCTGCGTCATAATTTGCGAATGAGAACGTAATATTTCACGATACGGCTGTATGGGAGTGTAATGTAATTATAGAGCAGACCGGCCGAAACTCAATTATCCGTGGGCCGGGTTATGTCTTGCAATATTGTGACACGGTACAAGTTGACCAAGGCTCTTTTAGGAAAGGGATAAAGGATAAAAAGAGAAATTGTGATAAGTCTTCAAGTCATTATTGTTTTGGGGTTTTCTATATTAGCTGTCCCCAAAAAAAGTTACCAGTAGGTACCTATTTATATTTGTAATGGTCCAAACAATTCAAATCTCTTTTTTTAGCCTATATTGTCCCACTGCTGGGCAAAAGCCTCTCCCATGCTTCTCCACACTTCTCCAAATCTCTAATGACCAAAAAATTTACAGATGTAGCTTACTAGACCTATCAAAAGAGATCATAATAATTATGACAATTGCGTAGATATCATTCTTAAATAAAAAGAAATATATCTATTAGTATTACAATTATGCATACGTTAGGAATCTAGCTATTGTGCTATTATAGCACAATGTCATCCGTGGTCTGGAGACACATTTTAGGCTTCAATTCTCGTCACCTATAACTTGGAGACTACGAACCATGTCCGAATCCAAAGGTGGGTGGTCATAACAAGCCAGTTACGCAGTTAAGTAGTATTGCTCGCTTTCCGCCAATATTGTAGCTTATATATCGCCGGAAGGTGAACTCTCTGTTATCATATTACATACGAGAAACTTCCTGTTGCTAATGTAATGATTTTTGATTAAGTTGATGCTATGTTTTTTGCCAAATAAATCGCAGAATTATATCTGCGTTTTTGCACTAAAGTTGCTTTTGATTACACATAATTCAATGCGACGAGACGCCTAATTATGTGCCTGTATGAGCGTTTATATATTGTGTTTATAACTAACTCAACTTTATGATTTTTTATTAAAGCATCAACTACTCAAGTAGTCTTTTCTAAAAAAAGGTAAAATCTCGATCCTTGAACACGGGGAAAATAATACCCGTGTTATGAGATTCTTTCTCCGCAATAATTGCTGTACAGTAAATTATATAATGAACCTTCTAGACAGACAGTTTTATACAAAATATATGAGTTACAGGATTAAAAATAGCATCTTTTAATAAAAACATCGCGCTGCTGTTAATTAGTGAACATTTTAATTGGCTATGATTAGCAGGATTTATCGCTGTACATTTTTACTGCCAAGCCAAAGTAAAAGTGAAAAATTAAATTTTCCTCAGACTCATCTTTTAAAATGAATCTAAATCGGCTTGCTTACATTTTATTATTACTTATATGTATTTAAACCTGCCTAATCGCTGTCAATAACGATCTGTCTTTCTTACAAAAGCCGAAAATGATAAACCGATATGCGGCACGACACAATCATTGAGTGAGACAATACAACAAGATATGTTTACAATCTGTGAAAGGCCGAAAGAACCTGTGTGATGCACAGATTCCTAAATAGTGATGTACTTACGTAAGTACAGTCAATACACTGTATTAACAGCAACTAATTGTGTTTGACCCACTTTTCAATTTATACCGTTTGCTTTTTAAATAACGAGTATAGATTTTTCAGATACAATGAAATTTCAGAAGTATTTAAAAGTTTATTGCTTTACAATATTAGATTTTGTTCATTTGCTTCATTTTATGGTAATCACCTATTTGTGGATTGATGGAAATACGAAGTTATTTATTTGGAATTGTACTCGCATGTAGTACCTAGGATCAAGTGCCTATACCTACAAAGAAGACACCTCTTATTGTGACCAAAAATAAACCTACTCGTAGGTATTCCTTAGTTGAACACGAATCTTATAAGTTTATGACTTTTAAAATATCTTGAAACGTCGACGAATGCCGGCATAATATGATTATAAGTTCTACATTTCCATAGCAATCAATTGTATACTTCCTATGATGTGAACCGCCGCCGCCGGTTGTTATGTAGGACACCCCACCTAATGAGGGCTCAGAACTCCTAAGTAAGCTCCTCACCACTCCGCGGCACTCCTCGGAAACCGGTCGTGAGGGAAATTTTGATTGGCGTAATTTATTTATCGAAAAACTCGAGAAATCCCTCCTCAGCTGAATTTATCTGGCAACAGAAAATGTTTTTCATTCCTTTTATTCGATTTGTGGGATCTTAAGTTATACTTTGGTGTTTGATCATTTTGAGTTTACAGCAAACAATGATGCGTATGACGCATCAACAATAATGCTTAGTTTATGAATTGGTGCATAATTTTATATATTCTATACTACCTAGCTGTGTAAAGTAAGGTAGGCAATACCCTCTGGAATAAATGAGTTTTTTCATACTCGTAGACTCAATTGACGCTACCTATATGGATATGATCATGACACCTATTAAATAAATAAAATATCAAAAGCCCGTCAACAGCAGTCATGTATACTTTATGCCTGTAATTTTGTCGCGCAATTAGTACCTAACTCGTTAGTATCAACTTCTCGTATTTCATATTTTGGTAGTGCACTGAAAAAATACCCATTATTTAGAAGTGAAACAAATTGTTGCTATCATTTTTCATGGTATCCCGGCGGATTTATTTTCTAGTTGCAGTTCGTGATTCGTGGTCCACTCTCCGAGCGAAGCGCGCTCGTTCGTTTTGTTTCTTTAATCTATTCTATTTTATTTTCCATGGTATTTTGCTTTTGCTAGTTTGTTTGTAGATATAAAATAGATTAGCTCTTTTATTTTTAACGAGTTTTGATACAATCAATAAATAAAAATATAACAAGTGATTCCATGTTGATAGAGTAGTTATTTCATTATAACAATTGCATAACAATTTTCAAATGAGTACCGAAATAACCTGATAACACGTCCATAACGACCTAAATTAAAATGTATCATGAATAATAAAGCCTTTTAATTGACTAAAATATCAGTTAACAAATTAATTGATTTTATCGCAATTTGAACTTTTACGATATGTTACAGCTATAAAATGTTAATTATACGAAAGTGTTTATTTATGTTCCGTAGTCATATAAATAGAATTATGTATTTTTGGCTGTTATTACCGATGTGACTGTAGGTTGTGATTGAAGCCATGGCATTGTATCTGATCTTAATATACCTTTATGGCGTGTTTGATTCTTCAGGTAAGTGCTTAAAAATATGTCTAGATAAGAGGCAAGGTAAAGTTTTAGATTTAAAAATTACGCTATAATAATGATGTCAAGGAGAGTTTGTTAAGCACGAGTAGAACAATCGTAATTTTATTTCAATACGTAGCTACAGAATTTAATTTCGATTTTCAGTGTAAGTATACTTTTTAAATGAACTAGTAATTTGTATGTGACGAACTGATGAATTTATTCCAGAAATTATTCATAAGTGCACCGTAACGAGTTTTTTCATCATTCATGAATAATGTTTGCAGTAATTTTGCAGATGCCCAATTAAAATGGAGTACAAGTTATAGTTTGAAAGCGGTTTTAACGGTTCCGGCGGCTAATCTTTCTGAACCGTATCAAGTTTGGTATGTATGACATGAGATGGTAGAAAAAATCTCCCTGTAATATCAATAGGTGCTGATTTAAATAAAAGAAGAAGTGTAAAAATTATAAAGTTGCGTGTATTCACCATAAAGAGAGAACAAGTGTTACCAGTACAAAAACTTGCATTATTACTAAAATGTTGGGGTTGCCAATATTCACACCAAAAGTTTATAAACACAGTGCATGCGGGATTGTGTCGGGGTTGAGCCAGGATGTATGCAGTATTTCTGCTTTGATCGAATTCATACAGACGCCGTTTGTTTACTGGACCTGTATCGGTGTAGCACCTGTGTCGAAGGAACTTTAGTTAAACCTTAAACGTGATTGTGCGACTTTCGAACAGATGTTTTGATTAGCTATTTGTATAAGCTGTATTTTGACGAATTCATACATACATACATATCCGTCACGCCTCTCTCCCATTGGGGTAGGCAGGTACCACTTCCAAAATGAATAAAATAACTTTTTCGTAGTTCCTCTAAAAGCGTAATTACATTTTTTGTATTTGTGTACTTACTTAAGTAAATAGGTAATTAAATGTTAATAAAGATTGTACTGTAAATCGCACTGAAAAACAATGACAAGTTTTCCAACATGTTCTAATAATAAATACTTTTTTAAACGTAAACTGCAATTATTCCTGAAACTTTTCTCTATAGTTTTATTGTAACGGTCTTTGTCAATAGGTTCAACGGAGAAACAGGAAAATCACGAGTAGATTTTTACGATGGCATGGACAAATTGTATCGGGAATGGGATAAAAACAGCAAGAAATATATTTATTACAAGGTAACTGCATTTCAATTTAATAAGTAGAATTTTATATAAAAACTTTTTTAAATACCATTGTCATTTACATCGTAAGACCCAGAACACACGGTGAAACGCAACTGCAACGAAACTGTAACTGCAAATTAGTTGCGTCGTGTGTGGTTATAGCAGAAACTTCGATGCAACTCAAAAGTAACTAGCAGTTTCAGTTGCGTTGCAGTTGCGTTTCATCGTGTGTTCTGGGCCTTATTGGTACAAAATATAAATTTGACTCTTTGGCAGGTAACTACTTATAGTTAGTACATTTTAATACATATAATACGTTAAAATATCAAGAGTATAACTAGAGCACCTAGTTGAAATAATTTGCATGCAGTGGTTATCCTTATTGCGTCCGGCGTGTAGTGATGTAGGTCAATCAATTTATCATTATGAAGGGGGATCCTGTCCGCACGTCAATATACGGTTGTTAGTGGTTGATAATTTGATTATGTTACGGTTTGGCCTTTATATTGCATGCAGGGGTTGAAACTTTTGGTAGATTCATCAATCAATTTACTGTTAATCAATATACAGGTAGATAAATGAATGTGAGAGCGGAGTTTGGTCTAGTCTCTAGAGGTTTAGACAGTGTTATCACTATCTTATTTTTAACGTGATTGGTTTTGGCCAACTTTACACAAATATTTGTGAATGGCAAATATGTTTTAAAGTGCTTTAAACTCCAATTCTTGTATATAAATGAGTATTTTGTATTAAACAGATTAATCCGGAAACTTCAGAGCAGTTTTCAGTAAAAGACGTGTGTAAAGAGGTGTCAGCCAATGCGACGGAAACTAAGATGTATGCACTCAATACCTATTTACCAGTCAAGAACTTTAAATTTATTCGTAAGTTGATGATTTTTAAATTATCTAATGTTAAGGACATATCCATATACTTAGCAACGTGTGTGGTGGTGTGGACGTGGACTTGTCTATCTATTTAGCAATAAGGAAATGACTTCGAAAAACACATTTTCTAAATTTGGGTTCGATATTTCAAAAATACACACGAATAGAGTGGCGAACACTCAACTGACAAGAGCAACTCCCTAAAATTTGATGATGACCTAAAAAAATATACCCCACAGACAATGAACACTTGAACAATGTAGAAGCACAGAAATGGAGATATGAGTACACCAGCAAGTTGGAGCAGACAGTTACTGCGAAAGTGTCTCATACGATGTGGGTAACTTTCAGGAAAACCGCTCAAGGTCAAATACCAGTTCCGTTGAGGTACGTTTGTAACAGAAGTATGGTGCATGTTTAGTAACGTTTGTAAACATTTTATGACAAACTTTTAGTATAATTTATTGTTATAAAATGTTTAAAGATGTTACTAAACATGCAGTGTAGAAGCACCACTATTCAGTAGTCAAACAAAAGACTGCAGCTTTCTTTTCTTATCACTCTCTTTTGTTTTCGAGTACGAGTGCAATCGTTAGCGCTTGGACAATATTTTTCGTACAGCCAGCGAACAATTTTCACCGGTCACACGTCCCGTGGACTTTCTTCTGAAATACATAATATTTTTCTCTCAGCCCGATAGATATTTAGCTCGCTTCGAATTTTAAAACTACAACAACATTCTTATCAACGCTGGCGGCATTGAACGATGATGCAATAACCACAATATTAATCGAATTTTACCGAAAACGATATCGTATGTTTGCATGTTCGTAATTAATAACAAACTGAATAAGTACTGAGCTGAATGCCGATAATATAAAAGCATAATAAAAGTAACGTTAATATTAAAACTGTTTTAAAAAAATAAATATAATAAAGTAATTAAAAGTTAATTGCCCAAACATTTAAAGTTTTTATAGAATAGAATAGTACTTACCTATACAGATCTCTAGAATAGAATTTAGTATGCCTAAAAGGAAAAGGAAAAACGAATCATAATATACTGATTTCGTGTAACATCGTGTTATTGTGTTGTACTTGTATTGTGCCTCCTGTATTATACGTCCACTGAAGTTATTTCTAAGTATTGTAAAATAATCCAAAACATTCACAAGATAAAAGGGTTTCAAACAAAACGAAAACTTTTGTATTGTTTTCACTCAGTTCAGCTAACAACACTTGAAACGTGGTTACTTATCAGTTATGTCGAAAAGTTTTCCGATACGTAAATGTTATAAGTTTTATTGCTCCAAGTAAAACACTTTCAAAATCTCTAACAGATACGTATTCGAAATGACAACGGATGGAAAACTTGTGGATTACTTTCAACACGATTATAGTTATTTCGACGAATCCAAACCTGTGGAATCTGATGTCATGAAGCCGTTGGGTATGTAACTAAGTACGTTCTTTACGAGTAGATTATTTTGTCATTACTTCATTAGTTCAGTCTCGGAATTGTATGTACTCGTACTAAAAATTTTATTCTTAGGTATTCAATGTAGTCCTTTGAAAGAATTTCTCGCCCATGAGCCTGTCGATCCTCTAGCTGAGTTTATTGAACCTCTCGTGGAACATTCTAGAGTGACAAAAGCATTCAATACGTAAGTAAATCAATAAATACTCAAATATATTAAAAATATATAAGTAAAAGTATCTAATTTAGATATTTCATTCGAAAATTGAATATATCTTCTTTTTATCAAGGTTCAAAATGAAACATAACAAAAAATACACAAACGAGTTGGAACACTTCAAAAGGATGAATATCTTTAGGGATAATTTGAGGTAAGTAAGTTTACAAGGTTGTTTTTGTTATTGGAAAGAAACTGGAGAGCAGTAGATTCAACTTTTATATTTAAGATAATATTTTGCTCCGTCATTTTCTTTGATATTGTTGGCACGCAAAAAGCTGAACAAAACTGACGAGGGTAGGAGCTGCTTATTCAAGAACGGTGAGGTATTATGGTGAAATTACAGCAGTTATTAATCCTTTTGTATTTTTTTTACAGATTCATCAACTCTTTTAACAGACAGCGTAGAACTTTTACAGTTGCTATGAACCAGTTTGCAGACCTTACGGAATCAGAAGCTTATTTTTTACTGGGCACAATGCATACTAAGCGGGAATTAAAAAACTATGAAGCGACGGACTTTGAAGATGATGATGATGTAGTGAGGGAAAATAATGTGAAAGCTAATTTTGATTGGAGAGACTACGGTGCCGTTACACCAGTCAAAGGTAGCTATCACTCAAAACACCGACCAAATTAGGTATTATATGTCCCCATTGTCATATATTTCAAATGTATTTTATCTAATTTTAGACCAAACGTATCTGTGTGGAGCTTGCTACGCTTTCACAACTGCCGCTGCTTTAGAGTCAGGGGCGTACATATCGAGAGGTTGCAAATATTTAGACGAAATCAGCGAACAGGCCGTTGTAGATTGCTCCTGGGGGTAAATTTGAAACTTCAAAATAGACGAAAATAACTTTATACGCCTAGAACTAAAACTAAATTCTGTTTAGCTCTTTGTATTCGTATTTATTACTCTTTTTTCTTGGAATGAAACTGCCTGGCTTATTATATTAACCTGCAGATATTGTGATTTTGTTCTAGAAACAACAAAATTGGCAATTTGGGCTGCTCGGGTGGCACATTCGAATATTCTTTGCATTGGATAAAAAAACATGGCGCTGCCCTTAAAGCCGAATATGGACCTTATTTAGCTTTGGTATGGCTTACTACATTATAAATATTTTGTTTGACATTTTGTGCTATATAAAGGTACCTACTTAACTAGACGTTATATTTTTTTAGGAAGGACGTTGTCACTTCAAAAACATGACGAAAATAATGATGATTAATGGTTACAAACAACTGCCTAAAAAGAAAGGTGCTATAAAGGTAAACGAAGACAATTTTCCTAGAAGAAAACTCATAGACATAGTTAGAATCTTTTTTCAAAGGGATAAACTGTTTTTTCTTTCAGGAAACGCTACGGGAAACTGGACCGTTGCTAGCTGCCATCAATTCCAATTTAAAATCCTTTTTGTACTATTCTAGAGGCGTATATAACGATCCCAATTGGTAAGACTTCAATCGACTAGCTTAAATGAATGAGTTTATTTGAGAATGTTTGTACTGTACTTCAAATGAGGAAGGTTTAGGTATAATGTCTCACATTTCGATTTATAATATTTTCATGTGACCAATTTCATGTTTTATTTTTAAATTACAGTAGTGCAAACCCAGATATGCGTAGTCACGGAGTAACGCTGACTGGCTACGGCAAGGATGGGGATCAGGAGTACTGGATCATCAAGAATTCTTTCGGGGCCGGTTGGGGAGAGAATGGATACATGAGACTGGCTACTAAAAACAACATTTGCGGCCTTAAGAATTTCTTATACAGCATCAATTTTAAAAAGACTAAAGTAGAAAACTGTAAAGTATTGTCATAATTTTCTGAAAAGATTTTAGATTTTGATTAGAAACTAACTTGTAAGTTTCATTTACGTTTCCTTTTGTGTGGAAGTAATATTTTCTGTGTTTGCGGAAATATGAATGCTCCTTATCCCCCATTATTCTGTGCACATAACATTTTAGCCGACGGTTGGTATCCGAATGACAAGTAACAACAGATGTCTCACACAGCGTTTCCTGCTATGGATGACTCTACTTTTCTACTCCACCAACTTGAATTTACCTCTAAAATATCACCTTTACATTGTATTGTAGGGCAATAAGGCTTATTTTGTCAAACTTTGTAAATTCGTCCCCGTAATTGTTCGGTTGCCGGCGGATCTTTTATCACGTTTTTACGATTCGCTTAGGACGTGCCAAACTAGAATGTTTTTAATGAAAACATGGAGGATGTTACCTTATTACTTTGACGAACTTGGTCAAGAAATTTCTGACAATAACATTATTCAACTTTTACGATAGCTGAGAAAATACATCAAAAGAAAGTCTAAGTAAGTAGTTACTGAAAAGGTTAAATTACACGGGCGTTTTATTTACTTTTAGGACTAACTTCGTGTTTATTTTATAAAAGGTACTTATTCAAAAACGTTTAACTTCAAAGCTATGGGTCTTTATTTGTTTGCAGTCTTAGAATAGAACCTTGCTAGATACTTCGACTCTCAGATTATTTCAGCATGTTTCTAAAGACTTAGATCTTTTCTTAGCATTTTACGGAGGTATTTAATTATGAAACAAAATTTCGCGCCATATTTATGGTAACACGATGAAAGAAACTTCTAACTAATATTCCTGCGCATCGCTGGCAAACGGGAAACTTGCTCCTGGTATATTTACCTTACCTTTGTTGACTACCTTAGTATCTTTATAAGCGAGTCGAAAGAAAGTACTAATAGTATAGGAAGGGAAAAGTTGTTGATTGAAAAAAGTACAAAACCGGCACTAAATACCGTAGAAAAGTTTTTTCTTTGTTAAACTTATGAATAAAAACACCTAAGAGAGGAGTATAACGAAAGCCTTGAACACGGGAGTTCATATCCGGTTTATAGCCATCATATTCGTATCCCAAATGCAAGGTTGTTTTTCCAAAATGTAATTTGAGTTCGTTGGCGCGACGGGAAGCGTGCCGCGCTGTAGCCGCGGGCGCGTGTCCTACCCACGTACATCTGGCTGCATTTCGCCACACTACACGCACCTTTCCTAGTTAATTTCAGGCCATTATTATTTTCCTTTTTTCAAAATATTGCTTATATTGTTCAAATTCCTGTGTATCATTTAAATTACTCGTAATAAACAATTAACCTAACCGAACCGCACTTATTTTTTTCTTATTATAAAAACACTGTTTAAGTTTCTATTGATACCTATCCTCCTATATACCTAAGTATGTTCCTACTTACAAGATACACCACAAACACATGTGCATAATAACGTTTAAAACAGCCACAAGACTTCCCTGTGCACTGTACATGCAGCCGCCGTCGGATTTTGTTTCAGCAGCGTACGTACAACGAATGCAGACATTTTTCAAGGCTCAACTTACTTGATATATCTCAAGCTACTTTCCAACGGGCAAGTAACTTGCTTGGAAATCCGCATAAGCTTCTGTTGCTGCTTTTATGATGTCGTGACAGAAATAATTTTCTAGTTTTCCTTCATATGCTTGCATATATGTATGTGTATACGAGTATAATACATGGTTTCATGTTATCATTGAAACAAAGTAAGCGAAATTGTTTCGTTAATGATGGTGCCCAACTTTAACTTAATAAAGTAGACAAACAGTGACAAAATACTGTTTAACAACATTTCAAAAACTCATCTAAAATATTTTATGAAAAAAAAGTAAAAATAAAGCGTAAAAATTACCAAATACGAACATTGAGAAATGAGTACATACGTAATACGGGCACATCTCTGCATAGTCAAAAAGCAAACACAAACCATTCAGCGGTTCACAATACGTATATTTGCGATCGCTTTTGTGAACTCGCTGGCAATTCTTAGCTGACACCTGACACGATAAAACATCTTTTTTTTGTTATGCAGATGTGTCGTTAAGCGAGACACATGAAGCCGGCAATCGGAACGACACTCTCTTTTTACCTTTTCTGTTTCCAGGGTCAGACTCGGGCTACCAATATGTACGTACCTGCTTGTTTATTTCACGAAAATTTAGTTTGGTTATTTGCCTGGAATGCAGAAGCAGCTGAAAACCGTAAATATAGCATAATTTTTCAAAGATCGGCTTTATATAAGTAGGTAAGTATGTTAATTGTCAACCGTACTACGTAAGAGGATTAAATAGTTGGATTTATCGCGATCAAACCGCTAATTTATAAATGCCCTGAAATAGTTATGTATTTAGGTATATACCTACCTACCTTCCTAATGTTAAGCGGCATTTGCAGGATAAGGTGCTAGCTACTCCAAAAATAGACATTGGGTTAAAACCTACCTATTCAGGATTAAGGTCACAGCACACTTAACAACTAGGAAAGGGAACGTCACCGTATCGCCTTTCACCTCGCGGTCAACCAGGCGTCAACCTAACGTATGCATGTACTCGAAGCGTATCAGCAGCTCCTGTATGTCAACTCGCCTACGGCTAGGCGACACCGCCCTTACGGCTCGCTGACCTGGTTGGCACCAAATCAGTTTGAATCCTTTTCATCTTTATTTTGTGTTTTTATCTAACCTCAAAATTCAATAAAACTCACGCGCAACACGAAAGGAAGTTGCCTTGCGAATGACGGGCGGTGGCACGTTCGGTAGGCAAGTCGCGGGACGGACAGGGGCGAGGGTGGACGAAGAGCCGTGAGCTCGCGTACGGAGAGACGTAAGCGCGGGAACGTCGAGCCGTAAGCACGGGAACTGCAAGTTGACCACGCGCCGCATCGCGGTTCGGAGCCTGTTCCGATGCGAGGCTATTACGTTACGATGCCGATTAGTGTGCGTTGGAGTAGGGAGTTTCATACAAAGAATACTGAACGGCTCGAGGCGATACGGTGTCGATCCCTTTCCGAGTTGATATGTGTGCTGTGACCTTTATACGTTTGTTATTTTCGTTCAGTTCGTTTTGATCACCTCTGCAAAAATCCATATTAAGGAACGTACCTACTTATTTACTTTAGTAGCACTAAAGACAATTTTTTTAAGAATTCCAAATGCATCCCTGTATTAGCGAAATACAAAATATTTTCTAGTTCGTAATGGCGGAAGCTTTTTTCGCGCGAGATGAAACGCAACTCGAGCTCTCTTGTTTGTTTTACTTTAAGTATCTACACGATACACAATTACTCGTAGTTGTTACAATACTCGTACGTCATTTTATTTGTGTTTTAGTTACATTTTTATTTACGAAAATAATGTATTTACTTGGAAAATAAGTTGGTTGAATGATCAAGTGTCTTCTCGCGTCATCGTGTGATGAAGAACCTACTCAATCAAGTAAATAGAAATAGGTCTTAAGCTGTTTCATGAAAAGTGCGGTAATGGTTTATGTTGAGACTAAAGGCTCAGCTCAGCGATGTCTCAATTTGTAAAAACAAAGCCCCTATCTATCATCACAGACGACCATCTCAAAGAGAAAAAGGAAAAGAGGATGCCCTTCACATTTTTTGCTGTAAAAAAACTTTTGGTTCCGTAAAACATTACAAAAATTGAACATTATCTACATATTTAAAAAAAGTAATAAATAGGTAGATAAGTTTAAAAAAAATCGTTTTTTAAGAAAAAACAAATGAATTATTTCTGAATAAACATATCAATGACATCCTTAAAGACGAAAAACCTGCTTAGTTTGAAATGTGTAGGTAAGTAAGTAGAAGTTAAGTAAGTAGTATCGGATTCAATACTTTGTGTCTATCGTGTATTGAAATCACAGTAATTTCTCTGTTTGTCCCACGGAACCCTAATGCTAGAATTAGGCGCGATGCCCTGGATGGAGCTCAGATTATCGGCATTACAGCCATCAATACGTCTCGACGACGGATACGGCGAATACCCGACGGATTATTACGCCGTCGAAGACCATGATGCGATACCATTATTTTTTTTACGATAAGGAAACGTTTCCAGAATAAATTACAAGGTTTACTTAACCCGCTGAGACGAGAAAGCTTGGGAGAATTATATTAGAACGTTACCGAATTAATTTAGACAGAAAAGCTGTGAATTCTCATTCATCCGTTCCGCTTCTTAAATTGAGTTTTGTTCTGTACAATTGTATTTCTGACATCGGGATTAAGAAGAATTATTGCTCAAAACAAAATGTAATTAGTGAGCACGAATATGATATATATTATGGGCTGAAGATTTCAAGTAGTGATAATAATGTTTTATTGGAAAACGCCAAAACAATTTTATAGCTAGATTGGCGCTGTTTTATAACAAAAGAGCTCAATATAATTTCATACGAGCTTGAAGTCGGCTCTCTTTAAGCCTACACCTAATATTTCCTGACCAGTTTAGTTTGGCCTCTGCTATTCTTAAAGTTTTAAAGAAAATGGTCTGGTTTAATATGAAACGGAGGTCTGGTCGATGTTAGACTACTATCATTCCGTGTGGGACAAATGTTCCTCGATATACGAAATGGTGATGAAGTATGATGGTCATCTTTTTGTTCACGGAAGAAGTGGAATTGGAATTGGCGTTTATCGTTTTCTGTCATATTGAATAGAAATAAGAAGGTAAAAGTATTTTAATCTTGTTGAGAAATAGTGCTCTCACGGTGCTTCATAATCATACATGTACGAGTAGTTTGAATACATACGTAGGTGGTACCTATATTTCAATCAAATTTACATTGAACAATATTTGAATTAACATATTATACTTACTCAAAAGATAATTTTGATGCAGAATCAGGTCAACATGAGGGCCTTGTTACGAAATATCAAGGAAAAATCCATCGCTATGAATAATTTATGTAGATTTATGTAACAAACCGCCGAAACGATTATTATTCCGGAGTTTATCCCACGTTGATTTGATAACGGCCCGCCCTAAGGGTTTCTACATGGAATTCGCTGTTATGCTAATGTTCTATCTTTTACCCGCTACAATTGCTTTAGGATTACCTATACTGAATGGTATTTAAATGCAGATTTAACTAACTTACCTGGAAGGGACAGGTTTCAGTTCGTGTCCGTAGTCCGCAGTCCGAATTGCTCATCAACATGAAAACTATTCTGGGATTTGCCAACTTCTATAACAAATTACCTATTCTAATAAAATGTTGTAACGCTCCTTACTAGTTTAATTGATTTTGAGTTTAAATACGAATAATTAAACGCCACCATTTGACTTAATTCTTTAAAAAAATAATATAATTCCATAGCTGTTGCACTCAGCACCGACCAAACCTTTTTCCAGTTTTTGTTTTCCCAAGAATAACGTTAAACGGGGGTATAATGCCGCTTTTCTTTAAGCAGCTATTAGTGGATTGATAAGAAGGCTTTGTGCTATAACAATACAACGGCTCCCAAGCCGAGAAGAAAGGGAATCATATTTTTTTATGTTAATCTTGAGTTAAAGAGCATTACAATGAAGCGAGTGTTTGCGCTCGGTTGGCCTAGCTTTTTCAGCAGCAAACTTCCGCGACCGCGGGTTTCGATAACGCGATACACATTTATACTCACTTCCGTGCCGATTTAAAAGCTGTAGAAAAACATAGATTGGATTAACCGCGGTCTATATTCGAATTTTGAGTAACAAACATCTTCACATCCATCCATCTATCGACAAAGAAATTGATGAAATTACAACTAGTATCAAGCCAATGTTTTACTGCAACAGTGTTTTTGAGTTGTCCGTCGTTTTTAACAGTGAGTATATAAGCGTTTGTTTAGCTGACATGTTATCGTACCACAGTTCATTCAGAAATTGCCTCTTTATTTTAACTTTATGAGCATTAATAAAATATTTTACCTATATTGTCGTGTATTTTAAGTTTTTTGACAAAGAAAAGATAAGAAACAAAATCGGTATTTGAATATAAGTACCTATATGCTTCGTTATTCATAGGATGAGAATACTCTACGGAGTCCGTAGTACGGACATTTGTCAAATGTTTAGAATTAATATCTAATTTAATGTTTAGATACTTACTTAATCTAAAACTGTATTAGGACAGATAGGTATGTAGGTACTAAAGTCGTAGGTTGAGATAAATCAAAACACTAACTGTAATCCAATCTATTGACATTAATCAATCTAATAAACCCACACAAATTAAGGAAGTCTAAATTCTAAACGTGCTTCTTAACACACTTTCAAAGTACATCAGAATTAACAAAGTTATAAGTTTGCCAGAATTTAACTTATTTTACCGAGAAACGATTTCCTTTAAGGTCTGAACCAATTACGTACAAACATCGTTACAAATAAGTCATTAGGAGTTGAATAGGTTAAGCTCTCTTTGGAAAGATTTTTATAAAAACGTGCGGAAAGACCGACTGAACTTTATAAATGAAATAAGGAAGAGAATGAACGGGGATAAAAGTGAGAAAAATTGAAGCAAATAAGTAGAATTAATGTTTTACTACTAACTAAGATGTAGATAACTAACATCGCTTGGATTTAACGCGACACGACACGCGACACGTCACCTCGCAGTGCTAACTTTTGTAATAAGAAAATATCAAGTAAATCGTCGTAACTCTAGCCTGGCTACGAATGTACTTATACTCGTATTTATTTATAATGAGCCACGTTCGCTGCTTTAATGTTCCAAATTCGGTCATGGGAACCCGGAACGTGTAAAGACTCAAACAATCAACTTCGAAATTACTTTAAGGCCATTAATGTAGTTAGAGTTCGCCGCCGGTCTAAATGAACCGTCATTAGTGATTTAACCCCAACCGGAAACTGGACTTAATTAACCTTTTTTGTGGGCAAACTGCAAACGTCCTCCGGGGGCCACCAACTACAGGATGCGGACCTACTTTACAGGCTTTAGATGTCGGGACCGTGATTTAAACGGACAACGCCAATTTGCGACGCGGCCTTCAGGTGATTGGGTATTTCAGTTCAAAATAAAGAGCACTCAGTTGCTAAGAGTAATGTGATTGGAACGTGACAAAGAGAATCAAGGCAGCTAATGCATTGCCAAAGGATGGTTAGCATTGACATCGTCTGTTTACGTTAGCCTAGAGTAAAGCTCACACTAAAGCACAAATATATTTTTTCCGATACTATAGTAAGTTACTACTTATAAGTATTTATTATACTTACTATAAAACTAAATATACAAACCTATATAAATAGTGTCATTGATATCAAAATTCGCCGTGAAGCATACAAAATAAATTTTAAACATAATATTTTCGCAGAAACCACATCACGTATGAATGGTTTAAGCAAAATCTGACAATCGGCATAAATTTCGCTTAGATTATGTTTATAGAGCAATAATAGACTGAATACGCACCAATACGAGTTGGTAGACCGTCAAAATTTAACCTGCGAAGCTTATTTTAGCTTTATAGCGCGCAGTTTAAATTCAAAATGTGCCCGATTTACCGTGTTTATCTGACTGGAAAACTACCATACTGGCAACGCTGCTCCAAAATCTGAAATACAAAGGTGAAACAACAATAGATTTCAGTATAACAATGTAAGCAATAAAACTGTCTATTCTAAGCTGTTTATTAAGGCCTATTGTAGCTGTGGGGTTAGATTAACGGATAAGTGTTTTTGGCAGTACCATACGTCTTTGATATTCAAGATTGGTGAAGGATAAATAAAAGTTTCCAGACATGTGTTAAGTTTTTAATGAGTTTGCTTCTAATAAGGATTTGAGGGACTTCACTTTGTGGCTTAGAGGTCACCTTCAATCTTGCGGTACAGCTTTAACTTACTTACTTGTATTTACTATGCTATATTTCTTTAGTTAAGATATTGTTTCATTGTTTCATTCATGCTGTCTTTAAAATTTATCTTTCATATTTAGGTATTAAAACCGAATCAACATTTTTATCTTTGCTCCTTTAATCGCTCGCAAGTGTACTTCTTCACATTAGATTAATGGAGTGTGTCATTTTTTGCAGCAAATCGAATGTGAGGGAATAAATCAAGAGGTGTGGGTGATCTGCCGATAACCGGCTACGTGGATGTAGCGGTACGAGCTACAAACGTGAGAGACGGCTCCCAGAAATGGGATTATGCTTTCAAAACGTGCCTGGGAATTTTAAATCAATTGAGTTTTCCAAACTTTCGTAGTCAGCACTACGATATCTTCTGAAGCTGATATCTTCTAAGCCCTTGTTTTAATAACTAGCTTGTTTTATAACGATAGATTTCGGGCGTATCTACATATTCAGGCATGTAAATATTTTCTTGGAAAATGAAAGGTTTCATACGGCTTGTTTAGTAAACTAGGTAAACAATTAAATTTCTAGACGTCTTTGTAATAACTCCCGACCTTCAGCTAGAGTTAGTAATACCTAGTCGAACTTGAAATAACCAGCGAAATTTGCAGAGTTTTCATTAATTTAGTGAGATGTTTACTGGGCCGTTTCCATTAGCGAGTTCGTGCTGCCCGATGTGTCCCCTAATTGAATTCCTTCTACGAGCCCCATTATACCCCTATCCGTTATTAAGACGTTACTGTACCTATTTCACTGGGAATTTTGGGTCTTAACAAGATATTCTTAGAAATATTTCGCAATTCTTCGGAATGGTGAAGTTTATACGCTTACGCTAAGATCTGTTTTGCGGCAAGAAATATTAAAATTAAGGGTCTGGTTTAACCTTAAGATACCTATGAATAATTCAATCCTGTGTATGGGCGGACAGGGTCTAAAAGGGGACAACGTTTATTGGATTTGCTTTCAAACGCACATCACAGTTGTTAGGAGAAAGAGTGAGGAGACTGCGCGTTCAGATTCGATTATGAACAGCGCTTAGTGCACAGTGAATGAAGTGGCCTTTTGTTGCTCGTAAGAATTAAAGAGAGGTGCGATCGCCGTATGGAATTTAATGCGAGCTGAAAGGGAGTCTGTATTTTTTGACGTTTTTATATTCTTCAACGAAATTTTAAGCTTTAGAGAGATTGATACTCGTGAATTGTCACAGTTTCCTATAAAACGTGAAACCGAAACCACGCGGCAACTGTTTGTGCGTAACTACTACAATATATACCTATGTTTCGGTCAAATGATGGCATAATTTTGAACGAATCTTTGTTTAAGCTTGATAGATACTTTGAAATGTTTGTATAATATTCTCTTCCTATTAAAATAATGCCCTCTCCGACTGTCTAGACTAGCCGTATCAACTAAGCAGATTATAATTATATCTAGTATTCCCGTTGACGGCAGACAGTTTTGATTATACAACGTATGATATCAGACTAATTATGTAATAACGTTCTACCAAATTATTCAGCTAAGCTCTCGTTCAAAGCTAAACACGCGATCTCATTTACATCCCGAGTGCTCGTATGAATGTGATGTGATAACTCCATTCAGCTTAGTTCATTTGTACAAATAGTGGTGTTGGCAGAGCCGCAGTCAGGGAATCGAGGTGGGTAGTTGGCACGCCTCCGTGACCGCAATTATCCAAAACCTCATGATCTTTTGGCACTTACTGTTGGATCTCTTTATAGCCCCGTTCGACAGCCTCCGCTCGTTTCAGAGGGTTCTAAGACGTGATTAACCGCTACGCCCCGTAAGTTACGCTTGTTTAGCACTTCATTTTAGCTACCGATGGCGCGGCGGTTTTGTTATAAAGTGGTATCCAAAGCAATTTTTGATATTTAGATAGGAGTTTTTAAGACAATTTTTTGTTATTCCTGTATTGTTATTGTGGATAAGAGCGATCAAGTTAAGCTTTGAATATCGTGCCGTTTGTGTTTTTTGATGATAAAAGTATAAGTACCCTAATCTAAGTCTGACCTGTATAATAAATGTATGTTGAATAAACAGTAACTACAGGTACCTTCTTTATTTTAAATAAAAGCCACTAAGCATAGAAACACAGTCTTAAAACTAAACAATCACATAACATAAAACATATTTGTCTTCCCATTCTTGTAACTTTTTAATTGCCACAAATAGAGGTAGTTAAGGCATATATTTCCATAGATATGAGGCTCATAAGGGAAGCCGTACTAACCTGGCTGGCTAGTTGCCAATAAGAACCAAGTTCTCATAAGGTGGAAGGTGGCCCAAGTTATTTGTATAGAACTCTCTTGGTACTAGATTATCTTTGTGGTCTGGTAACAAACTGACTATATTCATATCTTTTGTGTGTGTGTGTTTACTAACTGAGAAAGTTTTGAAATTCTTATCGTCGGAGTTTTCTGTTTTGATTTTGTTAAGTTGGAATTTACTGTTTTAAGTTTCTTGTTTATGTATGAAGTGATATATGATATATGAAGTGATTAATTTGTATGATTACGAATTGCTGGTAAAGTGCAAATAAAGATAACGTCAAACCAAAAGATAACAAAAGGACAGTGAAAATCAGTTTTAAAGTAAAGTTGTCCTCATTAAACTTAATAAACCGTCGTAATAATTTGACTCTTAAAATCAGTTTCCTTACAAAGTACTTGCCAAAGTAATAAAGTTACCCGGCTAATTAAATAGCTAAGCATGGCGATGGCATAATCTTAAATATTTTTACGCCTGAACGCTCAGGACAATTTATAAAGAGAGCTGATTTTTTTGTTAGAAACTTTCCGTTTCGTAGCCGGCGGGCTGAAACTTCACAATCCGCGGTCTTAAAGCGATTATACGAAACTGCACGAACTCGGTAAAAAGATTGGGAGTAAGTACGACAAAGCCACTAATTTTACGCTCGGTTAGTTATTTCCTGGACGAACTCGTAAAAAATACATTTTCGAAGTTACTTTGGATATGTACCTAGCAACTTCCTATGTATATTAGCATACTCTTCATTAAACCAAAACGATGTAGGTACCATTTAAGAATACCTTATACTACTATATAGTGTTTTATGAGCGTAAGTTAATCATTCTAGCTCTATAAACAAGTATATGTCATCTACGTAATGCCACACATTTTTTCGCTATCACAAAATCACGATTGTGCTCCATCTAAGTTCTAAAGTGGGACACCATTACTGATTCTATGTAGAATACTATTTCCTTGAGTAATCAAGGCTTTATATAGACTTTTTCCGCATGCATGTAGGGCGTGACACTGCACATGCGACAGGCAACTGGCGTGATCCGGATTAAAGCGGTAAATTGCGTTGAGCCTTCTCTGTTCGACGCCGATAGAGATGAGTACTACGGCTTTGCTCAAACACTGCAACTTGCTACCTTTACCACCTATAAAGGGTTTAAATTACAACGTTCAGCTGAATTATTGGCAGCGTTTGTAACTTACTTTAAATTTTGAACTTATTTTTATCAAATATCTTTTTTCCTTGATGTTACATCCTACCTACACGCGGCCATAGTTACCAACCTAATTTTTATTAGATCTATGAAAGTGTAGTAATAGAAGAAGTATCGATGAATGTCAACTACCTAACTTAAATGATTGACATGTATAGGCGTAAATATAGCTATCGTATCTATGCATTCTTTCGTATAACTTGTTTAAAGTCACTTTAACTTTTAAAAAGCTTTCGTTGTTAAGATGTTATTGCAAAATTTTATTAAAGGCTCTTCAGAAGTCTGAAAGCTTTTATTGTTTTTTTTATAAGCATGTGAATTTTATGGTTAAAGTATTTATTATAGATTTAAATGATGCTATAACATTTTCATTGGCTTGGCAGAGAAAGATACGGACAAAAGTATAATTTTGTGGGTAGTAAAGAAATCTGAAACAATAAAGGTCTAATAGGCATTATATCTCCTCACGTTGATGACTAAATGGGAAGGTTCTATAAATCCATTCGTCATTATTTCCATTTCAACGCATCGATGAAGATGAAATTCCATCCTTGAGTCACGTTTTGAGATATCTAAAGGCTTTAGAAACCCATTTCGCTCCACCTGTCCCGAACTAGTAAACCAGAATTAAGACACTTCGACAACAATGGCAGTGTATCGGGTATCGAGTGTGTCTGGAGGCGGCAAACATTCCGAGGAAGCAGAGCTAGTTCTACGGTTGTACGTAGCTTGTGTGCTGAGCCGTTCACTGTATCTGATGCTTATATCCGTCACACACAGTCTCGTTTGTCCTATTCTATCCACTATCCGGTGGCTAAGTCGCTAGTCCGCTACTATGAGTTTCCTTGCGCATTGTTTGTCGATCTTTGATTAAACCAGTACAGTGGACGTCACACTAATTGAATGTGTGTTTTAGAAGATAACGCTTTTCAAATAATTACTTAAGTGCTAAGTAATCTTTAATGCGCTGCGACTATAAGTCAATCATAAGGATGGTAAAGACAGTTTAATTTAGTTGAAATATTAAAATCGATTCCTATACAATGTAAAGCCAAAATTTCAAAGTTAATTAAAACAAAGCTTACTAGACGCTGGCCAAACAACACAGAGGTAGTTCATTTGCATAGTTTAGTGTAACATTTGCAACAACATTCGTAGTATTTAATTATTCTAATGATTTGGTAGCGAGTGAGGACTGAGATCCCTAAGCAACTTGCAGGCTTCTAGTTAAAGCCTGATATATCAGCTAGATTCTGGGTCCGTGTTTGTATGTCGCCGTAGTGTTCGGTGATGTATGCACTTCGGACAGATTTCCCTACGAATGCCGTTGCATTAACATATAACGCGGGGAACGGTCGCATTCTAAAACGCTTGTTTGGAATCCAAATATCATTCTCGCAAAGAAAATAGCCTGTCATTTTTAATAATGAAAGATCTTCGTCTTAGCAATACTACTCTACCTACCCATTTTTTAAACAATTATCTGCCAAAAATGCATATTTTAATAAATCGTTATCCGACTTTATTAGCAATACAAAAAGTCAATGGCTTCCAAATGGCTGCCAATTTTAATTATAAAAAATGCAGACAGCATAAAATTAATTCAAATGACTTTGCGGGGATTTTCACGAATCGGCAGCTTAGTCGAGAATATAAAATGCAAATAAAAGTGAGTTTTGGTTCGCAGCGCACGAGTACAGTCGTTGGCGATTCTTTTCAGTTTATTTAGCTGATTTGACTGCAGTGAGACGACTGACCGGAATCCCAAACGAAGGCGGACGAATTTAAAACAGTTGCAATCTTACTTTCAATGTAAATGCAATTTCATGTCTAACAATACTATGTCCTCGCTCTTTTGTGCTTGAATTGATAAGCCCCGAACTGTTTTTGTAGGAATCAAACTGTTGTCGATGTTGTAAGTATAACAGTGTCCTACTTTTTCATAGTTTATAACTAGATACCTACATAATTCATATTGTACTTAATATTGTTATAGTCCAGACCAAACAACATTACGACATTAAAACTATCTCTTTTACAAATTCTACTCCATACCCTTGCTGAGTTGAACAAACCAATGAATTGGAATACCTATTTATTTTCGGTCTGTTAGGAAGTTTCCGAATTCGATCAACTCGCAGTTACGCCACATCGTGCTAACCATTACCAATCTAGTAACTACGAATTGATATTTCTACCTATTTTACAATTAAATCGCTACAAATAACTGCAGCTTCTTAGAACTTCAAAAACTTGGTATCACATAAAACGAATCTTACCCAGTCTCAATAGAAATAATGTAGATTAATAACAAAATACAGTAACAGTACATAGTTTTATCTAATATTTAAAGTTAGTAACAACCATGAATGTTCTAAAATTGTGAGTAATCGATTTCACTGCATGCAGCAGTGAATGTACCCATATCTATGTATCAAAGTGAATCCGTACTCCAATTTCATTCAATTCATAGAGGCGTTTATCTGTTAAGAGTTTTGATTGCGTTTTTCTGCTATTGAATTCTTTATTTAAAATGGGAGGTATTCAGTTTTAATGAAATTTTAATCACGGAATAGTGTCCGTTCTTCCCAATGACCAGTTTTCCCTTGTTCTTTGGTTGGTGCTCACAACTCTGCGATGGCCACAACTAATGGATGGGTTCTAATTTCCGTGTGCGGCTCGGACGCAGTCAGCCGTGTTCAGATAGTGGACCTTTTGCCGACGACGGTTTGTCAACTTACAGCGACGTCATTTCGGTGGTTTGTCTTCATTAAATTTTAATTATGTTTTGAAATGTACAAAATATATTTAGAAGAAAATATCTTTAGGTAGGTACTTTTATAAATATAAAACATAGCTTTTGCACGCACATGTAACTCACTATTTTGAGTTTCACTCAGTACCTATTTGTACAATTTTTGCCAACTACTTATTTTTACAAGTTAAATACACATTTTTTTTGTATAACAAGATTAACATCATTGTCATCGTGACGTTGTAGTAGGTTTTGTTTTTTTTTCTTACCTGCAGATCAAAAAAACGTTAGCTACTGCAGTTTTACGATATTAATTAGCTTTTTCTGCAGCTGTTTAAGGTTGAAATATTTATGCAATGAGCCAAGTTAAGTTCGCTTTACTCCGTAGCCTAGTTTCAAAAACTCGACTCGGAGTCGTGAATACTAACACAAATTAACTTCTAGTCAAGTAAATATTGAAACATCTGAAATGTACGTTACTTTCTCCAATATTTTGTATTGGCTCTATTTGCTATGAAAACAAACTCAGTCGAAAACAAACTCAGTCGAAAACATAAAATTATCACAACCCAAACTAAACTTAATATATTTCTCATTATGGTCGCAAAATAATTAAAGGCGGATGCATAACCACATTGATAAATATCGTGCATTTCAGTTGCAACACTGCACCTGCTACGCCGTAGCCAAAATGGCTCGTAGCACGGTCTCGTAGCCTGTCGTAGCTTGTCGTAGCACGTAGACACTAACACGTAGCACGACACAAAGAGATTAGAAACACGATTTTATTACGACAAAAACCTCAGGCAAAAAGTAAAGAGCGTATCTGAGCGGCCCTCGGAGTTTTGCAGTAAAACGTGACGCAGTTAAGGCTAAGTACATCGTATATTTTTAACTGCCAAGCTATTTTGTTTACATCTATTTTGATAACCGTCTTTTTGATGATTTCTGCGAGATGTAAACTTCTTTTCGTGTATCTTATAATGTGGGTAGAGTGTTTACCTATGTCACTTCTTTCTTTCGCTTGTAAATTGGTTTTGAGTAGTCAATCAGACCGGATTAAACTATAGTGTAGTTTTAAGATTAATTACGTGTTAACTACCTATTAGATATTTTCTTATTGGTGCCACGTATTCCATTTTAAAATTTTAAATAAATGGCAATATAAAGCCAGTCCTGATGCATTGTACTAAGAAAATTTTTAAATATGAATACACATATTACGTTTATTTTCATTATTTTTCAAAGTGTGCGACGCTTCTTGTCCTTACGAAGTCAGCACGTAAGGTCCACCCGGTGTCGTCGCGTCCGCTCAAAGTTAGCTTTTTAAACTTCAACTTTCATTGTAGGTTCACTTTTTTATTATACAACTCGTGTTTGTAACTGCTTTATCTGAAACTTTGTACTTTGCTAATAAGGTTGTTAATTTTACGTCTTCTTTTGAACTATCTAGTTCATTTTTTCGTTTTTCAAACGTGAATTTCTGTTTATAATTTTGTTTCTTTACTAACTTTCTGTTTTTCTATCTTTTAATAGAGATACATTTTGGTGAAGTTTATGTGCATAAGTACCTTTTTCTCAGAATGTAGAAAGTTTGCATAGTTTTTATGAGAAAATATTTATTTGTTATTTTTCATTGATCGTAGAATAAATTCGGTTATTTATGTATGTCTGTGAAAATAACTATTTTAGCAGAAAATTGAAATGGTACATAATCAAGCAAAAAGCAGAAGTCCCTTTTTTACTTTTCATTAAATTCGTAGCTGAATATCAATATTGAAAGATAGCGTTTACTTTCATAATTTAATTCCATTCAGGATTCGCATTTCATTTCGTAGGATTCATGTTGTACGGAATTAATATTCTGCTCTCTCTCTCTCTCGACATTGAACAAAAATACTTACCTAATATAATTTAGCTTGAAAAATGAAGGTAAGTTTTAGGTTTCATATTTTGTGAGACGAAACAAATGGTATAGTTTAGACGACCACAATTTTGCTCGAGGGAAAATGACGTTCCGCCTCGGCTTGTCGGTTACGGTTTAAAAGAAAAATTGTTTTGAAACACAGATTGCTCTGTCTTAACTATGAAGAAAAATAAACAGAGACTAACTCTTTTACTTTATTCTTCAGTAGAAGTTTCAATTCTCGGGCAATATGGCAGTGTGGTGGCAGTTGAATGTTGAAGAACAGGTTTAAAAAACTAAAATTTGAAGAGCATTCAAAGTACACATTAATAAAATAGTTTCTTTAATAGACTGCACACGAGGCCATCCCGACCGTGGCCACTACCAACTTCACTATTATTAAAAAGAGGAACCTTTTAAATTTTAAATTTTCCAGTCTCTGCAACTCTGGTATTTTGGGCAGCTTATTATGATGAGTTGAAAAACAAAATAGAAATTTTAATCAGCTTCAGTGAGATTTTAATACAGACTAGGTTAGTACCAAGAATTATAATTTTGTCATCTTCGATGCAATTACCTTCTCCAGGTTAATGTTATATACTTACTCCAAGTTAATATTATATCGAGGTTAATATTGTTATTAGATACTATTTTTTAATTTCTTTTGTTATTCCATATTTAAATAGTGATACATACATACATACATATCCGTCACGTCTCTCTCCCATTGGGGTAGGCGGAGACCACTTCCTTCCACTTGCTTCGATCCAAACACACCTCTTTCGCTTCATCCACACTCATCAGTCGCCTCCCTGCCCATACCCGTCGGTTTAGGGTACCCTTGATTATAAATAGTGATACACAATGGTATTTTAAATTCATATATCAAAGTAAAATAATTCTCAGAATAGAGAACGTGATTGCCATTTATTGTGCCTTATTTTTGCCTACAGGTACCTTTTGAGTAATCTGTCTAACTGGAACCATAAATACAAGAATACTTATACGTAGACAGACAAGTCTTAAAAGGAGTTATTAAATAAATTGAGGGCGTACTTGTGTAATGACGAGTACCAGTTTGAGGTCGTCAGCGTCTCTTGAAAAACACGAGCTCACTTGTCACAAGATGCGAGACTCACTCCCGCATTTGTCAATGTAATTATGTCTTGAGCACAGAGTAAATACACCAGTTGGCTCGTTATGTGCATTGCGGTACAAAGGTCTTAACATCTCTACATACAAAGTGGTTCTCCTTTACAGTTAAGATTAGCTTTACTTGCATAATTAAAGAGAAATCGTTTGTAAGTTTAGTTTGCGCGATGTTTAGTAGCTAGAATTAATGATTTGGTTCAATTGATCAAAATAAAGATTGTTGATACGTATCAATTTCGATTATCTATGACATATCACATCACAAGCTTTTGAAGTACCGGAAGTACCTGCTACCTGACAGTTTATTGACCGTAACAATTTGAACGGCCGCTCGATCATCAAGAACTTTTTTACGTTTTAACGAAAGAGGTCCTAAAATTCTGATGATTTGTAATCTGTGGCTGTAAACCACTTAAGTAGCTTCAAGAATACCTCACTACAAGTTAATATGTTATCATTTGTAACTCAGAATTGACTTCACAATGTTGTTCACAAAAAAAGTAGGACATGAACGTATTATATTTCAGTATTATAATAGCAGTCGCATTGTTCCCACGCCATTATTTTTAATTAAAAAACGAAATAATACAGACAAATAATGTTCAATTATTGAAATTAATGAGGGTCCAGGCAGTTAATTTGCCGAAAAAGTAGGACAGGATTTATGGAAAAAATGTTTACATTTCTTGCGGTAATTGGGATCGTTTAAAGGCAATATCAATGTTCGCATTATAAATATTGTTCTTTGTTCAACAACCATTATTAAATTGGAACTCAAAGGTATCTCGTAGCGGGTATTTCAGCAGGATTTACCTACATGCACTCTGACATATCAGAGAGCTTTTAGCTGGCGAATGGATAATAAAGTTTGTTTTGAGAACTGCGAAATCGGCAAGTAACAGCAACGTATGAAAGCAAATGGCTCCGGGCACCTGATGGCAGTGAGGGATCGGGAGATGTCATGACGTAACGACCCATTGAGCTGCATCTCACGAGTTTAGAGCAAAGTTAGAGTACTTTGGCTCTAAACTTGCGAGTGCTCAGTACTTTTCGCCTTTCCCCGAGTGTTCGAGGCTGGCGCGGACTGAGAACAAACTCTTTGCAGAGCAAACACTGCTGGCTGGAGTCACGTAATGAGATTCTACAGTTCAATTGTTGCACAAACAGAGGGTATGGCTTCACAGGTTTGTATTGTTACAGTTCTTCCCGTGTTTTCTTTCCGTGTATCCGCATCGGTGAGTTTTTTCACATGATTGTAGGAACTGAAACTAACGGACATTTTCTATAGAGAACCCGTTGTTAAATCAAGTATTTGCTGAAGTCTTGTTTTTGCGGTCCGCTGGTTTAATATTTATTTGATTCAAAACATATTCCTAGAATGTAAGGGCAGGTATTTTTATGATAATGCTATTTGATATAAAAGGCTGGCATCAATTTTATTCCATTCAACGTAAGTAGAACCTATTTAATAAGTCTAACAATACTGGCCTCATGAATAAGGGAATTCCGCTTCGCTCAATAAAGCCTATCACAAAGAAAGAGGCTAGCTTTTTAGGCCTATTACGGAGTTGTTCTCGAGGCAGCTCATTTCGACTCTTTCATTATACCTTAGTACGTACATATTTAAAAAAGTAAGTGTGCTGATAAGTTTCAGATAAATATAAAACAGGTTCGTAATGTGGGTTCATTGTTATTTTGTACCTATAACTTTTATCATTGTCCGAGATTCTATTTTAACGTACCAACTTATTTAATTTATGACAAACCTACCCAAATATGTATTATAAAAAGTATATACGTTTATCAATCATTAATTATATGTGAAAATATAATTAATGATTGATAAACGTGTATACTTAACCTATAGCGTAAATATATTATATTAATTACATGATTATGCCAACGAAATTCTACAAAATAAACAATTTTACCGGAAGAACTTTTTAAATTTATTCGAGGCTACATTTTTTCTAAGTTATAAATAGTCCAATTTGTAAATTACTCAAGAAAACATCGTCTAGGCAACGAAGTAAATGATCCCGAGATCTCGTAAAACCGTGCGCTCATTATAAAAATGGTTTCCTTCGAGTAAATCTCAAAAGAACGCACCTGCTCCTCACTTCAGTGATGAGATAAGCCTTTACGACTACACCCTGAAGTTGCCGACCGACATAGAAAGGAATAATCTTAGAGCTGCCGAAGTGGTTCCATATATGATAAATTTCTGACTATAAAATAGCAGCTATTGTATATTGACTGTATTGACAGGTTTGGAATCATGCCATAGATCATTAAGTCCACTGATTAGGTATATTATATATTTCTATGAAATTTACTGATTTTTGATCTTTTCAAATATACCAGTCTGTCTTTTCAAAAAAGTAGATAACATAAGTCATTAGTACTTAAAGAGTAGTTCCACCCTCAACTACGTCACTTAAAAAATCCTTTCGCAAGTCTAGAGTTACTTCCTCTATGACACTACCAAACTATCGTAGGTAGTCGTTTATTCCTTATTAGATTCAAGTAGTACAAAGTTGAAAACGTTTCTGCAGTTCCAGCTGCTATTTTTCATGTCGGGACAATGTTGCTATTTTATGTTGACGCTGTTTTACAAGTTTTGCAGCATTTGTCGTCGTTATACGAGACTTGATTTAAAAGTGATAGAGTAAATAAATTCAAAACTATATACTTATTTGAATAACGTAGTGATTATTCTATTTTGTTTAGTTTGGTAAAAATGATGCACTGAACTTTACAAAATTAATTAAATTCGGCAAAGTCTACGAGCGGTGCGAAACGAACGAAGTACAAAACTTTAGCGCGTAGGTAGTTTATTTAGTTGGTATTTGGAATTCATTAACACAGGTGAAACTTTAAATTGACAATTTGGGAATGAACCTGTGAACTTTACTTGAGAACTATTTTTATTGCTCAACGCGAACTTTATAGGCGTTAAGATTCCAGAGATTAATTAAAGATAAAACAACGATATGGTTACTTGCTTGTTTGCCAGTAGGTATTCTATTATTTTAAATGCTTTAATTATTAACTAAACACAGCGTTTTAACTGAGTACACTTTGTACTCAGTTAAACTTTTGTTGCTACGTAAAAGTATCCCACATCTATTCTTTCACAATCGATCTTTATAATGTTTTGTATCAGCACAATACCAAGATATACTCCATCACACTGTACAATACAGTTTGGCAGAGGTTAGGTGGGTTATTGGCGAACCTACATGTCAGGAGTAAGATAGATAGTACAGTAGAGCTTTCTCTTTTATCTCAATTGGTTTAAAGCTGAATATTCAGAGACGGATAGGATATTTTCTTCGTTCAATTCCGAGAGCAGGTGTACGTATTCACGACAACTTTACCAAATAAACATTAACTGACAATTTTGGTGTTGTTTATAGGCTCTCTGCTCCAAGCGTCTTAAGATAATACTCGTTTTTTAATCCAAAGACGAAGAAACCCATCAAAGTAGGTCGTAATCATAACGTAGCGTAAAGTAAAGCAAGGTATTAAGCTGCGGGGGCTTATTATACAGAGTTTGTTGCGCCATCAATGAAATTAAGAGATCACTTTGTCTCCACTTAAAATGTTTCAGTGGATACAATAGGATATCGCCGGGAGTTTCCCGATCTTGCGTTGAAAGTTGGGAGTTAAACTTGGCTCATCAATCATGATCAAGGGCCCTAAAGTTGGCCCATTGTTGGGCCCCGCCCGTCGCGTGATTATCCCGTTTATTATTGTTTGGACTCTTTTGTTAACTCATCCGTAGATTTTATCTTGATCGTTTCAGCGGGACAGTATGACGGGTCGCCAGCTAAATAACATTATGATTTTATCCGTGCGAAAAGATTTTGTTTAAATAAAAAGTTGGAAGCGACGTGGTTGATTACCGGCTGTTTTTACCTAAAGGACAGGTCCAAGTTCGCACGTGGACTCGACCTTGAATTTAAATCTCTATCGACAATAGTGTGACTAATATTTTAGTTTAAAAAAATGTAGGTAAGTATACCTTTTGACATAAAATTATTCTATTAATCACTCCAACCAATCACAGGTAAATCGCCTACAAACAAAGTGATGGAGTAAGTACTGAAATTCAAACTCAAAATACTTATGTCATTGAAATGCATCGGCAAATTGTATGGAGTTGCAAAGGTATTTCCCCGTATAAGATAATACATGCAGATGCGACGCCTCGTAGCGATCATGAAAAATTCAGTGCGCACCAAACACGCGTAAGACGAACAGACATTCCATGCAACTCTATTTTAAAACAGCTTTATTATGTAAATATATATGATACATTGTTATAAGCTTTTTTTTTACAGCCTTATTTTTTGTTTTTGGGTAGTTGACCCAAAACTGACCCAGAATACGGTCACATAATCGCCTACTAAAATGCCCTACATTTTAGTAGGCGCTTTATCTAATCTAAGACATGACGCACATGGTAAATTAAGTTTTCCCTCTGGACTACACAGGGATAATACATAACATGGTGATAATAATTACAGTCTATATTTCGTCAATCTCCTTGACACCAATGTAGGCACCAACAATTTAGCACCAAGTCAAATCAATGTCAAACGAAACTCGAGTTCTGCTTTAAATTGTCTAACTCGTCACGAACTAAACCAATCAGCAAACGAGATATTAACCCTGCGGTAACGAAGCAGAAACAACAAGTTAACATGTTCCAGTGATGATACGCCGAAATTCTATCGACCCTGCAATATGCTCCGAAGTCCAGTCGGGGCCGCATTCAGTATTGAATATAGACCAATAATCTCAATAATTGAGATGCTACCAATGTTGAAACACACCGGATTAATTCAAAAAGCTTAAGTAGAATGGACTTGTCTCTGTAAAAACTCGAAAAATAAATTTTAAAACGAATAAAGCAAAGTTTGTTGGCCATATTTACTCTCCGACCTTTAAAAACAGCTTCGGTTCTTGATGAGGGATATGATGATAAGGGGTTTTCTGCGACCGTGCCTGAGTCCATTAATGGTAGGGTCGCCCTTAATTGGACCACTCTAAACAGTTAATCTTTTCTCCGTGTCGACTAAACAAGATTTAAAGTTGGACGAATCTCCGTAACTTACTTAGCTTTGGTCGAAGATTGATGTAAAGTTAATGTAAGCAAAGTTTACAGCGAGCGTGTGACCACATAAAGGCAGTGATATAAATGAGGTTTTCATTGGTTTACTTTGAACTGAACCTGCTTGTTGAGAGAGCAATTTTGTGTGGGTGAACGTATTTTCTAGGCGGAATTTTAATCGTAGCGAGACTATAGCTTGCAAGAAAGTTCCATGCAGTCGATGTTATCCGAACAGAATCTTGTTAAGAGCTTGCCGAAACATTCGCGGGGATCTAAAGAATTTCATCTATAAACTTCTTCAACTGAAAACTACGATTAAACTTTGCCTCGTACTTGTTAAATTGGGTAACTCGAAAACTGGGAACACCTTCATAGTTCACAAGTGGCTCCGAATTGTAACACAAAAACAATAGTTGGGTACTTGTGAACGCGCTGTAGAATCAGTTTTACTCAGGTGTTTGTTTTACGTTTGTAAATACGTTCTAACTCTACGTACGTTTAGCAAATAATGAAAATTAAATTAATAAGTTTAGATCTTGGTAATTTAAGCAAGTAGGTAATCCATTCTTTTGAAACGGTCAATAGTTATTAAGAAGAATGCTTATTTCATCGATGCGGTGCAAAAATGAGATATGTTGTCATCGTCCGCGCAAGTGTCTTCGCAATATCGTCGAGAGACGCGACGAGGCGAGAAATCGGACCGTTCATTATGTCCTTTGAAGACGGCATTCATATACTACGCAAATAAAAAAAGTAAACTCTTTTAAGATTCTCAGCTGAGTGTCTCTCTCAGCGAAAGATACTCGAATGTAGAGCGTCCTTGTTTATTAAAATACTTAGACGTCACAAGATGGAAACTAGAGCAGAAAGAATATAAAAAAATGAGAATAATTGTATAATTGGATAGTGACTAGATAAATTAGGTCAGCTATTTTAATTTAATTAAAACGTTCATAAACATTTTCTTAATTGTGATGTCTCTCCTTCTTTAAATAACTTTTAAGATGAATGTTTAGACCGCTATTTGTTGCGTACTTTATAATATATCATCTAAAGGACCATTTAAAACAGTGTTACATGTGTGTTCCCCTTATCGCGATGTCCTTTAGCTCATCACAGCAAATCGCCGCGGCGGCGTGGGTGGACACCGCGGCCAGATAGCGCGGCCGATAAATTTCCCGCCTCGTGACCGTGTTTATGAACTGCCTATACACATTATATCACATTGTTTTTTTATAAGATTATACTTTGTTGTCGCTTCAAAATATGTTTTGCTTCGAGCTGTTGTTTGTGTTTACGCTATTTCTTAACCAGACGTAGTTTTAAAAATCCGCGGTTACGTTGCTTATATAGGTCAAAATATAGTAGATACCTAGGTTTATTCGCAAGAAATGAAAAATATATCTCTTCTATATTTTTCAAAACACGCTTTTCAGTGAAAGGTTCTTACCGTCTTTTTATTCCCTGCTTTTATTAATCATTGTGCGGACCTCGAGTACGTGATAGATAAGACAAGTCAGCGAGCGTGAAAATATTCCTGCATCGATACGGTTCCGCTGCATCAGCAATCACGTAGCCTATCACGTCCGCACATATCATCGCGCGGCCAGCATTTTAGTATATAAGCGTAGCTCTAAGTCATTGCTATTGTCTAGAGCCTACTGTTCAGTCCAGAGCCTTTAGTCCAGAACCTACTGTCTGTCATCCAGTCAGTACAGTTACTATATCAATATGTAACTCCAAATATAATTTCTACAACTACGCTGCGCCGTATTATTGTCACCTATTTATCCTGGCCGGAACAATCATGAAGGAATCGAAGGCAAAAGGCTTCGATTCTTACAAAATTTATGTTGATGAATGAAATTAATTTGTTAATTAGTCATTAAGTTTCACGAACAATACAAATTGTATGGCAACAAGTAATTATTTCAGTAGTCCTCGAAACGGAAAGTGCCACAATAACAGGTAATTCTTTGTTGGCTTCAGTTTTTGCCAGTGTAGCGTGACCTCGGGGAAGGTACCTACCGCGTTATAAGGCCATATTCAGAATATACTCTCTATAAGTTTGGTCTAATAATTTTAAAACAATATTCGAATTTTATTGATTTTGAATAGATATATTTAAATATACCACTTAAATACATAGATAGGTATATATTTTTATTTGAAAGTTTAGGCAAGATAACTAGGTACCTATGTCTATGTCTTAAGTTGATTAAATTGTATTAAATAATTGAAAATTGAAATCGATATAAAATCTGAAAAAAGTTACTTTTAAAGAAAAGCAGCAACATGAAAATATATTACTTATCTTTAAAAATTGATTTTCATAGATAAACGAAGCACCTACCCATTTGTGATTTTGGTAAAATGTTTCTAATTTATTACAACCTTTATTCGTAAGCCTACAAAGATTCAATAACTTGCCATGCTAACAAATTGGAATATTACGTACATACTTGTGGGAGAAAAACGCAATAAAAAAAAATTCAATCAGAATATGTCAACACCTAATACGCTACACATTTTCATCGCAATATTCTGGATTTTGAAATAGAATTTTAATAATCCAGTGCGATCTGGGAGCACTATACTCATGCTAACAACGTTACGTCTCTCTTGCTGGATTAGTTTGAGAGAAAATGTATTTATAACTCAAATATACCTATGTATTTTGAAGTCGTCTCTTTTAGATGATTTATGAAAGAGTATAGTACTATAGGTACTTTATTTTTAATATTTTCAAATAAAATGGCTAATAGCAGACATCGTAGATACTATCCTAGTTTTTTGTGGCGTTTTGAAGCCTTTCGTAAAAGATATTCTGCACTAACCTTTCGTACACCACAAACATTAAAAGAAATGGCCCATAAACGATAGTACCTAGTTTGAACTAGTCCTAAGAGCTAAAGGGGAAGGTGGAAAGTTCACCGATAAAATGGTGGTCCGTAATGATTTCCGCACCACAATGGGCCGACGGCTCCCCCGTTCTAATTATTGTTGTTTAAGAGTTCCACTCGTCATAAGCCCGAGTTTCATTCTGAATGGCGACACGTTCCTGTTTCATTGTTCGCTAATACGGTTAAACTTCTTGATTAAGATGGCTTTCATGCATCGGAATGTAAAGCGCGAAGGAATTCGTTTATTATTTACGAATTCCTTTTTCTTGTATTTTGGAAACTTTGCCGACGTTAAGGTATGCTGACATTGGTGGAAGGTACTTAAACCGCTATATGCTAAAAATAAAACGAGAAATATGAATTTCGTAAATATTTATTGTAGATTAAACTATCTTCATTATATTCGAATGAGAACGTACTTCATATAACTGTCTATTCAGTTTGAATGTGTCCTACTCACAGAGCACCCCCTAATAGAGTGTACTTGCAAGGCAATAGACGCGCACCGTACATATGTCTTATTGGGCAGATGTAGCAAAGCGAACTATGTCATTCAAGTCAGTAATGACCAGCTGTCACATCCGTACGCACAAGCTTTTTCGCAATTTACATGGCTTTTTTTTGCTTTAAAGCGTAATAAAATGACAGTGTGTTCTGTGAAATGGTGCGGGAAAAATTCTGGGACATCTAGCTTTAAGAAAAATGGAATAACTTTTCACCGGTAAGTATAAACAATTTTTGTTTTATATTACGCGGAGTTCATGTTACACTGGACAACAAATTTTCATTTGCCTACATCCCTTTCTATCATTATGCTAATTACTATGTTTATCCTTTTTCGTTTCCGAAATTTCAGTACTAGAGTTGTAACAAATTTATCGACTGAATGTAATCGATTTATTTTATCAAATACTTTTTGTTGAGATGAGATGTAGATAAAAAATGACGAATAATTATTATTATTATGTAAAGAACACTACTTCGATATTTTTTTATTTCTTTTCATCGCAAATAATAGAATAAAGTTGGTGTTTGTTTTCTTTTAAAGATTTCCTAAATGTCCTGAGCAAAAAAGGTACAGCATATTTATTAGAAGTTTCTAAATAATAACCTAGTTTTGGGTTATTTGGGACACTGATATTCAGTTTTCGGAAGCATGTATTTATTTTCAAATTAATTTTACCGGTAAGTGTCGTCAATTGTCATGCAATTTTAACTTAACCTCTCTAATTATTTAATTTTGTTATAACATCGAATTGTTCAACAATAAAAAATGTAACACACTTATGTAAATATGTTTTATCGATAAACCTAACTGTCGTCACGGCACATCTCTAAGCGATGCGTTGACCTTGATTCAGCAAATCACAGCATAGTTGTCACGTCCCCCGCACTTCATGCTTACCGCCTAAAGTTGTGAGTTTTGTTTCGAATAAAATTGTAATGATTCGGGCTCTATTAGGGGGTGCTCTGTGGTCCTACTTCAGCAGAATGGAATAATCATCATAAATCCAATACATTTACTAATATTAAACCTCACTAGCGCAAATTGAGCAACATCTATTCATCGGCTGATATGAAATACCAACTAGAGTATGATTTGAAAATTACCTCTATGCAAACTTGAAATTCATAAAACGGTGTATTAGAATATCAAAAGACGAGTAAACGCATTAAAAATATAGGTATTACTAAATATAAATGACTTAATTCCTCATTTGCAAAAAGGCCTTTTAATAGGGTTCGTGGGTTACGCCCCCGGTGTGTTTTGCCCCCGTGGTGTTGTCCCCCGATTTTCAATAAAATTATAATAGCCGATTTCGTCGGAATAAAACTGACTTGTACTTAATACACTCGAACAGAAAAGTGTTTTAATGAATTAAATAAGCAAAAATATTACTTTAATAGTCAAAGTCAAAAAAGTCAAAAAAAGTAAAAAAAAGTGAGTGCACAATTTCTATCCCTTAAGCACAGAAGTCGTATTTTTTGCAATAAGTTACTGATAAGAAAGCTTAGTCGGCCATGTCATCCCAAAATGGCAAGTCCAGGTCCCTCGCAGGGCTTTGTCAAAAATAATTATAAAATAATTTTAAATAAATCCGGTGGACGCTCATCTTTACACGTCGGATTTGCGTATAATTTCCACAGAAAAAAAATAAAAGTCGAGTGTGTGGACATGTGTTATTATAAGACGTGGCAAGTGTAAGGGTTCCGTGAAATTAAACGAAGACAGTGACAATGTGCAAGTGCAAAATTTTCTACCCGACTGTACTTTGGATTAAAATATCCAACAAATATTTTTTTTGGCACTAAAACGAAATCGGGGGACAACACCACGGGGGCAAAACACACCACCCCGAACCCTTTTAATATTACCTATATTTTTCCGGCTTCTTTGATTCTAATGTCAGCTAGAAAATTAATGGAGCGTTGTATCTAATGACCTTTTCTACAATTGGCTATTACTAAGTGGAAAATAAAAAAAAGTTACAGTTTAATACGTCTTTAATTTCAAAACAAATAAAGAGCGTGTCTTTTTCATTTCCGAGAACACATCGTGTGTCACCTGGCGGCATCAATCACGGAATCACTCGATTGCATCGGCCTCCGACAGTGACTGATTTGGTTTTTTTCCTCCGCGTAAATCGTAATCACCCTAATAGAACTGTTCTAAGACGCCGGCGGTTGGCTCTTGAAGAAAAATGCATCTCATTATCATTTCCAGACGCCGCCAATAAGCCAGCTTCCCTAATCAGACTCTTTTTAATGCAGCTCCAAGTTGTTAAGATTGTATTTTACGTAATGATGTAAATTGTTCTTGTTTGTCTCGATCAGTGTCACGTAGAAACTTGGTTTGCTTTGAAGCGCTTGAAGCTTGAAATCTTTTTCTTACTTTCTAACTACAGAATTTTAAGCTTTTGGATCAGAGTATCATAAAGTATAAACGAAATGCCCAAAAACAGCAGCAACAGCGTAAATTCATTAGTATCAACTCTGTAGCGAATAATGAGGTTCAGAGGTTTTGGCAAAAATTTTAGTCGATCAAGGAGATTTTATGACCGGAAATCAGCCGCGTTAGTTTGTAAAATCCGACTTAGGACAAAGAGCAGTGTTTTAAATTTTAGAACAGTATGAAACACATTAGTGTCTTGTCATTATTATCTATACGTTTGGTATAGATATTTGGGTCACGATCGGATAAAGAAAAAGAGGTAAGGTGCCGCACCAAATACTAACAATCTAGGTACCTACTTTAACTAAGCACTATCTCATTTGTAAGTTGCATTTCTTTCAGGATTCTTTTACTCAGCTTACTTACAGCACTTCTCTCAAGTCTTTTTCCTTCGAATAGTGAAATGTCTGGTATTTTTAAAAGGAATTTTTAATGAGAGTATTATGCAGGACCTGAATGTGATGTGCATTTTAACGACAACTATTACTGAGTATGAACTAACGGCTAAAAGGAATGTTTTAGGTACAAACTGCGTTAAAACACTTTTCATGTAAGTAAGTACCTACTTGTGAACGGAAAATGATATATCGTGTTTTGCTTTTAGTATTAGTTAATTTATTTGATAAATAGGTACGTTTCAAAATTAGACATTAGTTTGCATTTGCATGTTTAAGTATTATTTCAAACATTGTACTCCATCCATCATACTCTCGTTATTCAGCCTGTCTATTGCATAGGTATTGTTTGTTAAAGTAGTGTTCAGTGCCTGAATGTAGCTTCATTTATGCGAATAAATTAGAAAATGATTGAAGCGAACTTTGATTTTGAAATTTAAAGTACAAATAGTAAATAACAGCATGAATTAAAAGATGTAATTAATGCAATGTCGTAAGATTTTTTTTTCTAAATACGTTTGTTCTTTTGGACCTGAGCGCAGGGTTGTGATCATATTCATACCTTCTCTATAAATAAAGCTGTGGCATCGCATTATCTTGAGTTTCCGGTCGGTCGCGTGGCCGTTCCTCGTTTACCGTGACAGATGGCTGCTTAACAACAAATGTGTCTGAGAGGACGCTTCTCCTTCAGGTGTTCTTTATTAGCGCTGACGTAGGTGTAAGCTTTACTCAGCAAAATTGAATACAAAAACCGACTAACCGACTTATTTAGAACCATAAATACTATAAAGATAAGCTGCAAAAATATATTCGACCAAAATACTTGCGAATTTTGCAATTTCCACAAATGCACACGTAATACCTGCCTACACGGGTACACACGAACATAGATAAATCTCTTAAAGTTATGAGAATGGTGCCGTGAACTCATTTGGGACATAAAAAAGCGAAATATGATTCCAGTGGAATGATAAACGAATTACATTACCAAAATAAATATTCTGACTAAGCTGAGCCGTCAGCGCGAGTTGGACTCGTATTTCGACGAGTATTATATTCTTGTTTATCTTCGATTCATAGCCCCTACTATTAATCAGACCAATACCTAGAGAACGTTTGCTTCGCAGACAGCTCTCGAAGTTTATAGTGAGTTCAGGTAAACAAATGTACATGTTCAAAGTAAATTTAGGTACCTAGGACCTATATATATTTTCATAAGTAATGTATTTAAAGTTACAACTAGATAAATATGACCGTGTCTCTCTACTTTAGTCTCTCTATCGCAGAAACCGAGGAATCAATCTTTTAGTAAATTGTTTGGAATAAAACATCGCGCAAAAACATGTTCTTGATTCTATAGTTCGGTATTTTGCGATTTACAAATTTATTGTAAGCGCATTGCATTATCGATGTGTTGGCGTTAACTACTAAAAGCCGATAAATGAACCATTAACAAAATTCATGGTACGGGCCACGGAATACACGCATTTGTTCATCAAAATAATTGATGGGTTTCATTAGTAAAAATGGCACAAAAAGCGAAAATTACGATATTTATTATTAGTGGCAAACGGAAGACGCCAATCTGTTTCTTACTATGAGAAAGCTGACTATTTGTATCAATTAGTGTTGTCTTACGTAAGTAATTGGTTATATTATCTTCACGGTGAATATTGCCTGTGATATACTTGGTTTAAAACATCAGCGTCCTCAGTCTCATGTTAAGGAAACTTATTATAATAAAGTAGATGCCTGGAAAAGTTTCGCAGAGGTATGAATATTACAAAGAAGAGTTTCGGTTGCTTCATTAATGAACAAAACTTCTTTAATATAATACAATATAAAATGGTAGAACAGGAGGCTCATTAATGAGCGGCGTGTACAAACTAATTAGTGTAATAGTATGGTAATGTACGTCATGTAGATCAATAAACTTTTGGGCAAGGGGACGGCGTGATTTATGTCTCTATACAGTAATTACATTTCGCTTTTGTTTATTTTAGTCCAGCAGGCGTAAAGTTGCTTTTTTTGCTTGCATGATAGATTGACGAGTCATGTGTCCATAGGGTTTTGTTGTTTTAGGACAAAACGTTTTTACATCCAAGCCTGTTCACAGTGCTTAATAAAAATGTGCTCAATTTTTCACAATTTCTCGTAAGTGACTTTTCATTTCAGTGTGATTTTTAGCAAGTTAAGTTTTATTTTTTTGCTTGGTCCAATTTGTAGCAAAGGGAAATAGGTTACGTTATGAATGGTTTGACTTTTATGTGTGTGTTCGTTCTTTAAGATGTCAAATTGTCAGATATACTTACTCGCTGTCATACATAAAGAACCTCTATAGTTCTTAAAATCTTACATGATTAGAATGGCAAGTGTCACTTAAGTAACTTTTTACTAGCGGCCCAAAAGTGTCGTAATTTGCTTCAGCAAAAATCATAATCATTTTTACAACTATAACCATTTTAAAATTATGAACTGTATTTATACATACAAGAAAATTAATGTTTTAAAAAGGTTATATCATCGCGAAAAAAAATTAAGGATGTGACCAATCGAGTTCTTTGTCGATATTTTTTCATTATCATAAAGTCTATGAAAATAGTAATTGTAAGTTTTTTTTTGCGATTAGTAGTTTTGGTAGGTTTTAGGAGCTTTTTTAGTAGATTCATTCTTTTTAGAAATTGACGCACGGTGTCACTACACTTTGGTTTTTTAGTACCTGCGAATATTTAACCGAGCTCGATATGGAGAATTAATTACGTACTTAATTAAGCTATTTCGTAATTATTAGTTACTTATTTTTAAAATATTTCTAGTGATAAGCACTTAGTCGACAAAAATTTCGCTTAAACCTCGATTTAACATTTTCATCCCATCACTATTCGGCGAGGATTGGCATCATGTAAGATTTTAAGAACTATATAAAAAAAATTGTCTTCTCATCGCCACGTTTGATTGACGGTTTATGAGAACTACATAGTTATCTACCTAATGTTAATGTTAATAACATTGACAAAAATATAACGTGTATAAGTATTTTATTTTTACATAGCTTGCAGACAGAGCTAGATTGTGTTTTCAAATTCATTTCATGCCACTCACGTCTTTCGGTTTTATTATCAAGTTTTAGAAAATGGTTTTATTCCATGAAACCACTGCGACTTTGAAAAATTAATCTCACTGGGTATTCGGAGTAGTAGGTAAGAGTTATTTCGGCTTCTTTTTTTAGTTTTAAATGTTACATGTAATCAGACTTCGTGGTTTTTATTTCTGTTGAAACTAGTTAAGTACCTATATATTCAAACAATTATAACAAAGTGAACTAAATTATTGTAATTAACCATTTTGAAATTAACAAACTATGTTCACGTATTCACCGCGTTTTTCGCATGCTAATGCATGGACCGACAAATTTCGTATTCACTTCGCATAAAGAGACGGAAAGAGCGTTACCTCACTAAAAAAATACACGTGTTCACAGCCAGCTACTAATTGAAGTTTTTCGCTCACATTTGCTCGAACATTCTGCCTATGTGCGCACTGCCAAGATTAGATGACCCGTCTTTGCACCTGGAAAATCAAACTCGAGTAAGAAGTAAGCTAAAGCTGAAAGTTTGGTAGGAGGTCACACGTCCTGGTCTTCCAGTGAGAGGAAACTCATCTGGCGTAACCGCTAAATGGGGCCGAGGGAACCCTCAAATTTTAGTGTGGAGTAAAGTAGAATTTTGAGCACCTCATTAATTCAAAGATTCTTTTAAACTTTTTCGTGGGACTACGCTTAATTAAATTTGCCTTGAAAGCTTTCCGGACATATTAAAATTATGTTGTTGCAAAAAGAACTCTCCCGTTATTTGCTTAACATTACCGAATGTCTGCCCTCTTCATCCGTCTAATTAACTTACTTTACCGATGAAGGAAATAATTAAATTTTTTACAACATTTTTCATTAAAATTTCCGCTACGTTCTTTTGTATAATAAATCCGGTGAAAATCTGATATAAATATGCTGGTAAAATTTACCTATATTGGAGGATACAACGGTACATTTGGCGGTTGCATAACATGATTTAATGTTAACAAATCGGCCGGGTGAAGGTGTCTGGGTATTGTTTTGTTCCTCGTTTATTTATTGTTCATAATATTTGCATTAAATTGCCTACGCATTGATAAGCTTCAATCCCATTTATTTCGTTTGAAGGTAACTCAATTTCACGGTGGAAGCTGTTGGTGTTCACGAGATCACTTTACGTGTTTATGCTTGTTTAATATGAAAGGCAAGTTACAATAAATGACGCGACGTGTTAGCTCAGTAATTAACAGAAACAGGTATTCAGAAACCGACACGTTCTAATTAATAACATGCCTGATGTTGAATTGCTAACGGATTGACAGTTCAGTTTAGGTATTTATAGTGATAAGTTTGCACTGATTCAAGTTAGGCACAAACACACTGCATTCGTAGCATGATAGTAATAATTTTGTGATTCTTTTTTTTCCCTTTTAGTTTAATAAAAACCATTTAATTAGGTATACTTAAAAAGTACTTCAAGATTTTAGGTTTTGGTTCTATTTGTTATTAATTTAAACTAGTGATGGGCCGAGTACCAGTTTTACCGAGTAACCGAGTACCGAGTATTACTCGGTTTAAAGTTTACCGAGCCGAGTACTCGGATGAGTTACTCGGTGTACTTGAAGTAGGTAGAATTGCACGCAAATAAGTTTGGGAGCGAGTGGTGTTAATGGTGTTAAGACCCTCCCTCCGCACCCCGCTAATTATTCGTAATGAAAACAATAATCCGCAGGCATTAATTGGCAAAAAAATATTTAAAACACTGTTAAAGAAACATTTCTCGTAAATAATTACGATATTAGCAGCTTATTACATTGCTCCAGCTGGGCGAAGGCCTCAATGAAGGAATTAGACTATGATTTACCAAGCAAACCAAGTGCTCTCAAGGTAGATTTATTTGCACCTAGTACTCGGCATTTTAACCGAGTTATTCGGCCGATTACGAGTAGTGAAAAAAGTGCCGAGTATGCCGAGTACCGAGTATTAACCGAGTACTCGGCCCACCTCTAATTTAAACTAACAATCTCACGCAATAAAATTGTATGTTATAAGTATAATGCCATTGAAAGAAATAATCCAGCTGAGTGTAATCCAATGTCTTTACAATCCTGAAGAATGTAGGTTGTTCTGAAAAATCCCTAATAACGAATAGGGCACGCCAAAACCTGACCCGTCTTATTGATGGCACCATTATTATTTGGTTAGGCATGTCTTCACCGATAAATGATGGCTATGGCCGGTTATAAAGAATTTAATCGAAAGTCAGCGCTCATTTTGAAAAGGGAAATTGCCCTAATCTATATTCCGCCGGACGTCAGTGCTTTCGCTTCCATCTACGTCATTATACATTCCGGAATTGCACGCTCGGAAAATGCGTTTCAAACTATAGTAAATAATGCTTACGTTATCTCATCTTTTACAACAAAATTGCAACCTACATGAATAAGATTTTGTTCACTTCCCTTCGAATCTTACATTCTACGAAAAAAGCGGTTGACATTCCACCAATGATCTAGTTTTTACTGCACTACTCGTATTAGTATCTAGGTACATACTTAGTATATTGACTTTAACTTAGAAAAGCTGTCTAACAAAAAGCTTGAGAAAAGAACTCTCCTCAATTCTGTCAGTAAAATTGTAGTTTTCAATTGTTTATATATTTTTCTAACATAATGCTCGCAAATCAAAACTTCTTTATTGTACTACTGTGTTGTTATTGTACTGAATCGATAATTCTAGCTATTCCCCAAAGCGTGTATTTACTTAACTTCAATATAAAAACCTGTTTATTTTCCCTATGATGTTTACTGATAACATATTGGCTTGTATTACTTCCAAGCGATGAAGTTGCCGTAAAGAGCTCATGGCAGGCTTTTTGCTCTTCTTTGTTTTCATTTAAGAGGATTAAACATCAGCCGTAAAGCGTCAGCGGTCCTAAGAAAGAGAGCTGCTTTTGCGTGTCTAATAACATGGGTAAGGAATTTACCGCATCATTTCTTTTATGGCTGTATCAAGGATGGGTTGTTTGGTCGATAGGATAGTTGAGCTGATAGGATGGGCTAGGATCGCAGTCGAGTGAGGATATTTCTCAATTTTTTAGATTATCCTCATAATCTTATTACTTATGAGGATAATCTAAAAAATTGAGAAATATACTCTAATAACTGTTTATCTAAGCTTTATCAAATATAAGAGAAAATGAATATATAAACAGTAGGTTATTAGTAGCGAAATTGGTATTTCGATGATAACAATATATTATTATGTATCATTACACTAACTCCTGCGTACCTAACTACAGGTATGATTATAAATTAGATATAGCACGTGGTAGAGTCTCGCTCTCTAGAGGGTAGTCTTACCAATATTTGTCATAGCCTGGCGATATTAGCACGAGAGCGAGAGGTAATGTGTACTTTCGCAATAAATTGGCCACAATGGACTCATGAAACTGTGTGTTATCTGCAAACATACCTATTTACAAACATAAAATACTTTTCATTTTATTTTAAATATTATAATTGGATAAAAGTACCTGTCTGAAAATATTATTTGAAGTTAACGAATATTGAAATGAAGATAATTCTCTTAAAAAGTTATCTTTAATTTTCTCACCTGCACTCTCAATATCAAATTGCTCTAACAACTCTTGTTAGAAATGTTGCACGTCAGCTTCAGTTTATTTTTAATTCCACGTTAGGAAGTTTCGAAATACAGCATGAAAAAGTTTCATGAAAAAAAAGCAAGTGATAGGTGTTGGGGTGCAGTAGGTGCATAAATCAGGGACGCGGCAACCAACGCTCTGCAAATTGCGCCATGAAAATATACGCGCGCTCTAAAAGCTCAAAAAGTGCTACATACTGACAGCGGAAATAATGAATGCCTCAATATTTTACTTCGTTTTATACTTATGTGGGTAACGCGAATGTCGCTTTAATTTCGACCGCATTTCACGCGGTTGAAATCCGATTATAAATATGATTTCACACCTTCGTGATGTAGTTGTTTTCATTTTAACCATAACCGTTACCGTGCCAAAAGTGCTAAAGCTGGCAACATTTTTTTAAATGACAAATCATTTGTGCTGATTATTAAAATTCGAACGAAATATTTTGCCAAGCTGATAAACAATATACGCCTATATACCTATATAAAAGCAACACGAAAATTATGACTACATTGTGAAACAAACAAAAAATCATTTTTGGTTAAAGCCAAACCTGCTTGGTTTGCATTTTTTTGGGTCGAGAAGAGTTGTGAGTTATCAATAGGAGGTGGAACTGCGTAATGTCACATGAAATAGGAGAGGTCCGGATATATCAAAGGATTTGTGCATATTGCCGGGAGGTCGCGACCGGCACACCGTAAATTCCACTCGGCCTACATGAAATAAAATCTGTCCAAATCAAGAGTTAGTTCTCTTTTGTTCCCAACTTTTTTAGTTTATCTGGACTTATGGCCGCAACCGATTTTCTAAAGCGCTATATTTATGAGGATAAAATGGACATTGGTTGTACATTTTGCGATTTTAAAAAAGTTGCAATATAATTTTAAGATTTTAAAATGGTCGAAAATGGTCTAAAAGTTTAAAACACAGATTATGATAAAATTGGAGTAAAATTTTGTAACATAATTCGAGATTGCTTCTGAATTCAAAAGAGGTTCAATTCAATTAGACAAGTAGTGTGAGTAATATTCAATCCCGATAAGTAGGTACATCTAGAAATTCGTTTCTAAAATACACAACAAAACGAAAAACATTAATTATTTAAGTTTTTGAAAACGATTTTTTCTGTTCTATAAATACGAGAGTTTTGTAACTTGAATTTTGATATAATTGCTAAACAATCTTAAGTGGGCTCACAAAACCACCTTACAAAAGCCAAACAGGTACCTACTTTTACAAAATATTTATTTATCCGGTGTATGTTGAAAGAAATTCTTGGCACTCTTTTCAAAAATAAATCAGGGGCAAGTGAGCGTGAGCACATTCAAAAGAGACCTTTAATAACAATAAGGAAGCAGTTGCTCCTTCACACGTCCGGCGTAAACCGGCGTGAACCCTCGGACTTACTTTCTGAATGTTTTTCGGCTCGATGTTCGTACTTCGCTCTCGTTTTCCAATATAAATATACCTACTATAGCTTACAGCAGGCGATGTCGTACTATATGTTGACAAAAAATTGATACAGTGACCCAAGCTGACCGTAGAGGTTGTTAAATTTTATTACATCCTGTAAAAGACTAGCGCAATCTATGGTATGGTATACAACCTTGACTTTTTCCACATTTTATTCATACATGTTTTCTAAGCCGTGTACACAAAAGCTCGCTAGCAACACAAACTTTGTTTACGCACAAAGATTATCGAAATTTCCAAGATATTGTTACTGGATTTGTTTTTGGTGTAAATATGTATATTCGATTGGGATTAAGAAAAGGCGCTTACTCTATTTCAATATTGATGAAAGGATTATTTGTTTTAGAAAAAGAGAAAAGCATGCAATATTTTTTAAAGAATTATAGAACAGGTAAACAAATGTGTAGGTATTGCAAAAAACAAATGATAAATTCTGATTAATGTCGTGATTGATGAGGTTTTCTACTCTGTAGAGTAATTTCATAAGTTAATCAAAGGCTAATAGTAACACATTTGCATATGAACGTGTGTAGGGAATTTATCGTGCGGTGCAGACGGGCTGGGACCGATTCTGTAAACAACATTTACAGATTTGATCTCAAAGTTTGTATGTTAAAGGTTCCGCGTCTTTTATTCTTTCGTCGCATTACAGGGACGCGACAATTTAATGTGATCGCGTTGTACACAAGTAAAGCACTTTGATCAGTAATTACAATTGATAGATAGTCTCTCGTAAAGACTGGGAAGACAAAGACAATGAGCGCCCTTTCCGCAGTAAGTAATCAGTTGTAGCTGCGGGATTGGCACGGTTTTATATGAAACAGGTTTAAACGTCGTAACTATTAACAACAATTTAAATTTTTATGTAATTTGTGGTACTTAGGTATAAGTAATTAATATTTCGCACGCGAATTAAATGTCTATATTTTACTAAGCAAAACGAAAACATTTCCTTCTAACTTTCAACTTCTACATCAGTTAGCAGAATACACTACCCGAGAACAATATTAGTGTAGTGCGGTTCCACTAGGTACCTATTAAATGTGAGCCGCAAGTCAGTGTGCAAATTACTCATAAAGCACCCGAGCCACCGCCACCGCCGCCGCTCTGATATTATATTATATTCGGGCATTGGACAGTCACGTGCCATCGACATGTTTATAGTCGCCTAGAGGGGTTAATGTACGTGTGTGCAATGGTACTTAAGGTGCGTTTGTGTTATGAGAATTGTGCTTCTATTTGGGAAATGACAGGTTTAAGATTCAGTCGATAAATCTTAAGAAGGTAAAACGAAACTAGATCGAATTGTCTTGCCACCATAAATCCGTTTCTTAAGATGGGCCTCACTTTCTCTAAGTTTTTTCCAGTTATACAAGATTAACGCCGCTAACGTTTTCCATGAATTAGAATTAATCATGAAATTGGAAAGACTGTAGTTAATTGCAGTTTCAATCTTCCCTTACTTGGGTAAAGTCGTTACAACTTGCTGCCCTCAGATACGACCCCCGCTTAGTTAACGGAACTTTAAGTGCGCCATTAATTTTAATATCAAACTATACTCATTTTAAACATTTCTAAACGTCGTCGCCTATCGGGTAATTCGCTTTAAAATACATGAGTTGTGACATTATAATCATATTGTATGTTTTTCGTCCGGGTTAAGCTGAGCTTATCCGTATGTCGACGCAATGAAGATATATTTGACAAATCGGTTTCCTTAGCTTGAAAATATGTTTAATCCGAACAGAAATGTTCATCGCATATTATTTCATTAATTAAACTATTTATAATGAAAATGTGAAGCTCAGCACTAAGAACTGCTACTACTAATACTGCTACTACTAGTACTAATTGCAACACTATAGAAAACAAAATGATGATAGAGTTAATCTCCTATGGATCAGATATGGCACATACCACTTATCTAGCTCTCTGCATGACTGAGCACGCTCGAAAGCTAAGCTGAAGAGCCACTTATTGAGTAATAACGGTTGCGGAAAAATAGAAACACTAGACTTTTAGCTTCGAAGCAGATTCCTCTTTTATTCTATTAGGTTTTAAAGCCTTTTCCCGTCATGATCTCTTGGTGGTTTGCCAAAATAGTTTCGCAATTTTCCTCTTATTTTCAAGGTTGGGACGACGCGTGACTTTCGTTCGAGTTTTATTAATTTTTGATTCTAATATAGACTTATTATAATAACCTACATGTATTGGCTGCAATCACGTATTCCTATTGAAGAAATTGCTTGTATTCTTTACGAAACTGGTAGGTTTCAATTTTCTTATTGAAACATACTTGTAAATCACAATATACTCGTATTGTTTCTTTTCGTGAATGTCCATGAAAACATAACATTGAATTATCTCAAGGAATACATTCTCTTTGCGGAAAGAAAATGAATGAAAAACACATTTTCGGGGATATTCTCTGTCGCTGGCTTTAGGACTGATTCAATTTGACCCTGCCACGAGAGCTTGTATAAGACGATATTATTTCTTCACACATGAACCATGTAATGTTATTTGTAATAATGCTTAAGTTAGTTTTAGATAAGTACTCCGAACATATCCACTAGAATTCTACCTCGTGTATGATTTGGTACTCGTATCTATGAAAATATAAGTAAGTAGATTACGTTAATTTAATACGGTGTAATAAATTGAAGTAGGGTTTGTAGACTCAGGAAATTATTCTCATAAAATAACGTTACTAATGTTATACAATAAAAATATGTTTGGGGAAAACAAACACCAGACTATTAAAACGTAGAATCATCCTGAAGTCTAAATTACTAATTAAGTAAATTTTTTATCTTGTTGCTAAAGTAGATATAATGAGATATTGATGTCAGTTTATTGAAAGCGTTTTAGGCTAAGTTACTTAAAACTTTCTAGATTGTTCCAATCATAAAGGTCTTTGTTGTTACCCAGCCTAAGTCTTGTCCGAAACGACCTATCTCTCCCCTATCTACGACTAGTTGGACGACTAATTCAAGTTTAAACAATAATGCTATTGTTAGTTAATATTCTGCCGCTATTGGAACACTATCAAGTCTATCCCCAAATGTCCTGCTTACAATGTTAGCTGACCACAAACTATTCATTAAAGGGTTGCTAATTAAACGTGGGTTCTAGGAATTCAATATTGGCTGTGCAGTCCATCAGTCAATGTCGGTCATCCGACAATATTAGGTTCTTGAAGATTGATGTGGACCCTTAAGTCCTATTGTTCCGTACTCATATTAAAAACCCGTTTTTATGTAATCGCTGAGTGTATAACCCATAAATGGTCACTGGATACACTCGAAGCGCAAAACAGCTAGTCTGTTTCTTAGCACGACTATATTTGGAAAAAATAAAGAAATTCTAGATAGAATGTCTAGAAAGGTATATCATGATGTGGATAGAGTATTTCAAGATCTGTGTCTTGGGGATTAACTCACGTAATGGGCGTAGGTAGAGGAAAGCATAAAAATCTGAAACTAGTGGGATAAAGCCTGAAACCCTAGGAGTTTTTTTTTCATTTAGTTTACCTACATAAATAGGTATACTTTATAATACGTGTTACGTATTTATTAATAACCTTCTTTTGTTTTCTATGTTTAAAACCGATCAGTTTGATGCAAATAAAATGGAAAACAAATCACGAATAAAGGAAAAGTAAAAGATAATGTTAAAAATAGCTCGTAAATATTATATAGCTCAAAATGTAACTTGTTATTCAAAAAATAAAAATCTTTAACAGGTATTCTATATTCCAAATAAAACTTTTTTAGAAACATAATCCTCAAAGTGTAAAAGTAGAGGCTATTGTTGGTAAAGTCACAAAGAAATGAAAAACGGACCTCTATTATGACGAGGGCGACTTTTGATGTAGGATATTGGAATCTTAAGCATCATTAGCCGATATTTTAAAATTGTGTCAAAATCGTGGAAAATAAAAATAAGTATTTTTTTTAACACGGCCATGACTGTTTCTTTTGTTTTTGTAAATAGAATTGTGTAGAGTGGTATAAATGGTGGGATACTTTGTACTTTATAAAATGGAAAGTCACAATCGTATGCGAGGCTTATCGAAACAAGGAAATGCACATTTCCACATGAATTTCAAAAGCATAACACGTCGTTTTCAACTGTTGTGTAATAAAATCACGCCCTTTGGCTGTACGCAAAGCGACCGAAAGCTCTTTAATCCAAATTGAATCGGTTTACACTTTATTGGCGGTATCCTGGCACGTAATTAATTGAAAATCGCGATCGAATATAGGTAATGGTGCGGTTAAAGAAAAATCTTAAAAATTTATTAATGCAATAGCAACTTATTATATATTTGTTGCTGAATAATGCACTTTTCGTTGATTAAATTTTTTAATCATTTTTATTTATAACCTACATTTTTCGAACTTTCCTCTCCACCAAAATAGGATATTCTTTCAGCTTGTATGTACGTTGAAGTATGTTAAGGAGTGTTTATTTTAGAGAGTTACCAACTTATCCAATTTGAAGTTGTGTTTGTCCTACATAATTTTAACCTTAAGAGGCTGATCGTGTGTTTATTTTAATCTAGGTTGCGTACTTACCGACAAAGTAATTTTCGTCTAGCGAAAGTTTATTAAGAAAATTGGATGTAGGTTGTAGCGGTTACATAATTTTGACTCCTAAGTAGGCAGTTGTATCGATCATTGCCTTTTGTACGGTAAAAACTTTCAATCGACGTTGTCTTTTTATACCTAATCTACGGTTCCACTATAAATCGACGGTGTAAGTAGCACTAAACACTAATTTACGACGCTACACTGAAGTTTCGCGTGTCGTTTGAATTAGCATACAGTTTACGATTGAAATTGAAAGGAGGATAGAGGAGGAGAGGACCTTTACCTGCCAATGGAAAACCTCCAACCAGTATATTTTACACGCGAATAAAGCGCGCGCGGGCATTTCAGGCAATTGTAGAGGTCTTCGGAAAAAGTACCATGAATTACTTAAATTCCTTTTCTTCGAAAAGTAGGTATACCTATGAATTAGTATTCTGATGATTCCATTATTTTAAAATCACACCTACTGTGGGAATTAATTTAGAGTTTTTGAAATTCATATTAATTTTCAAACTGTCGATTATATTTTTTTTGTATTTAGTTTGTCTCACGAGGGTTTTAAACAAGTAGAATTAATTTGAAAATATAAATAGCATGCTTCATCAGTAACGCTGTAAAGCCTCCTCTTATAAAGTAAAAAAAAAAGATATGCTGCAAAAATGCCCATGGACAAAAGAGCAAACACTGCACTTTCATTAAAATTCAACTGTATTCGTTTTGTTTAACTTTTTGCATTCGTTTTATCTCCGAATCATTTTAAAATTTAAACCTGCCGAAAATAAATGGAATCACTGACTTAACTGCGGGCAGATATTTTCAGGTTTATAACACGTTAAAGCTTGAATGATGACTATTTATTTTTATAAAAAAGGTGTTAAAGAGAGTTAACACCATTTTCTGAAACAAAGAACTCAATATTGCTGAATAATGTTGTTGACGAAAAGAGAATTTCGATGCATAAAATCAGAATGTCTGTGAGAAAGGCTTAATGGCGTAGAACTATTCATAACTTTCGAGTATGTATGTATAATGAATGAATGACTAAATTAAAAAAATATGGACTAAATATGTAGGTAGGTACCTACCTACCTTATTATTAGTATTTTTAGTCATTTAGCCAATTGGTGGTAATTTTGGAATAAACAAGTAGGATTCTCTTTTCTTAAACGTATTGCAGACATGTAAACAAAATACGATCACGTTATTAAGTCTTTTATGTCATTTGCTATTCTCATGTTGCAAGCATCTCAGCTTGTTCCGCCCGCCCGCGACGGTTGATGCATTATGGAGCAGTGACTTTCAAACTGTTTTTAACTTAAGCCTATCCTGTCACTCATTCTGATAAAGGTTATGTTAACGTCATTTTTGAATATAACGGAAAATCTTTAGTTTTTTTATAGAACTTTGGAGGCTACGCGATAGTTCAAAAAGTTAAATGAAAAATTTGAAAAACCCATTAAATCATTAAACCACCTGCAACAGATTTATTTTACTGAAGATTTAGTAAAAGCCGGAAATGATCATTCACTCATTACCAATTATCTGATGACAAAACAAAGTTCCCGAGTAATATCTGTTTACAAGTGTAGTTTACAAGGCAAGTTTAAGGCACTCTGTATCACAGACAGACATTATAAGGGCTTGCGCCGGCCACAATGTCGTGGACCGAGGAACAGGCACGTGACCAGATCACTAATGCCTCACTGCCGAGCTGCCTCGACAGAAACTAGTCTATTTATAAGAGATTTCCATCTAATGGAACACGACCTTTCGCTGACTAAACCCGAATGTGAACGGTTGAGGCTGAATATTTTATTTTTCCCGGTTCCGTGACGTTGAATTGATTTTTAGAATGGACCACGTATTCCTGAGTTAGAACTCAGTGGTTTCACTTTGAAAAGTTTCCGGAATCAAATCGTATCTATGATTACAGGAAACTTGAATTCGAAACCTATTGTGCAACCAAATAGTGCACTGCTAAAGTGGGTCAAACAAAACAGAAGCGGATTTCTTCTTAGCTTTAGAAATTTAATATAAAGAAGCAATGAGAACAGAAATCGAAAGAAAAGATAGGCGGGCTCAAAATACCTATTTAAATGTAAATAAAATGTATTCAACTACTACTGGATAGTGTAACAACGCTGCGTCGAATAGAGATATCCAGACGGCAGATCCCAGCGCCTCTCCTGAGACCGATTTCCCTAATGTTGTTCACAGAACTTCCATAACATTTGAATATCTCATCATATTTCGATTTTTTATTCTGTCGATTTCCTCCCGGTCGCAAGGGGTTGCCAGTTTTTCGAGTTTAATCTTTTTATGCGGTCTCACTCGATTTTCTCGTAATCCCGCAGTCCTTGAAGTTTGTGGCAAATAAAATACATCGTAACTTCACAAATACGCTACATTAAACATTTATTGAAAGTAAAGATTCCCATAGAAATTGATCTTTTGGAAGTATCACAGAAAATAGATTCATATTATGTTAATATAAATCTTCTGTGTCGCAAATAAAATATTATTGCTAGACATCTCCGCCCGCATATGAAGAGAGTAAATTAACCTTGGGTGGGTAGATACATTTTGATAAGCTGTTGCTATTCAACAAGTAGGCAAGGCTGTTTCTCAATGAAATGAAAAACGGAATTTGTCTGCAGAACACTGAGGCTCGTAATTTCACATTTCAGTCACATTGTATACGACGTAATTGGTTTCAGTTACAATAGGCTCGCAGTAATTGCTATGAACGCAATTGTTACTTTTATGTACCTACCTACTTATTATTTTCAGATGATATTATGTACTTACTTAGTTTACCTATTGATAAAGTTACTAAGTAGGTCTTCCTCCTCTGCGTTTGGAGTTTATTAAAATGAGAAAAGATTACTTAAGCGTGGATATAATTGGGTAAGATATTCAAACATGATTGCGCCCATTTTCTAGAAATAGAGCTCCCTAACACTGCTATACGAACGTTTGGCATTTACGAGAACAAGATGAATTTACATATCTTTTGAATAATGGAATTGCTCGTGATTGTATTAATTTTAGTTAGAACATAATGCATAATTAGAATAGAATTAAAAGTAATTCTTGTTTTGTTACAATTATGTTTTTTCTTCGTACCTATATACCTACTTGTAGTTCTGTAATCTGCACTCGTGTAGGTTACTAATAGTAGGCACAATTCTTGCCTAAATTTAGTTATTTACGTCATGTCCCTTTTTTATTGAGTTGTTCTATCATAATTTATTTACTTACATATCTTTTACCAATGTAAAATGGTATCTATGTCTATTCCTCAGCTTCAAAGCCAAAAAGCTAATTACCTTCTCGTTTCGAATAAGAAAGACTTTAAAAATCTTCTTTGTGATAAATATCTACTTCATCTGATTTCAGTTAGGTAGTGTGAGTAATCTCGGCTCGCAGTACACGCGGCGAGCCCGCGACTGGCAATCTGTCTTATTCCTCGTCCCGCCCGACAACTTGAGACTCAATTCATTCTAAACGCCCGTCGCCGTGATCGGCCACTAACTATATATTTTATAAAACGCATTTTAATACCTTTGTTTCAGTGCAGATAGTTTTAATTGAATAATAATGGTGTTTTGTTATTGGTGTTGAAAAGTTTCTTAATGTTATCAAAGGGAAAATACATTTTTTCTTGGGTCAAAATATCAAAATATGTATAAGACAGACTTGTTCTGAATATAAATGAATACGAATCTAAATGAATGACGACGGAATCATATTATAAAGTATTAATGATGCAAGTCATCAATATTTTACGAGGATCAACATCAGCATCAAAAACAAAGAACTTAATTCTAAGTAACTCAAATAGATACCTAAGTATAAACTCCATATTATTTAAAGCATTCTTACAGCTTCGTAAAAATGTAATAAGTAAAAAATCGAACGTTTGTTGAGTGACACAAGATTACGTCCCCTGTTGGCGTCGACGGTTCTAAATCGTGTTTTCAGGCAAAGCACGTCGAGAAAATATGTCTCGAAACTTATTTGCAATGTATACTTCGCAAATATTTTACTAAAGTTAAGTGTCAAGGGACGCCGACCGCACAACTTTTGAAATTTAAATTCATTCACTTAGCTCTCTTCTACGAACATTTTAGAAAAAGTAAATCTGGTCTTAGGGCGTTTACGCACGTTCAGTTGCGGCGCGATCGTGGTTTGTCGTTTGATACGAAACCGAACCAAAACCGCGGGTCCATCGCCTGTACACCGCAACGGCAGGTGTGTAACCGCCCTAAGATTGATCTAAAATGTGAGAGATAAGAAGATAAACATGTAACAAGGTCGTCTCTCGATTGATTCCAATAAAGCCCATGTTTTACTATTCTTGTTTTACTTTTCGCGGGATGTAGGAGTATTTTCACGAGAGTGAATAAAAACTTCGTTTAACAGTATGCCTCTTGTGGATTTACGTGTATGGTTTACTGCGTGAAGGTCAATGGTAGGTAGGTATTCTGTTTGAACGATTTTCGAGATCACCTTTCTAAGGATACGGTCATAGATTTTACCTGCCACGTCCCTCGGAAATACTACGTAAATCAACTATTAGGTGCCCAGTTGCCCTCTAGTCGAGGGAAATGTGATGGAAATAAAAATTGGACATTCTCAGCGTCAATTTTTATTTTTATCTTTCTTAGAAGGAGAAGGATATGAGAAGACTAATATTTTCTCACCCAAAATATTTTTTTCATAAATAATTATTAGGTAGATGAGAATACGTGTCGACGTATCTAGTAGAAATAATTATTTTATTTCTGTTCTTTCAGCGAGAAGAAAGCGTTAATTCTTTTATACAATAGGTATTGTAATAGGTGCGTATACAAAAATAGGAAATTTTAGTAGACAGGAAAGTATTTATATAAGCCTCAGACTTGAGGTTCATCTTGTGAGTCCTAGATCTATTTGAAAAGGGGCAAAGAGGCAAATAAAGTTTCATCCTCTTCCCTTACAATTTGGTTTCTGCCATTACATTAGACGTGGGTCAAAAAGTGCCTATATCGATAGAGGGACCGAATGACGCTATGTAAATAGAAACTGACCCTCGGAGGCATTAGCATTACTGTAACGGCAATGTTACAATAAACATTTACACATCTATTGCTAAGGTCCAGGGAATCTTGTAATACATGAACTAAACACGTCTGTGTGTTGTCCTTTAAATGTTAATATGCTTTTACTAATACAAATTAGGCATCTCATTTGTGTCTGAGTATTTTAACATAAATTCACGCGACGTGTTTGAATATACCACAATTTTCAATTGAAAAGAAATTAAGAAAGTTAGTAAATGAAATGCTAATTCAATAATTCAACCGACTTTAAATTTGAAAAGTCCATCGCATTTGAATAAAAAAAGATTCTGAAGAAAAAGTGAGTGAATTGATTCGAATTAAGAATTTCTTAATTTCGACTTTAACCTCATTACCATTAGTTTTACAAACAGAGTCTAAGATTTACCTACGGCCTGTGATCCGTGAAGAGATTTGCACGTAATAAGCTAATTCGTAGGCGTCCCTCTCGGTTCGTCGGGTTTCGGGGGTGAGCAACGATCAACTAATGAACAGCGATCAAACTTCACTCGTTTGTCTCGATTGTCGACAAGAAACTAGTCTAAGGAAAACAGAAGGTCAATTCAATTTACTCTACTTTTTTCCTATTTTCATGTTTTATCGGTAGGCATAAGGTTCTTAAGTTATACTACCTTGAAATACTATTTTTATAGTAAGATACCTACGACAAGTGTAATAATGATGTGAAAATAGGAATTCCAAAATTATCATGAACTAGAGCGATATTATAGGTACAAGGAAATACTCGTAGGCAATGAAAATCATAGCGCAATGTATCTCGAATGTATTGCCTCTGAAGCTCCACCTTTTATCTCTTGTTTCCTCTATAAATCTGCCAAAGTGTCACCGTGTGTTCCGACGGTTGATCGAGTTAATAAGGAACCATGTTCAGCAGTCAACTCCGCACGTTTAAACCTGACGAATAGACTTGAAATAAGGGGAAGCTTGTTACTTTGTTACATTATTCTATCGTCTTATTCTCATTCACCAGTAAATAGTTCTTTGTCAACTTTACTATCTTAGGACTTTTTTTTTGAAATTGTGACCATTTGTGGCGTTTTTGCAAGATGGATATTGCATTTTATTTAGGATAGACTGAACAATTGTAATAATTACATATTTGTATTTTTGTGGTACGCAACATTATTAACAATTTAACAATTATGTATAAAATTGTAGACTTGTAATGTTTTGAGTTATAGGGCCCAGACCTAAATTATCATTTAAAATACAAATGTGTTTGTAGACCTTACTGTCTCATAAATCCAGTCTTATTGCCAAGATTTTTCACAGTCTTTGATCACTAATCACGAGAGACAGTTCAGACAGACAACTAATTACGCTATTACCAAGTAAGATATGATCGAACTTCAGTCACTCGCTCACAACACTCGCCGATCGTACGCCAGTCGATTGCCGACGTGACAGGCCGTTTGTTCCGACCCGATTGCCCAGTATTTTCCACTTCAAGGCGCCTTACATCATTGTAGCCATTGCTGGAGTACGTGATATTTTTCTTTCCGCGGTATTTCTTGACAGTTTATACAATATCTGGAATAGGATTTTTCTAAGCCCGCACTTCAACACAAGCAACGCACGTTCCGGTCTGACCAACAATTCTCGATGTTATATTACTGTCTTGTTCGACGTCAGATCATCTTTGGTTAGGGAGCACATCTACCTTTGCAATTAAATTCCTACCTGAGAGTATGTTGGTTCCTATTTGCTGTTATATAGCTACAGGTCCGTATCCGAATTAAATAATAATTTTCAATGCAGTAGCGTGGCAATGTGGCCAGCGTTTTGGGAACAATGCCTGTGGGAAACGCTTTAGATTAGACGATGTATTTTTTTTCTGAGTATATAAGATACGTTTATTATTTTAAAAATATCACCACAACAATTGTCTTGTTACGAACAAGACAACAAGATGCTAGTTGTACCCAACAAAGACGCGAAGTTGGAGAACTTTTAACTAGTGCTTTGAGGGATCTTTCCGAGGGGACTAACGAGGTAAAGTGAATATCAACAGGATGTCCTGGCGTCCTTACAAGAGGCGCCCGGGGCGATGGGCGGGGGCCACACTAACTGCGGCCCTGCCTTTTAGTGTTGGAGCGCTTAGTGAGCGGATATTGAAAATGCCGCAGTTTTACAACGCGTTCAGACTTTGTGAAGGAAATTTTATTATCTTATGTCTTGTCGTGACAGGCAAGACTAACATGTTTCAGGTAAACAAGTATAAAGTGAGCAAATAAATGTAGCTTTTAATAATTGGAAAGGTAGAACAACATCTAGATATCTCCAAAAGAACATTGAAATTTATATGTCCTTAGAAACCTAGCTATCTATAATCATACGCATACCATTAGGATACCTTAATTGCGTCTACGGACTAAAACTTGTTTGTGCGACCTACATCAGTATCGCTCACGCGTCAATTAGAAATATTGTTTTTACGTCAATTTCATACAATATAACAACCCTTTTTTGTGTATGTTTGGGTCTCCATTAATTTCTCCTTGAAGTTCCATCAAATACGGAGCGTCTATTTACACGGATATACACGGATAAAGGTTGGCAAAAACGAATGTTTCCCTAATGGTTTTTACCACATGAAAGCGAGCCGAATGTATAGTAAAAACCCTTTAAATTGGATACGCAGGTACTCTACGAAATCTAATGGCACAGGTAAAATGAACTGGCCTAGCCACTTCACTCAGCGCAAGAATTCCTCGTAATTTAGCTAGGTAGGTACTGTTTTATTTAGCAGAGTTGTATTAAATGACGATAAAGTATTTTTACATTTTAAAATAAAGTTTGGAATATTTCAGGAGACCAATAATAAGGTATGATTACAATCTTTATTATTTTACTGCAATCCTTATTTAACTAATAATTCTAAAGTGATTCTGTAAAGTGGCAATTACTTTAGAACCAACTCTTTACAGATAAATGGTTTTAAAGCATTTTATTTTTAAAGCAGATAACATTTACTTGAAAGTGTTCTTCATTAATCTGAAGGTACCTACTGCCGAGAGAGCTGTCCTTAAATCAAATCTATTGCTGAACTTAATGAAGGTTCATTGAAAATTCTATTGGCCAAAATGATGATAAAAAGCTGGACTGATTAATCCAAGAACGATGACAATCACATTTTTACCATCATAACTTGATCCTTTAACCAATACAGATTAATTGTACAAAGAGCTCAGCAAAAATGGTTTTTAGTTGAATGGTATAGAATTTTCTCCATCTCTATTGGTGTAATAAAGACCATTAGTCGATTTCAAAATTTATTTTAGGGTCAAAGCCGGAATGTCGGGGCCATAAACGGTATATTTCATCGGGTGTGATGTATTGGGGGCCTCATTTGTCTTTGGGCGGACCGGAGTGGCCCGACTAATGGCTGGCCGTAAGGAGGACAACTTTAACTGATTTTGATATATTACACGTTATTGACAAATGGGTATAGAGGTCTAAGATTAAACGCTGACTCATGCTACGAGTAACAATTCGGAGTGTTGTACCACATTTGCTAAAATCATATCCGGCTTATCATACGTACGATGCATTTTATTTTGGTAGATTAAATACGAAACTTTATAGTGCACGAGTTTAAAAACCATTCTATTAGTACCTACTAAGTTAAAATGAAAGCTATCTTAACCTGTATGAAAGAAGTGCTATTAAATTGCCGTGCTTTATTGTAGTAAAAGGAGGCATTTCCCATTTCCACGGGCTCTCGCTGTAATAACATACCTACTGGCGATTTGTCTTGAAGATTTCCAGCAGTATATTAGGATTTGGGACGGAAAAATTACAACGGCTGACAAATTCTTCAAGAAAAAGAGTAGCAGCGAAGATATATTAAGCATTCTGTCACGTTACCTTTCCAAGTTAGCTAATTGTGTAACCGTTTTTGAAAAAATCGCAAAAGGTACCATTAGGTCTAGAAGTATGAGTAAGTAGGTACTGTTAAATTTTTCGACAGATATGTTCTTTTAAAACTGTTTTATAATGGTACTTACTACTAAAAAATAATGTCATCCATGAGTACCTATCTAATTATTCAACAGAAAGTGTAGTAAGACTAAGACTACAGCCTAGAGTAATATTTTTTTAGAGTAAGTAGGTATCAGCAGCATATACCTAGTTATAACTGATGATAATTGCCCCCCTCAATAAAATTAGCTCAATTACAATCCAGGTATGCCATCAGTCTCGAGGTTGAGTTGGTTGAATTAGATTTCAGTGGCAACGTGCGTGAGGCAATAAGACTTTAATTTAACATCAGCTCACCGCTGCCTACTGCGCTGAATTACGATTTACATAGATTTACATATAGAAACTTACTACGCCATAGCAAAATAATAAAAAAAGGAAAATATTATGAAGCATACGTGAATCATATGTTCACACACTATAACCTACTTAAAAATGAATATCTAGGCTGTCTGCTATTTATTTGAAACACAAATTTGAATGGGTTTTAGATATGTTTGTTACATTTAATTAACTTAAGTTCTATAATTTGAGATATATTTTATAGAATCAAATCTCTTTCCAAGACAGGTTTATACTTGATTTATTATAATGAATGTCGATGGCATTACTCGCAGCTAGTTATACAAGTAATTAATCACTTCGGCTTGTATCCGTACAGCGCTTGAGAACGTAATCTGTGAACTAAGCCATTATACTAACGAACAGCCTGACAAAATACCTATTCATTATAATGAACAAGTGTCGGTAAGTTGAAAGTTATACCAGCTTTCCTCTCTCAGGTCTAGCCACAAATTAGATCGAGCAAAAGTTAGTAGTATTAGTTCCCACTACCTGTGATGGGCAATTATAGAACTTATACAGGGGAGCTACGGATAAAATACGTAATCGTACGATAGGAAACACTCAAAATAACACAAAGCCACAAATAGCAGGATAATAATAATATAACCTACGGGAATGATTGTTGAAATTACTTTTGACGACCACTTCAACTTTAGAGTGGTTTCTGGTCTACGCGAACGTTTGAAACCGCACATACAAAGATAAAACACATTTACTCAATATTTTAGGACCTGTTTGTGGATCAAACGCTAAATTCATATGTCTGTGGTGTTTGTGCTTGTTTCGTGAGTTTCAAAGCTGAAAATAATCCCCTGATTTACTTTTCCGCAGACGAACTTAACTCCCTATCCACCCCTTGTTTGCCTCATCCGCAACTCGTCTCATCTAAGTTTACTCGAATTATTCGGTCACAAAATCGATTGCCGGAAGCGGATTATTTAGCATTCGGTGGCCGCCGCCCCGCGCCGAGGCGCTCGCGACGTGCGTGCCTCGAAACCACAAGGATTTCTACGCAACCAACATTCCAAGACCCCCATAGCTATTTCATCACATTATAACCACAAGGAATTTTGGATCTTAATATACTAAGAGAGCTCTTTCTAAATGGACGTCTGATATTTTGTTGGCGCGCAAAGAAAGGGCAACTTTTGATAAAGTTGCTCCCAAGTTGCGTGGCTTGCAATTTTTGGGTCAATGGGATGAAGGCTAGCTTGAAAGTAAAAAGGATGTTAAATTGTTTGCTCGCCTTGTTCATACATTTTAAGTAGCCATCGTTATAATACGTTTTACAAGAATAAGGTTCCATTAGCTTTTATGTTAATTTTTTATAGTCACGATGAAAGCTTGAAAATTACGACTCTTTAAGCTTAGTCTCGGTACTTTTTGATTCTCAAATTTTTTAAGAATAACGATTCAAATCCTAAGATAGTAGAAATCAAAATTCATTACTTATTTGTTTGTGATAATGCGCTTCCAATTTCCTTGCAAATGGAGTTTTTATGGCGGAGGAAGTTCGCTGTTTTGTTTCGATTCTTCAACGTAACAAGGTTTTCCTTTCAGCGATTAGATTATAAATAAATAGCTATGTTTCCTTTTATATAACATTATAGCATCCTACGAGAATATCTTAAGGTAGTAACAGTTGAAGAAGTGAGAATGGAATTTCATTAGTAGACTAGACTGTGTTATTTATCCCACAATATCTAAACGAGTAAACAACTTACTCCTACTATAAACTTTAAATGAATATGATCCAGCTTGACGTAAATTGAAGACCGCAATAATATTATTTGTAAAAATGCCAATGTATATTGAAGGATAGGTAGATATAGCAAAGCAGAAAATCATGTGCGTTGACTTTTGCACCCTCTCACCCTTATTCTCATGCATTACATGGACATGGTAAGCGAAAAGCTGTGTTGCATCATTCGTTATCCTTCTGCGATGCGATTTATCGTGTTCGACACAGCGTCGTCATGAAACATGGCTCCCAGGGCACCGGACTCCCGTTAACACGTTTTATTTATTTCTTTAATAGCCTATTCAGTTGCTACGACAAAAATAGTTTATTTTTCTCTGTTATAAAATGGTTTTCAGCGCAAATTGCTTTCTCTTTATACTTGAGTTATTGTTTTGTGGAACAGTTCTCGCTATTTTATTCAAATTGAACGTTTTAGAATTCGTTATGAAAATTAATTTGTAGGTCATAGTCAAAGTTGTTGGACCATTTTCGTATTGTTCTATTTACTAATGTAATTATTTCTAGACAAAAGACCGAAATTAACCAAATGGTATTTAAAAAAACCCTTAATCATAGTATCAAAAATAAAAGTACCTAAGGCACTTAACTTTCAATTTATCCAAAGAAAAACCTTTTTATTTCGGTTAACATGCAATCTACTCGGGAAAAAAGTAAGCGCCTAGCTAAGTTTTTGTATGTGTAAATAAATATATTTCGTAGAAAGGTTCCAGTGGTAATCAGCTCACGCGTGTGTGTAGGGTGTTTGCAGCCGAGAAACTCTGATCGTAACACCCAACTGACCGTGGGAATACTCCGATCACAGCCCCCCGGCTAATCACGATTGTATGGATACGGCCTATTCTTTATCCGCCAGACCGTATACACCCTGTTTCTTTGAAGTAGCTACTTGGTTCTTTTATAAAATTGTTTAGATACTATTTTTATTTGGGTTAAAATGACGAAGTAATTTATGTTATCAGATATGAAAAACCTATAGGGCAATTTAAGTGTTTGAGCTCACCCCAGAGTTATAATCTTGCATGCAGACCAACCCTAAAAGCTTTAACATAAAAAAGGCTGACAAAATAATGATTTCAACTCTATTACTTATATGCTGGATCATATTTCAATTGTTTATGTGTTCATACATACGTATATTAGCTAATACAGTGGAAGTGTAATTGTCATAATAATTTCATATCCATAGAATGGATCATAAAATCCACTGCAACCCGTTAAGTAGGTAATATAATATATGGGACGCGTTTTAGTGCTTCGACATATTTCATCAACTTAGCACTAATTCTTGATCCATCTCAATACTAAAACTAGCCTGACAGAAATCATTTATAAAATACCAAGGTGCAAAAGATTACGTTGACAATGACAAGGACAATGACAAGGGCTAAAAGTATCGAACCCAACTCAACTAGGAATTTAAATTCGCGTGATGGGGACCCGTACATTCACAAATACAAATTATTCAGACATACCATACAGTCAGTTACACAAAAAGTTAATGACTCTAACGGTACCTACATTACACACATACATAGCTTAACAATGAAAGAAATCAGAAGATTCGAATGAGCCTTTTCGTAACTAATTTATTTATTAAAAGGCATGATATACCAAGTTTATTCAAAGCTTTTGTATTTCCTTTCTGACATATCGAACCCTAAAGATAAAAAATATAAGTAAGTTTTGTTTGGAAAAACGAAAAGCCGCCGTATCAACATGTTTCAATGTTTATCGGGAATATCAAGATTACACGGCACTTCGCGAAATACTGTGTTCCCTTGAGATGACTCCATTGAGGGCGTTTCGAAATGCTTTTACCTCGCTTGGGACGTACACGTGTTCGTTTTTTGTATCCTCAAAACGTTGTTATTGTCGTCAAGAGTCTCAGGTGTCAACACGCCGAACGACATGACTGTTGAAAGTCAATTTGAACATAATATCCTTGAGCTAGCCCCTTTAGCTATGTCTGTGCTCGCACAGCGTTCTCTCAGACAACATACGTTTTTCCAAACCAATGAGCATAGGAACAGTATTGAAGTGTATGACTCCACGACTTTTATCGTGGTCCATTGTCCATAAAGCGCAGACTCTGGAGTTGAATGTATTGATGTGCCACAGATTTAAGTTACAAGCGAGGGTTTAACCGCACTTTAGTCGTAAATAAGTTTCTTTTCACAAATATTGTTAAAACGTATCAATATTTGTTTGATACTGAGTTCCAGCGTAACTTCATTTACTATGCTATGTTTGTGTAGGAATATAGTTGACGTCGTACCTTGTTTGATGTTTTTATTTAACCGTTCTCTGCCCGTGACATGCTTTCAACTGCTAGCCTCGTTCAGAACAGGGTTTACGATTTGTGATTTTTCCTCCTCTAGCTCACTTTAAGACCGGTGCTGAATTTTTACCAAAGTACATCACCTTCTCTTTAAAGTGAAGTACTATTTACTTTAACTTTTCAGCTGTTCTAATATTAAACTAGATATCTAGCTACTTACCTAGCTCTAGGCGATAAGTTTGCCTTTGCGCATATTGTATACTAGTTTAAGAGTGCAATAAAGTGTTACTAAGTATAAAAGTTTTATGTTTTTGTACGTGATTTATCTTTATCCTGTATCTTCATAAACACAGCTGTATATACAAGTAATAAACGCTCATTCTAGATCTTATATTTTACCAGTAAGTAGGTGTAATTAACCCTGAACCTAATTAGATGAACTTCCTTTCAAGACAAAGTTAGTTAAAGTATTTGAAGACCCGTATTTAAACATTTGAACAAATCTTGAATGTTACCTAAGGGAATAATGCCAGTGAATAATTATAATATTGAAGTGTTTCACATAGATATGTTGTCTGAGTATAAGTGAATGCATTTTTAGGTATGTAGGTTAAAAGATATTTTAAATCCTGTAAAAACTGAAAAGATCAAAAAACAGGCCAATAAGTGCAAGCAAACAATTCACAGTGCGATGATTTCCGAACACCTTTATTGGAACGGTAGAAACGAATAATTATTAATTTCGTCACTTCGTTGCAGAAGTAAATCCTGTTTGAATGACTTGAATGTTGCTCTGACACATCTCATATTAAACAAACAATACAGGAAGCGGATATCAATAGATGATACAAATGATATTTATTTTTAAGACTAAAATATAGTACTTGTATAGTTTACCTAAAGTTTGGTAAAGGCAAAGGTAGAAATTTCAATCTAAAAATTTAACATAAAAGTAACCAGTTGGTGCGGAAGCTAATTTGGCGAAAATTCTCAGTTTTCAATTGATTTTACTAAATAAAACATATTTTTTCATAAGTACTTTAACAATTATTCAATTTGATTGACATTCATCAGGTAAATAGGTAATCAGATGCCGATACAGTGTAAGTACGTTCTTCGGTCAGTGGAATCGAGTGGGCGGTGAGAATGACTTGAAGCGCTCGTGTGAATGTTCCCCGTCTGTTAAAATGAGAACGATTGTCACGTCGTCGTGATCGAGGGCAACGATTGAGACTGCCAAGTGCCAATCTGATGGAGGTAACCTACATGCTATTTACTACAAAACCGAACGAATAAAAATAGGATGCAGTGGGAAATCAACTGGATGTCTCGGTTTTATTCATAGTTTTTTTATAAATTCTTGTAAGTTTTTGGTTCACTTTAAAATTCAAGGTACGTAACTACGTAACATGTCAAAACAACCCTGCCGTTTGACATTTTATATGACATTTGTTGCAGATTCAATTACTTAATAGTGTGTAAAAACCTAAGTAAAACCCAGTGCCAAAAAACTGCGATTTCAAAAGCGCTAAACTTTTTACTAGATATTAAGCCATAAAGACTATAACATTGAATTTATGAAGTAGAGATAAGCAACTAAAGCAAAGCCTATATAATATGAACATAAAACAAAACGAGCACTTAGCTCCATTACCCTACATTACGCAAGGTATTTAGTATTAGTGTAGTCAGCATAAAAAACGGAGGCGTCCATTAGTGCCGTGTACTCTAGTCGTGTTACTAGGTATGCAGCTTGCATTTTGTTACAAAAATGTGTCTTTAGCAAAGGATCTGACATACTGGGACAACATTTATTTCACCACAACATTTCAACCTTAAAAATCTAATAATAATGAGAGAATCGGTTTGTTTTCAAAGTAGTTAACCTACTATTTTCAAACAAAGTTTTATTCCTAGTAATGACTACATAGTTACTGACTTAAAGCAAACGAGCAAACATCATAAAACCCACTAATCGGCCATTTTGGCCTTGACTGTTTGATCCACAGCCTTCATTATATTCATTACACGGGAAGTCAGTGCCATGCCTTAGGGTGTAAATGGGCTATTACTGTCATCATCGCCTCTGCTGCCCTTATCTCAGTACTGCAGGGCTTAATCTTTCCTGTCCTCAAGCCAATGCTCGCTGTCTCTCATTAAATAATGCTACGTGTTCTCTGTTTATTCAACATGCTTAAACCGTTACTTAAAGACTTCTAAGCAGTCTGATTTTATGGAATATGTAAACTATACTTAAAGACAATGTACTAGGTATAAACATGATGACTCGTTCAATATTTTCTTATTATTGGTATGCAGAAACGTTTAATATAGTCGGCATATAAAATCTTTTATCACTTTATTTATTGAGAAAATTAAATTACCTACCTAGTTATTGTATACCTAGGGACCTTTATTATATAGGCATAGCGTAGCAACAGAAGAAACGTTTCTCCTTTCATATTTATTATTATTTAGTCATAAAAAGCTGAGCTTAAACATATATTTATTCTTAACAAATAATGGAAGTTGAGGGAAATTATAACAAATCAAAAACGCCGCAATAATTTGGAATATGATAATTTTTTCTCCTTATTTCATCATCTGTATTTATTTACTCAATATAGGTAACCTACGTAGCCATCTATATATATTTTATTTAAACTTCTAATCTTTTTATCCCTCTTTGTGTGAATTCTGAAATGTACATTCTTTCTGAGCTGGCGAAAGGCCTGATAAACTGATTTGAGTTGAGGCAATAAATTAGAAGGGGCCATATCGGTGTTACGAGCCCAACAGTCAAGTGGGACTATCGCTGGACCCTCATCAAAAGAACGAAACAATGTGCAAGTACCTACTTCTCTCATCTGGATAAGTAACAAGTATTCAATTGTTAAGATTTGTAGCCTTTCGTGTATGTAATTTGGAGGATTCGGAAGATTACAAGGAAGGTAAAGTTTTGCTTAAGTGGGAAAACATTTTTTATTCAATTTAGATGTGTCTCGCGATAGGCGAATTTTGTTGCCTTATGTACCACAGTGTTACTAATGACTACAAAGTTCGTTTACCAAAGATTTAACGACGGTTGAATTAGCGTACCAGCATTTCGTACCAAACGAACAAGAAAGTTTTACAACATGTTTTTACGTAGGTGGCAGTTCACACCTAGGTATAACCGCAGCCTAACCTTCCCGTTTAATGGAAGATGCAAGTCGTGTTTCACCACTGACTGGGAGGCGGAATAAAAACGGATTTTATTACAGACCACATTCGCAGAGTTTTCTCAGGAACCGTAACGTGACTCTACATCACCGGAATGTGTTTTATGGAATTATTTTTATGACTCTTGTCACTTCAAGGTATATTCATTTGTTTTCAGAGATTATAATCGTAGAAATAATATTTGAACAATGTACGCATATCCTACCTGTATAAAAAAGACGTACAAAAGAAACAATGAAAATTACTAAGAAAATTAAATGTAAGAAACGCAGATACCTACCTACAACAAGAAAAAGTTTCATAGAAATATGATAAGTTGAATGACCGTAACCACGCTCCGGCGATATTTCTTCAAATTCAAACATTCCGTGAATGCGAACTAGAGCCTTCTTTATATTCTTCGCCAATATTGCTTATTGATCTCTTATTTACTGCGCCATACATCTTCTGGAAATACTTATTTCGTGACTTTTTGTGTGCACGTTTACATTTAATACTTAAGTGCCAATACCAATAGTTAAGCATATCTACGAAGTTAAGCATATCTATTATAGGTAAATAAATTAATAATGTATTCGATTATTGCAGATTCGAATGTGAAACATTTTCAACAAAATTATGTAAACATCAATTGTTGCGTTTTGATTTAAAATGAGGTTACAATGAAAAAGTGATATAATTTGTGTACCGATGAAACAGGAAAATTTCGGGTGAATGGTTGACGTTTCGCTATTTATTCAATTAGCTCCAATTTCGTAACAGTTCAACAAGGACTTAACAAAAGGTTGAAGCATTGTTGTATAATAACATTTACAAGAACAAACAAAAGCCACGATGATAAATGTCAAAGTACGTCGATTTGATTGAAATCATTTGTTTCTTTTGTTCAGCACCTAAGAAGATAGCCTACTTCATTTTGTAAGCATCACGACAAGTAAAAGAAAATTGGGACGGAGATAATGTTTTCTCATTTATTTCCTCGGGGCGCACTTAAAAATGTTCTAAGTCAGGAACAAGCATATTGAAATTCTTAGAATTTTAAGTAGTCCTTGAGAGAAAGGGTGGTCAAGTAATTTATGTTTGAAATTGTATTTTAGTAGAGCCGCAACTCGTCTACGCTCTATTTGCTGTTCCGTCTTTAAAGCATTATTCATGATCTAACTAAACAATTTCAATACAAATTCAATTACCTCTTCCCGACTGAAACTCGTGTTAGGCAACTAACTACAATATTGAATGATGTACATAGAATTGTTAATATAGGAGGACAGGATAACCAAATACACTCAGCGCTCTAGTGGTTTGACGTTTTATATGAATCTACGGCTCCACCGACTACTGCGGTTAGCGTTTTCCATGTCAAACGTCAAATCACACGCGCACCGTAACCGCTAGTTTGTAAGAGCTCTTAAAGACTAAAAATATAGATAAAATATAAAGAAAGAAGTATTATTTAAGCAAATACCGCCTTTATTTAAGCTCGTGTGAGATTTATGGTAAGCTTTAATTCATTAATTATATGAGTAGGAATAATAAATAAAATATGGCATTCACGTTCCGTACAGAGCCCATTACGAGGTCATTAGGGTAGCATACAGCCAAAAGTCACTACGTGATGCGCCTTAAAACATTTAAATTATTTTTTAATCGCATTTTTCATTACATAGCACTTTTTGGAATAGGTAATGGACTTTGTGTACAAACAAAACAAACCATATTTTAATTTTTTGAAGGTAAATTGTGTCTTGATGTTTTATAGACAATTTTTTTGGAAACTAGTATAGGTACTATGTAACTCTTGCGTTTTTAGTAATAAGTTTTATTTAAGAATTTTTTTTTTTATTATTTCTTTAGACTAGAAGCACCTAACGCATCATACTGTTCCGAGCGTAAAAATATGATTAATTTTAACATTACCTACTTCACGACGGTGGAAGGGGCTAAGATAAAAGTTGTAAAAGAAAGCTTGTAAAATCTCCATCAAACAAGCTACAGCAATAGCCTGTCTGAATACCTTATACAACTATATTCGGACTCTATTCTATTACTTAAGTTAGCAACTTAAACAGCCACCGAATGGCGCAGTAAACGAAGTATTTAGTTATTGTAAATCGTAAATGGTATTGCTAAGATAAAAACGAGCAAACATCGTCGTAATACGATATTGAACAGATCTCGGCAGTGGGGCATTCAGTGAGCTATTATTTATGGAGCAAGTGGCCTTGATCGGCGGTTACATCCAATTTCCTGTCAAGACGCTCCGCTTAATACAACTTAGCAAAACTCGCAACTCAACGTTTTATAAAAAGCTTTTCAGACAACTTCTTACGCTTGTTTTGATTAAAGAGGGTTCGACGGAAATGTTTATGGAGTTTTAATACATATTTTTAGAAAATTACGGTTTGTTTTTGTGTGGTCATTATAAAATAGGTATAGGTATATATATATATATAACAATATCTTAATCGTGGGCGGCTATAGGTATAAAGATTACTTTTTTTGTGACTATGTGTCTTAAATAAGGTAAAAAAGCGTATATGCTAAGCTTTCATAAAATGCTTAAAAAAAGCATGTGCACAAATTTCAGTTTTACTAAAAACGATAACACCAATTTTATATGATTGTCGTAAATTCACGACAAACATAAAGACGCAATCATAATCACGTAAAATAACAAACGACAGTCGTATGAACTAACATTGGTCGTAAATTTCATTGTGACAGTTTCCAAACTGGGCCCTTTAGGATTATCTGGCCTTGAACTATGTTTGATAATACCTATTTATCCCAACGTATGTTATTACACACCCGTATATCATAACGTTTTAACCTAAAATATACGATTTAGGATTGTAGACTTGTGGAGAAACTTTACGAAAGAAGCATTTATGTATGTATGTAAGTATATTAAGCTGCATAAGTATTTATTTATTGTTTTGATTGTTGTATGAATATGTTATGTTTTTCTCGCCAAAAATGATGGAGTGATCTCCATGGATCAAACGATTTCTTTGGATATCTTTAGGACCTGAGTACTTCCTCTTATCCTATTAAGATGTTTGAGGCCGCTTAGTGATCGATCGCTCATTAATATTTCACTCCGTTGCTTCCTCGAATATTTTTACGCAAAATATTAAGTTTAGTATATTCGTATACTTGTACTCAGTATATGGAGTGTAAGCGACACGCAGAATATTAAACGCAAGAGCACTAAATTAAGCTTTTTATCAACGAAGAAGTAAACTACTTCCTTCTTTTAGGTTTTATAAAACTATTCATATAGTGGGTTTTCCACACATTAAATCCAAAGAAAAGAAAGCTTTCCTTGCAAAAAGAACTCTTCTGATATCACTTTGTGATTAATCACTAACACCGTAGCATTATTTTGACATCTTAATTGCGCAGTTATATTATTTGTCAATTCAATTCATTTATTTTAGTGCATTTAAATGGCAGATATCCCGATAAAGCAGTAATAAATAGCCCACAGGCAATGTAATCTAGCTAGATTGGTCGACTACCTCCAGGTAGTAACAATTATCAATCTAATCTGTGGCTTTATGTCTTGGATTAAGACCACTCAGGCATTCCTAATTGTCTGCGGTATTGTGATGACAAATAATAGCAGGTTTATTAATCAGATATGCGATCCAAAATTCATACCACAAATTCACCCATGTTAACCACTAATCAAAATTGAATTTCATCTTGTTCCTTTATAAAAGTAGCGTGTAACCAAAACAATTTTACCTACAGGAATTTAAATTAGCGCTCTTTTGGATTATAGTGGTTGCGGTTTGATGTTTGATATGAAAACACGACCCGCAATAGGCGGCTTTCCCGCGGTTTTACATCAAACGTCTTACTGTAGGTATTCACACGATATGTGCTTTACCTAAAGTCCCTTATTTGTAAATTGTAAAGAAATATTTAAAAAGTTTTTAACAAGGTATTTCATGTTCTCATTTATCTGAATGTAACATTAATTTATCGACGTTTGTCACTTCATCAAGGGTATTGTGGCCCTTACGTTCAGTTCATGCAAATTCAAAGAAAACAACAAACCTAACAGTTTCAGTAGAACTCCGAAGTTTATTGGAAATTCAATAACACGCAGCGGCCATTCGCGGCACAACTACATTTGAAACTAAATTAATGTTACAAAAATATATAAAATGTTTCAGCATTTTCGGGATTATTTTTCATAACACTATGTAAATAGCTTTTTATTGCACTTGAAATGTGTCAAGTTATTGGACGTTATCGGATAATTAAAGGGATCAATGAAGTTCGTTTAGGCATTTTAAATGTCATTTAATTTGAAAAAATGTGACAACAAATCTTTTTTCATATGCTTAAAAAATTCGTTTGTACTTAGTTAAATTTGTTTGGTTCGAATGACATTATTAATTAATAAGTTCTACTTTAAAAAGATTACACAAAAGCGTGTGATGAATTTAATGTGACTATACATTTTTTATCCAGAAAAATATAAAATTAAAACACTTTATTGGTTTATATGAAATATAAATGTGATTAAACAACCGATCGATAGTTTCATTCAACAAACTGAATAACCATGTCAGTAAACAGATAGGTATACGAGCCAAACAAAAATAATAAAGTTTTATATATCTTTTTTTTAAATAAAAAGTTCACACACTTATTTTGGAATTTTTTTAAAAAAGTTACTTTCACACCTATACTTTAAACCAATTTACATTTTAAGATTCGTTTACTAATAACCTACAGGTATTTTACTATCGAAATACTACGAATCAATAGAACTTGGTTTCGATATTTTTACTCGACGCTCTTTTCTATCTCACGAAACCGATCAATGAGATTTATCGCCGACCTCACCGACATTTTAAAGTCAATTTAAGGAAGTATTTATTACTTCAACGCAACGCCTCACCAATTTGCTACAAATAGATTTATTACCCTTTTAAATAAAATTTGTATTCTCTAACAAGCACCTCAATCAAGTAAGTTGAAAGCATGAGTCAAAGTAATTGACGAAACGTTTCGTTAAATTTGATGTTTAATTAGTTCCATTTCGACGGAAATCGGGAAGGACGGCGGCCCGGTGACTAAACTTCGATTGCAAAGCCGTTCTTTATAATTTAATTTACCATTAGTTAGACCTTTTGTGGAAGAGAAATTCGTTTTTAGGCCATCGGGTCATTATTTAAAAGGAACAGAAATATTTAAGTTCGGCGGCTTGTGGTAGCGACAGCTATGAAAGGTATTTACCGCTCCAGACCTTCGGGTGGCATAAAACGCGACTTAAGTAGTATTACTATAGGTACAAAATGGTAGCCGCTTCAAGAATGACATAATCAGATTGCTCTTGTGATATTTACAATTCTTCCAAAGTATACATTCTTACCTAGTAATAGGTAAATAAAGGTCGGGTAGACACAAATATAGGCAGACTTTTTTTATATTTCAACAACAAAATTATAACTGTAAACAATAGATGAAACTTTTAGGTACTGTTTATATTTCGAGTAAACAAAGACAATCTTTGTTGTAAGACAAAGTTTAGTGTTAAAATAGGGTATAGATAAAACTTTACGTAGTGTTAAATATAAAAAGCACAACGTTAAAAGAGAAATCCTTAAAATGTCCTTGTGTTTAATATAACTCTCTGGATGGCAATAAAATTCAATGGAAGACAGAGCCACTAAATAACTAGTTTCCTTGGAAACCACACTAGGTTTCCACCGGATAAGGATTTTAACATGCCTCACTCGGTTTTATATCCCATTCTCACGGGAGAAAATACTCGCTTGCTTCCAGTGATGAATGAACCGTTCAAAAGTCAACGGGTGCCGGGTGAAAGGTCTCCCATACAATACCAGTAGGTACATACTTCACCCCATACCTACAATTCCTACAAACAAGCTATTTCGTATAAAAACTCATTTTTGCCGGAGTGTTTTTCAATTACGAGCCTCTTCCGAATATAAATCAGAGGACGCCTTTATTACGCTCCTGGCATGGCACTGTCACTCAAAAAAAAAACTTCACAAGCATTCTTTTTAAAATCCAAATATGAGATGCTTTCCTAGTTTGGATGCTTCAAAGGGGACAGGTGGTGTCTGGACTGATGATTGCTTTTATGAGAAGGTATATTAATGTGAATTGAAATACAGGGTAACCATTAGCATTAGATTTCAGAGAAACAAGTAACAAGTGACATTAGCAGAATTCGCACCGGGGCGGTGGTTACCTTAAAATGTTTTAGATTTCTGTAGATACTTATTGCTCCATTGATACTGACGTTAGGTGCAAACAATATTTTTATCACACCGAATATCTCTAAAAATACTATATCGGTATTCAAGGAAAAAGGTTCGCTCCAAAGAAATTCTTCTTAACATATACGTAAGTTAGTCATACACGAAACTTAGGGCTGCAGTTTACTTGTAAGAAAACTTTGTAAGTTCCGAAACCGTAACCTTTGTGCGGCTGATATATTGGCAGTAAATTTCTTGCAACAATAAGCAGTGGCAGCTCCGTCGAATATTTCAACCGTTAAACGCTAGTGTGCTTACAGAATGGTAAATTCGGTTTTGTTCCACGACTACTTTATCCACTTGCGTATTACACAACTACTGTTAACTTTTCTTTTTGAGAAAAAATAGCTTGTACCTGCTTGTCGTGTGTCGGATTAAATTTTCCTTTCGAAAGATAATTTTCTCGAGAGCGCACGTCACAAAACATCCGATTCCACAATTATATATTTATATAAAATGTAACTTAAAAATAAGGGGGAACCCAATGTAAGACTTCGCTTACGTCATTGTGCCCCAAAGTACCTCACAATTACTCTCACATTTGAAAACATTCTCTTTATTCGACACCATTGATCTCAAAATAGCATTAATTCACGAAATACAAAAGGCCTTTATTTCGAATGAGTAAAAAAATCATTAAACAAAAATTCGCTGAAAGGGAAAGAGAGAAAGTTATTCTTATCCGTGAAACTGCTAAAATGGAGCTCTGACTGACAGAAAAAACCTTTCTATGCCTTAATCTTTCACAGCGGTAAATTGAGTTAGCTTCTAACACACAACACAATCCGTGTTAACCCCTAGCTCGGTTTTCGTGCTCCTCTTGGCTTTTCTAAATGCCTAAAACAACTTTAACTCTGCAGCGTTTAATCCCACGATTTGACTTCGTTAAAAGAGCCTCTTGCAAGCAAATTTAAGTGACAAAGTGAACTTTATTCAATAAAATGGCAGGTATTTTTTCGAGGCGAAAACTTCGTTCTGTCATGTTAGATAATGTTACAGGTACAGGAGAAAAAGTATGCTAGACTGGTTGTGGACAATCACAGTCCACATAGATAGATAAGTAGACGTTCTTATATACCTACACATTGCTTTTCTTAGGCCATAATTCTATTGAAAATAATATTTCAACAATGCACAGCATCAAAAAAATTCTTTTTAAAAAACCAATTCACGCAAAACGTTTTCACAGTAGGAATACATTCGGAATTTTACGTAAATTTATGTCGGAAGCGCAAAAGATTTCGTTTGCTCTTAACACAACAATCATGCGTCAGGAACCATGCACTGGCAAAATCATGAATAAAACATGTGATACTTTGGTCTCGCTTAACAAAAACGATCCATTTTTATTTGAAAAATCAAGTAAAATATACTTGGAGATAAATTATTTGTAAGATCTGTAAATAGCAATACGAATGTGTCAGGTGAATTGAGTTTTTGATGAGGGCTAGCCGTGACGTGCGCGATCTCGTGAGATAGAACAAGTGTACGGTGGGGGGGGGGGGGAGCATGTTTACCACGAACTCTATAATAATACGAGTATGGCTACCACAGCTTCATGTTGGTAAACAAAACGTTATCATATAACAATAAATGTTTGATGTTTTGAAGAAATCTGTAGCTAAGTGTAGAAGGAGAAACGTAAATAAACCACAAATAATAATAAACAAATGATAAGCTAGCCGACATTCGTTCAATAGAAATCTACTCTTACACTTAAACCTATTACTAAATATCTGACAATCAGTACTGCATAAGTACCGAAACTTGCCACAACTCTTAAGCCAAGTGCGCAAACGTTCTCTCTTTAGGAAAACTTCTCAGATACGGTGAGTGCGGTTACCAGCGTATCATCACACACTGTATCGTCGTTTCTATGCCAATTTGCGACAAAATAACAGTACAATACGTTTCTACGATGCCTCGAATAATCACAAGGACAGAGAAAGGAACGTTATCATATATGGAGAGAAGATTTCGCAATGGTAAAAGTTTTAAGATTCTCTCTATTTAGAAATTGCAACTAGAATTTATAGAAGATTTAATTTTCATGAGCTAAGAAGTTACTCAAACGCAGTTTATAAAAAAGTCATATCGACGACTGATTACTAAACAAGAAATTGACTTTATTAAATAGCTATTTGTATGCAAATTACAATGATACGTCCGATTCGTCTAACAATAGCGATCAATTTAAATAAATGAGTGTTCTGTCACTGTCATGTTAGCCTAGTCTTTTAAAAAATAACAAATCAAACACTGATTAGTTTAAACTGTACACGCAAACTTTCTGAATCGTCCGCTATAATTAATATTCTTGTTCGATATTATACTACACTAGAACACTTATTTCATTTCATCGGTCGTCGATCGTGAAAAACGCACTTAAATTTTAGGCAGCCATACGACATCTAAAGCTGGTTTAAATTGTAGACGAAAATCTTATCATAGTGATCGAGCTAGATATGAGAATTAAGATTTACCTATTCTTTAGTGAGTGGCACTATCGGCGTATAAGTTAACACGCCCGTTTCAAGTGGCAGGTATCATCAAGCGGAAAGTGTTTGCCATTGCAAGAGCGAGGGTTGAAACGAAGGCACCTCTCCTTACCTTTCGCACAAAAACAACATCCCTAATTCAATTCCATTGGGTTCCTAAACTTACTGGCCTCCTTTTTTTTTTATTCGCTGATAACTTCGTTTCCTTGTTCTTTTGACTTGTGTTGTTCTTCCTCAAATCCAATATTTCTTGAATTTTTCACTTACGTTTTACCAAGTCTGTTATGATTTAAAGCCGGTTGCACTTGCATTTTAGGAATTTGCAACAATAACGTTAATTTTGGAACAATTCGACAATCAGTTGTGAGTCAATAAATACGTTATTATTTTAAATAATAATACATTTCAATTGAGGATTAAAATCAACGTTGTTGAATGAAAAATACCTACTTCACTAGCAGGATTCCAATCATCCGACAAATAACCATTTATAGTTTTGATATTTGTATCTACAAATTGCAACTAAATTTTCAAATATCTAGAACTAACTATAACTATTACGGAGTGATTAGCTGTCATAGTCAGGAGTTTAAATTACAGGTCACCCAGGGATAACAAACTTTAATGGCTTATAATTTCAAGCACCTGAAGCTAATTTGTCTTAAAACTATTTGTCAGTATGTGGGTCGATAATAATTAACTCCAATTATGAGTATAGGCGTTCTAATTAATATCCAAATAGGTAGAGTTAGCGTCCATTTTTATAAATTTAGAAATGTTTAGGAATACCGAAATAAATCACATAAAATGGTTTTATTTTAAAACAAATTCCAACAAATACTATTTAAGATTTTACGAAATCAATTTCAAACACCCGGTTTAAGCGACATTCTATTTTTACCCCCGTCACTATCTATATTGCTACATTGACTGATGAAACATTGATACAGATGAGTCAACGTGTCACAAATTCGAGGCTCCCACGCAATTTGACCTTGAATTCCGACCGGCCGACGCGAGTCAACAATACGACTGGTCATACATCATACCGACGGCCGACGGACGTGCCTTCTTCCTTACAATTGTTTTCGGACAAAAAAACGTTGTCTTTTATTTTTTATGGCTGTACAAATATGACGGGATGATGCCACGACCGCTATCTAGTTTTCTTTCGACCTTCAACCGAATGAAAAGTAATCGAATGTGATAAAACGGTTTCGTTTCTTTTTCATTCAACCATCTTAAGCAACACTGAGCAATATAAAAAGGTACTGTTTGTTTGGTTAGATTACATGTCACTGTGATCTAGGCAAATACTGCAGGTTCCTGTGGTACGCCGCGTGATAGCGGTTTGTCGTGGGTACAAAACTTTACTAAACCAAGCTCTGCGATGGTTAAAAAGTTTAAGGTTAACTTTAATTTTACTGACAGCCGTGGCACATTAAAGTAGGGAACTCGCTACGAGCTTTACTATTAAAATTAGATGGTACGGCAGAGAAGTATCCAGTATCACTTAATAAATAATTATATGTAGGTAGGCATGAAGATTAAATAACGCCTAGATGACATAAATCAGCCACGCACTGGTGAACGTGCGGTTTTGAAGCGAATTGCAATATTCAGAACACCAATTACCGTAAATTCAACAATCAAATCTGCAGCGAGCGCAGTAGGTACGAGTATAAGCAAGCAACTGTCGCTACAAACACGCAATTGGTCCGCACCCAATTTCAGGCGATCTAATTCCTAGCCATTGCGATTGTTGAGCTCACCAAACCCCCGTTCTAACCAACAATACCTTACTTTATTGGTAAACTTTCGCAAAATTAATTCAGCACTTTAAAATTCAAGCAGGATTTTGAATTTAAAAGCTCGCCCTAGAAGCGTCTTTGGAAGAAGTAAACACTGTAATAAATTTAATTTCGTTCTGCACTAGTACGTTTTAGTACCTATTTAAAGTAAGAGAGACTCTCTGTAAAAGTTAATTCATATGATAGTTTTAATAAGTAATGTAGGAGTTATCATAGCGCACTATGTCGGGTGCGCCCAGTCGCAGTTGAATCTCGTAGCGGGTCGGTCGCGTGGCTACGCGCACGTCTACACGCAGTGCTACGCCGTAGCACCTCAAAGTTCGTAGAGCGGGAAAAAGTAAACAATTTGAGTGTTTGTAATGAAAACTGTGAATTTTAGTGGCAGAGAGCAGCAGCTTCGTGAGTTATTTTAGTGGTAAGTGCACTTTTGTTGGAAGTCGGTTTAACCGTTATGGCGGTACTTTTGTTGTTCACTTTAGAATATCTTTTCAAAAGCTTTTATTTAAATATTTTAGTAATTGACAAAATGTTGATCAAATTATATTCTGGAGATACAGTCTCTGACTACCTTCCTTCAGAGTATATTATCCGCTAATATAAGTGGTGATTAAGGAGCGCCGTTAATTATTCAGGTATCAAAATTAATTACAAAACGTATTTAATTAATGCGATCTCGAGATAATTTATTTTGGAAAGCATTAATTTACATCTTTAATATTAATCATTCTAGCTATTTGAGAATCAATATCTTTCTTTGACCTGTTTTTCAAGTGTTTAATATTCTTCAGAAGTTAGGAAAAAACTTATTGAATTGAAAATAGGGCAGCCTTCTCGTTGCCTCAATATCAGATCAGGTTATACTGGCTAAAGTATAGATCCAGTAATTGCAAACCGATTTATAAAAATATATTGAAAAACCAGTATCACTGGAGCCCTTATCTAATGGTTTATAAATTACTTTGAGCTCTATCAGATATTGTATAAGGTTGAAGAGAAAATGCTAGGATTTGAATTTCAAAGGATAGTTCTCACGATTTTCTTTTTAACGTCGTCAAGAAGCACTTAGAGAAACTCCTCCCCTCTTTTTACCCTCCCCCTACTTGCGGCACTGTCCTCACCACCGTCTGCCATCTCCAACCCTCGGAGGAAGTACTTCACTTCACTTCACTTCACTTCACTTTGAGAGTTCCCTAGTTAGGCCTCCACCATAATTTCCTTTTCTCCTCTCAAAATAAGATAACTTGTTAACAGGAATGTAATTTTATATGGTATCAAGATTAATTAGGCAGCCATCTACGTATTCTTGTGGTAACGTATTAATTACATTCCTTATTATAGGGGGTATAAACAAAAACAACATGAGCTTATTGGATATTGACAGTCAGTGAAAAGATAGTTTTGAAAAAGATTGATCGTAAATAGAAGATTTTAATTATTGCTGGAAACAACGAAAAAAATTGCTAAATCTGGAACAGGGACACTTCAGGAATGTTTTGTCATGTCCACACCCAGATCCAGACGTTCGTTTACAGTTTGAAACAAAAACATTTAAATAACTATATAAAAATATCAGTAAATGAAATTATGTAGATAAAATAACATCAGAACATGTGAATATTTACATTGACTAATTTAAATGCTCGGCTCCCTAGTTAAATTGATTATTAGTAAACATCCATTAGAACATTTCGACTGAAGCAAATAGACCGTTCAAATATTGGAATATTTTTGGAATTGATTAAACTGGAACACATTAAATAAACTGCGGCTTTGAACACACAATGGAACAATGGTATCGAGTTTTATAAAGTCAAAATGTAGCTTTTAAATTGTCATAACTATGTGGTTAAACAATTTACGGAAGGTCTACTAAAGGTTGCGGCAGTAAATTAAATATCTAAAGTGTTTCCCTGAGGTAAAGTGTCAAACAACATTATTTATGAACCTTTAGGACAGTACAACAGGAGTTATTATTAAATATACAGTCAATGTAGCAGCATTTAAAGAATGAATAGCCCTGTTTTTGTATTAGCGATCAAACTTTAAAATTTTCCTCGAATACACATGAATAGATATTTTCATATTAAATTTTTAATCATCAACATTGCGGGTTGTTTAGCAGGTACAGCCAGTGCGTGAATTCTTCTAGTTTTGTAGAAAAAGCAGTTAACTTTATAATCCGACTAAATACAAAACATTTTCGAAACGTTAACAGGTTGTGATTTAAAAAGCTGGGTGTGATTGGCGGACAGTTTTCAATAAAAGAGTGTTAATATAAATTGCAAACCGCAGCTATCAGAACATTTCTACACCTAAAATATTCAAATAAATTATCACGTATGCTACTTTTGTCGCCACTACAAGTTTTATTTAATATACTTATTTAACTACTTTAATGCTCCATTAGTGGGCGGGGCAAGTTTCAGTTGCATAAAAACATTCGTGATATACATAATATGCTATAATATAAGGATTTATTTTAATGGATATAATTGCAATTTAAGCAATATCATTGTACTTAATAAATATACGTAATTTTATCCAATCTACGAGTATTTCAAGGTTCATTAGTTGCTTACGTCAGAAAACTAACCAATTTAGAAAACTAACTTAGGAATGAATGTATTAAATGATTGATTACTAGTTGATTTTGCTGCTATTTTTAGAGATTGAATCTTTGGAATATTTTATCAAAGATATATTAATGAAATGATTTCAGTGAGAGCAGCACAAATTCAACCAACAAATATAAATAAACATGTCTTAAATGATTCAAGAAACTAAATATAACCTTTTATTATAGGTTAATATTCCTTTAGTTCATTGAAGACTAACGACCTATTGACATAGTAAGTTCTAGTCAACAATCTAATATTTTTAACAAGAAAATATTTAAGCCTTTTACATTTCTCACAGAAATAGGATGTTTGAAATAATTTGGTTTTTAGCTTCTCACTTCGTAACGAAAATTATTAACGTTCAATTCGAAAATTATATGTTTATTTCCTAGGTACCTTAACTTTTTCCTACAGAGAGAAGCGATAGATTATTAAAAGAAAAGTAAAATACGAATAGGATTTACGTATAATTGAAATGTGAAATTCACGGGCTACCGAATTAACCATTTCTGTTGTGAATTTATAGAGAGCGTTGCAGTTATTTAATAAACACGTTTGTTATTTTTCTTTGCCTAATTAATTAGTGTTCCGTTTCACACATTCTACTTATGGACAGTCAGTCAGTCAGTGACGGACAAAATTGGTACGTATAGTAAGTATAAATTTTACCTAACTTCGGGCTCGTTTTTATGTTGATTTTAAATAGGTTTTTGTAATTCAAAAGAATTTCCGATTTATAATTTATGGCCATAGATGTTAAAATGCAAAAATAATTGTTGCAGGTATGAACAAAACACGAGTATTTCACTAAAATTTCCCCTGAAATTGTGATCGAGTTAAATTGAGGTGCCTCATTTCCGAGAATGTTTTATTATGTTTCGAGCAATTTGGAAACTTTGCGGTTTCTGAAAACATGTAATTTTTGTTGCAAATTGGAAAGAATTTAATTACAAGTTTAAATAGGAACCATATATGGAAGCATTTTCTCTAAAGAAAGTGTGCTAACAAAGTAGGTACCTAGAGCGGCATTTTAATATGACTATTTCGAAGTTTTTGAGTTTTGTAACTTGCAAAAATAATGAATTATTTGTATATGATATGTACGCCCAAAGCTCCTTCAAGGTTCGTTAAAAATAAAAAATAAATTATAAAGTTCTTAATTTAACAGAGATCAAACTTCAAAAGAGACGAGGGAGCGTAGCTAAAAAGTGTAATAAAATAAATATAAAATGAAACGAATGATATAAAATTACTGTCATTATTATCTCCTAGGAGCTTTAATAAATTATGTTTCCTTCATTACAATCAGTGGAGCCGGAGACAAACAAACGCCGTTCCATTTAATGTTAAAAGCAATACATTTGCTAGTGAACCTTTTTATTTGGATAACATTATTAACGAAGCTAATGACCGTATTTTATGGGTCTCCAACTGAATATACAAAGGTACGAAGCAGGTAGGTCTACACATAATGGTTCGTTGCTTTCAAAAACATTGTTCTGAATTCCATTTAAATTTAACATTTTGGTAACCTTTATCACGTCGGCTTCCGTCCGCGCGATTCATTCGTTTTGAACATTAAACAAAATTCAGCATTGGGGCGTCTTTCGAAAAACCTCGCTGTAGCTAATGGCAGTGGCAATTGAGGTAATGTAGTTTCCAACAAGCTTTATAAAGGAGAGAATAACGTTTTCAACGGAATCAATCGTCTAATAAATTATCCAGCAAAATGAAAAACAGTAAAACTTTCCTCTTTTCAACACATTGCTTTATTTATGAGCTAGTTAATTTCCTGTGTTGACGATTGAATAATGTAGTAGCTTTTTAACTTCTTGTATTGATTACTTTGTGTATCTAATGATGTTTCAACTTTTTCAAAAACTGTTATGTATTTTTGCTTTTCTAAGGTTAGCCTAAATTCCTACCCAATTCTTGTTTATTTAGGTAGCGGTAAAATATTCGTAATATAATTTAAGAATGATTTAAGCCTTTTTCCACGTTTCCTATGTAACCGGCTGCTAAATATATGAAAACGTCAACCGATACAGTTGAGTGCCGCTAGCTATCCGTGTCGGCTATTGCAAAACCAGGACATGTAAAAATAAACAAAATTAAAAATTTTGAAAATACCCACGACGGTAATTTAATCGAAAAATAATAAAATAACTCAAAAAACCCTCGACCGAGGAATATCCGTCGGGGGCTGCCTTTTCTACTAGTTCAACATTTAATAATACTCATAAATGTATTTTATGTAATCGTTAAACATCAATACTTAATGACATTGAAAACCGCATCAAAATCGGATCATTAGTTTAGAAGATAGGAGGGAACATTAACTTTGCACAAACGCACACACAAACAAACACACAAACAAACAAACAAACAAACATCTCTCACCCCAAACGCATATACCTGCTCCGTTCCGTCGTGGGTAAAAATGGATGTAAAGGTGATAGTGTAAAACTTTCATATTTATTTATATCAACGTCTTTGTATGACTATATGACGTCAAATTCGAGTGCAATCAATATTGTAACTCAAATATAGGTAAAGTTACGAGCAACTTCACGTTTGTAAGATTTTCCTAAAGACGAAGTTTCGGAATACAATTAGGTGATGAGAGATAAATTAATACCGATCGACTCTGAAAACTTGTACTGTGAAGGCAAGCTTCAAGCTATCTGTACGTATTTTGACGTATACTTAAGTACGTTGTCTGACATGAATCACTCTGACAATTAGGAGTAGTTTACAGTTGATATCTGTCAAATTATTCACTTAGATTAAGTAAACTTACGCCCGTTATTAATAACCTATCCTGATCCGTTTTTACCAAATCGAGATTGAAAAAACAAAACACAATTGTCACTTGTGTACCAAAAACATGTCAAGAACACAATTGTGTTTTGTTTTTTCAATCTCGATTTGGTAAAAAACGGATCAGGATAGGTTATTAATAACGGGCGTTAGTTAATGTACGGTACCTACGTATTTGTTGTAAAACTAATTAGCTTCATGTCATACTGGGTTAATAATAGCATAAACTTTTCCTTTAATCGATATCGTATTTCAGGTCATAAAATAAAGGTTCTTCATACTACTATTATTTCAACCTATGCTTGTTTATGATAGAACTATTATTAAATGTGACCTATTTAAAACCTTGCCGCTGTGATGGGCGTGCTATTAAACATGACCAAACCCCAAGAAGTTACTATAGGACAATTATATTTGTCATTGTATAACGAAGCGATAAACCGTAGCAAATTAATCATGTCCATCATCACTTTGCTAATACAACTAGAGACAATGCAGTCTGTTATGCCAACATGGATAATAAATTGACCAATTGTCGTGTGAAGATCATTTACCTACTGTTGCTGATAGTTTAATGTTATTCGAAATCATTGGATTATAAAGCGATGAAGCAATTTCTATTTTACATTGCCTTTTCGATTTGTATTTTATTTTGGTCATTCTCATCTTTACTCATATATTTTGTCAACCCAACTACATTTCATGCGAAAGCGTGTTTCATTTTAACGACACAACTGACAAACTTAACTTTTCTCTCGCAAACTGTCAAATAGTGTAGCAATACGATTTATGATATTCAGTCCATTAGTAATGTAATTTAGTATACTATTTCTAATTACAAGACAATATTAAGTACTAAGCTTCTCTCTAACATAACCACATTAAGGATTTATAAATAATTCAATTTCCTAAACATCTTGAGTACGCGATAAGTGCGCACTGAAGGAGAAAATGCGAACAAAACTTCAAGAACGGTTTATTAATTAACAACTCTAGATAGCACATAGTTAAGATCTCTCAGAGATAAGATCCTTTTATTAATCCTGACCCTTAATTCGGGTCTTTTGTTTTGATAACATTATCAAAATATGCAAATCTTTTCAACGTTCGTTAAAGGAAGTTGGTTTTCATTGTATTTATTATTATTAAGAACATTATACATAAATAATTACTTATTATTTATGCTCATTTTCATATTTAGCGGTGTTCTCAAAGTGCCACAAAGAAGCAAACACCTCAAGTGACATAAAATATACTCGTATACCTAACAAGTACGAACCTATTAGTTGCCGTAATCTTTTAAGAGATTAGTTTTTAACAATAAAGAAGTATCTACCTTTTAAAGATAATAATCAATCACGAAAAAGGTGGCGAGATGAGCTGGACGACTTTTTGGATGTCTGGGCAGAGGCGGCCCAGGATAGGGAATCATGGAAGAAGAGTAGAGAGGCCTTTGCCCAGCAGTGGGACAGCGATGGCTAGATAAGATAAGATAAGAATCAATCAAAGCTTTATTACTGATAACTATTGCCGTCAAAAGTCCGAGCGTAATATCCATAAACACTCAAGTCTAGATGAAAAAAAAAAAAAATGAAATATTGTTTATTTATCCGAAATAGGAAATACAAAGGTACACACATTGAGTTACACGGTATAGGTGCACAATTACTTAAATTAGTCCTAAGTAGATCCAGCCTTAAACTAAATTAACAGAGGTCCCCAAACTAGGCAGAGCCTGTATCTTGGGGAACCAGATTACAGTTAGTTTACAGAATTTGTGCAATTTGGTTTACCTAAATTATAAACAATATATTTTTTAACCAATTAAATTTTAATTTTCCATAATGTCTAAGAAAAGGAAAAAAAGAAGAGTTACTCAATGGTGTGATAGTGAATAAAGTTTAAAGTTTAAAAGGGAAGAAGGGCCTCAGTTTTGTCATAATTTAGATTTGAAAGGTATTTTATGATTAATATTCTAGCTTGATTGACTGTAGCTGATTTTATATTACAGATGATCACAAATCTATTGTAGGTAGCAATATGCGCATAGGCAGGGAAACGTTTCGCAAAAACAGTTTTTGGATTAGGTGAAATAGGTTATGATGTACTAACCTATATCTATGTAGTCATAGGCATGATGTAAATGATGTATGTAAGATATAGAATGTTGAAATAGTTTGTATTCTACCGGGATAGCCCGTAACGTATTATTCTAAGTCAGAGGCTCGTCAGAACAATTTGTCAGAGCGAACATCGTGTGATATGGACTAACAACGGATGTCAACCGCTACGTATGACTACGGACGTATGTATTCCGTATTTTGGAAATATAAGAGCACATTTATGCACGGGAATATAAGAAAATATAAACATTTCAAATTATTTTTTTCATTTTTAAGTATCAGAGATCATAAGTACTTTTTTTTATAAAATCTTAACAATATTGAAATAAGATTCGGCAGTCTTTCAAGTATCTATCTAATGATTTTATTTTTGTCAAGGGACAAGTCGTTTAAAATACCTGCCATGTAAATTTCAATCACGAATGCTTAGATAAAACACAAAGTTTAAATAAGAAGACATCAATCATTTTCCGTTTATGGATCAGAATTTTCAAGCTTAAAAAATAACAAGAAAAATATTGATAAGAACTTCATAAGTATTATTTTATGACAAAAACTTAATGGTTAACATTTTTTATTAAAGTAAGGTTTACGTTAAAATATTTTAATAGTAAAATTCATATAAAAGAGTCTAGTTATAGTAAGTACATCCATTAGTGTCATCGAAAATATCAGAACGAACCTGAGTGTCAGGTTCAAAGAATTGCATAGAGAAGTGTCAGCTTTGTCGACGACATGCTTCGATACCAATTCAGATGTAAAGGCGCTGCTTATTTCGTATTGAACGTTTACTGGTATTGAAAAGCTGGTATTGAAAATATAGGTTTACAGAAATATACCTGCAGTGTAGGTATACATTTTATATTTACATATCTCGATGTTTCACTGTTGCCAATCGTTCGATTATGTACTCTACAGTCTTTTACACAATTCCATTAATAGACTTTAAAAAGGCTATGATCCAATTCAGATTAAATAAAATTATATCGGTTTATATGTATATGCTGCTGTATTAAAAAAGGAACAACAATTCAAAAAAGAGTTGCGTTTTTCCCGCTTCCCCGGGGTAAAACCTTTTTTAAATTTCAATATACGATCGATATTGGACAAACACAACCTTTATAAAAACTCGATTACAAGTTTAGGTAGGTATACACCGTCCGCAGTACATTAAATATCACTAATCGACCACAATTTGGCTGGTTGTTTAATCTGGATTGGGCGCCAATATACCACGTCGGAATTGCATACGAAATCCGTTTTGGTAACTCGATTTTCGATAACGATTTGTCAATTTATGATATTGAGGTATTGTTATGAGGTTTACGTAAAATGTAACCAAATAAACAAGAGTATGTAAGTAACTTTTCAGCGCAAACAAATTAATAAATCAAGACCTGATTTTTCAGAGGCCAAAAAGCAAACTAACATAATTTCAAATGGTGTTGACGTTTATGTTCTTTATTTGAATTTAAAACAAGACACGAGTGCAAATTATCTACTCAGACAATCACAATTTGTGTCCACATTTGGGCCAGTGCCATATTACATCAGTGACTCTTCTGCATCCAATTTCTAGAGGTCGAAATGGAGACTGCATTTAGGTAGTTCGGTAGTAAGTAATATTGGAAGGTGTATAGCCGTCAGTTCTCATATGGTATTCCAAACACTACAATGGATATAATACGAGTTGGCTCTCATATGTGCAAAGCCGTATAGTTATATTATAAGGCAGAGTTCGTGACTGCGATTTGTCACTGGCCGTTCCGAGCGCGACACAGACAAATAACATTGTTCTGCACTACGTCACGTCACAGCGCCTGAACCAATGCTATTCGATTTGCAACCGTTAAACATTGATCCCACGCGCACTGATTACAGCCTGAACAACACACGACCTAACAAAATCAGGCTTTATTGCATTATGTAGATTTTCATTGTTTACATAATCTACTTTATTGTATTTTCCATTAAGGACGAAGTGGACAAAGAAGCGTTTGCAACGTGTTAGTGAAATTAGTTTGTAATCTGTGCCTTTGCCATGACTTTATAATTAGTTTTACCTTAAAAGCCCGGTGTCCGTTACGAGATTGGTAGTGCTGCAAACTTTATGAGTTTACTGTCTACCTACATTTCATGTCATGTGAATATAGGAAGCTATTGGGCTCGGTCAAATGGCTTCCTCCGATTATCTGATTAAACATATTTAGCTACCCACGCGTTAACTATTAATTGTAGTTAACCTAGTTATTGTGTACCTAGCTACTTGGCTAATTGACCTCTTCGTGTCTCGATATACTACTCGTACAAACAGCAGTCAATACAACAATGTGTTGATCTGATTGCTTTGTCAGCCTAACTAACTTTCACGAACACAGAAATGTTTGCAAACTCCAGTGAAAACTTCATTAGTGCTTCCGCAACCTTTGGCGCTTTTCCTCAAAAGCTGTCGCTGAAATATGTCGCTGAAACCTGTCGCTGGAATCCAAAGTCGTAAAGGAATTGCAATTAGGTGCATGCAGAATGAAAACGCGACCGGAGACTGTTGAGAAGGGGATTCTGACACTACAGTCGTCGCTGTTTTGAGTACCTATAATGAAGCTTTGTACCTACAAGAGTGTCAATTCGCTTTGTCATCGTTTGAGACTTTTACAGAAATGTACACAAAGTATATATTGGATTCTAATTCTTATTTATGCATTCTCGTGATTAGTTAATGCACCATTCCTGGCTTCCCGCATGTCAGAGATGGCGAGTGAGCGCGGTAACAGCTGGCGTAATCAGCTCTATGATGAACAACCGGCATTTATCTTAAACGGCCCTTTGTATCGGAGTGTCGAGGTTCTATTTGATTTTAATTTCAAAGCACAATTATGCTCTACGTTATTAAATCATCATGACTTTTAATTTCATGACAAGACGACTTGTTTAATTAGAAAATGAAAGAGCGATTAGTTCTTATTGTTCGCGCAAAGTGCTTCACAACAGTTTCTAATTCAGAAAGTATTTTATTTAGTTTTAATAAAAGAAGTAGCGAGTGGAACGCCGTGTCAGGCTGTTGACAAGAAAACAAGAAGTCTCCGCTGAGCAGCTGCGACGGCGATAAATGTTGCCTACCCCTGCCTTGCACGTCATACGACTTTCCCAACTGGGATATCTAATAATTTCTATTACGAAGAATTTTCGCTGTAATCTTTTTTGCTGAATACTTGTTTTTCAGCATTTCAATAATAGCTCTGACATTTCTTTTTACAAATTACGCTCCCTTTTGTTTATTTTTTGTAAAAGGACAAATTTTTCCTTTCATCGAAATAAACAATGCTTACTAATTTACTCAATTTAGTTTTTCATAAAAAATGCACATCGTAAAAGCAGATTGTTAGGACACTCGTCTAGGCTAAGTGAAGGCAAGGTGAAGTTTGCTTGGAAACTAGTTGTGCCATTCGTGGGCCTATTGTTTAGCCGCAATTTTCCGAGATGCATGCACTTGCGACCACAACTGATGAAACTTGCACGACACGCTCGTCTGTTGTTCGTAACTTTGCAGTTGTACCCGCTATCACTAATTTTAGCAGCGAACTCTGAATGGAGGTACTAAACTTCGCTTCGAACTAAAAGCGTATGATTTATTTGTGGAGGTTTAGCATTGACTAGTTCAGCGATCGAAGAGTAAGCTTGAATTGAATACAGTATCGAATAGGTACTCTTGTCACGATCTAACTTCAGTTGCCTTTTGTAACCGCTTGAATGGAACTGTCGCTGAGTAAAAATAAGGCATCTTACTTTTTTAACATAGGAACTGTGTCATCAAGTTAAAAGAAATAATAATCTATCAAATAAACGATATTTAATGTTTCAACGATAATGAGTGATTAAAATAACCAAGAAATAAGGTATTGCTCTCTTTAAAATCTACGGTCTAATAAAACAGTTGCTTACCTTAACTGGTAATTAAACATTGACGTTAAACGTTTTCATGAAAGCAAGCATAAAATGTTGTGCCTAAAAAGTTAAAGACCTACTTTATGACCTAAATTGCCAAGGCAGAGTCCGTGAAGCCTATTTTACGGCACCATGATACTTGTGAGGCTAAAATGATGAATAATGATATAGCAGCTCACAGTTTTGTCACCTCATCACTCATGTTTTATTAAAACATATTCAGTACAAGCTTAGATATATTTTTGGTTTGGAGAGTCTTCTTTTATTAAACGTCCTGTTGGCGCGCCTTCGGTTAGTGTAACTTTGACAAATGGCTAAAATATGCAAAGGAAGTTCTGCTAACCTGTATTAAAATGGCGCAGTGAATACCAACTATCCAGACAACAGCTTTGGCTTACAGATTTATTGTGGCTCTAAAATTCAATTAAGTATGTAAATAGGAACAACTGTTGCACGGGTTCATCACAAACACAATTCTCATTTTTGTTACTGTCCTAGATATTTGAATGAAAAGCTAAAAAATAAATCATTTAGGTCTTATTTTAGTTTTTAAAAAGTGTGTCAATCTATCTCGAATGTACGTATAATTCAGTCAAAAAGCTGCATAAGGTAATATTTTTACATTTAATGATAATTGTGTTCACTCTCGTAAGAATTGTGCTTATATCAGATGTTTGCTTTTGGAAAGTTCTGTAAGTCCTTTTCTCGCTGATACAGATGCCCGATAACAAACTCCGTTACAATAGGTACAGCTTTCGTATTCTATCTTACAGTTTTAATCTTTGCAAGAATTATTGAAATGGAACTGTGGATAGAATGCTGATAATTCTGTTTGATTGTGTACTTTATTCCTTTTGCACTAAGTCAGTATTTTCTGATCCAGCTTATTACAATTCAAGACTTCTACGCTAGCTGTCGGATTAGTAAGACGATGGCAAGGAATCCTTTACTATGTAAGACTTTTTAAATAAAAGAATAAGAAAATTTGCCCTCGATAACCATCTCCTGTCTCCATTAATCGAATGAAACTGCCAAAGGCTTTATAGCCCAGTGATTAATCATTGGAAAAAATATAGTTTAAGGCAAAAAGGATTTTAGGACTGGGAGAACTGACTCCGAACTAAAGTCCTATCGTTTTCTGCTATGACCGTCAATCTAATGAAGCTGTAAAAGGCTTTACAGGCCGCTAGTGATTTATTATTTTGAAAATATCTATTTAGGGCTCCTATATAAACAGCAATTTCGCATTCCAATTTTGTGGGTCGATCGATCGTACATTGACGTCCATCGATAATGTTTATGTGGTAGGAAATAAACTTCAAAACCGTCTAATTTTCAAGTCCAGTCCGCCGTTAATCAACGGCCGATAGATAGATTTATTTGGTGCTGACGCTCTCAAAGAGCCTCTTTTGAGCTCGTCACATATTTTGCGATGAGATTTCTGAGTTATATGTAGGAATAGATATTTAGGCTAAAACAGATTCTGAAGGGAGCACTAAAATTGCACTCTTATCTATCATATTTTATGAAGGTACTCGTAAAGGCCTAGAAGCTATAGATGTCCGTATGGCACATCCACAATATGCCGCTATCTTTGTAGTCCTCTGTCATAAATCGTTTGTAACACATTGTATGATTCACGACCGCCTAATGCCCCGGACCCATGTTTATCTTTTCAAGCGTTGTTTATGTTAACTGTAGACACAATTCCCACTTACAACTGGTTAAGAAAACAACTGACTGTTGGCACAACTCTCTATGGTAATTACTCGAGTCTCCGGCGTGTTTCAATGTGACTTGTGTTGCCGAGACCAAGTTTAAGAATAATATTTAGTAAGATCTATGCTTTCCGATTCTACTCGTTGATCACTGTCAAAACCACTTATCTGTACAGTAGGTATTTTAAATGAACGTCATCGTAATTATTTCTACAGTTGTGTGAATTTAAACGAAATGAAATTAGACTAGTAAAAAATATTTAGACTAAGTAAATTTTAAAATGTTTCAAGTAAAATTAAAATCGAGTCACGACTTTTTGCCAGTTCTTAACAAAATATAAACGTAATACAGTTGGCAAGGAAAGTCGCTGACTTGTTCCGATCTGAAACTAGCCGATGCATCCAGCAATATAATTCGTTTTAGTTAGTTACCGCAAACGTGACTTGGCCCAGAAGACGATAGATTTTGTATTAGCCTGGATAATAAAAATAAACGCTATTACAAAGAAAGGAAAATGTAACCGAACAATAAAAATATTACCTAAATACCTTGAAATATCGTGCGCAATGGCTCAATTTACATTCATCTCCATTCCTAACTAAATGAAATAGTGGAATAAACCTAATTACCATCATTCCAAGGATTTTTATCAAGAGACCTTAATTAGGTGAAAATTAGGGTTATTCATTTTACCGGCGGCGGCAGCGTCATTAAAATACTTCCGAAGTTTCTATACATAAAAGTAGCGTAACAGCTAAATTACAAGTTTGGTGTAGCAGCAATTTTGCCTGTCATTATTTAAACAGCGGTGGAATTAATTTCATAGATCGCCCTACATACAGCCGTTAAATATAACAATGGTATACGAGATTAAATATTACAAGGAATATGACTAGTTTCATGCAGAAAATAAAGCTGCGTGATAGCTCAAAGCCTTCATCGCTAGAGAATAAAGCACACTAATGAATATTAAATGTTACAATAACAGTTTTAGGATAGTTTAACTCTAATTGTGTATATTAGGGCACCTAGGAACAACTAAAATCTATTTTTTAGAATATTATCAAGCTAGATAGAAAACAACAACTTTCATTGAAATTCAGGTAAACGAGAACCTTCCCTCGGCAACGCGAGCCCTTCGCCTTCACGAGACATCTTAAGACGAGTTAATTTCTAAACACTTTAGCAAATTACAATGTGCGTAATTACAATTCAACCACATCTAAGTAACTTCCGAGTACCTGACTTAAAACGTGAATTCTCCAAAATTGAATTCTGCAAGGAAATTTAAGTAAGCTTAGTGAATTGAGGTGGGGCCTTAGGTAAACTAAGGAGTTGATGGTTTCCACATTAAACAACGCTCAGTAAACAGTCGGCGGCGTCGAGAGGAATAAATAACGACACTGTATAAACGGCTCCACGTAATTATCATTAATTTGTTCGTCACAAAGGGAAAAAATAAATTGAACGGGAACTCAAACGTTTCATCTTGTAAAGAAAATTTCATTGGAGAGGCGCGAAGGAAAAACATCTTCAATGGGGTGCGAATTCATCAAAAGAAACGGTCAATGACTGAAATTTTGTTAAGAACATTTTGACCAATTTGCGCGAAGGAAATATTGTTAACACAGCTCGTTAGAATTTGTTCAAAGAGCTAGCTTTTCCTTTGACTGATTGTAATTTTTGATATTGGCAATTGTAGCATTTGTTTTTGTACCATAAGTATAGAAAATTACAGACAAAATCTAATTAAATAGCATCATTTTTCGCAGTAAACATTATTTTACCCGCAAGATAGATTTGGTAAACGAATTATGGGGCCGATACACTGCGAATTAGTGGCGATGAATTAAGTAAGTACTTATATTTTAAACTGCCATTTTGCCGATCATAAAATGTCAACGCGATAACTTGTCATCAACAAGAAAGAGTTCTGTTAATTGCTTATACAATTTGCACAAAGGTAAAGCAATCCTGTAAAATCTAATTTGCGTTGTAATCAAGTAAATAGGTTAACGGATACCGTGGATGTAACAATTTAATGGGCGCCGGTACACTCGAGAGCAGCAGGACGATAAGCACATTCGAAACGATTCGATAATGACACAACCGAACACTAGAAACGATCTCATTAATTGCTATTGCTACTTAATACCTAAAGCTTCCTCTTTCGTTGCTTGTAATGAAAAACTTACATGGATTATTGTAGCCTCTTGATTTATACAGGATGTGTCGTAAATAGTGGTCCATAGTAAAGGAGTCGATACACTGTGTTCTTAGGTATCACAAACCGGGATTTTAATAATTTTAAAAAATTAAAAATTAAAAAAAAAAAAAAAAAAATTAATAATTAATTAATTAATTAATTATTATTTTTTTAAAAATTTTTAAATTTTTTAAAATTATTTATTTTTAAAATTTTAAAATTAAAATCGTTTTTAAAATTATTAAAATCCCGGTTTGTGATACCTAAGAACACAGTGTATCGACTCCTTTACTATGGACCACTATTTACGACACACCCTGTATATTGCATAATTAATAGTTGATGTCTCTCTGCAGATTATTCCTTTTAGTACCTACATCTTGTATTAAAAATGTGATTCGTCCTGTTGAATGGGCTTATGAATAGGCAGAATCTACTTGTATTTAGTCAGAATACAAGTATCTAAATCAACCGTAGACCTTGTATACACTAGTTCTAAATACCATAAATTGAAACCATAGAGCACAAATAAAGTGTCCTTCAATTATACAGGGTGTAACAGAAAGGGTATATAAAGCCGAAACACAGCGATAGTCCTCATGAAACTGAACAACTTTCCCCAAGGAACATGGGTCGTAACTCGAAAAAAAAATTTCGCCTCCCCATACAAAATGCCCGATCAGCTGATCGAGTAAGTATGGGCGATCCAAAAATTTTTTTCGAGTTACGACCCATGTTCCTTGGGGAAAGTTGTTCAGTTTCATGAGGACTATCGCTGTGTTTCGGCTTTATATACCCTTTCTGTTACACCCTGTATTGACGTACTCGAGGTTGTCGACAAAGTTTTATTTAAATAGAAAATTATAGCTCAGTACTTGACTGTACATGAAACGAGACATAAGGCATTCATGCAAAGTGTATCTAGTTTGTAGAGCGAGGCTTGGAATCGTTACGACGCTTGTGATGCGGACTTCGAATCTTGCGGGAATTCCGATTGACGTGACGTGGCCGGAATCTGTAAACTGTGCAATTGTATTACCAATATTTGCGTATAAAGTTAAATTTGATGGCGTGGTCACCAATTTAGATGTAGTAAAGGAAGATACAATATGAATTAATATAACCAATTATATTTTGAAGCCTTAAAAGCAGACGGCTCGTTCTGTTTTAAATATCTAATGTCTCACAATTCGCGAAACATAACATTTACTTTTTTAATATTCTAAAGTTTACCTAAAAATAAAAATTTTGTACCTATCCCAAGTAAATCCCTGGAGAAATTCTAGAGATATGTGAAAAGTTTGCATTTTGCACAAACTCACGGTACTAGTGGATTACTACGGCTAAATCCACGTCAAAAGTATGCATTGCAGCATGGATTTACATAAATACCTGACTTGACTTGCTTTATTCAAAGTATTCAAGCTCTCATTTAGTTAGTTGTGAATATTAATTAAAACATCAACTAACCTAACTTATTTTTTCAATTTAATAGTCATGCAAACTGTGTGGCCACGCTACGTGATGAATAATGTCGTCACCTATATAGTCGTCACAACTTTTGTTTAAAAAGTTTCCGAAAGCTGTCGAAAGCAAACTTTGTGGATAAGTTTGACAGCGAGTTTGTACATTATGTCACTTGTCAATTATTTCATGTGACGCGATTATGTTATCGATCGAGGTCACTGGGGTCTGGGGGAATTATAAGGAACTTCAATGAATCGGTTAAAAATACATTTATTACCCTATAATATATGTGATTATGGTCCAAAATTTGTGACCTTCAGCTGACTTAAACTATTAGTTATAAATCAAGACTGTTGACTGTGAATAAAGCGAAAGAGGAGTGAATGGATCACAGCATGTGGAGGAACGCGGACTCGTGGACCCTATCTATCCCAATGGGAAAAAGGCGTGACAGACATGTAAGCATAGATTAAGTCTATTTTTCTTCCATTAAAAGATACATTATAACGTATAAGCTGTTGTCAAATCCATACACTACCACTTTACCCAACTCATATGACACAGATATGGGTAGCTCTTTCACATTTTTTCCAAGCCGTAAAAGGAGTAAGTAGTACATAAACAACATTCATTTCATTCATTGTCTAAAAATACGAGAATAGAACGCGTAAGTCGTTCATTTAATGTAAATGCAGGGTAAATGTTCTGTTGAAAGGGCTCAGCGGTATCAAATGAAAGCTTTTCCCACGAAACAAAGGAAATCTGATACCCAAATGTAATATCAAATATGATTCACATGACAACTAACTTGCCTAATGGATTTGCTCAAGTTCACTCAAAGTAGGGACGCGAGGAGCGGGGCGGGGTGCGGGATGCCCAAGTATTTCTGTCTCCCTCATATAATATTAAAAAGGCAGTCCATCTGTCTGTCATGAAATAAATTTCGGAAAAAGTACCAGTTGAAATGCCTCCTGAATATAGTATGATGCGGAAAGATTTTATCAAATATGTAAAAGGTGAAATCTATTTTTGAGGTTGCAATTTAATTAATTAAGCATTGAGCCTTTTTATTTTAAGCTTGATACGAAAATGGAGTGCTACAATTATAATGTACTCCAAAACCAATGAAAGTAATAAATTCACATTCATACATTTATCACAACTCCTTACTTCCATAAATCTATGCATTCATTGGTCACATGAAAATTTGTGCTCAATTTCGAGTTTATAGGCATAAAAGATCCAAACTATATTACCATTCTTGTCCGTTTTATTATGATAACGCACGGTTCGGCCTAACTTCATTATTCTATTCTTACAAAATCAACCTATTTATAAGCAGAAAGTAGGAACTCACCCACCTGAACATCGTGAACTAAAATGCAGTGAAATAGAACGGACGGACACACTTATGTTAGTATTCATACGGAAGGCTTATCTGTTCGTCGCAGTAGCCAAGCACCGGTGAAAGCCAGTTTTGCATATACATGAAGCAACTTACCGACCCGACTACCTACATACAATTTGTATGAAACCTTGTTAGGTCTTTCTGAAGCTTAAGAACACCTCGTTATGTTTCAGACTCCTAAGATCCTCTCAATTTTAAAAGGGAAACGCTGTTGTGGTTGTTAAGATGCCTATCTTAATGAAATAATATGTTATAAGATATTTCAGTAATAACAGCTGAGTATACATATAGAGACATTTTCATTTGTATTAAGATTTATTTACAAGTGTAATAAAGTATTTACAACAAGTGATTGCATTCGATAACAAAGATTCAAATTCACTTAGATGAAAACAAATATTGTTATTACTATAGAAACATTGCTTATGAACTAAATATTGTTTTTCAATAAAAATAATGTGAGATGAGCGACTCATTTTTCGAAAGTACCGCAAAAAATACAATTCAATTCGAGATTTTATTAGAAAAGAAAATTGGTACTTGACGAAAATTCAAGAAATCTCTTTATCGTTGCCAAGAGTATTCTTTGGTTACGGATACCTAATACATGGATCACAAAGGATCTCTTTATAAAAGAATAAAAAAGAGAGATGACGGTAAGCCACAAACTTGTGTCGCTGTATCACGTTTCAGATGATATCTCAGTAAAAGAGAAATGTCTGAGGAAAAGTTTGAATAAATTTAAGCAAAAATTGTACCATCCAATTTTGTTTCTTAATATCAAAGTTAAACGATCTAAGTAACCATTATTGTAATGAATGGCCCTCGAAAATGACTCTTATTATGGCTAGAATAATCATTTAAAGCAGTGTAATTATAAAGGTTGCATATTATTAGTCAGGAAATAAATGTTCGGTCTATCTATTTTGGGTTATTGTCTGAATTTCAGCGGACTTTGTATAGCTCTCATCGTTAGTATATTAACATCACCGAGCAGTAAATATTTAAAGGATTCTTGTATATAAAAGAACTGGAACACTACTGTCTATAAGTTTGACCATTAGTGCTGTGCACTCCCAGAGGTATGCGCGCGTCTTCTTGTCTTGTGTGTCTTCTGCGTCTGACAAAGACAGTCCGATACAAATAACACTACCTGCTGCCACGATCGTTGACGGCGCACTGACAGAGCGCAGCAGCCGATTCTCCCCCCCGTCTCGCCGCGCGCATACCTCTGGAGTGCACAGCACTAATGGTCACACTATAGTTAATATTGTTCACTATTTAGGTACATTGGCCTTTTGCATAAAACTTTATTTTTGAAGACTTTAATTACAAATCATAAGATAACCATGATCATGTCAATAGATCGTTTAGTCAAAATGATGGATTTAATATAGCTTTATCGACTTTTATGATACGGTCGCGCAGATGAACAGTTAAACCCTCAACTTAGGTACCTATATGCGGTTTTACTTTAAATTAGAACTATGATGCTGAATAAGCATTAAAATAAAAACAATAACATTGCAAGTGGGTTGGTGTAGTAAAATTTCAAACGGCCCAAAGAGAAGTTGTTGTGTTTTAACCTCTTACGACACCCGTGGGTAGAATTCTCGTAGTTCTATTCGCAGCATCGTAGCACAATAACATTCAAAATATACCATGCGAAAATAAACATAAAAAAAAGCTTTCGTGTTTTACCAAAAATGAAAATCCGGTATAATAACAAATTCTGGTTCGTTTCGGAAACTGACACCTTGAATAGGTTTTCCTCGCACCGGCAATCATCACCTACCGACATCGCGCCACCAACGTAAGACGATTACAATAACTGTATTTATTTTCGTACACGCCAAAAGGGGGCGCATGTTTTCGTACGATCCTTGAATACTAAATAATTTTAGCACGTTACCAAATAATTTCGCATAGCGACTCTATTGTGTCTTGCTTAGGGAAAAACATTTCCCGGAATTGATTGAGATGAAAATAAATATGTATGTTTTTGTAAAACACAATTGAGTCCTCGTGACTTTGAATTTAAATTCAGATCTAAATAGCGAATTTATTGTTAGGACGAAACTTAACAAATGATGTAAATGAAATGGAATTTCTAAAACTTCCATATAATGTGATGTAAATTAAATATACTAAGAACATTTCTTCTTTAACTAGGCTAGTACTACGAACTCGTAGCTACTCTACGAGTGTAGCCTTACATCGAACGCCTGTTAATTTTCATTCATGTAGATTTCAAGCATCGGAATATTGCAGAGCTATAAAGGTATAATACCAATAATTACCTATCGGATCACGTATTGAGCCGATATCGAGGAGATAGCAGGCAAATGCCCTACGTGTCCGGAAAGTGTAGCACTTTCAAACATCTTACACTTCGTATTAGGAAAATTTCACCTAACGCGTTTGAATACCAAGTGTTTTGAGAAATATCCTATGTAATCTTTAGTTGCATCCAGTTACCGTTTTACGTATCTTTTATAAATAATAGAGCTTGTGGCGCGTTTGCAACTATGGATAAGATTTTATATTATTCACTATTTTAATACCGGTGCTATTTTATTGTTGATTATTAATTGGACTGGAATAACCCCCACCTTATTCTGTTTATTGACAATAACAGTGACTGCTATCTTTAGGTGTAATGGAACATAGCATAAAAGATCTTTCTAGCAAGTAGTTAGTCCTATTACCAAATTAGATTGGAAAGGATAAATTATTAAGGTACAATTCAACTCAATACTGAGATGAAGCCCCTTTTAGTACCAATGCTTGTTGTTGACTTTTATTATTGTATATCTGTATTTGTTTGTTCAATTGTCTTGATTTTTATAAAATACATTAAGTACGATACATTTCATGTATCACTTACTTTTTATCGGTCAATAGGGAGTAATTCCTATATCTAACAGACGTTTAGAAATTGGACTGTGCAAGTTTCGTTTGTGAAATTGAAAATCGATAGCTTTGCTCTAAAATATGTTGAATTGAAAGCCAATAGATAAATATGGTCTCTCAATGTATTTTTTTTTTTGGTAAAACCAAAGATAACCAAATACTTAGTTAAGTAAAATGTGGTAAAACTGAAAAGTTTCTTACAAATATTATAAAATTATTAACTTATATAAATCAAAGCAGGATTCTGTTTGACATATTAATATCCAAAAAACAAAAGCATCTTTATTGTAAATTAAATGTACTTACATTGTATATAAAATTGCATTTTTTTAAATTGGCTCAATAAGCAGAAAACGGAATGAATTTAAAGGTTTTAACTGCGGCGCATAATTTGGAGCTTCTGTATCAGTTTAATCCGGAATTTATTACTAAAAGCTGTTAGCTGGTTCATAAACGTATACTTATCTCCTGAAGTTTTAAGTATGCTTAGTATATAAGGAAAGTACGCCCTTGATCCAAATCATTTTATTTACATCTTTAAAGATCGTGATCTTATGTCTTTTTTTTTCTATCTTAGTTTTCTTAGTGCAATGAATTTAATGTAATAAGATAAATGGCTTATTATTACTACTTATTGTATTTAAAGAGAACTGAATGTCTTCATTACGAGCCAAGTAGGTAACGTTTTTCTTCTGCCGTCCGTAAATGAAATACAAATAAATGTGTGAGAACTAATTGCTATGTACTTAGCTCTGCTACATAGTACCTAATATAATATATTATAGACCTAATACAATACTCAGTAAAGCTGTGGTAAAGCTATACAGATATCAGACAGTCTTTTCTTTCTAGTCTATATCGAGACACGCCGGCAGCGTGTCAGGCCAATTCAAAGACAAAGCGCCACAGTGTATCTTTACACGAACCACTTCGTACGACTTTTCACCCCTCCATAACTCAAAAGTTCTTTAACGTAAAGACATAAAACTACGCATGTTTAATCATATCCATAACGTCACGAGGAAGCCCAAATTTCATGAAGCTAGCTTAAACGGTTACGAAGATATGAAGCTCCAAAAATCGCAAAATAGGGTATTGACTGACTGATTAAAGTAGCAAAACCTAACCTACTTCCAGATGACCTAGAAGGTTGAGATTTGGAATTCAGCTCTATAATTACATTTGACCGTAGGAAAAAATCCAAAACTTTAAAAATGTCAATTTTTTTTTGTTATCCCCATACAAAAAACTTGCAATATACACTAAAAGTGGTATAAAAAATTATACAATTCTTTTAGATTTAATTTAATAACAAGGACATGACTTGATACATAAAGATAGATTATAATGAACAAAAAAAAATAAAAAAAACTAAAAATAAAAAATAAAATGTATTCACGTAGGATCGAACCTCCGACCCGAAGACCTCTTACTACCGCATAACTATTGCGCCAACCATAACTGTTGATAGTACTACGAAATTTAGATCTGCTTATTCAAAGTATCTAATCTGTCACTCCAGCCAATCAAACAAAAAACAAGCGATATACGATCTAAAATGCGAACGAACCAAAGTATGCTCTTAGCGGCGCTCACTCGCGCCAGCGTCTTCGTTATGCCCGGTTGTCTAGAAAAAACTCGCCTATTAGAATGCGTTTTATGCTGCGTCTTTCATTAGATTTATTTGAAGATAGATTATAATGAACAAAAATAAAATAAAAATAAGAGGTAAAATGTATCCACGTAGGATCGAACCACCGACCCGAAGACCTCAGGTATCTTTTTACTTGGCGCTTAACTATTGCGCCAACCATAACTGTTGATAGTATTACGAAATTTAGATCTGCTTATTTGATACTCTGATCTAAATTATAAACGTTAGGTGTATGTATATTCATTGTATGTATGTAATGTAACATATCGCCACATAATATCGCAGAAACGTAGACTGGTACGGATTTAAATTTTATAGATGGCGTTACGTGGTAGTGATTTATAGTGGTAAATGTATCAGAAAAGTAATAAAAAATTAAAACTTATTAAATTAACAGTTATCGAGACACAATTTATATTTAACAAAAAAGAAAAAGGTTGAAAAATTAAATTCGTTCATGTGGGATCGAACCACGGACCTAAAAATATCGAAAGAAACATTTCACCATGACGCTTACCATTAGGCCAGCTAACACTATGCCCATGGAGTTGAAATTTAGAACTAGTTAGTATTGATTGACTGACTATTTAAAGTAGCTAATCTTAACCTAGGTACTTCGAAATGACCAAGAAGGATGAAAGGGGTTTGAAGATTTTAGTGTGGAGAGTGCTCTACAACTTTTTTTTTAATTTTCCGAAAGTGGCGGCAGTCAATGAAACCTTCACTAATCTATAGTTCAGGTCAAAACAAATAGAAAAAATAGATGAAAAAAGAAAATGATAAAGCGTCACTTTTCCGAGATATAGGCTGTCAAAGATAGACTAGTGGCGCCAATAACTATTGGAACATGAAAAACTGTGTTTTGGTGTTATTAAATGGCACATATTGTATTGGAAATTGATACTAGCAGTTAAATAAATTATCCTGGCTTATTTTAGCAACGCCCCTCCCTCCCACCAAGATGCTCAGACTACTTATAATTTTTATTATTTTAGGTATAAATATGGTGGGAATTTATAGTGGTTGAAAAATAAGAGTTTTTGAAGCAACCTATGTCAACCAACTCCCAAAAGCATGGCCCCCTCAAATACTCCTTACCGTTTATTTTGTTACTGCGCTGCTCTGCATACGTGCTAAATGGAGTACTGAAGGGCGGGACGTGGCTGTGCGAGGAAGATGCGCATCTCGAGCTATGCTACGTATCTCGATAATATAAAAAAACATAGCTTTGCTCGAAAGCACGCATCCATAGCCCGCATCTATAGCACGAATCCATAGCACACATCTATAGCACACATCTATAGCACGCATCCATAGCACACATCCATAGCACGCATCCTTCTATATGAAAAACATAGCTTAGCTGAATCCATTTCCACAAAACAATGAATATGATTGGTGGATTTCAAACGCATTCGTAGCAACGTAGCATAGCACATTTCTGGTGGAAAAGCACACTATATCTCGGAAACGTGACGCTTTATCAATTTTTTTCATCTACTTATATTTTCGATTTGTATTGACTTGAACTATCGATTAATGCAGGTTTCTTAGACTGCCGCCATTTTTGTGGAAAAAGTTACCATACACATGTTTAGGTAGAACATTATATTCAAACCCCTTTGGAATCCAGCTCGGTAATTACGAGTAAGCAAAGGAAAAAAACATTTTGCTTACTTTAGGTATTTATACAACCCGTTCACTATAAGTTTGCCGCTGTTGTCTCACTCACTCAGTCCTAGTTCCAGTGAGAAAACGCTACACTGACGTCATTAGCAGCAAACTTACGTTGTACTTGTATAGTGCGTTTTTAAGAATATTTATGAAACACACGCACTCTACGACGCAGTGGAAAAGCAAAAAAAAGAACTAAATCTTACTACTTGCCTAGTTCTCTGTACAAAAAGTAATGATATCCCACCAAAAACATAAATGTGAAAAAGGGTGGCCAATTCAATATGAAAATTATGTTGAGAGCTTTGCCGTAAAAAGTATGGAGATCTAAATGAGTGCCAATTCATAGGTATGCAAAATAGAAATATGTATTTTTATAGAAAAAAAATAATGCCTATTATGAACAAGTATTAATAAACTCTATTTCTTTGCTTTGTTGGATAACTTAAAACAATTGCTGTTATTAAAAAAAATATAAGATCTTAAAGGAGGTTAGTTTTATTTGGCCAGTTTTCATCAGAATTAAAATATTGAATAAGTTTATAAATAAAATGACTGATTTAATGGAAACTGGCCAAATAAAACTAACCTCCTTTAAGATCTTATATTTTTTTTAATAACAGCAATTGTTTTAAGTTATCCAACAAAGCAAAGAAATAGAGTTTATTAATACTTGTTCATAATAGGCATTATTTTTTTTCTATAAAAATACATATTTCTATTTTGCATACCTATGAATTGGCACTCATTTAGATCTCCATACTTTTTACGGCAAAGCTCTCAACATAATTTTCATATTGAATTGGCCACCCTTTTTCACATTTATGTTTTTGGTGGGATTACAATTTCTAAAATGATTGAGTGAAAAAATATACTGTTAACGGTTTTCAATACCCAGAAAACGAGATCGGTTTTAGCAATTTTTTAAGGGCCTAAGAATGTATTTTGTGATTAAATCTAGCTTTTATAATACAGTTCAGACGAATTCAATCTACCAACGATAATTTCTCATAAATATTATAATAACAAAAAATAGCCAGCGGTTTTGCATCAATGTTTTAATTTTGTTATTCAAATTACAGTCTCTAACGAAGAAAATGTTTTAGAAATAAATGGTATAAAGATTCTTGTTTCTTTTTAGGGTTCCGTACCTCAAAAGGAAAAAACGGAACCCTTATAGGATCACTTTGTTGTCCGTCTGTCCGTCTGTCAAGACCCTTTTTCTCAGGAACGCGTAGAGGTATGAAGCTGAAATTTATATCAATTACTCAAGTCTACTGTCCCTTGAAGCTGTGAAAAAATCAAACTTCTAAGCCAACGCAATCAAAAGATACAGCCATTTATGCCGCAAATTTTCGACACTTGCAAGGGAATCAAAACCTACAGGGTGCTTCCCGTGAACTCAGAATCTTGAAATTTGGTACGAAGCAGCGTCTTATAGCATAGATAAAGGAAAAATTACGAAAACCATAAATTTTTAGTTACATCACAAAATATTTTTTTTTAAAATAATCTTAAACTTACTACCCATTTCCTCATAAACGCGTAGAGGTATTAAATTGAAATTCATACCAAATACTCAGGTCTATAATACCTTTAAGCTGTAGCAAAATCAAACTTATATGTCAACGCAATCAAAAGAAACAGCAATTTAAGCTGCATATTTTGAAACTCGCAAGTACTTGCAAGGGAATCAAAACATAAAGGGTACTTCCAGTCGACCTTGAATCTTGAAATTTGGCATGAAGCAACGTTTTATACCACACATAAAGGAAAAATTCCGAAAACCTTAAATTTTTAGTTACATTACAAAATATATATTTTTTAATAAATATAAACTTATTACTTTTTTCCTCATGAACGCGTAGAGCTATTAAGTTGAAATTCATATCAAATACTTAGATCTAATTGCCTTTAACCCGTGAAAAAAAAAAATTATAAGTCAACCCGAAAACGCAAAACGCAAAAGTACAACCATTGATACCGCATATTTTGAAACTCGCAACTACACGCAAGGGAATTAAAACCTAAAGACCACTTCCCGTTGACATAGAATCTCGAAATTTGGTAAGAAGCAATAGCTTACAGCACAGGTAACAGAAAAATTCCGAAAAGCTTAAAATTTTAAGTAGTTATACCACCAAAAAAATTGTGATTGTAAACATAATTGTAGTTACAGCAATGACCGCGAGTTATTATACTATGTATGGGAAGGGCAACATTTTTCAAACGGCAAAGACGACCTCACTCATCGTCATTCAATCCCGATGTTTTGGTGAATGTAGCTGTATAATCTAAATGCGTCCTAACTGCTTAAAGTGTTATACTTATAATTAAATTCAATGACATTATTATATTTCTTATTGTTGGTTATTATCAGACAGCTTGCTTGTATTGTTTCTACTGGCGAAGTTTGATGGGACGCTGGTGGCACGGGTGGCACGCGGGGCTATTCACACCTTTTTCAGTCACCATTTACAGGTCTGGTTCAAATTTAATACTTAATTAATATTTTTGAACCAGATTTCTAAATAGTGACTAAAAAACTTAGTAAATAAATAACTTTAATAAAAGAACTTTCGCAAGTCTGCTGCAAGGCTAGTATAAGTGTTTCAGTTATATTATAGATAAATGATATGTGTTAATATAAAATAAAGGATTACTTAAACGATAAAGAGATCTTTGTCTTAAATTTATGCTCCTCCATCTTTCACCATTGTAATGTTATGAATTTCATTTTGCAATAAAAATACCATAGTTATGACTCGATTGTCGTAATGAACGAACTTTGTAAACCTTGCAGGTTTGTACGGAACCCTCGGTGCGCGAGTCCGACTCGCACTTGGCCGGTTTTTTTAATTTATAAAACGAAACACCGAAATAAGTTTGAAAGACTTTATAAATAAACAACGCATCGCAAATCTAAACCTAATCGTGATGTTATAAGCCATAAAACACATTCAGCGATTTAACAAAAATAATTAAAATTTCTTTTGAAGGGTCGATTGTAAGAAAAACGGTAATTTATAAGTTTTCCCCCGGATAAAATTCAATGAGCGCGAATGAACGGTTGACGACTAGGTATTCACAGTTTCGGAGTTCAAAAGAGCTGCCACACCCCCGGGGATATTAGACTTGAACAATTTGGCTGCTCTGTTTAAAAGAATAACCTCCAAGGCAGATACTAAGAACAATCAAAAGAAAATTCAGCCTCAAGGCAGAGCATGTAGTCAACAAAGTTTTTTAACGTGTGTCTAGTAAAACAGCCGAACTAACTTTTACTTATACCGTCTAATACTTAACAACGTCAGGTAGAAAACTCGCGATGGACTTGGGATTTGGAATCGTAATTGAGTGAAACACTTCACTGAGCCGACTTTCATTCATATCATTTTGTTCATGGAGCATTAATTTATAAGGTTTAGTTAAGTAAGTAAGTAAATATTTAGTGTTATATTTAGATAACAAAGTAAGTTAATAATGTAGGTAGTAGTTACTTATATATTTTTTCTCTTATCAGATCTGAGCTTCGTAAAAGCTTATACCACACTGCTAATTCCCATAGGAATAATTGGTACTGTAGAGGACAATGGATCAGCCTACGTGATCTTTTGTTCGTAGGATGCGCAGTGTGATACGGCATGGAGCGGAGTAGAAAATAAAGCAGCAAGTCGATTCAATATCCAGTAGCGTTTATTCCATAATAAATGCACCAAATACATTAACTTGATTGAATTTATAATTAATGATTTTAAGACGGCACAAATAAACGAACACAACACAATGGCCACGGGAGGAGGAGAGAGCGAGACAGCAAGTCCAGAACTGTCAGTTGTCAAAAAGCGTTTCGTTCTATGCATACAATATTATTTTAACACTTCCCCTTATGCATACAACGAAAGCAGTATTACAATTATACAATACAACATGACTCTACCAAAGTAAAATGACTCTACATTTATTATACATAACATTACATTTGTCTAATACCAAGTTCATAAGTAAACATGTTATGCTTCTTCCTATCCAAAGGCTTAGTCAATATATCTGCTGTCATTTCATCAGTACATAGATATTTCACAGTCATAAAGTTGCTATTTACTAAGTCCTTAACATAATGATAGCGCACATCAATATGCTTTGTGCGCTTATGACAAAATTCTTTAGACTCTAACAATCTATGTGCACTTTGGTTGTCATTAAACACAGTAATACATTTCAATGTCAAACTATTAAAAAGCTCAGATAAAAAGTTAGAGACAAAACATAAATCTTTACAAACATCACTTATTGCTAAATACTCTGCCTCTGTACTTGAAAGTGCTACACATTTTTGTTTTCGTGACTCCCAATTTACAATATTATCACCTAATTTTATTGCAAACCCTGTATAAGACTTACGGTCAATACAATCATTTGCCCAATCTGCATCGGTATATGCACTCAACAACAATTGCTTACTCTTTACATACAGTAAACCATAATCAATTGTACCTGCTAAATACCTTAAAACTCTCTTAGCAGCTGACCAATGACACTTGCCAAAACAGTTATTATACTGGCTCAACTGACTACAGGTATATGCAATATCAGGACGAGTACATACAGATAGGTACATTAAACAACCTAGAAGCTGCCTATAGTTGTAAGTATTGTCATCTAATACCTCATCTGCTTTACACAACTTAAATCCTGTTTGCATAGGAGTCGAAACTGGCTTACAGTCTGACATACCAAATCTCTCTAAGACTTTCTTAATGTAGATAGACTGATCCAACATTAATACACCTTTTCGTCTATCTCTAGTAACTCTAACACCAAGGTAGTTTTTAATAGGACCCAAATTTTTTATACTAAATTCTTTTTCAAATAAACTTAATACCACCTTGACATTACAACTCTCCTTTGAGTAAATAAGATAAAAGTCATCAACATAAACAGCAACAATAATTAAATCATTCTCAGTCTTAGAATAAAACACACATGGTTCACATTTACTTTGCATAAAATTATTTTGAGTTAATAAATCTTTTACCTTACAATACCACATACGACTAGCCTGCTTTAATCCGTAAATACTCTTCTTCAATAGACAAACCTTATTTTTATTTTTACTATCTATAAAGCCTTCTGGCTGTTCCATGAAAATAGTCTCATTAAGATCGCCATTTAAAAAAGCTGTATTTACGTCAATATGATCAATGTTTAAATCATATTCATTAGCTAGCGCAAATAACAATCTCATAGTAGAGTGGCGTACAACTGGGAAAAAGTATCAAAATAATCTACCCCTTCTTTTTGTGTGAAACCGCGCGCAACTAATCTAGCTTTAAACTGCTGAAAATTGCCAGAAGCGTCACACTTACCTTTGTAAACCCACTTACACTTTACGACATTTTGGTTCTGAGGTCGCTCTACAAGCGTCCAAACCTTGTTTTCTACCATAGAATTAAACTCGCGTTCCATCGCATGTAGCCATTCTCCATGATGAGGACTATCGACAGCCTCCTGATAAGATTGTGGCTCATCAACTAAAAAATCCTTGACAAACATAGACAAATCAAAGTCATCAAACCTCTTTGGTGGAACCAATCGAGTACTACGTATAGGGCGCGCAGCAGGCGAAACTTCCCCTCCAGGCGACGTTGCGCGCAATGACGTCACACGACATCCGTCGTCGTAACCACCCGTCGAGCACTCGCCGGAGAAGGACTCGTCCTCTCTTCTAGCGTCGTCCCAATCTGTAGACACATCAGAATTATTATTTTCTTTATTATTACACAATGTGTCATCATTAACATCATCAGAATTACTTTCCAAAGACACATTATCATTATCATTGACATTAGACAATTCAATATTTCCAATATTGCCATTATTATCCAAAACATTAGAATTCATAATTAATAATTCATTATTTTTTAAAACATTATAATTGTCATGTCCACCATTAAAAAATCTGTGTTCCATAAATGTTACATCACGTGATAAAAATACTTTTCTAGGGTTCAAGGGATCTGCCAGTCTATACCCTTTAGTAGTTTCAGAATAACCTACAAAAACATAAGCCTTACACTTAGCGTCCAATTTCTTACGCTTAACATCAGGCAGCAACGCATAAGCCTGGCAACCAAATACTCTGAGGTGACTAAGGTCCACCTTAGACCCAGTCCACACCTCCTCTGGAATCCGACCGTCCAATGCAGCGGTGGGTGATCTATTCTTTAAATATGCTGCGGTCATCACCGCTTCACCCCAAAACTGCTGGTCAAGACCGGAATGTTGCAACATACAACGCACTTTATCTAAAAGAGTACGGTTAAGCCGTTCTGAAACAGCGTTCTGCTGAGGACAGTAAGGCACGGTAAGCTGATGCACTATCCCATGTTTTCGCAAAAACCCAGACAAAGTTGAATTTACATATTCCTTCCCATTGTCACTACGAAGACATTTAATCGATAAACCGGTCTGCTTCTCTACCATAGACTTAAATTCAATGAAATGGTCACATACCTCAGATTTATTCTTCATCAGGTATACGAAACTCTTCCTAGAGTAGTCGTCCGTCAGAGTGAGAAAGTAGTTTGCACCACCCCAGCTGCTCACCGGCATGGGCCCACAAACGTCCGAGTGTACAAGCTCCAGAGCTCCTGTTGCACGACTGGCTCCACTCTTGGGAAACGGTTTTGCAGCTGTCTTGCCTTCAAGACAAGCAATGCAGTCCGTTATAGATTCCCCGGCCTGAAACATACAACCATTTTTTGCCTTATCTCTAAGGGTGTACATACCTCTTGAACTAAGATGTCCCAACCGTTCATGCCATAACCTCATAGGCTGTTGGCTAGCAGCAACTGCAGCACTCGGTGATTCCTGCCTATTACGAAGGAACAAAGAGTGCCCCCTATTGTGCAAATACCTACATTTCCTAATATACCCACTCAACCTAAAGACCCCATTGAAATCAGAAGCTTTACCTACTAGGTTATCGTTATTGTCATATATAAAACATCCTCCCGAATTGAACACCACCCTTAAATCTAACTGTATTAACTTACTGACAGATATCAAATTACAAGATAGTCTAGGGACATATAAGACATTAGTAAGAATAAGTACCTTATCATTAAATTCTATATTTATAGTTCCAACACCTTCACACTTCATCTTGTCATTATTTGCAACGGACACCGATGACGATACAGTCTTCACTGACACAAACAAGTCTTTATCATTACACATATGGGCCGTACATCCAGAGTCAACAATCCAGCTATCATGCGTTGAGAGATAAGCTGCTGCCATACACTTTTCTTTGTCTTCATTCTTCTTCTTGTCACGCTTTAGTTTAAAACATCTTGCTTTTATGTGACCTTCTTTATGACAATAGTGGCATGTTAACTTCTTCTTGGTCACATAAGCAGCTTCAGAAGAGTGTGTGTTGACAGAAGATCCATTTTTTCTTAAATTTTCTTGCAGCAAACGCGTTCTTACAATTTCACTTGAAATGCTGGCTGTCAAGTTATAGGTTGACAAATTCGACACAACTGAATCAAAGTCCTGAGGTAAACCACTAAGTAGCAGCTCAGCAACTTCCTGGTCGTCGATGCTACGCCCAATGTCAGCGAGTTGTTGTACAAGATTGAAGGTGTTATCAATGTACTTTTCCATGTCGTTAAAGTCGGTATAGCGAGATCTATGCAACTCGCGTAACAATAAAACCCGACGCAAAAGTCCCTTGTCTTCAAAGACATCAGAGAGGTTATCCCACGCGTTCTTGGCAGTACTTGCATTTCTAATATGCTGATAAAGGTTGGGTTTGACGCTCAAAGCAATGCGCGCCAGCGCACGTTGGTCACGCGCAGCGTCTCTCACCGCGGGAGCAGTCACACAATCCCACAAACCTTCAAGCACCAAAAGCATCTTAATGCTGTATTTCCAAGTCAAGTAGTTCTGACTGCCTTCGAGTTTTTCAATGGATGAAAACATGCCGGACGGCGGCAATGGCGGCGGAGCCTCGTTGCCCTCAGGCATCTTGAATTTCTTGAAGTCAGTAGTGGTAGTTCAATCTTGTGCTCTTTGCGTTATTAGTTGAATCGACTGCTTCTCGCGCACGTATCTTTATTACTTACTGGGCCGCATGACCTGTAGAGGACAATGGATCAGCCTACGTGATCTTTTGTTCGTAGGATGCGCAGTGTGATACGGCATGGAGCGGAGTAGAAAATAAAGCAGCAAGTCGATTCAATATCCAGTAGCGTTTATTCCATAATAAATGCACCAAATACATTAACTTGATTGAATTTATAATTAATGATTTTAAGACGGCACAAATAAACGAACACAACACAATGGCCACGGGAGGAGGAGAGAGCGAGACAGCAAGTCCAGAACTGTCAGTTGTCAAAAAGCGTTTCGTTCTATGCATACAATATTATTTTAACAGGTACAAAGCAGTGTAGACATCGTTCTTCTAAAAATAGTAAAACAATGATATTTGTGGAGTGATGTTTCGTGAACATCCACTTCAATTACTTCCACTTTATTATGATTGGCAGGTGGCCTCGCTTCTACCAAGATTCGGACGGGAAAAGAATTTTGATCCGAAAACTAGACCGTACCTCCATCAAGGAACACTTCCTTGGGTCAAATGTGTGCCCTTTTTTCGATCCTACATAAATATTGCACTGGCCTCCGCAAATAATAAGAAAACAGGTGAGATTTCACCCTCATATACCTGTACGAAATATTCCTTACTCTATGCTGGCTATAAATTGTGTCAGCACGATTTGCTTGATAATAAATAGGAGATAAATCAGGTAGCTATGCGAATCGGAAATGTGGTCAGATGAGTTTATACTACTTAGGTACTGAAGTAGATTTTGTAGTAAGATCAAATATAATCATAACCAATACAAACAAAAAGTAATCGTTTGTTTTGCTTTGCCGTATTCGAATAAAAAGTATGAATCGCTTAGTATTGAATCAATACGCTAAATTCTTAATATTAATTAATCTCAACATAACTACTAAATAATCAATTAAAAAGCAAAACATTGCAGTTAAATTTCATAGCAACAGCTTTTAATTTTCTATCAGATTGAAAGCACAGGAAAAAGATACAAAAATTGTAAAAGTGAGACTTAAATGTTTTTAAGACCGTCTCTTAATACGATGTCCTTTTGAAATAAAAGAGCTCTCTCGTTCTTCCTGAGGACCCTCAATTACACTACGTATTTCTTGGAAGTTTGTTCCAGAATATCGACAAATGCCTTTCAAATATGAGTATCCTTTAGATGTCATTATATTATTAAATTTCTAAAATTATGCTTGCGCACGTTTGAGAATTATATACAAATACTTCGGTTCTACGAAAAATCCATTCAAATGAATGTTATGATGGGAAGAATGAATGTGGGTAAAATAATTAAACCGTTTTCTGGTTTAATCTATATTTGTACACTGGTCGTATCTTATCATGGGGCTTATGTTAAAAATATGACATGATTTAATAATTGGACACATTAAAACCTACATTACAGCGATTTGTAATGTTATAAAATGTTAGTATCTTTTGTATTTTAGTAACTTAGCTTTTATTAATAAAAACAATAAAAGTATTCTGATAAAGTAGGTAGGTCTGTGGAAAATATATAGATAACTATTTATAAGTAAGTAAGTTCACACTTTATTAGGTACCATGTAGGAATTCTTTCAACAAGTTAACATTTATCCCAAATATGTTTCGTAAAAAGTTTCATATTGTTCAGTCTACGCTGTTTTATTGTTTACAATAAAATGTATCGTATAGCTTTATCATGTCGTAAAAGGAGATGAAATAATATAAAGCAGATTCTTAAAGAAACGTTATTTTTTTCTTTTTGGAGAAGAATATTTGAGCACCAACTTGTAGGCAGCCATCTTTAAGTTGTAAATAGCTCTTCTGCTATAAAATTTTAAGTTGCTGTCTCCATTTACATCGCATTTAGAAGGTAGATACCAGTGATAGAGTTAATTGATTGGATTAGAATCAAGCCAAACCATTACATGCATAATATTGCTCGTTTTTCATTTAAAAAAAGAGTCGTAACTTTCAAACAATGCGACCATCATGCTGTAACGGGTAAAGCTGAGCTTTTATCAAAAAACAATTTAAAATAAAAACTAATAGTTATAAAACGATTCTAAAATTAAAAAAGGAGAGCGCCATGTTATTATTGAACCACGAGGTTTTTTAGTCGAATAAACTGGACCGAGCCACCACTGGACAGCTATTTGTGCGCGCTGCAGTCACATGCACCTTAATTGGCCACATAGTGGGGATGACTGTCTTTTTTGTTACACAACGATTCAACGTTCAATTTCATTTAGAAAGCTCTCCCAAACCACTGCCACTGTTTGGAAACAACTTTTGTGAAACAAATTCTAGCTAAATTAAAATTTTATTTGTGGTAAAGCTGCTCCATTTATTTGCCGTGTAGAACACATTTAATTTTATATTTTTCTGTAATTATTCGCCAAAGAGGTCTGTTCGACAAATATTATTTTAGAAAACAATAAAGTCATTTATAACATATTTTGTGTCCACTCTTCTGGGAGTTACAATAAAACATAATATATAAAGCTTTCCCATAAATATTTTCGATAATCCAAAGATATGGATGATAAATACGTTAAATCCGGTCGACAATAGATTCGTAAAAATAGGCTCTTCGCGAAATAGTACTACTACTACTACTGTTACTATGAGATGAAATAGTGTTTTCCAATGCAAATTGTTTCTATTGTGCTTTCTTTGTCGTCGTCTAAACATGTCTTTATGGATTTAGGAATAAAATCAACTTTCTTCCAGAATCGTAATAAAGCAGTTTATTCAATTTTATAAAAAGAAGATAAGTCGATTAAAGGTACACGAAAGTAAAACTAAATCAATATTCAAGTAAAATACTTATAGGTACATCGGCTATTCAACTGTATAACTTTTTGTGCTACACCCCAACGTTTATGTGAAATTAATTTGCTAATATTTACTTAGCTAGTCAGAAAAGAAGCTATAATATCGTAATTTTGGTGCGACCCAGTCATTTGTCTTACCCGAGCTGTAATGTACGCGCTTGTTAGAAGCAGTGTGAAAATATACCATCTATTACTTCGACTTCCGACCTGATAGAAGGAAATGAGATAATGCTCAGTCAGCGTATTGGTTATGTTCTGTTAACCATTTTCCCTCATCAATGTGATGTGTATTTTACCAATGCTACCAAATTGCCGATGATGTTACAGGAAAATAAATACTTACGAACAAGATAACATACATTTTTATTTCTTTATTCGCCTTGTAAGTATCATTGGCTGAAGATATGAGATTTCAGCTCCGATTTTACTATTTTAATTTGCTATACATATACCTATAGGTACATTTTTACTCTGTGACAATACAAAATTGAATAAATTAAATTATACCAAGGTACTGCTTTTCTTTTTTTTTTATAAAAAATAATTTAAAAATATCTAGGCCGTAGACGAGTGAATATATAAATTGCGAAAATCTGCTTCATATTCTGAAACTGGGCGAATAGTAAACTACAATTTACGGGCTGTAACCTCGTTAGGTGTGTAACACATGGCTGGATTTTAACTTTAAAATTTTATATTTTCTTCGCAATTTTGCCTACGCTACACCTACCTATCTGAGCAAAGTCCTGGAAAGTGATATATGGGAAGTGGATTACATTAGATACGCTAGAGAGTTCACATCTACTGGAAAATAATGTGGAAGGATTACAAGCTTGAGATAGTGCTCAATCATAATCTTATAATCTTTAGCGTTTCCTCGTTCATATCATTTTGGCTTACGCTATGTGATGTAAAGAGATAGATGTGATGTCGTTATACTATTCTGTTTAACTTATATAAAATTGTGTTTTATATAAAATTTTGTCGTATAGTCTTCTTTATAGTCCTGTCTGTTGTCTTGTGTGAATGATCACACTATAATACAAAGGCTAAAGGCTTAAAGGTTTTCTTTCATATGTAGCTGCTAGTCAATATTGAATATTGATTCAAAAAATCTTATAGCTAAATGATTACCTACCTAGGCATATTCATAATCTTGTTACCATCCCAAAATGTTTCATAATTCATTTGACCTGTCACAGCCAGCAGAGCCAAGAGTAAACTGAATCTAGGATGCTTTACAAGTTCATTTTCTTTAGATCCAAGTTGCGGGAACTAAACTGTGGACTCTGGTCGTACTAAAACAGAACTCCCCCCCCTCACGATACACCAACTTTACCACGTTCAATTTGTACTTACTTCGGAAAGGAAACTTGCTCAACAACTTGCTTAAAAATTTAAAACCTTATCGTTTTTCCGAGATTCCTACGAGATCACAGCAAATAGACACGACCTTATTAACTTTATACCCCTTTAGGGTGACTTTTAATTAGACCGTTCTACCAAAATGAATATTCCAAAATGTGCTAAGAAAACCCTCATTGGATTCTTTTGTTGTTTAGAAGGCTTTTTGTACATTATTTTAGAAAAAAAGTTGAATTAATTTAAATGCCGAAACGCATCACTGAAAAGCTAGTCCTTATCGTCATCATTAAAAAGTGCTCTCGAAACTTGTGCCAAGATACTCGTAGAACGATTTTGGTGAAAATTTTAATTTCGTACCTTTTTTAAAATGCACATCAAAAAGGCGTGTATCCCGACTAGCCTGAGAGAGTCGCCAGGAGGCTCACGTGGCAGATAAGGCCTCATTATGCGCAGGAAGTAATGGGATTAAGTACGTACAATGCGTCTTGCGGGCTTAGCCTACCACTAAGTAGGACACAAAACGACTTTTATGGCCCAGAATTGCGATTTAAATAAAATATTGAGGAGATTGTCGCCTTTGCTGCGGAATAGGCAGTTGTTTTGGGGTTAAAACGCTTTCAATGTTTTTATAAACAAGATTTGAAGCATGCGGCAGTTTTTTTACGGTTGTGAATGGAATACGACGATACCCACCGGTATTGGATACAAATCTGATTTCAATAGGCTGTTATTTTTGACACGACATTTAATTGTTTAGTTACCACCATGAATAATGCAGAGCAATATGTTAATGCTCATCTTATTTTTCGACTATGTAAATGTTTTAATTAAAATTCTCGTCGTTCCCAGCGCAAATTAAACAAGGTAAACTGATGAATATTGACGTTCATGTCCGGAAGAATTGAAACCGTAATTTTATTCAGCGCGGTCCTTCTATACGTTTCGAATCGGTCCCGATTGAAAGGATGCCTCACGAAATTTATTTTCTCTGTTACTACTTTCTATTTTCTCTGGAGAGTATTTTCCATGACATCACATTCCAAAATGTATTTATACTATCTGTTTCAATATACTGTGAGATTTCAGGGTGAAGGTTTTTTATGAGACAATTTCTTATTTCGGAGAAATGTTTTGATTCACCTTGCTTCTGAATTTCTACATATTTTTCTTTTTTGTAGGTATTCTGTTACAAATATTGAATTGTTAGTGTATTCGAAAACATCATACTTATTTATATACTTTATGAAAAAAAATATTAAAAGATACAATCGTGTATTTTTCAGTGGGTACCTACATCCTAATAATAATACACCCACATTTCAGAAAAGCTTGGCATTAAATAAGTCAGACTTGATCGCACCAGTCACCCTTGACTTAGAGCAAATATCCTAAATGTCTTTGGAAAGGTTAATTAGGAAAATGTCAGTAACTTAATTAAAAATAAATTTACTCTTTTTCAACTAAATTATTAAAGTTAAACTAAAAATTTTATTAATGAAAAATGACATTACAAGTATAGATCTCTCCAGAGTCCAAAACGCTGGAATGCTACGCCCCTAGAATATTGAGTACCAGAGAGGATTACATCCATTCCCGAAATTACTTCGATCGTCCGATGTCATTTACGTTACGTAAATATTTAAGAGACTCAAAAAACCCGTTCCAAATAGAAGTTTTAACTACGAGAGCGCCTTTTGTTTTATTACCTTTTTAATTAACCCATTACAAAGCAATTTCAGGAGCTTATGTAGGAGGTACATTTTTTTTATTATTTCTTTATAGGCTGTAACACAACCCTTTGGAGTGTATAGACTGAGTCATTTCCAAAATCTCAGTAACATCTGCGTCAAGCGAAGGATATTGGAGGAGAAATTATTTTATTTCTATTTCGTTGAGTTTCATTTAAGCCTCCACGCACCAGAGATTTCTTTAAGTACGTGTGTTTTTTATAGAAGCTACTTTCTACTTTATGAGTGTAATCCCGGGAAAGGTCCGAGTCTCCGTCGTCTGCGTGATACGAATACAAACCATTGGATCGTTTGTCACTCTTTACCGTTACATCTACTCTTCAAGTTTCATTGCTGTTGTATTTTTTTAAATCTTATTATTGATATTGGTATTATTTCGTATTCGTCACTCTTAAATGGATTTATTGGATTTTACGGACAAGCAGAGACGTGGCTGATGAAGTTGTTTTACGAAAGATAAATAGAGAAGCAAATGAGTACTCAACCAGCATGCTAGCGTCGGAAAACAGCTTTCCTGTCTCTATAATTTGGTCATGACGGGCGATAAATTCTAGAAGCCCATTAGAGTGTATCACGACTTGACTGCAAATGACTGCAAGTTGAGACTGCAGAGTCCAGATTACCTTCTTGTTGCTAGTTTGCGTGACTTTATGTAGATATTTTTGACAGCAGTGCTAGTTAGTGCAGGAAACTGTTTATGTTAGCGGTTGTTTACGAGAGTTGCGTCCTTGTTGCTCTGTAAAACTAAGTAATGTCCCTGCGACGGTCGTAGAGTCTCCCTAATTAGCTAGAGCAAGTTAGAGTAAGTTATACCTAAGTAATATAGGCGCCTAAGCCGGGAACGTGACTGTTTTTAAAGATATTGCAAGTACAAAACAGCTAAATGGACGGTCGGACAGTAAATGGCTGTTCGATTAGCCCAATTTACTGATAAAACTTTTTGCGTTAGACTTTATTGTAGGATCATCTTTTGTTATTTCCTAATAATGTTTTGTTTGCATTGTTTCAGAGCCATTGAGAATGTAGCAACGATGTGTTTGCCGGCGGCCGCGGCTCTCTTGCTCGCCGCGCTTGCCGCTCTGCCTTGTAGAGGTAAATACGAGTTATAGTAGTAAAAGCAAACTTCAAATTATTGGCAGCAATACTCACGAAAAAAATCCAGCCCTCAAGTTATTATGTATCTCAAAAACTACTTGTCAATTTTGCAACCTCTTCTGTTAAGTATTGATATGTATGCTATAGACTATAAGGAAACTTCCAGACTTTCATATTCAAAGAAAAGACTGAACAAATATAAATAACAGACAAAGGGCTGTATCTCACTTTGAAACATATTTGAAATGCCCGCAGCCATGGACTAAGACATGAAGTTCCTATTTACCTAATGCTCAATCGTTACTTGGAGTATACTAGATACTTCCAACAACATATCATGAAATGATATGTAGGTACTTTAAAGATATGAGGAATCAATCAGCGATTAGGGCAATAAAAAATTGTGTTTCCTTAAACTTTGTGTTCCCGGTGCTCAGCAATTTAAGCTGTAGAAAATATTAATTGGGTAATTAACACAATGCCTCCTACACAGCTATATCTAAAACGAAAAAATCTGCAACTGGTGGTTAATTTAATATATTATATAGGTACTCTCTCTTTTCTATCCCATCGGGGTAGGCAGAGACCTTCCCTCCACTTGCTACGATACAAACACACATCTTTCGCTCAATATGCATCATATAAGTGACCAATCTAGTAATTAACAGCTGTCATAATTATTCAACCGAGTGGTAACCTTTGTTGATTCTTTTGTCGATTGTAAACCCTCACTTCAAACATCTTTCGCGTTATAAAATTAATCACGAACAAGTTAACTGTTTACTTTGAGACCGGCCGCCAAAGGGTTCCTTCGCCGGGACATTTAAAAATATTTTCTTATTTCATCGAAAGTGGTTCGCGAATTTATAATTTTGAGTATTCTTGAAAGCTTCTCCTTTTCCTTTAAAATAAGTATTAATACAATTTATATTTTGAAGTATAATCAAAAGCTTTCTGCGAAATTATTTTGATATTCCACGATGGTATAATACTTACATAAAAATCGATTGGTCGATATTAAGGTTTTCAATTTCCTTTTTATAATTATTTTGTAAATATACAAGCGCTTTTCACAAAATGTTTCTTCTTCATATATGAAAACATCTATGTATTATGATTTCGAATAAACCGTGGTGGAAATCCCAGGTTGTTATGTCACAAATTATTCTGGAAATATAAAATGTATCTAATACAAAATATCTATAGATAGTTGTTTGCATAATATTCCAACAACAACATGGGGCTAGCGGAATACATTGAACGACTTTATAATTTTAGATAGGAAAGTTTGTGACTAGTTTCAAACGGGGCCAAACTCATCAAAATTATATCGTTGTTTTGTATAAACTAACCTAAAGGTGCGTCTCGTAATCAACAAAAACAACTTTGCAACAACGTTTACAAACTAAAGTGTCCCTGTATAAAAGACTAACGAGACAAATTAATTTGCATTTAAAGGCCCTAATGACCTTTATTAATCCGAGTGTATTAATTGTAGGTACTGACGCCGATACAACGTCCCAGCTCTTCAATGAAACCCAACGCTCCAACGGAAGCTCGTCGCCCCCCACAATCAACAAACTCTATCAAATGTTACACACAACTATCTTACATAATCACTCCAAACTTTACGACTTCAATTCTAGTGTTAATCTAAATAGTTTGAACTTATACAGTAGTCTAACCACGAATGTAGATAAGGAACATGAGTGTTGTCAGTTTGATGACGACGAAGGTAAAAGTAAACGACGTTCATCCGAAGGTGCTCAAATAGTTGTACAGAAAATAGACAATCAAGATTTAAAACAAGGTAGAGAGAGAAGATTTGTAAATATAATACGGACAGATGAGAATGTTACTGCGAGTGTAATGAAGAAGAAGCTGGAATCAAGTACAGTGGTGGCAGTTTCAAATCGACCGGTTGCGATGGAGAGAAGACGCAAACCAGGAGAGACGGGCTCCAGTGCGCCGCTGCTCAACTATATCTTTGACGCATACTCCAATACACATCAGCACAGAAATGGGTAAGCGCATTTATGTAGTTACTTTCAATTTTGTCTTAACCTCAACAGCGGTCTTAGCGCGTTTCTGATGCTATGGTCATTACTTATGTGAAAGTTCGATCAGGGTATATCCTTATTATCCTTATTGTTATATTTTTCCTTTTTTCGTTATTATTGATATAATATCATAACATAATTAGGTAAGTATATAATATAAACCCTATAAACTTCCAATTACTTTTGTAATAATGTTTGAGAAATCTAAAATTGGAATTTGATACTTACCTACAATAAAATAATTATTTTAGAAAATGCAATCAACAATTTGAATTGATCCATAACCCTTGTTGACTGTAATTGGAAGCTCGAGGTTTTCAATATATTTCTGAAAATTACAAAATGTCGAACTCGATTGAAATTTTAATTTACATACGACCTTGCTATTTTATTACAACGGCCAGGGTCTCAAATGAGTTGTGGACTTTGCGAAAATTTCGTTTGTATAGTAAACAATCCCAATTGAGTTTTCAACCCTGCGACAATGAACACTACCTATTTAGTTACTTCAGTAAAACGTACGCGTACGAAACTGGGAAAAAGTGGGTGAACCTTCATAAAATAGGTAGTTTACGCCGCAGACATTTCTAGGACATTAAGGCGACTCAGGTCGCGGCCTACACTGGACCACAATGCGGTCGTGATAAATTAGTAGGTCTACGATTACACAGTTAAGGTCGCTCTTTGTCACACATTTAAGTCGGTGCTTATATCTACGCCTAATGTACCTTTTGTACGATTAGAGAAATCCCACCTTTTTCTAAATCCAAAGTAACTTCGCAACCCAATACTTTCACGTTTTTTCTAGCTGTCAGCTTGTATAACATGCCAATATAAGTCTTATCCCTTTTCATTCCCGTACAACTTTTATCTTTTCGTGTTTACTGGCCGTCCCGTGTCCGTGTTTTTATATATACGTAGTAACATCAATTATATTTGACTTACAACTTGTACAACTATCGCTGGGTCTTAATGAATATGAAAGGGGGGTTCTAGCTTTGCAAAAGTTCTGAAGTTACTGGATTGCTGATTTTCTTTTGAATTAGTCATTGAAGCGTATTTTCTTTTGGCTTATTTGCTACATGATTTTGTTGTTTTGAAGTTGATATAATATCAAAAATAAATGGTTATTTTCGTTGATTCAGGGCAAATACTGGTAACAGTATCTACGCGGCAGCAGCGCCAGAAGTAGAGGCTTTGGTTGGTTCCACCGCACATTTGGACTGTAAAGTGGACGCTTTGCATGATAAATTGGTGAGAAAATATTCCATTTTGAAATCATTGTAGGTATGAAATTAAAGGAGTAGGAAGGACAATTTGTTAGCAACCACTATTTCTGCCATATTACTTACCTACTACGTATTTAGCTTTTTAGATGCAATATTTAAGTATTCTCCAAATTTTATTTTGAAGTACCTATCTAATTACATAACTACATTTGAAAGCGTGTATTTTGTAGGTACTAATTAAGTAATTTACTCTAGTGAAAATTTTGCAATTCGAAATACAGCTTACACGATTTAAAATGAGAATCTAATATTTTCCTAGGTATCGTGGGTCCGTCGAAAAAACGACGAGGAGCCGATGGATCTGCTCACAACCGGCACGCAATTGTACACAGCCGACGACAGGTTTGTCACATTCTAATCTCCACATTCAGATACACTACAACAACGAACATTCTCGATACAATCCAAGGACATCGTAATGCTGAATGTATTTTATCGGAAATTTCTTTGAGTTTCGTTTCCGGGACAGCAGTAACATCGTTTCGCAACGAATCTTACGAGAGCAACCGGAGATAAACTAGTAAGAAACGAGTTTACCTTAAAGCTAGAGTCGGTTAAGGACTGAGGAAATTTTATCCTGTCTTTTAACGTACCTATGTAAAGATTCGATTTCTCGACACTACATCCTTTTCATTCTATAGATGGTTAATAGTTGCAAAAAAGGACCGTTAAAGTAATTTATTCAGTACCTAAATAAACATAGTGTCTTATTCTCCTCATTTTTTGATATCTGGTTGACACATAATATCTAGTAGATGGGAAAATTTGCCTAGACCACCGTTTTCTGTTACTAACTGAAACAAATATCCTATACAAACACTGGAATGTTTCCTAAGTATAAAACTATTCAAGTATTTTTTATTACATATTCATTTAATTAGAAGCTAAAAATAAATCTTATCGGGAAATTCTAGCTAAGCTATTTCTGAACCCGTTCCGAATCCCGGAAGTGAAAATTGAAATGTTTATTGGAAAACTGGAGCTAAACTATACGCAAATTAAAGTTTTAATTCGCATTTCCAGTTTGAATCGGTATCACCTGCGCGGTGGGACGCGGTCCTTTGTTTCTGTATTTAATCTTTTTTAATTTGTTTCATTAGAGGTGGTTTTTCGTTTTATGCAACTAGGTACTTACCGTAGGTACTGATATGTATAAAATACTTATACATTAAGGGTTAGTATGTAGTTGTTATAATAACTGTTAGCGGGCCAAATCCTCATTTTTAATTATTGTCAAAACTTCTCAACTCCTAACAATGCTAGCGCCCCATTCTTTTTAATACAAGTATAATTATATTTTATGCTACAAACTAAAATTTCACTAAATACAAATCAATTCGAGAAATGTGACAATGATAACATTTAAACTCGTGGTATCGCCAGGCTATAGCACAAAAACTTCAAAAATAACAAGGGACTACTTAAATAAACGTTAGAATTTATGCAAAGTAGGCTGAATGTTAATTTATGTCAATCTCTCCCACTAATTCGGTCCAAATCCTCTATTTAAATTAACTTAGTTAATTCTCGTGATTCTTTCGTTATCAGATGTTGAGACGGCTCTACCTTAATAGCTATAAAGTTGGAAGTTGTATGTATTAACACTTTCATCATTTTATTTATTTCATATTTCGAAACACACCTATTATGAAATAAAGACATTATGTGTTAGAATTATATGTTAGGATGTGTTTAATTATACGTGTACAGCTATTGTGTAATCCCTGCGATAAGTCTGATCCTAGGAATCTCTTCAATCAATATAGCTATTTACTCAAACACCAATTCCCAATATAGATCAAACATTTATACAAGGATCAAATATTATTACAGTTTAACCTAGTTTCTGATATTTCAAAAACATTTGCTATTTTACAAACAATTTTGTTTGACTTGTATTCACATGTGTACGTTATTCTCATTTTAGATATTTACTTAAATATTAATTGAAATGGTTTAGAGGTCACTGTGTTATGCTAGATTGAATAGTTTTTTGATATAGTACCTATCTATATATCACTTGAAATGTATTTATTATTATAAATAGTAAAGTTATTTTAAATAGATATACGTATGTACCTATCTATACGAGTTCTTTGTGTAGATATTAATATGGGTTATGGCTATGATATAGTTATAAACTATTAACAATTTTCATTGCGATGCATCAGACAAACATGAAAATATTTTACTAGGAACTGTTGCATTGGCACTCCCAGTTCTATTTTTAATAAAAATGCTGTTTTGTTAAAGATACTCGGCAAAGTTCATTCCGCCCGACATCTGGAGACTGGAGGTGCGGGAGGTGAGGCCCTCGGACGCTGCCTTCTACGACTGCCAGCTCTCTGCTCATCCTCCGAGGACAGCCCGGGTCACTCTGAGGGTACCAGGTTAGATATGTATTCATATAACTTATACTGAAACCAAAATAAGATCCTCATATCACCGAAAGGAAGACCACTGAAGGGAATCGCTCGCCTCTTAGGTAGACAGTTTCAGACTTTAGCTGAAACAATACAGTTATACTGGGTTTTCATTTTTATCGACGATGCATTTTAGATCGGCGCTGTTACCCGAAAAATATGAATAGTTTAGCTTAGCATTATATAAAATCTTAAGAAAATCTGCAACAAGTGGGAATATGAGAATTTTTTGTTTTAAGTCTACTGATTGTCTATCTATCTATAGTCTTTCATAAAACATTTATCTGTGACCATCTTACAAATATTAAGTCCAGAAAATCTCTGTCATTGATAATTGAATCTTTAAACTAGTTCGAAATTTCTAGAACCAAGTTCTGAACAACAACAAAGAAGCAGTAAGTCAATCGAAAGTCTCACAAATTTCAAGTCATGATGAACTTTCCAATATGGCTTCAGCTTGCTTCAGGCAGTAACTTGCCGTTTGGGGATTATTTGTGCTATTGCAAAAGTTATCCTAGAACTAATTTTATTTAGGTCATTGTGGGAGTCTAGAGGACAAGGTCCTGTCCTGGTGTCCTCTAGTCAAGAAGAATTGCTTTTGTTGCAACAGCTTCAATGCTGCCACATTTTTTTTGATAGATCAAAAAGATAATAATTCAAACAAAAGATTACCAAGTAACAAAAACAGCTATAATTTTTGTATATTTACATTTGAAGTTGTACCTACTGTTTTAATCTCGACCGTAACGGCGACTGTATCTATAAGTATGCCTTTTGGGTTAGAATTTGTCTTTTTTGCAGAAGTCTCAGTGCGCATAGTAGACGGGGCCGGAGCCAGTGTATCGGAGCAAGTGTGTGAGCTCGGCAGCACGGTGGCACTGCGGTGTGAAGTGAGGGGCCTCCGTATGGACGGGGGGCCCTCACTGCTGTGGTACCGCAGGGAGGACCTGCTCAATGATGATACTACCAGAGGGGGGATCAGGTAATATTGTAACATTTGTAACGCAAATATTTCAAGTCAAATACTCATAAATTCTTGTGAAAACAATTGCAGTTCATGTGTAGGCGAATATTTACCGCTCTCCCCTAAATTATAAGGCGTTGAGATTCCTAACATTAATTCTTGCAAAAAAACATATTAAGAAGGAATTATATGAACTATCTTTAAATAGGGTAAACTTGCTTAATTCGTACCTGCGCTTAATTCGTACCTCGCCTATATCTCGACTCTGGTAATAGCTAGAAACGTCTCTTCTAGGCAAAAAATGTAACTAACAGTCGGCTATGTAACCACCAAAAAAATTACCGCCGGTGGGCTGCTCTTGTTATAATTATTCAAAAAAATTAGATTTTTTCAACTTTTAGCGTAATATTTTTATACATTTCATAAGAACATTTTACAAGCTAGGTAGTGATAACCCGATTTATTGTTTTGTTATGTATTATTAGATATATTTGTGCTTTCGTCTAACGTTATGAAGTAGGTATGGTTGTTGTAATTTTTTTTGGTGGGAAATTTTAAATGAGTTCGACTCTTACGCTTATTTCGTACCACATGCATGTGCTTAAATCGTACTTCAGAAAAATAGAACAAACAAGAAGAAAATCTTTAAAAAAGAAAGAATGTTGTGATACAAAGAAAAAAAGGCAAACGAAGCAATGTAAAAATAAAACCTAGCACAGAAAATGATGCCAGGAACAAGAACAAGAAATATGTTTTAATGCACTCAATTATCAAAACCAATGCTGGATCTCAAAGTACGATTAAGGAATATAGTAGTACGATTTAAGATCAATAATCCTAAATCGTACTTTTTTAATGCTTTTTTAAATTGTTTATTTCTCAGAAGTTAATAAGTTTTGAGTTAAAATTTCTTGTAAAAGTAATGAGTAATGAAACAAATTAAAATTATTTATAATTAAAAGCTGTCTGTATCTATTAGTTTTAAAATTACAGCTAGCTTAGCATGGCACTCCGTGAGAAGACGTTGTCATGCGTTTGTCACGCTTACGTCTCTGTCTATAGTTTGAAATGTGATAAGGACAGCATGCGTGAGATAATTGTCGCGGCACGCCATGCTAAGCCCCCAGCACATTTTCTCGAACTGGTACGAATTAAGCAAGTTTACCCTACATAGTCAGAAATCTGTTTTTAAATGTTATGAAATATTCCATCTAGTAAATAGGTATCTACTCATTATAATATTCCTAGAAGTCCGCTGAAAAGGAAATTAAAAGGAAAATAGGCACAATAACGAGAGCTTCCATCAGGCAACTCAATTGAAAACTCGATTACTTTGGACAGTTTTAAAAATAACTTCTTCCTTAAATTGACTCAAGTAAATGACAGTTAAATATTTATTATTAAAATCCTTTTATCCACCAACGGCCCTACCAACCCCGTGGGTACCCACCCACGAGGTTGATATTTTGGAACCCGCGCGATGTAGGTACCATATCAAACATTAGATATTCATGTGTTCATGATCTAATATATAACTTAAGGCCTTAGTAAGTAACTAGTTCTTTACTTAAATGTAATCAAGACCACCGCCGGCCGATTCATATTATTTCATATTAACAGCGAAGTGATTTTGATAATTTTTAAACCAGAGAAATTGTCTTGTAGATCTCAGACATCAAACAACACAACATCTCGTTTTTAATAAATTTTCTTTTTTCCCAGTGTCCGCACAGAATTCGGTGCAAATGGCGCAAATTCCGTGCTACGCGTGGCGCGCGTACGTAGCGATGACGCCGGCCGCTACACGTGCAGCGTGGCCCGCGCTCCTCCACCAGAACCGCCGCCTGCGCATGTTTTACTGCATATTATTAAAGGTAATATATAGTGATAATAGGTTCATAGGGTTATTTCACTTATGAGTATGAAGAATTGTTTCATATTGACATCACGTTGTTATTGACTGTTCAAGGAATTCAATTGTTTAATCCCTCATATTTTTAAATAAAAATCAAACTAATTAAAACCACTTACTTCAGTCAATATAAAATTAATTTATTTAAATTATTTACGCAGCAATTTGTTCGTTCTTGGAAACGGTTTCTTTGATCAAAACTGACAGTTTGCGAATTGGAGCTAAGTTTTTAATTGAGGGGAAGTCAATTTATCAGTAAATAACAGGAAATCATTAAACATTTAAGTACGTTGTTGAAAGTAATAATTTTGTGAAATACAACTTTTCAAAGCTTTTACCTAACAATGAGAAGACGTAATTTAAAATCGTGATTACATATTGTACGTAGGTAGGAACTTAAAGTATAGCTATGTTTACAAGAATTATATGATGTAGTAAAGGTACATCTAAAGCGCTGTGCCTGTTCATGTCATCATCTATAACCGGGATTAATAAGGCTTATTTGCTGTGCCAACCGAAGCATTGCAAATAGGACAGGTTCATAATAACATTGTCTAATGTAACGTTTCACAAAGGTAGGAGCGATTTCAGTACATTTTGCTTTTAACGAAGTTATTGTTATAGCAAATAGTAATTATAGGTAACAATCTGGCTTTAACTTTTAGGTACATTGTCTTTCTAATTTTCTTTCACTATAAATGTCAGTAACATTAAATAGAGAACATTAAATACCCAATGATTCAAATATATCTTATTACTTACTTATCTCAAAACTTATAATAGGTACGTGCGTAGTGAAATTCAATAAGTTAATTTATTTGTACTAGCTACACATCTACGTACATATGAGTTTACACTGTATAATATCGAAATATTTATAAATTCAATTTCTGTCGCGCAAATCCAATAAGCTGTACTCCCATACTGCCTCCACAGTAAGGATTAAACGTTGCTTTTTGCTATCGTTTTTGTTGCCAAATGTTTATCCCTATGCTCTCCGGGTAGAGGTTGATTTATTTGACGATCAAAATTAAGCAAACAGAGGGCCGTGTCATGTTATATTTACCCTTTCCTATATTATACTATGGGTGAAACACAATTTGTGTAGGTAATTTCGTATGAACATGAAGGACGGCTTACAAGGAAGGATATGTTATGTTCATCGATAATTAAAGAATCAAATTAGAGTTTGTTGTTGGTATCGTTACGATTTTGGAATTAGAATTCAATCAGAAGAAATAAACCATACTCTTCTGACATAATGTAACAGAACAATGCATTTAAAGCATGCCAGTTACCGAAAAATTAAAGACATTTACACACCTAACACGAAAACATGACGCGAAACATAAGTACCTAATGTAAGACAAGGCCAACAACCTCACCTAAAACTAGGGTTATATAAATTGCCCTTATAGTGGCTAATGTCACGTTAAATAAGGGCATCTTAATTTGTAGTTAGCTCTAGGTTTAAAAGCGCTTCCGTACTTGAGGTTGTGATAGATGTAAATGACAATATTATATGGAATCACGCGATTTATTACGCACTAGCGATCGATTGAAATTTTTATCGGCGTTTCTAGCCGAACGTGCCAAAAGAAGGAGGCACGCGTTTCAACCGCGACGTGTAGTTCGCCCGCCATCCGTGGTTAACCCGCAAGTGCAGAAGCGCCCTTAAATGTCTTCTGGCTATCTCGAAACGTAATGAAAAGGAAACGTTTCAAAACGTTATGACCGTTGATATTGTTTCAAGAATTTAAAATTCTCTTAACCTTTTTTAATAAACACTTGACCGTGTTAAAAAGTGTTCTCCGTTTGTCGTTTAATTTAAAATTGAGTTTGTATTTCTTTGACAGCCCCTATTGCTGCCAACGAATTTTAAGTCTTTCTGTAAAATAAGTCGTAACCAATCCCTTTAGTATCGTAACGTGATTGTAACATTTGTAATTGACAGTTGTAAAAAAAATAAACGACTCATAAACAGAACGGCGTTTAATGTTTTTCTCGTCAGATTTTAATTATAAACGGTCCTTTATAATGTGCCTCTGTCCTTTTGCGGACCCATCATAAAAGAGAACCCTTTGCGTTAATCAGATTTTGGCCCAATCAGCGATTAGTAGCTAGATTTATTCAGAGGATGATTTAGAAAATCTTGGTTAATTGGCGATGAAAGGGATGATACTACTTAATTAGGAAGATGAAATGGTTTTAACATAATTTATATCGCTTTTGGCAATATTGTTTTGTCATTTTCTATAAGTTATAACTTACCCCTATAGAGTTTGACCGATACTGCTGTATGGCGCCTCGCGGCGAGACAAGGGCCGTTGCGTTTTCAGTCCGTCGTCGTCGTCGCCATCAACGCTTTATTCCTGGCCATACACTTACGTAGCGCATTCTAAACTTGTTTTTACGGATTTACTTCTATCAAATCTTATATTACATCATGTAATCAACTTGTAAAACAACCATTGTAAAGCAAACTGTTTTTTGTTTCAGGTGAAAGCCTAGCAGAGCTCCATCAAGGCGGCGCGAACACAGTATCAACTAGTTATATCTGGATAACCATCGTATTGGTGCTAGGCGCCACTTTATACGCGTAATATACGTTTATCAAATAAACTGTTCATATTTGAGTATACTCACTATGTGTTTCATTACAATCCCCTGAATTACTATACATGCCCACATCTCTAAAACTTTAAGAAAAACTTGTACTTAGCTATAGGTACGTATATATTTAAAATGGAGGCAGATGTATTTTTTTGTTCTTAGTTCACTTTATTCAAGTTTATTGTACATTTTCTTTCTTTAATATAGGTATGAGTCTTATTCATAAAAATCAAAAAAGACTATTTTTCATTTTCATGATTCTTCGATTATGATAGTTATCTACCTACCTAGTGGTACTTTTTAAAATATTATTTACGTTCACTAAACAAAAATTACTCATCCAGAATTGATTGGTATTGTTTTTATTTCTACTATAAAAGCCATCTACATTTAAATAAGTACGAACTGTAACAGCGCCCGTTACTTTCCGTTTTGTAACTTTGGACGTTATCTAAAATGACTTTCTGAATAACCTCTTAGGTTCTATAATATCGTTATGTTTTTACAATTTATTGAAACAAGATATTGAAATAATGCCTCATTTCATGTCAATTTTTGTTTCAAAGACCATAAAATTACGTATACCTAAAGCATATAAGCCTATGCATTATGATGTGCAAGCTACAATATTGTGAAGTTTCATTAAAATCTATTCAGTGGTTTGCGCGTGAAAGAGTAACAGACATCCTTTTTTCCATATATCCATTACCTACCCATCAGCACAAACCTTGATATTTATAACATTAGTAAGTTAATTAAGCATACAAAAACATTAAAACTTTTCTATAAACAAGTACAATACACTAACAAAGTTGCCGAGAAAATATAATACCTGCTTAAACTTCTGAAACAAACTAAGGTTTAACTGCAGATTAAATTCTAGTTAATCTTAATAACAAACTGAAAGTGAGAAAACACTTCACAGTTTCGGAACTTCGTGTTTATAAAGGTAATTAATAAACTCTCAGACATTATTTTTATTTTAAACATACACGGTGTAACAGTACTTAAAAAATGTGTACTAAGGGCGCTTACGCACTTGCGATTGCGGTTTCACAAGCCAAAAACGCAGGTCAAACGCCTAACGCAGTTCGAGAGTTTCTTTTACTTATTCAGATAAAAGGCACGTGCGACTTAACAATAACACACACTCTAAGTAAAAATATATATTATTGTACGATACTGTAAACATTTTCAAAGAAATGACGAAAAATACGTACGAAGGAATTCATACATAATATAAGAGAAGGTAAGTACTTGTTCCTAATACCACAAATCCACGTAAAATAGATTTGTCTGGAAAAAAGCCATGTTTTGTTAGCAATGTCGCGTCACTCCGTAATGGGCTGGTGTGATAGATTATGTCGCAAATCCTAAGAAACATGTCGTACCTTTCACAAAACACGCGCACTTCAATTTATTTTGACTTAGAGGTATAGGTATCTCGGTTTATTTAGACTTGGACGTCCACCAACAAGATGATTTCAAGCATTTTACGAGAAGCTCTTAACACAGGGATCCTTATGGACCGAGATAAGATAAGAATAACGTATGTACTGGAAACGTAAACTTCCCTCATTTAAAATAATCTACCTACATACATACGTAGGAACGTTTCAATTTGTTTGGCAGATAACGCCGATCACGCTCCGGTTATGAAAGATTTATTTTTGTAATACACCAATTTGTGTACGAGAGCATACATTTTAGCAGACGTTAGCATGAGTAAACAACACTCGAATTGGGAAAATATTTCAGCTGATTCATAAAGGAAGGAGTGGTTATGTAAAAACAACGACATACCTACTTAACACAACATTATGATAGAAATATGAAAAAAAGTAAGGTAGGTATATTGATTTTGACACAATAAAAGTCTGAAACGATCAAATTTTTAGATACAAAATAAAAGAAGTTTGAACTGTAATTCGTAGGTACTGTGGCAGAAGTTACAGAGTAGTCGACAATTACCTCCGAACACTCGAAACTGGTAAAGTACGTCGGCGGCGACAAAAGGAAAATCTGCACTTTCCACGCTTTTACTCCGGTCTAACACCCCCGCAGCGTAGTTGTGAACTCATTAATAAGCCGCACTTAACACCCATTTTTTATCGCCATGAACCGTGACAGAAGTCAACCGTGCGCCACACAACTAAGCTCGACTCATTATATCTTCTCATTATTATTCCTACTGTTATACAATGGGTGAAATACATTAATCTATTCACAAAACTTATCTAAAAGAGAAATTTTGGAAATTTCACACTAGAACGACGCTAGAATAATAGATGGAATCTCGTGGATTTCCATATTTATGAGGGGACTTTGGTAACCGAGGTATTAAATGTTATTCGATATTCCGTCTGCCGATCTTTAGTTTGAGATGTTGACGAAATGAATTAAAGCGCAATGGATACTTTGCTTATATCATCTTGTCGACACATGACGTGATGTGGGAAATAATCTGAAAAGTACCAAAATTTAACTTTTATGGTCTGAAATGCTTACTAAAAAATCAAGACGAGTAAGTATTTCAGTCTCAAGTGAAGTTAGATCATATTAGAAACTAAATAATTAGAAGAGCAACTATAATTAAGTAAACAAACGTAGAAAACGTTTCCAATATATCAGGTAAATGTAGGGAGTTATTTATTTTACATGGCAAAAACAGATATTTCCAATATCAGCGAGAATTCCTTTGAGAATCGGTGAATTTCCTCTCTCATACAGTATGTATGTATTGGAAAGATATTTGCTTTAGTAAACCTTTATTCTATGAACGTTTCGTGCCTTCAGGTTAACTCACAGTGAGGAAACATTCTCGTAAATCTACCTCACTGAGGTACTAAACTTTTACTTTAGTATATCCGGTTTCATTGTCAATTCGTAAACTTGACGATTGTTGGCAAAACTTTTGAATTAATAGGAAAATAAGTCGTCTAAACAAATTACCTACTTTGCTCATAAAATTCGAAATTAAGTTAACTCGTCAGAATTCCAACCCTGTTAAGAAGTATTTATTATATAATGTTGGTATTATTTGGTTTAACAATTTCTGAAACCTTAGGAAAACAAAGCAGATATTTCAAAACCAACTTTTCCAGTAGTTGACGTAAATCCATACGAATAAACAAATCGTTGCTGTTGCAAAATCTGTTCTAACCGGAGTAAAAATGTAAAAGGTTAAAGTGAGCAACCGGTAAAGGAAAAAGATTGATACCACTTGGCTGTTATTCCGGTATTGGAGCGGACTTCCCGGACCTCGAGTTACCTTTTTCCACAGGGAAAAACCGACGCAAATAAAACTAGAAGTAGAACAAAATAAAACGGCCGACCATTCAAAAAATGCAGAACACATTCTAAGCTGAGTGGGGCACATGGTCGTGGTGGGAACTAATCTAACTTTTGTTTGCGAAGTGGCTGCCTCTCGGCACGGATTTATAACGCAAATTCAATTAAGCCTTTTCATCCGCTGTTAATTCGGAACTATAACGAAAGTAACCGTTTTGTTTCCGGTGTCGAGTACAAAAACACGCGGTTTTGCTTCCTTCCTTGTACAAGTTCCTAATCCGGTTCTCGCGGGTCAGGAAAGTAAACTTGCTGTACCGACAGCTGCTGTAACTACTTTAATTATTATTTGTGCACGTCTTTTCTGGGAATTAGGTAATCTAATGAAGGTGTTTGGTATTATTTTTCCAACGACTTTAGATTTTTGATTTGTTAGGTAGTTATATTTAGCTTTCCTTTTTTATGCTTGATAGTACCTATACTTTGGGTGGGGCTGTGGGGTGGGGCGACTACGCTCCTACTACGCATGTTAATTACTATAAGTACTACGTCCATTTTAAAAGCAATATTTAATTTTTATATTACTGATCTAAGTTTGAAGTAGGTTCGTAAGTATCTAGGGGGAAGTGGGGCACATTGATACACAAAAATTCAAACTCCGTTTTAATACACAAATGTCAACATATTTGATCATTTTTTTTCCGGGTGCATGGCCTGATATGTTAACTTATAATTAAGTTTAAAAAAAGCTGACAGAAACGAATAGGGAAAAAGTTATGGCGACTTTTATAAAAAATGGATTTTGTATCATTCTGCCCCACCGGTGGGGCACCTTGATACAGAGAGTGGGGCAGCTTGATGCGTATTTTATTTCCGTAAATATTATAATATTTTTTCAAAATTAATCGTTATATTACTTAAATTGACCAAATAAAAAGCAAATAATGCTTGGTATCTGAAAAAAACACGTTATTTATTAGTTAATTATTCGTATTAACGATAATCACAATCAGCCTAATAATGAAATGAGCTAGGAAATAAAATTGTCATCAAAAATCAAGAATTTATCAAGATCTTAAACATGTAATTAAACATAATTACTCAGTAATCAGCCTAAAAGTACTACAGAATTGGGCATAGTGAAATATAGAAATAACAAAATAAAATCCTCTATCAAAATTATAGGAACTTTTTCTTAAAACTCATAATCAAAAACATCACAAAACTGAAATCCTAAACGATTTTTTCACATTTCTCTGCTTAACTTTAAAAGTCCGGACCATTTTCTATAATAAATGAGATTTTTAAGACTACTTTAAAATACTAACGGGGCACTTTAATGCACTAAAGGGGCACTTTAATACACTAACGGGGCAGATTGATACGTATCATTCTGCCCCGCGCTTTACTGTATCATAGTGCCCCAAGGGACTATATTCACGAAAAAGTAATTTATTATTTTTTAAATCAATGTTGTATTAAATAAACATATTAAATAACATTTATTAAAGTATAAACGTACTTTTGGTAAAATAAAACAATGAAGACAACTAATAATATGGAGCTGAGACACAAACACATTGCTCTTAAAATTTTAGTTGTCGGTCCCAAAAACACGTTTGTGCCTGTAAAAGCAAAACGGCGAATAGGCGGCGAGCATCGTCACAACTATCATCCTTGTGGATGTCCTTGAGCGTTCTAATGATGTGTCCGTGTGCGTATCGTTTTTCAGTATTTCAAAACAGGTACTGTATCAATGTGCCCCGAGTATCAATGTGCCCCGCCTCCCCCTAAGTACTTCAATAATAATTTCTAGAAGTAGAATTATAATTATCGTGGTATTTATGTCCCTTCTTAGCGTAGTTCCGTTAATTATCATTGGAATTTCTCCCACAGCGATTTAAACAGGAAATTTGATTAGATCGTGTACTTCCAATAACATCTCTAGCCCTCTTCATCATCTATAGCATCGTTGGAAGTGACAAAATCAGGTTTGTCCTAATAAACACTCACACGTCCAACAATATGAGATGACACGTGAAAGGGAATGTGATATCAACGACATACTTGTTTGTTTTTATATAAGAAAACACATTTTAGTAACAACAAAGATAAAAGGAATATAAAGTAAACAGAACCGCAGAGTTTTTCTTTATTAAATGGTAAAGAATTTTTATGATGCGTATTTACATGTTCGTGGTTAGTAGGTGTTTATAAAATAAATAGTATTTTAACACGTAAGGAGAATAATTATGCTGCACTATACTATGTAAGAATAAATAATGCATTAAGATCCGGTGCATGTTTACTAGACTTCGAATATTATGTAGATTTAATAAAGTCATCACTTTAAAAGATAAATAGAGTTAAGTCGCTAGCAAGTAGAAATAAGTCTTGCTGGTTATATTTTAACGGAGTTTAGAAATATGAACTACATAAATAAAGACAAGTTTTATTAGACACGCAAAGCTAATTTCGTAAGGTGATGACATAAATAAAACGTTGGTAGAATTAGAATGCAAAACAAGTTGGCTCCGTTCATAATGGTACCGGGTAATTATGGCTGTGATCAGCCGCCCTGGGAGCCAGCACCGGGGAAATTACACGTCACGCAATAATTACTCGATCTACACATTATACATATTTATAAGGGCGTATATAACAATCTACTTAGTTACTATAACCTCCTTGCTACTGAGTGTAAAGTACAACCCAGTTATTTTAGCCTAATCCACTCAAATGAAATAACTTTGTTTGTTCTCTTTTTCAGAATTTTACGATGGTTCGTAAAGTAAAATAAAGTGAGATTACTTGGTGCAAAAATTGTAAAGTTGTCAAAGAAGGAGAATAATTTAGCCTAGAAACAACTCGCGAAAGTATGCCTGAGAAGTCTGGAAGTCTGAATTGATGACAGTTCTAAGTAAAACCAGTAAACTCAGTTAAGTCCCGTTTGGACTAAAAATGTTTTTTTCGTGTAACTCGTTCAAATGGAGAGCGAGGCGGTGGTGAGGCTCAAGTACATCTGTCTACCGTTACTTTACCTACATTTCATTCACGAAAACGAAATTGTGAGAGCAAACTTGCTTCTTTAAACGTATAGACGTTAAACCAACCTTGGTATTCTATTCACTACTGAAGTAGGTAGGTACTTGTGATTTAAAAGTTTGGCTCGTAACCGCTGTGTGCTTGAAACATGAATGTACTACTCAAAACTACCAAAAACGAACTTCAAAAACAGAAGGTTATAAATCCTTAACGTTTCTTTGATTCTTTTAAATCTCAAATACCTAAAGAAACATTGCTATTTCACGTTCTATTAAATGTAGTGTCTCCACCCATTTCCTGGAGCAGGTATAAATAGCAGACTTGGAAAACTGTAGTGGATTAGAAAAGTGAGAAAAGCTAGAAAGAAAATGTTACATTATACATATAAAAAGCATTTCTGGATTTATTATTTCTCTTTCTAACTCGCGGTTTAATCGCTTAGCGCGGTTCTATTTGCTATGAACGTGAACCGCGCTAGGCTGTTGACTTGCTTGCGGCTTTGTCGCGGTTTTATATTCAATATCACACCGCTAATGCGTGACATCCCTGAATATACAATTCTTGCTTAATAAAAAACCTACTTTTATTACTACGATTACTGCTAAAGTATCTTTTACTAAAAGTAAAGTGACGATGTTTGATGAAATGATGAAATGATCATATTATTATAAACAACGGAACCAAATAAATCGATATATTTTAATTTTTCAAATAGTTTTTAAGTTTAAATAATGGGGATGTAAGATATAATCACGTGTTAAAGTGTGAAAGTAGGTAATCGTCATTTAACTTTCCAATCTTACAAACATATATACGAACCTTGTAGAGATGTTCCCTGCAACCCATCCCCCGGGAGTCAAACCCCGAACACACACACACACTGCGTATCATTTGTTATCATGTAAGTAATGGCGCCGCTATGATAAACGCACCGCCTAAAGCCATTTAACTTGAGAATACAACCGATAGGAAATGAAACACAACTCACTTGGAATTAAAGACTACAAACACGAAACTGAACTTGAAACCAAACACGTGTTTTGTGCTTGTTATCTTCAACTATAGAATGAAATCTGATATCTCAAGAGATGTACCAAAACATGACTTGAAGTCTAAATATCTAGCTTTTGGTTTAAATCTAAATGAAGTCGGTTTTTGGAGTTGAAAAGATCGCTAAGAAAACAAAAGACGATTATTTTGAAGGTTATTTAAATAAGGAACTTCCAATTTCAAAATGATAACGATTAATGGAATTCTACGAGTTAAAATCTTATTGGTAAATAGATATCCCTATGGGATAATATGGGAATATTATATCTTGACTACAATGATTTTAAAAGTAGAAGAGGTACTTACCATAGATTTATCGGTCTTGTTCCGGCTCCCGGTTGATGACGACAACAGCATTGGGTTAATTCGTACCCCACATTATTAAAACCTGAGCATTAATTTGTTATCTCTTAATGGGTTTTGATAAAAGCCCTCACCAAATCAACTCTGGTAATATTACACGTAACCTCATTACTGAGATTACTTGAACGGGGGCCATGTATCATTTGTATTTGGAACTAATTACAGACTCAATTATAGTCTGCGAGGAATGTGTAAACCTCAATATTGTTATAAGTTTGGCAATGGAGCGACGAACACGTGTTTTGAATGAGTTCGTGGGGTGAATTATCAGTGATGTACTCGTAGTATATCTATTCTTGGAATTGGTTTAAAACTAAACAATAGTTTTCTGCAAAATCAAAATACTGTGTTTCAATTTATAATATTTGACATTAATTTACTTTTTTACCCTACTTACTTATCGAGTTCCTACGCATAAGCTTTTGTAATCGAAAAATAGCATAAAACACTTTTGAACATAAAAAAATGTTTTTGTCATCACATGCATACATCAGAGTTCTGTTCAAATCCTTGGACTTTTATAGATAGATTACGATCTTCTCTAAACAAGTAGATTTTTCAATCTCGTCCATCTGCACCTTGGGGAAATAAAAGTACCTACCATAGATATCAGTGCGTGCTCATAAAGTATACGTTTTAAACAAAAGTAATCTGTACTCTGTCCCAGTTTCTTAAAGTAATGCAATTTAGTGACGACTCAGGCGCCGCGTCAAGTTTGGGGGTGTCTCTAGGGAGGAAAACATCCAAGCTCTGTGGCTGCCACCAATTTTTTTTAGAATAAAACGATAAATAAATTATAAAGCGACGGAACCAGGGATAAATTCAACGGAATTGTCAAGTTTAACCCAAGGGAAGGATATTGTAACTGCGAAGTACGTTTATTACTACCCGTTGCCGCGAAGAGTTTCCAACCGAGTTTCTGTTTTAATTATTTTAAGTTTAGCGAGAACGAATTTTCCTTTTCGCACTTAAAATTGAGATGTTTCAAAACACAAATGAGTCTCAAATATCCCATACGTATGTACATTACATATATTTAAGAACCAGGCTCTGTCGGTAAAGGGAATCGCCATTAAGACTTCCTTCTACCAACGTATATCCCAGTAAAACTTAATTTATAAGGTAATGATGATGACACAAAAATGCAATTTGTTTTACTATTACGAATAAAGAAGTAAATTGATTGGTCCACCCAAAAATCACTGTATTTTAAATTTAACGCACAAAGCATAACCTTCCGCTTTTCTTTCATTGAGATTATTTTCTGCACCCCCTTTGTTATTTTCAGAGTGGCTGTACATAAACTTAGCTTGCCTAATGAGCGAAGCGCGAAACGACGACATATTGCCGCGTGCGCCATCTTTGTGTTGATTGCGTAAAAACGCCCGCTAGTTGATTGCTCCCCTACCGAGGAAACGTGCAATATTGCTCATGCTAGATGGTCCAATGCAGATTCTCCTTGGGGCTACAATTTGCAAGAGATATTTCTTTCTTTTAACCATTTGCATGAGAAATACTTTTTCGCCACGATGATGCGGTGTTGCAGTGAGTTTCGTATAACCATGGTAGATATTTCACTTAATTGGAGGAAGTTAGTTCGTACCTTTTTGGCGGCAAATGGATAAACTTGAAGTTATGTTTTTTTGTATGACTTAAAATTATTTTTTATCGTAGCATATTAACGCTGCCTACAAATAGTATAGTATAACTAGGTAGATACTAAGTATCGCTTTATTCATCTATAATAATAATAGGCGAGTTCCATTGGGAATATAAGTAGTTGTAAGTTATCAAAGCGACGGCCAAGAAATTAATTAAGGTGCTATTGTCCTTAGCTTATGGATAAACCTTAAATAGAATTATTAAATTAAGCCGAATAAATATAGATACTACGAGCTGAAAATACAATTTTTATAGAAATTAATGTTGTTAAGTTATACCTAAGGCCTCGTCGTAACTAAAATATTTTTGGAAGATTTAACAAAAATAGGCTGAGATAATCTTCGACAGACTTTTAATCTTCTTATAAGTAATACAGGATTTCTTAAATATCTATGATAAATTGGTTATTGTAGCCTAGCTTGGTAACGGCTATCTATAACAATTAGATTTATTGAATATTTAAAGCTGTCCCGTACCTATTTTGCAATAACAACATTCCAAACAAAACGTGGAGACATAAAAATAAAGCACGCCACCTGTCATTGGAAATTCAAGCATACTTCACAATTCCCCAGCTTATCTAACTAATATATCATTAGGTACATCGCCAAGCCTGACATTTATGCATGTGTACATACTTTAAGCGTTAACATACTGGTGTTTAGCCAATTAAAGTTAAACGTCAGGACCTAAAATTTTATTACCTATTTCAAAACACTCGAAAGAACAAAAAAAAAGCAGAAAGCATTTGTTGTCAAACCTACATAATAATGTAAAGTGGCTATTTCTTAGCGAAACCCGCCCAATGATGCAGAAGGCCTCGGATAATGCTATTTTAGAAACAGAAATAAAGTCGTTCGCAACTTTGTATCTTTGCGAATACGTCTCTACTGATTACTGTTGTTTTGTTTTCTTGTATTTTTTACAAACTCGATGATAACTACTTACAATAATTCAGGTTTAGGCCAAAGCTAAGTCGATTATACGCGATGTAGGTATACATTCTTCATATGACCTTAATCATTGTTGTACAAATCAAAAATTATCCCATTTTCATACATATGAGTCAATAAAAACAATTTTCGTCTTACATACCTACTTAAATCTTAGATAATTATAATTTCATTATCAGCCTTTTAACTCCCCCTCTACAAGGGCAAGAGCCGACGCTCATACGAGACTGTTAGGGCCGTAATATACAACGCTGGCCAAATTCGATTTGGCTATAGTTTATCTACTTATAATTTTACCTTTGTTATGTAAGATTTAAAAAGTAAGTACAAAATGTCGAATTAAACCTCCGTATTTAAAATTAAAAGCAACCTCCGAGCATTTCTTAAAAATAAAGTAAACAATGTTAGAATTTCATTTGCAGTGAGAATTACGTAACCTCTCCGCCGAATGCAGAATGAATCGGCCCGTTCAAGAAGATTGCCTCTCGTACAATTTGCACAAGTGGCTTCTACACGTTTCGGTGCTACGACATTACGGTGCTCAAAATTTGTCATACAAAGAAGTAAAGGGAAAGTTTATCCTATAATTAAAGTAACTCGGTTATAGAAATCAGATACTGTCGTCTTAGCAAGATATCTTTTCTCTGAATCTCGGATTAATTAAGAAATGTCTAGGTACATTAAATGTATTCTAAAATCGTTGCATAATCCTTAGTATTTTAAGTGTACGAGCCTTTGCCTAACTTTCTATCTATATAGGTGTCTTTAATGGTCTACAAAAGGTAAGATAAAGTAAGAATAAATGACGCTCACTTATTTAAACTTGAAAGTGTATAACGAGACTTAATTAGTAAAGTAAAATTTAATATCCAGACTGCCTTTCTTTCACAATAAAAAGAAAAAATCTGAATTATATTCTGTTCTTTGTTTAAAGGTACTTAAATGTCTGTTTTATTAGACTGTATTTATGATGTTGTTACCTAAACTCTTTAAAAGTCCATTAATACTTTTAAACTCGAATTATAAGAAAATGACGGCGGTAGGTATTAAATTATAACAGTTTATTGTGGGAAGTAACTTTTATAATGTGATCCATTCATCCATCTTAAAATGATATAGGCTTGGATGTTTTAATAAGTATAGATATAATTGACTAACAAATAAAGCTCTGATTTTACATACCTGCTACTTTTTAACTATCATATTAGGGTTTTGTTCTACAACAATCCCCTGCTTTAAAAATGGTTCTCTACGCTCCTTCAACAAGGATATTTAAAATTCTAGGTAACTTAACGTAGGTGTACAAAGCTAAATTAAAAAATAGTGGCTTGCGCATACACCGCAGAATCTAATTTCCACTCGGAACGAAATAAAGAAATGGAAAAGTGTAATTTAGAATAAAGTTTGAAGACATAAACATTTATTTCTCGCGGTGAAACAAGGAAAGTTCTCTTCCCGCGGGCGGCATTCGATTGAACAAATTATGCAAAAAGTTCCCCACTCAGGTGTGCGGTGTGCGTGACCCCGGAGCCACTAAAACTACGCTTTTTAACGACAAAACTGCACAATAAAGTTCAAATAAAAGAATACAACCCACTCTCCTACCTTTGGAGTTGATTCACGGTCACTCGACTTTTATATTGAGGGTTGATGCGGGTCTATGTTTACCTAAAAAATAATGCATTTTTATAATAAATACCTACGCTTTAATAAGAATAATTCTAAGCGAACGTAACTAGTAGGAGGTACCTACTTATTTAAATAAGTATATTAAGGCAAATTATTAATCGCTGTAATTAGTAACACAAATAATCCTAATCCACTTCTTTTGTTATTTTCTATTCTTTTAATTAATTAATATAACTATCGATCATATAATTGTATCAAAAGTAACAAACTACCATGTAGGTAATAGATTCCTCTTCCCAAGTAGGTATTTTCACCGTACTGTTAAAATATAGTAGAAAACCTACTTAAAAGTTCTATAAACGCTGACGAGAAAAGTGCAGCTGTCGATTGTAAACACGTGGAAAGAACGATTAGAGCGTCGTTTTAGTGCTCCTAAGTTGTTTATTTCGCGCAGTTTCTAAGCAACACCGCTACAAAGGAATATTTTGTGGTTACGTCCTTATTGAAAGCATCAAATATCAAAACATAATGGTAGTAGTGTGTGGCTTTTTATTTTCGACATAATATTTCGTTTTGTTTCATATCTACGGCGGCGGCGGCACCTCAGGGGCGATGTCGCTGTGAACTCATCAATTTGAATATGTCAGCAGGATATTTCAAACGTCGTTGTCTTTTTCAATCGAATTAATTATTTTTTACCGCTTTCAGTTATTTTTTACCAATTTCAATTTCAATTATTTTTTACCGCTTCAATGACCTCATAACACACGCTCGTGATTATTAGCTACGTAATTATGAAGTAAAATAATGTTTATTTTTAGCTAATAAGATTTAGATTTATCAATCAGTAGGCTTCTGCTAGGTAATTGTCACAATCCGAATAAGTACTAAGTTGTAAGTACCTACTTAACATAATTTTACCTAAAGATTAGAATATTTCGGCTTTGAAAGAAAATATGGATTGTAGGTTTTTAACAAATACCTTTGTAGATAGCTATATCAGTAAAGAATTCCTTTAATTTATTAGTTAATATTATTTTAAAATATTATATTAGTTGTAGGTAACACGTTTTTAATAAATACTTAAGTAGATAAGTTTATCAGTTTAGAATTCCTGTAATATTAAAGTTGATTTCATTCCGACATTCTTTTTAAAATCGTGTACCAACGGCAGACTATAAATTATTATTATCATAGTCATTTAAAGTATTGATTATATTTTGAAGGCCACACATTAAAGTTGGGCGCAACTTGCCAACGTTTTATTAAATGGAACCACATCGCGTTGTAAAATTTTGTCGCATCGTAATTTCGCACGCTGCTCCGGACTATCCCAGGCGTAAAATAAAGCCGTTGAAAAACGGGGTTTTGGAAAAAAGCTTTACAATCTTTGGCCTATACAAACGAAGTAGGTACCTACTTTGTATGGGGTCTCATATTGTTAAAACCATAGAGATTTTCTTTTGACACCGAATTTAAACAAAACAGTGGTATTGAGTTTAAAAATTTAGAAATATTAATTGGAGATAGAAAACGAATCCTACCCCTAACTTTAGAATAGTGCATTATCTCGTTTAGGTAACTCATACATACAGCTACCATATGCTGTCTACGCACCAAAGCCGCCGGCATGCTGGCGGGCTAGGCCGGCGGGTTTACGTCATACGAATGGCAGCTGTCAAAAAATCCGGCGGCTTTTGGGTGTAGATACCATTACACAGCTACTTCTCGTATCGTTTGAATCACATCACTTGCTGACAAATTAGAACATTAAACGACGACTCACGATAACAATGTTTTGTTTACGGAATTTCACGTTGCACAACCTTTTAAACGCTGCAATTATTTTTATCGCCCCAATAAAGCTGTATCTCTCGTACTTTGCAACAACTTGTAAAGACGGAAAAATGTGTTCTAGATTCCACCGCTGTTTACCATTTAAAAGTTCGTAAACACAGCACTTAAAGGAATCCTACTAAGTAATATTATAACTGTCAATGTTTGTGCCGATGCATGTTTTGTATGAGAGGATGTTTGTTACTCTTTCACAAAAAACTACTGAACAGATAGTAATGAAACTTTCCAACGTTGTAGCTTGCACATCAGAATAACACACATAAGCCACTAATATCATTTTAAGGTAGGTATCATGAGTTTCCCAAGATATGTCGACAAATCCGTATGAAGTCATGGACAGCCTCTACATTGTAATACATAGTAATAATGTCCTATTATAATCCTGTTTGTTGGGATGCAGCTATCGTCCCTTCTCATGAAGAAAAGATAGAAAAATTGGCACCAAAGCGGATCTTTCATCATTTCCTACTTTTATCGGTGATGGAAATAAATTTCTGCTTCAATTAAGTATCTACTTGTCGGAGAACAGCTGAGATTACGTTCATGAAGGATATTTTGGAACCATTTGCAAACTCTTTATTGCTAAAATGCAAGAACTGGCATGTTTCTAACTGGTTGTCAAGTTGGCGCTTTCATATTTGAAGAGGCTGTCATGTGTGATGGATTATTGTTTGGATTATTGATTTGAAGAGATATCGGAAGTCATCCCGTACATCTTATCCCACCAAAAACATAAATGTGAAAAAGGGTGGCCAATTCAATATGAAAATTATGTTGAGAGCTTTGCCGTAAAAAGTATGGAGATCTAAATGAGTGCCAATTCATAGGTATGCAAAATAGAAATATGTATTTTTATAGAAAAAAAATAATGCCTATTATGAACAAGTATTAATAAACTCTATTTCTTTGCTTTGTTGGATAACTTAAAACAATTGCTGTTATTAAAAAAAATATAAGATCTTAAAGGAGGTTAGTTTTATTTGGCCAGTTTCCATTAAATCAGTCATTTTATTTATAAACTTATTCAATATTTTAATTCTGATGAAAACTGGCCAAATAAAACTAACCTCCTTTAAGATCTTATATTTTTTTTAATAACAGCAATTGTTTTAAGTTATCCAACAAAGCAAAGAAATAGAGTTTATTAATACTTGTTCATAATAGGCATTATTTTTTTTCTATAAAAATACATATTTCTATTTTGCATACCTATGAATTGGCACTCATTTAGATCTCCATACTTTTTACGGCAAAGCTCTCAACATAATTTTCATATTGAATTGGCCACCCTTTTTCACATTTATGTTTTTGGTGGGATATCATTACTTTTTGTACAGAGAACTAGGCAAGTAGTAAGATTTAGTTCTTTTTTTTGCTTTTCCACTGCGTCGTAGAGTGCGTGTGTTTCATAAATATTCTTAAAAACGCACTATACAAGTACAACGTAAGTTTGCTGCTAATGACGTCAGTGTAGCGTTTTCTCACTGGAACTAGGACTGAGTGAGTGAGACAACAGCGGCAAACTTATAGTGAACGGGTTGTATAAATACCTAAAGTAAGCAAAATGTTTTTTTCCTTTGCTTACTCGTAATTACCGAGCTGGATTCCAAAGGGGTTTGAATATAATGTTCTACCTAAACATGTGTATGGTAACTTTTTCCACAAAAATGGCGGCAGTCTAAGAAACCTGCATTAATCGATAGTTCAAGTCAATACAAATCGAAAATATAAGTAGATGAAAAAAATTGATAAAGCGTCACGTTTCCGAGATATAGTGTGCTTTTCCACCAGAAATGTGCTATGCTACGTTGCTACGAATGCGTTTGAAATCCACCAATCATATTCATTGTTTTGTGGAAATGGATTCAGCTAAGCTATGTTTTTCATATAGAAGGATGCGTGCTATGGATGTGTGCTATGGATGCGTGCTATAGATGTGTGCTATAGATGTGTGCTATGGATTCGTGCTATAGATGCGGGCTATGGATGCGTGCTTTCGAGCAAAGCTATGTTTTTTTATATTATCGAGATACGTAGCATAGCTCGAGATGCGCATCTTCCTCGCACAGCCACGTCCCGCCCTTCAGTACTCCATTTAGCACGTATGCAGAGCAGCGCAGTAACAAAATAAACGGTAAGGAGTATTTGAGGGGGCCATGCTTTTGGGAGTTGGTTGACATAGGTTGCTTCAAAAACTCTTATTTTTCAACCACTATAAATTCCCACCATATTTATACCTAAAATAATAAAAATTATAAGTAGTCTGAGCATCTTGGTGGGAGGGAGGGGCGTTGCTAAAATAAGCCAGGATAATTTATTTAACTGCTAGTATCAATTTCCAATACAATATGTGCCATTTAATAACACCAAAACACAGTTTTTCATGTTCCAATAGTTATTGGCGCCACTAGTCTATCTTTGACAGCCTATATCTCGGAAAAGTGACGCTTTATCATTTTCTTTTTTCATCTATTTTTTCTATTTGTTTTGACCTGAACTATAGATTAGTGAAGGTTTCATTGACTGCCGCCACTTTCGGAAAATTAAAAAAAAAGTTGTAGAGCACTCTCCACACTAAAATCTTCAAACCCCTTTCATCCTTCTTGGTCATTTCGAAGTACCTAGGTTAAGATTAGCTACTTTAAATAGTCAGTCAATCAATACTAACTAGTTCTAAATTTCAACTCCATGGGCATAGTGTTAGCTGGCCTAATGGTAAGCGTCATGGTGAAATGTTTCTTTCGATATTTTTAGGTCCGTGGTTCGATCCCACATGAACGAATTTAATTTTTCAACCTTTTTCTTTTTTGTTAAATATAAATTGTGTCTCGATAACTGTTAATTTAATAAGTTTTAATTTTTTATTACTTTTCTGATACATTTACCACTATAAATCACTACCACGTAACGCCATCTATAAAATTTAAATCCGTACCAGTCTACGTTTCTGCGATATTATGTGGCGATATGTTACATTACATACATACAATGAATATACATACACCTAACGTTTATAATTTAGATCAGAGTATCAAATAAGCAGATCTAAATTTCGTAATACTATCAACAGTTATGGTTGGCGCAATAGTTAAGCGCCAAGTAAAAAGATACCTGAGGTCTTCGGGTCGGTGGTTCGATCCTACGTGGATACATTTTACCTCTTATTTTTATTTTATTTTTGTTCATTATAATCTATCTTCAAATAAATCTAATGAAAGACGCAGCATAAAACGCATTCTAATAGGCGAGTTTTTTCTAGACAACCGGGCATAACGAAGACGCTGGCGCGAGTGAGCGCCGCTAAGAGCATACTTTGGTTCGTTCGCATTTTAGATCGTATATCGCTTGTTTTTTGTTTGATTGGCTGGAGTGACAGATTAGATACTTTGAATAAGCAGATCTAAATTTCGTAGTACTATCAACAGTTATGGTTGGCGCAATAGTTATGCGGTAGTAAGAGGTCTTCGGGTCGGAGGTTCGATCCTACGTGAATACATTTTATTTTTTATTTTTAGTTTTTTTTATTTTTTTTTGTTCATTATAATCTATCTTTATGTATCAAGTCATGTCCTTGTTATTAAATTAAATCTAAAAGAATTGTATAATTTTTTATACCACTTTTAGTGTATATTGCAAGTTTTTTGTATGGGGATAACAAAAAAAAATTGACATTTTTAAAGTTTTGGATTTTTTCCTACGGTCAAATGTAATTATAGAGCTGAATTCCAAATCTCAACCTTCTAGGTCATCTGGAAGTAGGTTAGGTTTTGCTACTTTAATCAGTCAGTCAATACCCTATTTTGCGATTTTTGGAGCTTCATATCTTCGTAACCGTTTAAGCTAGCTTCATGAAATTTGGGCTTCCTCGTGACGTTATGGATATGATTAAACATGCGTAGTTTTATGTCTTTACGTTAAAGAACTTTTGAGTTATGGAGGGGTGAAAAGTCGTACGAAGTGGTTCGTGTAAAGATACACTGTGGCGCTTTGTCTTTGAATTGGCCTGACACGCTGCCGGCGTGTCTCGATTATTTAATAACATGATTGCAAACTACACAATAAAGCCAGTTTGTTCGTTACACGCCCACTGTCTTATTTTAACTAAAAGCTTAAACGCCACTTCTGATGACTCCTCGTCGACATACTTATGTAGGTCCTACAATAAATTTACATTACTTATCACGCTTGCAAAAGGTAAATGTAGGAAAATTTTTAAAGAACTTTTTTCATTAAAAATACTGGGTTTTACTATTGCCCTGAGTATTATTAGTACCTATAAGAATTGATCTGTATTAACCAAAACTTTTTGATCAGCCCAAGTAGGTTTTTACAATGTCATCGTTGTCAGTTTTTGTTGGTAATTTTTTATGAGATATCTATTAGAATAAGCATACCTATTGTCTTATTGCTTCTGGAATTGCCTACGTTGCCTACGTTAGCTTACGTATACGGTCGTTTTCAATATAAGCGCGTACACGCACCCTATATACGCGCTTCAAAAACCTGACACGCGTATACGCTCGTGTGGTGGTGTCGTGTCAGTATCAACATGGTCTATTAGAAGCGCGTCAAAGCTTGTAAGAGAAGACGCGCGTACACGGGCTTCAAAAAACGAGCGTATAACGCACGTATAAAACGCTAGTCTAAAAACGCCCTAATAGACACTAATATAATTAATGCCGTTTGCGGACATCGACCGTTTATTTAATCTCTGTATACTAAATAATTAGCAAAAGGCCCTAAAATTAACTAACAAAGGAACGCCAAACATCACGTAATGAAATTCATTATGTTCCATTGAGCTGAACTTTGTTTTAACAATTCCACGTTTTAAGAATAAGAAAGTGTATAAAAGCTACAAAAATTTAGAGCACTCGTTAATAATCTGGGTAGACAAAGGGCAATCGAGTGCGGGTCACATTTGTATTCTCTGTCACGTCGTCCAATTCGTGGCACCACTGCTGCAATGGACTTGGCGCCCGTAACTTTGTAATTATTTCTTGACTTACAACACTTACTTACACCTTTCTCAATTTTATTTTATAAAAAGGTCTTATATGTTACTACCTACGAGAATATGTTCATATTACTAACCTCGTACTTCCCTCGTGTAAAATGTCTTGTTTATCACGAGGGTAGTATATAGTACTGCAAGATTTCCTATTAATACTAGAAATATTTATTTTTTTGAGGAAAATTATATGAAATTCAGTCGAAAAAAGAGCTAATTAGACTTTTTAGAGCCTATTTAAAAAACAAGTTAGGTAAAATTGTGTATATCCGTCTGCGACTCTAGACACTTAGATATACTCGCAGCTTCATCCAAAGTAATTCGATTAAAACCTGCGGCTACAATTAAAATGTTTGCTCCGTTCAACTTATACAAAATTACTTACGAACTGGCTTTGGCTATACGTAGGCGAATAAGGCATTGGGAATAAAACGAGAACTTCACAGACAGTCAAGAACTTGGAAAATGCTTTTGAGGAGTATAAAGGTAAAATAACACATCGATTGAAGAAACGTGATTAAACTCTAAGCAAAGTTCGGAGCAGTAATCTCAAAATTGTATTGCGTTGCGAGTTTGCGAACTGAATTCAATCAGGACAGATGTATTGTACTCCAAGTTTCATAATTTATTTACTTACCTTCAAACAAAGGAATTATAAAAAATGAAAATTGTTTACATTCCGTAAAATTATAAAAGAATATAGGGCCTATACAGATCTACATATCCTCTATCTATACTCTGTTATATGTATGATGTTTACATTTAAAAATTGACAGAATGTTACCCGGTGGGGCGGCATCGGCACGAGCCTGCCAGGCAAGGCCGACGAGGGCCTTGTTTGAAAATATGGCCGGCAACTAGGTGTGTAGACAACATTTTAACCACTCTGAGGCATGCTGAAGTAGATAAGCTATGCACTACCATAAAGTTAAAACATTATTATCTAATTTAACATAATATGTTGCTAGTTACCTTTATATATAAGTAGGACGAATTTAAAACCTCATTTAAGAGTTGAATATCTTAGACTCCACTAACAAGTTGAAAGCGAGAATGGATTCACTTGTAAAGATTTCCCTCGCATTTTTAGTAATACACGGCTCTCATTCCGCCACTGTAGGCGAATATAAATCTTATGAAAATTATAAAGTGTTCACAATCCCTAATCGCGATGGAGCAAGAACTTTAATAGAGAGAATGGTGGAGTTGGACGTGAGTAAATCGGCTTTATATTGTTTTACATTTTTATAAATAAGTCCCTAGTTTTTTAACGTAATCCTGTCTACTTTTTTTTTCAATCTTTCTACTATCTTACAGCATTCATTGGTATATATGGGTAATATGACCGATTTTCAAATGTTGGTGGACCCGAATTTGGTTTCGCAGTTCACATCATTGGCTAGTGAAATAAATATTAATCCTAAGCTCATTATTGATGATGTTTCAAAGTAAGTATGTTTATTTGCTTGTTTTGACCCCTACAGACATAACAGTTTCGGATTGATGACCATGAATGAAACAAATATTTAGATATCGACAGCAAAATTTAATACTCTTAAAAAAACAAAACTTGTTTATCACAAAATACTTAGAAAATGTAATTGTACACGGATACAGCATAAGATACTTAAATAAAATAAAATGGTAATTTGATTATTTTAGAATTATCGCAGAGGAAAGAAAGGTTCCTTTAGGTAGCCGCTTCAAGAAGTTTTCATGGGATGCCTTCTACGACATTAACGACGTGAGTTCTGATTCAAAAGTAATTAAAAGGTTCTTTTAGCAATTGCTTGAATTTAAAAACTTAATAATTTTTAGATTCACGAGTATTTAAGGACCATGAACGAGCAATACAGCAACTCCACAGAGCTCATTGTCGCCGGGCGTTCGTATGAAGGCAGAGATATTCTAGGACTGAAGATCAACTCTCCCAATGGACATATTGACAAACCTATCATGTTTATTGAATCAGGTATGTTAGGTGTCAGCTAGGTACTAACTACCTACTAAGACAAGAATCCAACGCTTGCGGCTTCATCAAAATGTTATACGGCGGGAATAGTTCCAGATAATGGTAATAACTACATATTTAGGTTAACTTTTACTATAGTATTTAGCATTTCAACTATTGATTTTATCGTGATTTTGCTAAGATTATAAATTTTGATAAATTTCCAATAAGCAATTTAAACTGTTTCAATACAATTAGGTACAATTATAAGTTGATAATATTTCCTAGGCATCCACGCCCGTGAATGGATCACCCCAGCCACAACAACGTACTTCCTCAACGAGCTGCTGACCAACCCTGACCCCGAGATCGTTGCCATGAGGGACCAGTGTGAATGGCACATCTTCCCTTCCGTCAACCCTGATGGCTACGAGTACAGTCGGCATTTTGTTAGTAATTATATGGATCTTTACGCATTAGCAGTTTAATCGCCTCCGCGGTTTGAACATTTGAAGACCTCGTTAAACAATCTGATCGGCGGATTTGTCGCATTTCAAATTAAATGTCAAAAAAAGTTCAAAGTAACCAGCTCCAGTCTTTATGACATTTAACTGACATTATTTGTCTATCACTTGTATGCTAAATGCACTCGAGCAATCAAGGAAGGGCCTCTCTTCTAGACTCACATAACTTAACTTATCAAAGTACTATAACCATTACTCTTTGAAAAGGGCATAGACCCAGCAGCAGCGTTAGATCGGCTTAGAAGGGATTTTTCGTGTTACCTGCCTACCTTTAGAAGCTGTATTATGCAAGATAATATCTGAGGTAAACTATCCCCCATTGCGCTGACCATCCATGAGATTTATCCCACGTATGCATTTTGTGTGCAGGACCGCATGTGGAGGAAGACACGTTCCAAATCTCCGGGTACTTCTTGTTACGGCGCCGACCCCAACCGCAACTGGGATTACCATTGGAGAGGTAACTTTAAACTACTACTATCTTAGTTCCCTTTAATGACTAATTCCTCTTATTTCGCTATAAATAGTTCTTTACTCTTAACCGTGATTAAAAGTGTCTCGTGTTTATTAACTTCGCTTTAGTTTCATATGAACACTAACCACCGGTTGCGAGACTTTTTTCAGAATTAGTAAAAATAGCGTCAATTAGTTAGTAGAACCACGTAGAACGTTATACGAAATAACTTTTAAGTTACTTAAAAGGTGCAACCGACTGTTAATAGTGTCAATTTTGTTAATAGTTAGCAGTTAATAGTGACAATTTGAATATTATTTTGATTACCCAAGTCTTGAATTGCAGTAACGATTTACAGGACCTGGTACATCTGACGACCCTTGCGATAATGAAGTCTACGCAGGCTCTAAGCCGTTTTCAGAGGTGGAGACACGATCGCTTGCCGAATATTTGTCTAATTTAAAGAACGTCACGGGATACATTGGGTTTCATTCTTGTGTTAAGATGCTCCTAGTGCCGTATTCTGACTCAAAGGAGCATAGAGATAATTATGATGATCTTGTAAGTATATATGTTTTTATTTATATAAGTTTAAATGTCGACAATTACTTAAGCCCTGTTTCATAAAGCTGAGCACAAAGCTGACAGTTCGCCTTATTTAATTGTATTTATATTTCATAAAGGATACAATTATTATGTAAAAAATCGACAGTTAAAGAGCATCCAACCTAATTGGTATAGTAAAAATGACATCGAACATATTTGTATACCTAGAGCCTGGTATAGTAAAAAAAAATAAATTAAAAATTTAAAAATCCCCCGACTATAAAAAGTAACAAATAAATTAAGTAGTATTTTGTCTACTGAACATCGCTTAATATTTCATACAAATTGACAACTTTCATACAATTTCATTTCGTCGGGGGACCGCATTCTATTTTCCTTACGAATATATTAAATTATACTTATCGATTCAATTTAAACATTTCACAGGTATTTTTTAAATTTTGATATCACATTAAGATTATTTATGATAGACGTACCTACCTAGTAGACCAAGCTATAGCTACTTAGCGGTCCCCCGACAAAATGAAGTTTGACAAAATGAAGTTCGACATATCTGCTGTAATATTGGATCTAGAATCCTACCACAGACGACAAAGGAGCTGATGACCTTGAAATGGCTGAACCGATTTGCATATTATATATCTAAGAACACTCCCAGGAATACCAGCTTTAATTTAAAAAAAACGCATATAAATCCGTCCACGCGTTTAGGAGCTACAGTGCCACAGACAGACAGACAGACAGACAGACACACAGACACACAGAGACACAGACAGACAGACAGACAGACAGACAGACAGACAGACAGACTACGACGTCAAACTTATAACACCCCTCTTTTGGCGTCGGGGGTTAAAAATAGTATAAAACGATAGTATTTTGGACAAAAAAAATGAATTGTTACATGCGAACTTTGATTGACGTTAGTTTCATCAGTGCACGCCAACTTTTTTTTTCTAAAATTGGGATGTTGAGTGTAATTGATACCGAAATTTTTTACTATACCAATTAGGTTGGATGCTCTTTAGTCCGTTTGATTACATGGTAAGAAATCTTCCAAAAAAGTAAAAAAATATATTGAAAGCGATGATTTCTCTTATAGGTAATTTTTATTTAGGCTTAAATTTACCCATATCTCATAATGGCCCCCCTTACCCTGATTAAGTTGTTGAGTAAGTAGTGTAGGTATCTATCTCACGTGATCTAAATACGTCTTTAGCCATGCCGAGGTATTTGCCGCGCGAAGCGGCTGGGTCTTTGTGGACGTGCCTGCGAATAAAAAAAAATAAAAAAGCCGACGGCGCTCGGCTCGGCCTAGCACGCAGCGCATCCGAGGCTGAGCATGCGCCTGCCTCGGGCGAGGCACGTCCACGCAGACCGAGCCGCCGTGTGCGGTGTGCCTCTGGCGAGGCTGCTCGGTCTTCGTGGAAGTGCCTTTTAACAGACGCATTGAATGAAGTTAGTAAGTAAGAAGGTATATACGTTGAGAAGACGCAGTTTTACTGTAAACGTGTAAGTAAAGAGAGGAAAAACGATTTGAAAGTTATATATATTTTTTCAAATAGATTAAAATCGGCAAAACATCTCTGGACTACGGGTCTAAAGTAAACAAAGACAGGTACGATGGTCCGGCAACCTGTCCGGAACTTCTGTGTAAGTTGCTTTCAATATTAAACGATGATTGAAGTGCTTATAAAAGGTATTAATCACATGATTGACCGCACCTGCCATAAATAAAAGCAACCGACGAGTCACGATTCAATCGCGACGCGTGGTTCACCCGTAACTGCGGGTCACTCGCAGGTGACTAATCAATTTACTTGTCTTTATTTCAGACGAAGCTTCAGGCACTAGCATGGACTGGGTGAAGCAAACCCTAAGAACTCCAATCACGTTCACTTACGAACTTAGAGGAGCTGGCTTCTTGCCTCCTCCTTCGACGATCACCGAGCAAGGAAAAGAGGTCACGCAGATGATGCTTGGATTGGTGAAGGAAGCGCACAATTTAGGATATTTTTAAGTACACATATCCTTTGTGTAATGTTTTTCTTTGTATAAAGATGTGTAAGTACACAACCAGTAACCAATATGTTAATAAATAAATTGTGTTATAATGTGCTCAAATATAAAAATAGTTAGACAGTTTTTTATTTATTTGTTCTGTTCTTATTTACACAGGCATCTTCAGTTTTTTTTTTTTATAATACAATAATTGTTAATTACTTTCTTACATTTGGCCTTCCCCTCCTTTCTTTCCGACGGGCATGTATGAGACGACTGAAGACTGAAGAGTGTTGATGAAGCGAAAGAGGTGTGTTTGGATCGTAGCAAGTGGAAGGAAGTGGTCTCTACCTACCCCAATGGGAGAGAGGCGTGACGAATATGTATGTTAAACTATTATTAGTAAGTAAGTACCTACTAATGATAGTTTTTATAAAAGTTTCGTAGCTTATTTTCAGCACGGCAATCCAAAATTACGTAAAATGTTTGACAGGTCAACACCACTCTACTAGCTACACACTAACTCCAACTAAATACAACTCAATATTTTATTAAGAAAGCTTTTGACTAGCTACACTTTGCGATATATAAGTACAGTTGAATATTAACAGAAACCGAAAATGAAAATGAAAATAAAGAGTTTAATCAATTGTAAGTATTCACCGTCAATCAACGGCGGTTCCAGGGTTTCAGGGCCAGGTTCCAGGGCTTTTGGTTCCAGGGCTCAGGTGAACCACTAATTGAACATACCTAATTACTTATTTTATTTATACATTGTAAGACGCCTCTTAAAGACATGTCCGATAATTTGTGACCACCTAAACAGTACGGGCCGAAACATATTTCCGCGCTGTGAAGCCGCAACGCAAGAATCGTCAGTGGCGGCAGAGGCGTGGCGAGCGGCGCAGTCGTGTTTAAAAAAAAACAGAATAATGTCTTCTTGATAACGAAAAAGCAATCAGTTTCCTACAAGCAATGACAGATAGGTACACGACCTATCTGCTTCATTGTCATTGCTTGTACTACTATTGTTGCTGTGCTACTATTGTTGGATAAATCCACAATCAAAAATCACCAGGAACTGGCTACCTACCATACGACAATAAAACGCTCTTTTCGCAACAATACAAGGCCGCAACGCAAAGTCCCAGCTTCAAAAAAGCGCTGCCTGCGCACCACTGCCTCCACTGCCGATTTAAATAAACTAAAGCCACCCTTTTTTGCTCCAAAAAGCTCGAAAATTCGGCCGGCGTTTTTGTTGCATTTTCACCATTAGCAGTTGCGATTTCGGCCTTAACACCTAGCAAGACGTATCTTCAATCGGAATCGGAACGACAAAACTTCAAGGCATTCTTGTCTAAGTTGAAAAAATAAAATTTCTTTATATGTGACCCCCTCCTGGCGCTAAAGCTGGATCCACCCTTGCCAACAATAGAGTACTGGAAAGTGCTGAATACGGTAACTTATTTGGAAACTGAAACGTTATGATATTAATAATAAAAATATCAAAGTAAACAACAGAAATAAATATTTCTGAACCTATACTTACTTATAAAATAATGATATTTTCCAAAAATATGTTTTTTAAGTTTGTAAATGCTACGACAAATGTATTTTGTGATCATCAAATAAAAAAGAAAATTGTATACTCAAGTGGATTTTCTGAAAAAAGCATTTAAAATTTTTCATAGTTGTTTATTACTTGATACGAGCGCAGAAGTAACAAAGCGGAAAACCTCCTTATTCCAAGTTATGTTAATAAAGTAGGTAAGTACCTACATCTTCTTACTAATAAAATGATGGGTTTATTTTCATATTGTATCTATATGTTCGCTCTTTACTAAGAATATCACTAATAGATAGGTACTTAGATCCAAATTATGCATCGGCACTTAGAAAAGTACCACTTATCAAACAACACAGGTTTATGAAAGTCATTAAAGGTGCAGTGTACAATTGTAAAAGGATCTCTTTCAGATTTATATATTAACAACTATGCTATTTAGATTTAATGTTTATCTGTTATTGTACCTATTTGAAATAAATAAAAAATTAAATTAAGAATTTAAAAACCCCCGACTATAAAAAGTAACAAATAAGTAGTATTTAACTTTCATTCAAACTTCATTACGTCGAGGGACCGCATTCTATTTTCCTTACGAATATATTATACTTATCGATTCACAATATGATTATTTGTGATAGGTAAGTATATGTGCGTACCCACCAAGCTACTTAGCGGTCCCCCGACAAAATGAAGTTTGTATGAAAGTTAAATACTACTTATTTGTTACTTTTTATAGTCGGGAGTTTTTTAAATTCTTAATTTAATTTTTATTTTGAAATTTTTAAACTTTTAGGTATTATATTATAATTATTATGAGTTCCTCCTGTTGTCAACATTGCATTATATTAAGAATTGGATACTGATTAAAACGAATCCAAACACGACATATCTGCTGTTATATTGGATCTACAACCCTACCACAGCGACAAAAGAGCTGATGACCTTGAAATAGCTGAGCCGATTTGCATATAATATATCTAAGAACACTCCCAGGAATACCAGCTTTGAATTTAAAAAAACCACATCCAAATCCGTCCAGACACACAGACACACGGACAGAGGGGTCAAACTTATAACACCCCTCTTTTGGCGTCGGGGGTTAAAAATAAATAATGTCTCACTGTGTTTTCCCGTCTTTTCCAGTGTTGCCAAATTCAATATTTTTCACACTTTTCGACATGAGATTCCGTTATACTTATACTTGAAAATTTCATTTACATAGTAGACCTACTTGTCCCTAGGGAGCCACCGGAATGGCGGTTCAACCACGTAAATAACTTCGATCAACCGCTAGAGCGTAAAAAACCTCGCGGTTTCGTATAAAACTGGTGAACCGGCGAACCGCAACCGCACGCAAGTGTGAGACCGCTTTATCAATAGTTATGCATTATCTGTATCAAACAATTTATTATGACTGAGGCTTGCTGAAGTAGGTAAGGTATGCACTACATAAAGTTAAAACATTATCTAAGTAATTTAACACAGCTAGCAATATAATATATATAAGTAGGACGGTTTTAGAACCTCATTTAAGAGTTGAATATCTTAGACTCCACTAACAAGTTGAAAGCAAGAATGGATTCACTTGTAAAGATTTCCCTCGCATTTTTAGTAATACACGGCTCTCATTCCGCCACTGTAGGCGAATATAAATCTTATGAAAATTATAAAGTGTTCACAATCCCTAATCGCGATGGAGCAAGAACTTTAATAGAGAGAATGGTGGAGTTGGACGTGAGTAAATCGGCTTTTTATTGTTTTACATTTTTATAAATAAGTCCTTATTTTTTTAACCCCCGACGCCAAAAGAGGGGTGTTATAAGTTTGACGTCGATGTCTGTCTGTGTGTGTGTGTGTGTGTCTGTGGCACTGTAGCTCCTAAACGCGTGGACGGATTTGGATGCGGTTTTTTTTAATTGAAAGCTGGTATTCCTGGAAGTGTTCTTAGATATATAATATGTAGATCGGTTCAGCCATTTCAAGGTCATCAGCTCTTTTGTCGGCTGGGGTAGGGTTGTAAATCCAATATAACAGCAGATGTGTCGTGTTTGGATTCATTTTGATCAGTGTTTAATTCTTAATATAATGCAATGGTGACAAAAGGCGAGGAGCTGATGATGGAGTCAGAATTTCCACCATTCTTGAAAATGTAACAGCAGATATGTCGTGTTTGGATTCGTTTTGATCAGTGTCCAATTCTTAATATAATGCAATGTTGACAACAGGAGGAACTTATAATAATTATAATATAATAAAGGTTTAAAAATTTCAAAATAAAAATTAAATTAAGAATTTAAAAAACCCCCGACTATAAAAAGTTACAAATACTTAAGTAGTATTTAACTTTCATACAAACTTAATTTTGTCGGGGGACCGGTAAGTAACTTGGTGGGTACGCAAATATAATACCTATCATAAATAATCATGTTGTGATAACAAAATTTTAAAAAATACCTGTGAAATATTTTAAATGAATCGATGAGTATAATATATTCGTAAGGAAAATAGAATGCGGTCCCTCGACATAATGAAGTTTGTATGAAAGTTAAATACTACTTATTTGTTACTTTTTATAGTCGGGGGTTTTTTAAATTCTTAATTTAATTTTTTAATACCTACCTACAGCATTCATTGGTATATATGGGAAATATGACCGATTTTGAAATGTTGGTGGACCCGAATTTGGTTTCGCAGTTCAAATCATTGGCTAATGAAATAAATATTAATCCTAAGCTCATCATTGATAATTTTTCAGAGTGAGTATGTTTATTTGCTTGTTTTGATCCCTATAGCAATTATGCAGCTAAACATATATTTAAGTTTCGACAGCAAAATTAAATACTTACTTACGCTTAAAAAACAAAACTTGTGTATCACAAAATGCTAAGAAAATGTAATTGTACACGGATACGACTTTAGATAAATATATTAAAGTGGTAATTGATTATTTTAGAATTATCGCAGACATAAGAAAGGTTCCTTTAGGTAGCCGCTTCAAGAAGTTTTCGTGGGACGCCTACTACGACATTGACGACGTGAGTTCTGATCCAAAAGTTAAATTAAAAGGTTCTTTTAGCAATTGCTTGAATTTAAAAATTTACTAAATTTTAGATCTACGAGTATTTAAGGACAATGCACGAGCAATACAGCAACTCTACAGAGCTCATTGTCCCCGGGCGTTCGTATGAAGGCAGAGAAATTCTAGGCCTGAAGATCAACTCTCCCAATGGACATATCGACAAACCTATCATGTTTATTGAATCAGGTATGTTAGGTCGGGTAATTACTACCTACTTAGACAAGAATCCAACGCTCGCTGCTTTATCAAAATGTTATACGGCGGAAATGGTTCCAGGTAATGATAATAACTACATATGTAATAAAACGACTGATACATGACAACTGCCTTTAATATTTTGTTTTTGCTTTTTAAGAAGGTTAGGTACATTTCAGTATAAAAGAAGTATTATATCGTAGTAAATAAAAAGGTTGGAATCAAGGCTGCTGATTGCCAACATGGCCCCCGGCGGTGTGAACACCAAATATTAGGAGGCAAGCAGCAGCGCAAGTTTCCGCACAGGTCGTCGCAGGACACCCCCTTGAGTTGCAACATCAACGACCCTAACTATATTGTCCTTTCCTGGGTAGGTCGCAACGACTTTGCCTCTGGGCCAGCATCTTCTTGGCAAATTTCCATCGGCAATGTAGACTAAATCTCCAACTTTCAAAGCTCGCATTTCTGCTGTCGACCCTTTTCTTGGTGTCAATGTTGGGAGGTATTCGGCGACGAACCTCTTCCAAAAATGATCCGCCAGAGACTGTGACCTCCTCCACTGAGCTCTGCTGGACAAGTCTGTATCATCGAACCGCTGCGTTTGAAGAACGTCATTTGAAGACGAACCAATTAAAAACGTGAACGGCGTTAAGGTTACGTCTGAATCCGGATCTACCGGAACATGAGTAAGTGGTCTTGAATTTACAATAGCTTCTGCCTCTGCTAACAGCGTAATGAGCGTCTCCTCTCTGGGTGACCTTTGAAGAAGGGTTACGTTGAGGGCATTTTTGACATTCCGCACGAGGCGCTCCCAACAGCCGCCCATGAACGGAGCCGAAGGGGGAATAAACTTCCACTGGATTTTCTTATCGGCAGCGAACTCGAACACAACGCTAAGGAGTTTTGCAGCACCAACAAACGCGGTTCCATTGTCGGAATAAATGCAAACAGGACAGCCTCTGCGGGCGATAAAACGTCTAAGAGCCATTATAGCGGAGTCCGAAGATAGGGTTTCCACAAGTTCTAGATGAACGGCCCTTACGGTAAGACACGTAAACAAAGCCACCCAGCGTTTGGCAGTCCGTCTTCCAATCGTTACGCTCACTGGCCCAAAGTAGTCAAGTCCGACGTAAGTAAAGGGGCGCTCATGATGTGCCAATCGTACATTAGGCAAATCTCCAGTAGGTGGTGTGACAGGTTTAGCTTTCCTTATTCGACAAGCTTGGCATCTGGAGGCCACCAGTTTAACAGCTGATCTCAGGCCGACGACATAGTAGCGTTGATGGAGTTCATTCACGACGAGCTCGTTGTTTGCGTGTGCATATCGGGTGTGATACCAATCAATTAGAAGTCTCGTAATCTGATGTTTCCCGTCGAGAACAATGGGTTGAGATTCTATGGCGTTGCAGGCAGAAGTGCGACCGGACAGACGAAGTAGACCATCTACTATTATTAACGATACATTCCTAAGTTTACTATGGCTAAAAACGGGGCGTCCTGCGTCTAGACATTCAAGTTCTAATGAAAAATTATCAGATTGCACGGCTAAAAATAAATGACGTTCCCCGGAATTTAAAAAGTTAATATCCAAAAACGGAAACCGGGAAGCATTGGATGGAATTGGATCGTTTGCTTTCAAACCGCGAAATACTCTCGCTGCCTGATGGGCGCGCGCCGTAGCCCGGAGTAGGCGAAGCCACTTACTGAATCGCTGGTAGTCAGCAACAATAGGAAGCGGCTTCGTAGATTTCTCTCCAAGCACGGCGACAATCGTATCGCAAGTGATTTTATGTTCCTCCGTGATAGTTGGTTCATTATGGACTGGTTCACTGGGCCATGAACTCTCAGGAGAGAGCAAAAATGATGGTCCAATTAACCAACGACACTGAAGAGAAAACTCTCCATTATCACGCGTAGCGTCATCCGCGACGTTTAATGAAGTTGGCACATATCTCCAAGATTGAACATCAGTAATGTCCAAGATCTCACTGATTCGGAAGGATACAAATGGCTTAAATGAGGAAGCGTCACTGCGCAGCCATCTGAGGACGGTGATGGAATCTGACCAAAGGATTACCTTATTTGGTTTCACCTTTCGATGAGCTTCGCAAATATAAGAGGTGAGCCGAGCCGCGATAAGAGAGGCTTGCAGTTCTAACCTAGGGATAGTGGTTGGTTTGATTGGAGCTAGTCTGGCTTTGCCGCTTATCAAAGCCAGTCTTATCGAGCCATCGCATAGTGTGAATCGCCAATAGGCAACGCAAGCATACGCCAGTTCACTGGCGTCAGCAAACACGTGCAGCTGAACATCCTTTACCGAAGAAACTCCTGAATAACATCTAGGGATAGAACGTCCTGAAAAATTCTCTAACTCTTGAACCCAAGATTTCCACTTTCGCTCCAAGTTTTCGGGGAGGCTATGGTCCCAATCGAGACCAAGCTTCCAAGTTTTCTGAAAAAGAATTCGGCCCTTTATAATAAGTGGGGTCATGAAACCTAAAGGGTCATATACCGACATTAAAAGGGATAGAACTGACCGCTTTGTGAATTCACGGGGTGGAGCCGGAGTAGATTTTAGAAAACATAAAGAATCGTTCGCAATAAGCCAACTTAAACCTAACACGCGGGTTTCCGACGGTGACGTCGATGTCGGTCCCAGTCCTACTTCCGCGGTTTCAGTGGCTCGAAGATTCGGAGGTATTAGGGATAAGGCATCTGACGTATTGGAGACCCATGACCGCATTTGAAAGCCGCCTGCTTTGTGAACTGTAATGATGTCTAGTGCAAGACGGGCTGCCTCCTCAACGTCGTTGACACTACCGAGGAAATCGTCCATATAATGGTCATCAATGATACATCGTGCGGCCTCTGGATAACGATGTTGGAATTCTATTGCGTTTTTATTCTTCACAAAAAGAGCTGTGCAAGGACTGGAGGTCGCGCCAAATATCATTGAGGACATTCTATACTCAAGAAGAGGTTTATCGACACTGTCCCTCCAAAAGAAACGTTGGGCATCGCGATCTGCGGGTCTTATCTTCACTTGGGGAAACATTTCCTTGATGTCTGCTGCAAGACCAATGAGGCCTTCACGAAATCTCATGACAATTGCGAGCAGAGGCTGCAAAAGATCTGGGCCGGATAATAGCATGGAGTTTAAGCTGACCCCATTCGACTTAGCAGCAGCATCGTGGACTACACGAAGTTTCTTCTTGTGCGGGTGAACAACGCCGAAATGAGGAAGATACCATGTTACATCGCCTGATGGCGGACCGGTACATAACTCCGCGTAACCTTTCTCGATAGTGTCTTTTATGTTTTGTTTATAGGCGACTGCGTAGTCCTTATCTTTAGCCATCCGTTTCTCTAAACTAAAAAACCTAGATAGAGCTAGAGGTTTGCTATCTGGCGTATTATTGAGATTGTTTTGCCAAAGTAGCCCAGTCTGAAATCGGCCAGAAGGTAGACGTACGGTTGTGTTCTCCAAAATTTCCAGGGCACGTTTGTCGTTAGAGCTACGGTGAAGGTTTTTTTGTATGCCTATTGAATCCAGCTTATAATAATATTTTATAAGAGAGTCTAAATTTTGCGCGCCATCATCGAACTCAAAATGGTTAATGTACTCTATCGGGTTATGATTAGATCTAATAGAACCGAAAAGAGCCCACCCAAGGGGAGTACAGACCGCGGCTGGCTCCTTATTGGTACCACGACGTAAAATTTGGGGCTGAAGTAGAAACCAGTGGTCAGTACCAATAAGGCAAGTCGGACGCGCCGTGTCGTAAGCCAATACCTCAGCTATGTCGGAAAGGTGTTTGAAGTTTTTGATGTTTTCGATGTGGGCGGATTGAGCCCTAAGGCCTAGGTTAGGAATAGAAAGCGCATGTATATCATAGCTTGCTGTGCAATCACGACCTCTAATTGATAAGTTGATGAAGCTAACTTCAGCCAGTTTGGTGAGCCCGCCTACGCAATTAATTTCCAACGGGACTCTTACCTGTTCGTCAATGAGCATATCAGCTATGGCCTTGTCGACTAGTGTGGCTGAGCTACCGTCATCCAGGAGAGCGTACACGTTAATGCTGCCTTTCGGTCCGGTCAAAACAACTGGAATTACCTTCAGAAGTGGCTTAGAAGGCTCCCCTGGTGCGGCGCTGTGAGCTACTGTAGCAGACTGGCACGGAGCTACATTGGTTTGCTGTGCAGTCTTGTCTGAGTCAGGCAGTACTGCATCGGTATTAGCCGTATTTTCGGATCTTATTCTGTGCAACAACGTATGATGGCGCAAACTGGATGTGCAGCCATCTATTTTGCATCTCTTTTTACAATTTCTATAGCTGTGGGCACCCTTTTTTAAACATTTTCGACAAACTTTATTGTCCAGCACCCACTGCCATCTATCATCTACAGAAAGAGACCGAAAATCGGGACAGTCCCCAATTTCGTGTGAAGCACTACAATATTTACAAATTACATCCATACTCTTTGATTTCTCCGAAGAGTTCGAAGAGACTGTATAAGGAAAAATCTTGTCTTTGGTATTCGATTGACAGGGATGACTTTTGGCAGGCGGACTCTTGACAATTGTCGGTTCTGACAAGATTACCCCGAACTTCGTTTGTAAATAAGCTTCGTTTTCCAAGAACGAAGCTAAAATTTCTAGTTTGAACTTGCCAGAGTCAACCTTTGACAAAGCGAAGTCCGCCCACCTAGATCTGAGCAGTGGGGTTAACTTACCAATGATCGAGTTGACGAGCTCGGGTGATGCGAGATACTCTGGCTGGTTCAAAAGGCGAATGGCTTCCACGCAATTGCGAATACGGCATGCAAACGCATTAAGGTCTCGCGGAGACTCATAGGTGCCTAGTCTGGGTAGGGCTCTAACCTGAGAGAGGAGATGAAGTATGATGACTTCAGGTTGAGCAAACCGAGTTTCCAAGGCTTGTATTATATGCGTAGGGTCATCACCAGCAATAAGCCGGAAGGCGACAGCTTCTTTCGCGGCGCCGCTCAACGCTGCACCGAGCCTGGCTACATTCTCACTAGATGAGAAGTGCGCTTTAGATTGGTCATATGACTTTTTAAATGGTAACCAATCTGCTGCGCGACCATCAAATTTCAAAATATCACAAACCTTTGCTGAGTTCTTCTTGCCTAAGTCCGTGATCGCCTTGGCCAGCTGAATGAATGGTGTACCTACACTATCGTTATCACATTTATTTTTGTAGCATAAACAATCTTTTTTCATATTAAGGGTGCCTACGCCTAGTGTGTGTGACGTGTGTGCAGCTGGTTCCGCTGTTGTGCCCACGACGGGGAGTCCACAAGCAGGAGGTTGTTGGGCATTGTCCATACTTGTGGAGCGCTCAAATCCCTGTAATATAGCACTTTGTTTGGTTAAGTTGTCAGGATATTTTAACCAGTCCTCGACAATCGAATGACGTCCTCGGGATGAGTTACTCAATTGGCGTGGTAACGCACGCGAGCGACACGAGTCGCCTGAGTGACGTGAGGAATGACGTGATAAGTGACGAGAGGAGTTGCTGGCTTCAATTGCGGCTATTTCCGCTTCTAGCTCGAGTTCAGCAACGGCACGTTCGCGCTCTGACTGTACGCGTTCGCGCTCTGCCTGTGCCCGTTCACGCTCTGCCTGTGCGCGATCGCGTTCCGCCTGAGCTTTTGCGAGCTTACGAGCATGCTCTGCTTTTGCGGCGAGAATTTGTGCCTCTTTTAAAGTGTTACTGGACTTACCTGAGCATGCACTTGTTCGTGCAGTTCTTACCGACACCATACTTCGATCGTCCTCAGATGTAGTGCGGGGTGGGGCCGGCGTTACGGGATCGCCGCTAGTAGAGGCTCCACCCTGGTGAACTCCATCCTCAGGAACGAGTTTAGACTTTTGCGAGCGGGTTATCGGCATTGCAGACTTAATTAAAATATATTTTTTACACTTTTACTTCTGACACCAATGTAATAAAACGACTGATACATGACAACTGCCTTTAATATTTTGTTTTTGCTTTTTAAGAAGGTTAGGTACATTTCAGTATAAAAGAAGTATTATATCGTAGTAAATAAAAAGGTTGGAATCAAGGCTGCTGATTGCCAACAACATACTTAGGTAAACTTTTACTACAGTATTTCAGCATTTCAACTTTTAATTTTACCATGATTTTGCTAAGGGGGATTGATTATAAACATTTTGATAAATTTTCAATTAGTACCTGTTTTAAAGTGTTTCAACACATGTTAGAATTTTAAGTTGACAATATTTCCTAGGCATCCACGCCTGTGAATGGATCACCCCAGCCACAACAACCTACTTTATCAACGACCTGTTGACCAACCCTGACCCCGAGATCGTTGCCATGAGGGACCAGTTTGAATGGCACATCTTCCCTTCCGTCAACCCTGATGGCTACGAGTACAGTCGGCATTTTGTTAGTAATTATATGGATCTTTACGCGTTAGCAGTTTAATCGCCTTCGCGGTTTGAACATTTGAAGACCTCGTTAGACTATCTGATCGGCGGATTTGTCGCAATTCAAATTTAATATATCAAAAGAAGTTCAACGTAACCAGTCTTTATAACATTTAGCCGACATTGTTTGTCGATGTATGCTAAATGCACTCGAGCAATCAAGAGAGACCCCCTAGACTGTCTTGACTTAGGTACATAGGTTATCATATCTAAGTACTATATAAATATTATTCTTTTAAAAGGACATAGGTCCAGCATTATTAGATCGGCTTTGCAGCTTTAAATTCGTAAATTTATTGTGTTACCTGCCTCCCTGTAATAGCTATATTATGCAAGACATCTGATGTGAATTATCCCTTATCGTGCTGTCTATTCGTCATAACCTGACCATATAGAGCTAACCCACGTATGCATTATACGTGCAGGACCTTGGGTGGAGGAAGACACGTTCCAAATCTCCGGTTGCTTCTTGTCACGGTGCCGACGGCAACCGCAACTGGGATTACCATTGGATGGGTAACTTCAAACTACGATTATCCTAGTTCTCTTTAATGACTAATTCCTCCAATTTCGATTTAAATAGTTCCTTTTTTTATTAGCCAAAGGCCTCCCTCGCGACTTTCCATTTAACATTTCATTAGTTTTACCGTGCTTGTCTGGCGTGTATTTTAACTCCGCTTTGGTTGCACCACTTTGTATGAGAATTCGTAAAAAGAAAGATAACTTTTTATTTACTTGAATGGTGCGACCGACATTAAATATGGATATGATCTCTATTAATTAATAATGTATAACATTTTTGTTACTATTAAAAATTACGTTCTTCTTGGAATTGTCATCTTCCTCAAGACAATTTAAATATTATTTTGATTACCAAACTCTTGAAAATGGTTACAGGAGCTAGTACATCTAACGACTATTGCAATTACTACGTCTACGCGGGCTCTAAGCCTTTTTCAGAGGTGGAGATGCGATCGATCTCTGAATATTTGTCTAATTTAAAGAACCTCACGGGATATATTGGGTTTCATAATTATGGAAAGGCGCTCCTAGTGCCGTATTCTGACTCAAAGGAGCATACAGATAATTATGATGATCTTGTAAGTATATTGCCTAATGTCGATAATTAGGCGCTTTTGGTTGATCAGATAACTACCTATTTCGGAGAATTAATGACGTGAGGTGAATGGGGGTAATTATGAGACCTAGGTTAATTTAAGACAAAAGAAATAATATGCTTAAGTTTTCAAGTAAGTATTGTAGGTATCTATCTCACGATCTAAATATGTCTTTAACAGACGCATTAAATGGTGTAATTATGTAAGTAAGATACATTAAGAAGACTCAGTTTTACTATAAACACGTAATTATAAGGAGCATAAACGGTTTTGAAGTTATATTTTTTTTAAAATAGATTAAAATCGGCAAAACATCTCTGGACTACGGGACTAAAGTAAACAAAGATAGGATGAATGGTCCAGGAACCGCTGCGGAACTTCTGTGTAAGTTGCTTACAATAAACCTCACAATCAAAGTTATCTTGTACACATACATACAAATACGCTAATAAACGATGAACGAATTTGTTTTATTGTCAATTTCGGGTCTACGAACACAAGCAAAAACCACAGCAAAAAAAAGTCGGGTTCTTCGGGTACAAAGTGTACTTTTTCCCTTTTTCTGTTTAAGGTTCTAGGGTTGGTACCTACTACCTTAAAGCGTACTACAGTATGCGTACGCATACGCATCCGATGTGTTTTGGCCTTAAATAAGGCCTAGGTACCTAAAACATACCGTACATTACCATAGGTATAAAGTTTCGTTTAATTTCAAGTTACTTGATTTCTTTCATAAATAAGGTCGCTACTGTATCTGCCGCCGTTGCATACCGGTGAGTTACCCGCAAATGACAGTATGGATCGACGCGGATGTTAGCTGCGGGTGAACCGCGAACAAAATTATTCACATGATTGACTACTTCTCAATCATGTGAATAATTTCAATATTAAAAGCAACCAACGAGTGACGATTCAATCGCGACGCGTGGTTCGCCCGTGACTGCGGGTCACTCGCAAGTGAGTAATCAATTTACTTGTCTTTATTTCAGACGCAGCTTCAGGTGTTAGCATGGACTGGGTGAAGAAAACCCTAAGAACCCCAATCACGTTCATTTACGAACTTAGAGGACCTGGCTTCTGGCCTCCTACTTCGATGATCGTCGAGCACGGAAAGGAGGTCACACAGATGATGCTGGGATTGGTGAAGGAAGCGCATAATTTAGGATATTTTTAAGTACACATATCCTTTGTGTAATGTTTTTCTTTTTGTAAGGATGTGTAAGTACACAACCAGTAACCAAGATGTTAATAAATAAATTGTGTTATAATGTGCTCAAATATAAAAATAGTAAGGCAGTTTTTTTTTATTTGTTCTGTTCAAATTTACACAGGCATCTTCAGTTTTTTTTTTATAATACAATAATTGTTAATTACTTTCTTACATTTGGCCTTCCCCTCCTTTCTCTCCGACGGGCATGTATAAGGCGACTGATGAGTGTGAATAAAGAAAGCTTTTGGCTAGCTACACTTTGCGATATACAGGGTGACCCGTCGATTGACGTCCAAAAGGAAAATTTGGATTCCTCGTGTCATGGGATATCCGAATCACCCCCATGTATGTTTCGCGATTTTTTACAATTACCGAGTTATGACGTGTTTTCTGATTTTTTGACATTTTTCAACCAACCCTAAAAAGGTTCGTAGAAAAAAAGTACAACACTTTTTCATACTTTTATTTTTGAATCAGATGCTTCATGACCCGTAGTTTTATGCATAAAATATTCAGCTTCGTAACTTTAATAAAAGTTAGGGAAATGTAGGTTGGAAGAGGAAAAATAATCGAAATCTTCAAACTAAAATTAAGAACTTAAATAGACGACTTTAAGGATTCTAAGCTAGCTTAAAAAAAAATTGCCAAAAAAGAAACAACTTCAAAACGGAAACTAAAAAGTATGAAATAAATTTACTTCTACAGAAAATTTCGAGTTTATAAGTGATTAAAAGAAACATAAACAATTAAATAATTATGCCTTTAAAATTGTTGAAGATTATATTGAAGATTTATATATATATATATAGAGAGAGAGAACTCCTCCTTTTTTGAAGTCGTTTAAAAATGCTCTCAGCTTTCATAATCATCAAAGAAAATGAGTACTTAATGGGGCTACTTTTGCTAGAATCAGCCTTTAAATAGTGCAAGGTGGAAAAATCTTAGAATTGGACGGTTGAGTATTTTTCTTTCTTTCATATTTTACGATCACCAAAACCTGAGTAGATTTGAATACAATGTTATTTTACCGAAGAGTACTAAAAAAGAGCCAAGATTGACACATTTGGGGGTTTTGGAGCACCTGTAAGAGATGAGTTACACCTTAAGAAAATTATGCATCATTTCTATGGGGTTGCACAAAGAAACGGCCTTGAAACAGCACGACTGTTGGATTCTTTAGTGACCCGGATACATTGCTCTCGAGTGTGGTAGACACCAGTGGCGGTGCGTCCATACAAGCCCAAAAGCCGGGCTTGCCTGACAAAAATATCACATCACCCAATACAAATTCATTTCACAATTTACTCTTATAAAATATACAAAAATTTTATATTTACGACGCGAAGCCAAAAAACAACCAAAATCCGTGCATTTATAACCGCCAAAAAACTCAAGCATCTATGAACATGCTACAAGTACAGCCCCGACGAAGTACGATTACGTCTATATTCTGTTTCGCTCGCACTCATTTGCTTCTTATGTGGCTTGCTGTTGTACTACTCTAATGTATGCGAAATTACCTAAAAGCCATCGTAATTTTTTCGGCTAATGTCATTAGTTTGTATGAAAACTTAAGTTGGGTTTGCCTATGAGCATAGTTATCTGCGGGACGAATTTAGCCAATCAAAACGCGTTGTGTTATGCGACTCGTTCACTCGTTCGCGTCACGGACGGACTATATGACCAACTTCAAGTTATTTATCAGTGGCCGGCCGGTTGTTGATTTTTTTTGTGTTTATGAAAAGTTTTGCTCGTTTCATAGATTTATTGTAATAAATTGACTTTCTTTATGAAAATGAGCAGTGATAGTGAGGCCGTGGTGCCTTGTGAAGGTTTGAAATGTGTTAATAACTTTGATCAACGACGCATAAGTGAATTCATTGACTTTTATGAAAAGTAGCAGCTCATCGTTTTGAAAAAGCCCACCCCGGATTTAAATATTTCGTTTTTCAGTAATTCACCAACTTTTTACGATAACGTAATTAAATCTCCTCACTTTCTTTCATATGTGGTTTTCGTGCATTTCAAACCAGCGCAAAAGTGATATCTATTCATCCGCACAATCAAACAACGGCTTTTGTCAATGACTTGTATTTGATTCTGTCTAGAGTTAGTATACTTTTCGTGTGCTTTGATATATCTACTCAACGTAATCGTATTTCCGAACATACTATGTGCTAAAAGAAGAAAGGGCAAATGTTGAAACCGAAACTCGGTAGGTAGGTACGAAAACACTTTTTTACAATCGGCTACGAAGTCCAGAAAAAAAAGTTCATTTTAGGATCACTGGCTTGCCCTGTCCTTAGGTCCTAGGCACGCCACTGGTAGACACCTACTTGTACCTAGGGAGCCACCGGAATAGCGGTTCAAACGCTTAAATAACTTCGATCAACCGCTAGAGCGCAAAAAACCACCCGGTTCCGTATAAAACTGGTGAACCGGCGAACCGCAACCGCAGTGTGAGAAAACCCGGTGTGAGATCGCTCTATCAATAGTTATGCTTTATCTGTATCAAACAATTTATTATGACTGAGGCTTGCTGAAGTAGGTAAGGTATGCACTTACATAAAGTTAAAACATTATCTAAGTAATTTAACACAGCTAGCAATATAATATATATAAGTAGGACGGTTTTAGAACCTCATTTAAGAGTTGAATATCTTAGACTCCACTAACAAGTTGAAAGCAAGAATGGATTCACTTGTAAAGATTTCCCTCGCATTTTTAGTAATACACGGCTCTCATTCCGCCACTGTAGGCGAATATAAATCTTATGAAAATTATAAAGTGTTCACAATTCCTAATCGCGATGGAGCAAGAACTTTAATAGAGAGAATGGTGGAGTTGGACGTGAGTAAATCGGCTTTATATTGTTTTACATTTTTATAAATAAGTCCCTAGTTTTTTAACGTAATCCTGTCTACTTTTTTTTTCAATCTTTCTACTATCTTTATTTTTTTATGATTTTTAATACCTACCTACAGCATTCATTGGTATATATGGGAAATATGACCGATTTTCAAATGTTGGTGGACCCGAATTTGGTTTCGCAGTTCACATCATTGGCTAGTGAAATAAATATTAATCCTAAGCTCAATATCGATGATTTTTCAGAGTGAGTATGTTTATTTGCTTGTTTTGATCCCTACAGCAATTTTGCAGCTAAAAATATATTTCAGTTTCAACAGAAAAATTAAATACTTTCATACGCATAAAAAAAATGCTTAGAAAATTTAATTGTACACGGATACGACATAAGATATATTAAAGTGGTGATTGATTATTTTAGAATTCTCGCAGAGGAAAGAAAGGTTCCTTTAGGTAGCCGCTTCACGAAGTTTTCGTGGGACGCCTACTACGACATTGACGACGTGAGTTCTGATTCAAAAGTAATTAAAAGGTTCTTCAAGCAATTGCTTGAAATTAATTAATTAGTCATTTTTAGATTTATGAGTATTTAAGAACAATGAACGAGCAATACAGCAGCTCCACAGAGCTCATTGTCGCCGGGCGTTCGTATGAAGGCAGGGAAATTCAAGGACTGAAAATCAACTTTCCCAATGGATATATTGACAAACCTATCATGTTTATTGAATCAGGTATGTTAGGTGTCAGGTAATTACTACCTACTTAGGTTCTATTTGTGACAGCACAGAATCCAACGCTCGCAGCTTCATCAAAATGTTATACGGCGGGAATGGTTTCAGGTAATGGTAATAACTATATACTTAGGTAAACTTTTACTATAGTATTTAAGCATTTCAACTATTAATTTTATTATGATTTTGCTAAGGGGGATTGATTATAAACATTTTGATAAATTTCCAATAAGCAATTTAAAGTGTTTCAATACAATTACAATTATAAGGCACAGTATCCACGACGCTTCATTTACTGCATGCATGTCGCATCGCAGCCGCGTCGCATCTAAATCGCAAATGCCATACGACATTTTTTGCGACCCATACATTGTTTCATACTTCACGTGAAGCAAATGCGACGGGTCTATGTCCACGGCATCGCACGTTTATGGCATTTGCTATCCGTCGCATGAAGCATTTGCTGCATGCGCGCATGCGTACAAAATTACACATCTGTGTCGCGTGGCAACATGTCAACAACATGTTGTAGGTAGACGTCAAGTAGACATTTTCAAGTCCATAGATAATAATCGATTATTAAGACCCGGCGGCGTAAACCTGATACCTATGCAGATATTTCCGGCGGGTTACACACCGGTTTACCGGCAGGATAAATACAGACAAACGAACTTCAAAGGTACTTAAGCGAACAATTTAAAAAAAATATATATTATATTATTAGTGCATTTATATTATATTATTAGTCCACGCCTTCTTTTGAGACCAATCACAATAAGTTTCATTTCTGAGCAACGAGTTTATTTTTTGGCTCAGTGCATTGTCCTTTAATCGCTACAAAGTTTTTTTTTGTAACAAAGTAGTTATTCACCCAATAAGTTTTGGCATGTATTGATTGCGGCGGCTAATTAATCAGATGTTACGGTTTCAAAAAGTTTTTGATTAAATCGGTAACCGTTTATACCGGTTAACGTGTGTTTTCTGATCACTGTTTTGACATTATCACTTTTATCCTATTCTTATTTAAAGCACTTCGTCGTTTATTTATTATTCTTTCTTTTCTGTGTAATACCATGACCGTAATTGAGTAAATACTTTTGTTCGCGATAGTATTTTAGAACAAATGTCATACGTCAGACCTAAAAATCGTCTAATGCGCAGCTTGACAACCAGCGCGTAGAGGAATAATAGACGTCATACTGCTGACGGATCCGGTATCCGTATCAGGGTTTATTTTGATCAATCAGATTGGGAAACTGATCCTGGGCGCGCGTACACACTGTTCTTACTTTTTCATCCGGTTTCCGTCCGGAAAAAATAAGAACAGTGTGAGACTTGTCGAACATTTTGTATGCACGCGAAGCATTCAGGTTTCCGAATCTAAAACCCTGATCCGGAATCAGCATGTATGCACCCAGATTAAAACTCATGTATAAAAAAAATTGGTCCTTTTTGGTCTCATTCCATGCAAACAATTTGAGAAGTCGAGTTTTCTTTGGCCATTTCATACTACAAGAAGTGAAAACGGTTATGACAACCTGTCATTTCAATTTTATAGTATTATTCTTAGTTGTCAGATTGAATTGTTTATTATTGTTGATGATAGATTGATTGAAAAATATTGATATTGAATTAAATTGCATTATAACGTGGCTGTAGAAAACTTTAGGCTAATAAAGTAGTAAGATATTATGTGCTTTTGTGAAGTAAAAGAGTGCTAATCCCACAGTTCGAGGAAATACAATGGAAAATAAACAATGAATATTTCATGGGTAATTGTACAGAGATATCTATAATTATTGTAGTAATATTAATGGTAGATGTAAGAACAAATAGTACCCTTTGACCATTGACTTAAATGCTATAAGTATTTGCTGTATTTGTAACGATTTTTCGGATAAACAAAATTGGCAATTTTAGGTTACTAGTGATATCAAAATTGTTATCGATAATCATATCGACAATGTTGCAGATTTCATAATGATGATCAAAAATGATGATCAGGCCCAACTGGAATCGATCAAAACATATTCAGACGCCTCAACGATAATGCAATGCCGTTACTTACCTTAACATACATCTAGCTTCTTCGTGGTATGTATTAAATTATGTAGTCGCATTTATTCCATCTGATATATTATTCAATGTTTTTATTTGGTTTAATTCTATTAATCTTTTGCATGACTATTTCAGGAACCGGTGGTAGAATATAAACCTCAAATAATTTGAAAAGAAAACTTACTGGGCAAGAAATGGAGGGTTCAAAAGAAAGTATTGGAGAAAAAAGTACAAAAATTTAGAAACTACCTACCTAATAAAGTACCTATCCAAGACTGATTTAGCATTTGATTTTATTTATAACTAGTGGCCCGGGCAGATTTCCTGCCTTAATGAATTTTTTTACCTTCTTTGAGCTTGTAAAAATGTAACAGTGGAAGGATTAGCTAGATCGGTTCAGCTTCAGCCGTTCTCAAGTTTTAGCGAGACAAACGTTTTGGAATAGGTATCCATTTTTACTAATATAGATTTCACTAGAAATTAGATATGTTCTTAGACAAGATTAATGATAATAATTTTCAGAAATTTGCGTATTTTTATTAATACTGACATATAATCGTTAATGCAGGGAATCCGGGCTCTCTACCCAAATGTCCAGCCAAATTAGATTTTTACAATATATTTGGTGATGTGATGTCCAAAGAAAGCCGCTAGGACCGGTCACTGTAGAGATATTTTTTCGAACACATAGGGTTCGCTCACTTTATCTGCGTTTTCGTTCGCATTTCACTCGTGCGAATACGTACGAACGATCTGCTATCGATGTGCAATCGATATAGTACTTCTAAGGTCGGGATTATTAGTGCGTGTTCGTACGTATACGCACGAGTGAAATTCGTACGAAAACGCAGCCAAAGTGAGCGGGCCCTTAAGAACATATATTCTAATTGCTTTTTCGATGATCGACATCCACAAAAATCGATAATCAGCACAACACTAGCCAAATACGAACTTGTGACAACCATCTACATGACAAAACGACGACACTGTAATACGTTGCTGTAACGTAGATATGTCTCTTTCTAGCGCACTGGTTACATCGTAAGTAAAAGAAAATAGAAATATGCATCTCACTTGCTATTTTCACGAGTCATACCACTGATGTTATAGACTAGGAGCCTGAGGGTGCCAGAGCTACCTTAAATTCGGAAAGCTGAAAGTTCTACCATGTGTACACCCAACATAGGGTTTGACAATGTATTATTTTTTAACACCTTATTTTTATTCTTTAATATGAAACTTTATTCAATTTTCAATAATCCCTATTTTTAAAATGTTTAAATGGCTTCTTTCAGTATGAAATAAATAAATTAAGATGTTCTCATTCTAAAAAGTCGTAAGTCCATTAGTCTCGTCCGACTTGTACGTGTACACGTGGAAGAACGTTCAGGTTTCTGAATTTAAAGTAGGCCTGGCACCCGCGGGCTCCTAGTCTATCAAGCATCGCAATTACGATACGCGTGGACGGACCTCATGCAGGAAATGCTGTACGTGTAGCAATTGTCACATGCGACAATGTAGCAAATGCTATACAATGGACATTAACCCTAAGTTGACAATATTTCCTAGGCATCCACGCCCGTGAATGGATCACCCCAGCCACAACAACGTACTTCATCAACGAGCTGGTGACCAACCCTGACCCCGAGATCGTTGCCATGAGGGACCAGTTTGAATGGCACATCTTCCCTTCTGTCAACCCTGATGGCTACCAGTACAGTCGGCATTTTGTTAGTAATTATATGGATCTTTACGCATTAGCAGTTTAATCAATTTGAACATTTGAAGACCTTGTTACTATCATAATAATAAAACAATCTGATCGGCGGATTTGTCGCATTTCAAATTGAATGTCAAAAGAAGTTCAAAGTAACCAGCTCCAGTCTTTATAACATTTCTCTCTTCTTGCCCATATATGTCCCCGCCGAGGAGCACGGGCCTACTCTCATAAAGAGAGTGATTAGGCCGTAATCCACCACGCATGCTAAGTGCGGGTTGGTGGATTTCACATACACCTTCGAATTTATTCTCTGGTGTATGCAGGTTTCCTCACGATAACATTTAACTGACTTTATTTGTCTTTTATTTGTATAATAAATGCACTCGATCATTCAAGAGACTTCTTCTAGACTCACATAGCTTATAATCTTATCTAAGTACTTAAACTATTACTCTTTGAAAAGGGCATAGACCCAGCAGCAGCGTCAGATTGGCTTAGAAGGGATTTTTCGTGTTACCTGCCTACCTTTAGAAGCTGTATTATGCAAGATAATATCTAAGGTAAACTATCGCCCATTGCGCTGACCATCCATGAGATTTATCCCACGTATGCATTTTGTGTGCAGGACCGCATGTGGAGGAAGACACGTTCCAAATCTCCGGGTACTTCTTGTTACGGCGCCGACCCCAACCGCAACTGGGATTACCATTGGAGAGGTAACTTTAAACTACTACTATCTTAGTTCCCTTTAATGACTAATTCCACTCATTTCGCCTTAAATAGTTCTTTACTCTTAATCGTAATTAAAAGCGTCTCGTGTTTATTAACTTCGCTTTAGTTTCATATGACTTTTTTAAGAATTAGTACAAAGAAAGTTAATTCGTTAGTAGAACCACGTAGATAGTTATACGAAATAACTTTTGAGTTACTTGAAAGGTGCAGTCGGGTGTTAATAGTGTGATTTTGGATATGATGTCTATTAAAGTATAGTATAACTTACATTTACGCAAATTTTTAATTAAAAAAAAGACGTGTGGCACTCGGTGACTGCCGCGGTAAAGCTATTGCATAGCATTTTGTATCAACTTATGCAATTATAATTATTTATTTATTTTATTTATATGCAGTATTTCTTTTTCTTTGATATTAATTCAAGTTACACTTTTTAAAATATTTGACTCATAATATATGACTCATTCAAAATTATTCGAGCAAATGATTTGTAGTTAATGTGAGAGTTGGTGCACTTCGGGTTGATATCCCCTTTCCGTTACATGCTGTATAACAGAAACCATCAAACCAAGCACGTGTACTATTCAGTACCTTTGTTTTTGGTGCATAGATAATGCACATGAATGCCGCGCAGAGAAAGTATATATGACGAGAGAAAGTATATATGACGTATAAATGACGCGCCTGCAAAATGTGCCGGCGCCGAGTCCTTTGACGATGCCGCCGCCGCGCGCCCGCGCCTGTTTGTTTCCGTACGGCGAGGCGCGCCACCAGGCGCTCATTTTAATATCAAAAATTTAGGTTATCTTTATAGCAGTATTATATTTTCAATTCAAAATTAATACTGCATTTGTGAATAGTGAAAGAAAATGAGTGAGTACTCTATATACATACATTTTAACATTTTATACACAAATTTTACAAGTACAGCTATTCACTGTTGTACATAAATACCTATACACCTATATACTTTCTCATAAACAGCTGCTTATACAGGGTGTGTCGTAAATAGTGGTCCATAGTAAAGGAGTCGATACACTGTGTTCTTAGGTATCACAAACCGGGATTTTAATAATTTTAAAAACAAAGGGTTTCAAAATAATAATAATAATATTTTTTTAAAAAAAATATTATTATTATTATTTTAACAAAGGGTTTCAAAATAATAATAAAAAAAAAAAATAAATAAAAAAAAATAAAAAAAAAAAATTTATTAAAATCCCGGTTTGTGATACCTAAGAACACAGTGTATCGACTCCTTTACTATGGACCACTATTTACGACACACCCTGTATATTCATCCGATTTCGGAGCAGCTGAGAAGCACCCGCTGCAGAGATGAGTTCTACTCCGCAGTCGCACGGTACAATAAATCAAATCCCAAGAACAAGCTTGGATCAACAATCATTGGCTTCTCCTGCGCTAACGTACCTATCTACGTATCTGAACATCTATCTCCAACCAACAAGGAACTCCATGCTGCCGCTCGTCTCAAAGCTAAAGACTTAGCTTATAAATTCGTATGGATTCGCAATGGTCGCATCTTCATGCGTAAAAGTGAAACTTCTGCTTTTATACATATTAAAAATAAAAACGTTTTGGAATCCTTACTTTAAATAAGTTTCATATAAGCATATTTTTTTAAGTTTTAAATTTATAATTTTCTAAACGAACTATTTTATGTTATTTCTTAATTTCAATTATGGATACTGTGTCTATATATTACCAAAATATTAGAGGTATGAAAACTAAAAATATTGACATTTATAATTCAATATTTCTTAATAATTATGATATTATTTGTTTATGTGAAACATGGCTCGATGACTCTATAGAATCGTCAGAATTATTTAATGAAAGTTATATTGTGTATCGCTTTGATCGCGCTTCTGAATTTAAGAATAAATATAAGAAGTCACACGGTGGTGGTGTCTTGATTGCAGTCAAAAAATCTCTTCCGCACGTTGAAAGGCTAGATTGGAAAACCTCTGTAGAAGACATTTGGATTACTATACACCTAAAAAATATTAGTTTAAATATTTGTACCGTATACTTGCCCTCATATTTAACAATCGAAGATTTTTCATTATTTTTAGATAACTGTGAAAACATTTTATTATCATCTTCCGGTGAAACTATAATCCTAGGTGACTTCAATTTGCCTGAATTTGATTGGACACTCGACTTTTCCAGCGATACTTCATCTAATTGTAAACATAGAGCAATACTTGACTTTCTAGCCAGAACTGAACTTTCACAAATAAATAATATTTTAAATTGCAATAACAGAATGTTAGATTTAATACTTGTCTGTCCTACTGTTTCTTGTTCGATCAGTGAAGCTCACTCCATCTGTCGTCCTGATAGTCATCACCCCCCGATTGAACTTATCTTAAAATATTGCCGGAATCCTCCGCTAAAACACAATAATTCTATTAAGTACAACTTTCATAAAACAGATTTTACATCTTGTAACTCCACGCTCTCTGACATATGTTGGGAAGACTACAATCACCTTACATGTGATGATTTCCTTCAACTTTTTTATAATAAACTCTGGAAAATTATTGAACAATTTACACCTAAATCTAAATCAAATAAACACTTTCCTTTTTGGTTTACTCAACCTCTTATAAAAACTATAAAAGCAAAGGATAAATACCATGCCAAATTTAAAAAATACAATAATCCCCGCGATTTTGATACTTTTTCTATGCTGAGGTCTCGCGCCAAAAATATGTTTGACACTTGTTTTAAAAATTACATGGTTTCAATAGAAGACAATCTTAAAACAGATATAAAGTCATTCTGGAAATATGCAAAAAGCAAAAGATCAAGTAACCAACTACCATGTCAAATGTTCCTAGACTCTAATACAGCCAATAACGGCTTTGACATATCCAATTTATTTGCCCAATATTTTGCTTCAGTTTACGACTCTCCTTCTAATAATAACTCCTATCAACCTGATTTTCCTGAATCTAGTTTCTCTTTATCATCTATTCATATTAATGATGCTGAAATTTTAAAAGCCTTAAACTCATTAGATTGCCAAAAGGGCCCAGGCCTTGATGGGATCCCACCGATCTTTATAAAAAACTGTAGAAACTCATTGATTAAGCCCTTAAATATAATTTTCAATAAAAGCCTAAGTGTAGGCTATTTTCCTGAACTCTGGAAATTAGCTAAATTAGTACCTATTTACAAATCAGGAAATCGAATGGATATTAAAAACTATAGGCCTATCAGCATCCTTAGCTGCTTTAGTAAAATATTTGAAAGTCTCATCTATAAACATCTATATTTCCACTTTAAACAAATACTAAGCCCCAACCAACATGGTTTCGTTTCAGGTCGCTGTACTACTTCTAATCTTCTAACTTATATTAATGATTTACATTCAGGTTTTGATAAACGCACTCAAATTGACTCCATATATACAGATTTTTCTAAAGCGTTTGATAAGGTGGATCATTCCATTCTCTGTAAAAAAGCTAATCACCTTGGCATTCACGGATCTCTTCTTCGTTGGCTAACTTCATACCTTTCGAATCGCACTCAGCTTGTCACTTTATGCGGATTTGAATCTGTACCTATCTGTCCCACTTCTGGGGTCCCTCAAGGATCCACTTTAGGACCCCTCCTCTTCATTATTTTCGTAAATGACCTACTTAATTCTATTTCTTCAAAATGCCTTGCTTATGCTGATGACATAAAAATATACTCTGAAATTAATACTCAACATGATTGTGTCTTGTTGCAAAATGACCTTTATAAACTCTATCAATGGTGTTTATCAAATAATATGTCATTAAACGTAAATAAGTGCTACTCTATAACATTTACTAGAAACAAATCTCCTATACTATTTTCTTATTCTATCAACAATATTCTTTTAAATCGTAAACAGTCTATAAAGGATCTTGGGGTTTGGTTTGATTCCACTTTATCATTCAATCAGCAATATAATCATATGATATTAAAAGCTAATAAATTAATAGGCTTCATTTTCAGAACTATAAAACCATTTAAAAAACCAAATAGTGTCCTCATTCTTTACTCATCTCTAGTTCGAAGCATTCTAGAATACTGCTCTATAATTTGGTCTCCTTTCTATCATACTCACATAGATAGAATTGAAGCTATCCAACGTAGATTTCTGCGCAATTTGAGTACTAAATTTAAACTTAGAAGAAAACTACCAACATACGAAGCTAGACTAGAATATTTCAAAGTGCGGTCGCTTGAAGCTAGGCGTATCACTAATGATCTCTCTATATTACATAAAATTGTTAATGGGAAATGGGATACAGAAGATTTATTGAGCCATGTTCAGTTTCATTATGGAGGTAGTAACCGAACCCAACAACTTTTCCATATTCCAGGTTGTAACAATAATGTATCACATAACAATCCTTTATATCGAATGTGTAGAGTCCACAATAGAAATAGTAAATCTTTAGATATTTTTGCCCAATCTTCACACTGTTATTTAATATCTGCATCTAAATAGTACCTTTATAAGTAGTTCCTAATTTGTTTGTTTATTTGTAAAATTCTAATTTTGTTATTTCAGTATTAATGTACCCGTTACTGTAGCATTTTCTATCGAATGTTGTGCGTAACCGTCATCGGTCTACAGCCTCAAATCTATAATATTTTAATTTATATAAAGTGTATGAATAAGACTGTAAACTGTGGTTGTGCCATAATAAATAAAATAAAATAAAAATTCGTGCGAGTTTCGTAGAGTCGTACAATACGTCTAATCGCACGCACACAACGCCGTGTCGAAGGCACCGGGTTAACCAAAGAAGCGTGGCGGAGGGGCGCGGCGGAAGTCTTGTGACTCGCCCCGCGCGTCAAGCGGCGCCGCCAAGCAGCGCGGGCGAAATTACGGTAAATTGGACTCTATTCCTAATACTCATAAGAGTTTTCTTCACAAGACGCTTCCGTCGCGCCCCTCCGCCACGCTTCTTAGATCAAAACCGTGCCGAAGACTGCCAAACTGAAACGACGGACGATGCACGGCCTTCAAGTTACGTAGTAACTATTAAGTAATCTGTGCTTCAAGCCACACCTCCATGCCCGTCGGAGTGGGGAGCGTGAGGTTTTTTCGTTACGGCATTTCTGGATTCGGTCCCCGCGCTCAAGGCCCGCGATAGAAGCTATGCAATAGCTTAAAAAAATTAAATTAAAAATTTAAAAAACCCCCGACTATAAAAAGTTACAAATAAAATAAGTAGTCTTTTTTATCAACTGAACATCGCTTAATATTTCATACAAATTGACAACGTTCATACAAACTTCATTTCGTCGGGGTAGCGCATTCTATATTCCTTATGAATATTTTAAATTATACTTATCAATTCAATTAAAACATTTCACAGGTATTTTTTAAATTTTGACATCACATTATGATTATTTGTGATTGGTATCGTTTGCGTTGCGTACCTACTACGTAGCTATTTGGCGGTCCCCCGACAAAATGAAGTTTGTATGAAAGTTGTCAATTTGTATGAAATATTAAGCGATGTTCAGTTGATAAAAGACTACTTATTTTATTTGTTACTTTTTATAGTCGGGGGTTTTTTAAATTTTTAATTTAATTTTTATTTCAAAGTTTTTAAACTTTTATCTATACTTCTATATCTATATCTATACTAATATTATAAAGAGGAAAGATTTGTACCTATTTTTGTATGTTTGTGTGTTTGTATGTTTGTATGTTTGTAATGAATAGGCTCCGAAACTACTGGACCGATTTCAAAAATTCTTTCACCTTTGGAAAGCTACATTCTTCCTGAGTAACATAGGCTATATAAAAATGTCAAAATATTTAGGGTTCCGTGTCAAATATTCGATAATGTAATCCAAGTTATGCAAAACGTACAAAAAAAATATCACAATATCGCGTTTGCTGAGAAAACTATTGATATTAGAGCAAAGTGATTTTCATTTTTAATTTCATCTATATGGGTATCAAATGAAAGAGCTTGACGAGTAGAACACAGCGAAATTTTCAAAATTTAAATTCAAGATGGCGGCTGCAACAAAATGGCGGAAAAACTTTTTTAGTTTTCAATACAATCAATATGGGTATCAAATGAAAGAGCTTGACGAGTAGAATACAGCGAAATTTTCAAAATTTAAATTCAAGATGGCGGCTGCAACAAAATGGCGGAAAAACTTTTTTAGTTTTCAATACAATCAATATGAGTATCAAATGAAAGGGCTTGACGAGTAGAACACAGCGGATTTTTCAAAATTTAAATTCAAGATGGCGGCCGCAACAAAATGGCGGAAAAACTTTTTTAGTTTTCAATACAATCAATATGGGTGTCAAATGAAAGGGCTTCACGAGTAGAATACAGCGGACTTTTCAAAATTTAAATTAAAGATGGCCGCCGCAACAAAATGGCGGAAAAACTTTTACTGTTTTCAATCCTATTAATATGGGTACCAAATGAAAGGGCTTGACAAATAAAATACAGTGCCCTATTCAAAATCTAAATTCAAGATGGCTGCTGCCCCCATCTATTTATTGGAACGTATAGAGAAATGAACAGTGGAGGGCGAAGCCCTCCCCCCTTTTAAAAGAAATTACAGAGAAGAGACGAGCAGGGGGCGAAGCCCCCCATTCATTTATTGGAACGTACAGATAAATTAACTGCGGAGGGCGAAGCCCTCCCCTCTATCAAAATAAATTAAAGAGAAGAGACGAGCAGGGGGCGAAGCCCCCCATCTATTTATTGGAACGTATAGAGAAATGAACAGTGGAGGGAGAAGCCCTCCCCCCTTTTAAAAGAAATTACAGAGAAGAGACGAGCAGGGGGCGAAGCCCCCCTTTCATTTGTTGGAACGTACAGAAAAATGAGCTGCGAAGGGCGAAGCCCTCCCCTCTTTTAAAATAAATTACAGAGAAGAGACGAGCAGAGGGCGAAGCCCCCCATCCATTTATTGGCACGTACAGATAAATTAACTGCGGAGGGCGAAGCCTTCCCCTCTATCAACAGAAATTAAAGAGAAGAGACGAGCAGGGGGCGAAGCCCCCCATCTATTTATTGGAACGTATAGAGAAATGAACAGTGGAGGGTGAAGCCCTCCCCCCTTTTAAAAGAAATTACAGAGAAGAGACGAGCAGGGAGCGAAGCCCCCCATCCATTTATTGGAACGTAGAGAGAAATGAACGGTGGAGGGCGAAGCCCTCACATCTATTAAAAGAAAGTACAGAGAAGCGACGAGCGGAGAGTGAAGCTTCTCATCCAATCTAACGTCTTTTTACTGAATCTTCCTATAATGGATATTTTTCGTTATACTTTTCGCTGTAATTTTCATTAATGAATGAATCAATGAATCATCATCAATTAATATTTCAACTCCTCTTTTTTTGTAGGTACATTTTCGTAATGTATAGGGAGCCGTCGCCCCCCTCACTTCATTTCTCTGTACCGTTCTGTTATGCATGGGGGGCTTCGCCCCCACTCTTCTGTTTTCTGTCATTTTCATAAATGAATGGAGGGCTTCGCTTCCCTCATTTTTTTCTCTGCAAGTTTCCGTAAAAGACGGGGAGCGTCTCCACCGGACATCGATTCTCATTATATTTCTGTCATGGATATCTGTCCTGACTTTACCCCCTCATTTATTTTATCTGTAGTTTTCCGTCATGGTAACTTTTCGTAATGGATGGGGAGCTTCGCCCCCGCACATCGTGTCTCAGTATATTTCTGATATGGATGGGGGGCTTCGCCCCCTCACTTATTTTCTCTGTACTTTTTCATCATAACACAAGGACTTCGCCCCGCATATATTTTCTCTTGACTTTGATGTAAACTTTAAAAAGTTAATTTATGTTATAAATAACTAACCATACTCCAAATAGGTGCATAGTTTGGAATTAGTATATTTATGGTACTATACAAATACATACCGCAAACGGAGTTGCGGGCGACCGCTAGTTATAGATATAATTATTATAAGCTCCTCCTGTTGTCAACATTGCATTATATTAAGGATTAAACACTGATCAAAACGAATCCAAACACGACACATCTGCTGTTACATTTTTCAAGAATGGATCGATTGCTGAAAATTCAGGCGCCATCATCAGCTCCTCATCTGTTGCCACCATTGCATTATATTAAGAATTAAAACACTGATCAAAACGACTCCAAACACGATATATCTGCTGTTAAATTTTTCAAGAATGGATGGAGTGCTGGAAATTCTGACTCCATCGTCTGCTCCTCACTTATTGTCACCATTGCATTATATTAAGAATTAAACACTGATCAAAATGAATCCAAACACGACATATCTGCTGTTATATTGGCTCTACAACCCTACCACAGCTGACAAAAGAGCTGATAACCTTGAAATGGCTGAACCGATTTGAATATTTTATGTCTAAGAACACTCCCAGGAAAACCTGCTTTAAACTAAAAAAAACCGCATCCATTCCGTCCACGCGTTTAAGAGTTACAGTGCCACAGACAGACACACACACACACACACACTGACACACAGACAGACATCGACGTCAAACTTATAACACCCCTCTTTTGGCGTCGGGGGTTAAAAATAAAATACGGTCTTCTTCAAATTGTCATCTTCCTCAAGACAATTTGAATATTTTTTCGATTACCCAAGTTTTGAATATCGTTACAGGAGCTGGTTCATCTGACAACCCTTGCGCCGAGGATTACGCGGGCTCTAAGCCGTTTTCAGAGGTGGAGACACGATCGCTCTCCGAATATTTGTCTAATTTAAAGAACGTCACGGGATATATTGGGTTTCATTCTTATTTTCCGATGCTTCTAGTGCCGTATTCTGACTCAAAAGAGCATTGAGATAATTATGATGACCTTGTAAGTACATAATTTTATTTTCACACTTAGGTGCGACATCTAGATGCACCAAAATTCTGTAAAAAAAACTAGCCAAATCACGATGAAGCTGCTTGTCTATCTCTAAAAAAATTAAATTTAAAAATTAAAAAACCCCCGACTATAAAAAGTAACAAATAAGAAATATTTAACTTTCATACAAACTTCATTACGTCGGGGGACCGCATTTTATTTTTGTTCGAATAAATTAAATTGTACTTATCGATTCATTTAAAACATTTCACAGGTATTTTTTAAATTTTGATATCACATTATGATTATTATTTATGATAGTTACATTCGCGTACCCACCAAACTACTTAGCGGTCCCCCGACAAAATGAAGTTTGTATGAAAGTTAAATATTTCTTATTTGTTACTTTTTATAGTCGGGGGTTTTTTAATTTTTAAATTTAATTTTTATTTTGAAGTTTTTAAACTTTTATTATATAATTATCATAAGCTCCTCCTGTTGTCACCATTGCATTATATTAAGAATTAAACACTGATCAAAACGACTCCAAACACGACATCTCTGCTGTTTCATTTTTCAAGAATGGATGGAGTGCTGGAAATTCTGACTTTATCATCAGCTCTTCATCTGTTGCCTCCATTGCATTATATAAAGAATTAAACACTGATTGAAACGACTCCAAACACGATATATCTGCTGTTAAATTTTTCAAGAATGGATGGAGTGCTGGAAATTCTGACTCCATCATCAGCTCGTCATCTGTTGCCACCATTGCATTATTTTATAAAAATAAACACTGATCAAAACGACTCCAAACACGACATCTCTGCTGTTAAATTGTTCAAGAATGGATCGATTGCTGAAAATTCAGGCTCCATCATCAGCTCCACATCTGTTGCCACCATTGCATTATATTAAGAATTAAACACTGATCAAAACGACTCCAAACACGATATATCTGCCGTTAAATTTTTCAAGAATGGATGGAGTGCTGGAAATTCTGACTCCATCATCAGCTCCTTACTTATTGTCACCATTGCATTATATTAAGAATTAAACACTGATCAAAATGAATCCAAACACGACATATCTGCTGTTATATTGGCTCTACAACCCTACCACAGCTGACAAAAGAGCTGATAACCTTCAAATGGCTGAACCGATTTGAATATTTTATGTCTAAGAACACTCCCAGGAAAACTTGCTTTAAACTAAAAAAACCGCATCCAAATCCGTCCACGCGATTAAGGGCTACAGTGCCACAGACAGACACACACACACACACACACACACACACACACACACACACACACATAGACATAGACAGACATCGACGTCAAACTTATAACACCCCTCTTTTGGCGTCGGGGGTTAAAAAAAGTAATAAAGTCTTGACAAGGTGCATATTGCAATACCCAAGGTTAGGTTTAGGTTATTTTTTAACCCCCGACGCCAAAAGAGGGGTGTTATAAGTTTGCGGATGCGGTTTTTTTTAAATTAAAGCTGGTATTCCTGGGAGTGTTCTTAGACATATAATATGCAAATCGGTTAAGCCATTTCAAGGTTATCAGCTCTTTTATCCGCTGTGGTAGGGTTGTAGATCCAATATAACAGCAGATATATCGTGTTTGGATTCGTTTTGATTAGTGTTTAATTCGTAATATAATGCAATAGTGACAACAGATGGAGCTGATGCTGGAGCCAGGATTTCCAGCACTCCAACCATTCTTCAAAAAAGTAACAGCAGATATGTCGTGTTTGGATTCGTTTTGATCAGTGTTTAATTCTTAATGTAACGCAATGGTAGCAACAGGAGGAGCTGATGCTGGAGCCAGGATTTCCAGCACTCCATCCATTCTTCAAAAAAGTAACAGCAGATATGTCGTGTTTGGATTCGTTTTGATCAGTGTTTAATTCGTAATATAATGCAATGTCGACGGAGGAGCTTATAATAATTATTATAATAAAGGTTTAAAAACTTTGAAATAAAAATTAAATTAAAAATTTAAAAAACCCCCGACTATAAAAAGTAACAAATAAAATAAATATTATTTTGTCAACTGAACATCGCATTATATTTAATACAAATTGATAACTTTCATACAAACTTTATTTTGTCGGGGGACCGCTAAGTAGCTAGGTAGGTACGCAAAAATATATACCTATCATAAGTAATCTTAATGAGATATCAAAATTAAAAAAAATAATAGAATGCGGTCCCACGACGAAATAAAGTTTGTATGAAAGTTATCAATTTGTATTATATATAATGCGATGTTCAGTTGACAAAATAATATTTATTTTATTTGTTACTTTTTATAGTCGGGGGTTTTTTAAATTTTTAATTTAATTTTTTATGTTAACCCTGAATATAGGTCTGTGACAGACGAGATGAAGAGCGGGAGGGGAGGGGTAACGACTGAGTTGAGGCGTATTTATTACTTTGTCTAGTTTTGGTCGGATAATATGAATGATTCTGGATAAAGTGTTTAATTTATCACATTATCTAGATATTTTGGTTATTTTGTATACCTAATGACAAGTTATTATGTAACATAGCTAATTAATCACTTTGGCTGTCACATATATATCACGTGACTAAATGGTTTTGAAGTAATACTTTTTTTGCACATAGATTAAGATCGGTGAAACATCTCTGGACTACGGGTCTAAAGTAAACAAAGACAGGTACCATGGTCCAGGAACCGCTGCAGAACTTCTGTGTAAGTTGCTTTCAATAAACCTCACAATCAAAGTTATCTTGCACACATACATACAAAATACGATAATAAACGATGAACAAACTAGTGCTTATAATAGGACGAGTCACGTTTCAATCGCGACGCGTGGTTCACCCGTGACTGCGGGTCACTCGCAGGTGACTAATCATCTACTTGTCTTTATTTCAGACAACGTTTCAGGCTCTAGTATGGACTGGGTGAAGCAAACCCTAAGAACTCCAATCACGTTTACTTACGAACTTAGAGGACCTGGCTTCTGGCCTCCTCCTTCGACGATCACCGAGCAAGGAAATGAGGTCACGCAGATGATGCTTGGATTGGTGAAGGAAGCGCATAATTTAGGATATTTTTAATAACACATATCCTTTTTGTAATGTTTTTCTTTGTGTAAGGATGTGTCATTTCATTACACAACCAGTAACTAAGATGTTAAACAAATTGTGTTATAATGTGCTCAAAAATTAAAATAGTTACAGTTTTTTTTTTTCTTTTTTTCTGTTCTTATTTACACCGGCATCTTCAGTTATTTTTTTATATAATACAATAACTGTTAATTACTTTCTTACATTTGGCCTTCCCCTCCTTTCTCTCCGACGGGCATGTGCGACTGAAGAGTGTGGATGAAGCGAAAGAGGTGTGTTTGGATCGTAGCAAGTGGAAGGAAGTGGTCTCTACCTACCCCAACGGGAGAGAGGCGTGACGGATATTTATGTATTTACTTACTTATAATAGTTTTTATAAAAGTTTCGTAGCTTATTTTCAGCACGGCTATTCAAAATTACGTAAAATGTCTGTCAACACCACTCTTCTAGCTACACACTAACTTCAACTAAATACAAATCAATACTTTATTGAAAACGCTTTTGGCTAACTACACTTTGCGATATTTAAGTACAGTTGAAAATGAACAGAAACCAAAAATAAAAGGAAAGACTTTAACCACTGAAAATGGCTCCACTGAAAATCAGCGTTATGTCTCTGGGCAACCATTGACATGACAATATGCTGAGTGGAGACCATTTTCCAGTCCACAACTATCTTCTTTCTCATTCTTGTCTCTCTGGTTTATTTTTTGTCCTAACTTTTAATAGTTAAATTTCATTTTATTTTGTGTTTAATTTTGTTTTACGTTTAATTTTGTTATTTTGTGTTTTAATTTTGTTTTGTTCTTGTATATTTGATTAGACTGGAAATAAATATTTACTTACTTACTTACAATTGTATTTACCGATAACAGAGGACTGTGGAAAGTGCTGAATGCGGTAACTTATTTAGTAACTGAAAACATTATGATATTATCTAATAATAAAAATATCAAAATAAACAACAGAAATAAATATTTCTGAATCTATACGTACTTATAAAATAGTGATATTTTTCAAAAATATGTTTTTTTTAGTTAGTAAATGCTACGACAAATGTTTTTTGTAATCATCAAATAAAAAAGAAAATATATGCAAGTGGAGTTCCTGAAAAAAGCATTTTAAATTTTTCATTGTTGTTTATTACTTGATACGAGCGCAGAAGTAACTAAGCGAAAAACCTCCTTATTCCAAGTTATGTTAATAAAGTAGGTACCTATATTATCTTCTTACTAATAATGTGATGGGTTTATTTAATTCACTTAATACTATCCATATTGTATCTATATGTTCGCTCTTTACTTAAAATATCACTAATAGATAGGTACTTAGATCCAAATTATGCATCAGCACTTAGAAAAGTACCACTTATCAAACAACACAGGTTTATGAAAGTCATTAAAGGTGCAGTGTACAATTGTAAAAGGATCTCTTTCAGATTTATATATAAACAACTATGCTATTTAGATTTAATGTTTATCTGTTATTGTACCTATTTGAAATAAATAATATAAATAATGTCTCACTGTGTTTTCCCGTCTTTTCCAGTGTTGCCAAATTCAATATTTTTCACACTTTTTGACATGAGATTCCGTTATACTTATACTTGAAAATTTCATTTACATAGTAGACCTACTTGTCCCTAGGGAGCCACCGGAATGGCGGTTCAACCACGTAAATAACTTCGATCAACCGCTAGAGCGTAAAAAACCAAGCGGTTCCGTAAACCGCAACCGCACGCAGGTGTGAGACCGCTCTATCAATAGTTATGCATTATCTGTATCAAACAATTTATTATGACTGAGGCTTGCTAAAGTAGGTAAGGTATGCACTTACATAAAGTTAAAACATTATCTAAGTAATTTAACACAGCTAGCAATATAATATATATAAGTAGGACGGTTTTAGAACCTCATTTAAGAGTTGAATATTTTAGACTCCACTAACAAGTTGAAAGCAAGAATGGATTCACTTGTAAAGATTTTCCTCGCATTTTTAGTAATACACGGCTCTCATTCCGCCACCGTAGGCGAATATAAATCTTATGAAAATTATAAAGTGTTCACAATCCCTAATCGCGATGGAGCAAGAACTTTAATAGAGAGAATGGTGGAGTTGGACGTGAGTAAATCGGCTTTATATTGTTTTACATTTTTGTAAATAAGTCCCTCAGTTTTTTAACTAAATCTACCTGTCTACTTATTTTTCAATGTTATTACTATCTTTATTTTGTTATGATTTGTGATTTTTAATACCTACCTACTTACCTACAGCATTCATTGGTATATATAGGAAATATGACTGAAATTCTAATGTTGGTGGACCCGAATTTAGTTTCGCAGTTCACATCATTGGCTAATGAAATAAATATTAATCCTAAGCTCAATATCGATGATTTTTCACAGTGAGTATGTTTATTTGCTTGTTTTGATCCCTACAGCATATTTGCAGCTAAAAACATATTTAAGTTTCGACAGAAAAATTAAATACTTACGCTTAAAAAAAAACTTGTTTATCACAAAATGCTAAGAAAATGTAATTGTACACGGATACGACTTAAGATAAATATATTAAAGTGGTGATTGATTATTTTAGAATTATCGCAGAGGAAAGAAAGGTTCCTTTAGGTAGCCGCTTCACGAAGTTTTCGTGGGACGCCTACTACGACATTGACGACGTGAGTTCTGATTCAAAAGTATGTCAAATCAAATGTTCTTTTAGCAATTGCTTGAAATTAAAAACTTAATATTTTTTAGATTTACGAGTATTTAAGGACCATGAACGAGCAATACAGCAACTCCACAGAGCTCATTGTCGCCGGGCGTTCGTATGAAGGCAGAGAAATTCTAGGACTGAAGATCAAGTCTCCCAACGGATATATTGACAAACCTATCATGTTTATTGAATCAGGTATGTTAGGTGTCAGGTAATTACTACCTACTTAGGTTCTATTTGTGACAGCACAGAATCCAACGCTCGCAGCTTCATCAAAATGTTATACTGTTTGTTGGAATGGAATGTTTTCAGGTAATGGTAATAACTATATACTTAGGTAAACTTTTACTATAGTATTTAAGCATTTCAACTATTAATTTTATTATGATTTTGCTAAGGGGGATTGATTATAAACATTTTGATAAATTTCCAATAAGCAATTTAAAGTGTTTCAATACAATTACAATTATAAGTTGATAATATTTCCCAGGCATCCACGCCCGTGAATGGATCACCCCAGCCACAACAACGTACTTCCTCAACGAGCTGCTGACCAACCCTGACCCCGAGATCGTTGCCATGAGGGACCAGTTTGAATGGCACATCTTCCCTTCCGTTAACCCTGATGGCTACCAGTACAGTCGGGATTTTGTTAGTAATTATATGGATCTTCACGCATTAGCAGTTTAATCGCCTCCGCGGTTTAAACATTTGAAGACCTCGTTAAACTATCTGATCGGCGGATTTGTCGCATTTCAAATTAAATGTCAAAAAAAGTTCAAAGTAACCAGCTCCAGTCTTTATAACATTTAACTGACATTATTTGTCTATTATTTGTATAATAAATGCACTCGATCATTCAAGAGAGGGCCTCTCTTCTATACTCAGATAGCTTATCTTATCTAAGTACTATAACTATTACTCTTTGAAAAGGGCAAGCGTTAATCTGTTAATCTAAAGCAGCAGCGTTAGATCGGCTTAGAATGGATTTTTCGTGTTACCTGCCTACCTTTAGAAGCTGTATTATGCAAGATATCTGAGGTAAATTATCCCCTATTGCGCTGACCATCCATCATAACCTACCCATATACTTAGATTTATCCCACGTATGCATTATGTGTGCAGGACCGTGGATGGAGGAAGACACGATCCAAATCTGTGGGTACTTCTTGTTACGGTGCCGACCCCAACCGTAACTGGGATTACCATTGGAGAGGTAACTTTAAACTACAACTATCTTAGTCCATTTTAATGACTAATTCCAAAATCCGCAAACGAAGATTTCATTGTTATGACATTAATATAGAAGTAATTCAGAAGTTTTATATTTTCATTTAACAAGTATTTATTGGTCTCTTAAACATATTTTATTTCATATGTAAGGCTAGGATTCTTAGTTTTCGAGATATTTTAGTTTTTTGTTTACCGGACCCGGATTCATTGCTCTCGAGTGTAGTTCTTTACTCTTAGCCGTGATTAAAAGTGTCTCGTGTTTATTAACTTCGCTTTGGTTTCATATGAACACTAACCTCCGATTGCGCCACTTTTTTTAAGAATTAGTGAAAATAGCGTCAATTAGTTAGTAGAACCACGTAGAACGTTATACGAAATAACTTTTAAGTTACTTGAAAGGTGCAGCCGGCTGTTAATAGTGTCAATTTTGTTAATAGTTAGCTGTTAATAGTGACAATTTGAATATTATTTTGATTACCAAAGTCTTGAATTGCAGTAACGATTTACAGGACCTGGTACATCTGACGACCCTTGCAATTATCAAGTCTACGCAGGCTCTAAGCCGTTTTCAGAGGTGGAGACACGATCGCTTGCCGAATATTTGTCTAATTTAAAGAACGTCACGGGATACATTGGGTTTCATTCTTGTGTTAAGATGCTCCTAGTGCCGTATTCTGACTCAAAGGAGCATAGAGATAATTATGATGATCTTGTAAGTATATATGTCTATTTATATAAGTTTAAATGTCGACAATTACTTAGGCCCTGTTTCTTAAAGCTGAGCACAAAGCTGACAGTTCGCCTTATTTAATTGTATTTATATTTCATAAAGGATACAATTATTATGTAAAAAATCGACAGTTAAAGAGCATCCAACCTAATTGGTATAGTAAAAATGACATCGAACATATTTGTATAGAGCCTGGTATAATAAAAAAAAACGGTATCAATTACACTCAACATTCCCTAATCGAGCTAGTATGGAGAAAAAAAGTTGGCGGCCACTGATGAAACTTACGTCAATCGATAGAGAAAAATAGTATAAAACGATAGTATTTTGGACAAATGTCGAAAGTGATATACTTCCGGAGATGTAGAACTTGAAAAATGAATTATTACATGCGAACTTCGATTGACGTTAGTTTCATCAGTGGACGCCAACTTTTTTTCTAAAATTGGGATGTTGAGTGTAATTGATACCGAAATTTTTTACTATACCAATTAGGTTGGATGCTCTTTAGTCCGTTTGATTACATGGTAAGAAATCTTTCAAAAAAGTAAAAAAAATATCTTGAAAGCGATGATTTCTCTTATAGGTAATTTTTATTTAGGCTTAAATTTACCCATATCTCATAATGACCCCCCCCCTTACCCTGATTAAGTTTTTAAGTAAGTAGTGTAGGTATCTATCTCACGTGATCTAAATACGTCTTTAGCCATGCCGAGGTATTTGCCGCGCGAAGCAGCTGGGTCTTTGTGGACGTGCCTGCGAATAAAAAAAAAAAAAAAAAAAGCCGACGGCGCTCGGCTCGGCCTAGCACGCAGCGCATCCGAGGCTGAGCATGCGCCTGCCTCGGGCGAAGCACGTCCACGCAGACCGAGCCGCCGTGTGCGGTGTGCCTCTGGCGAGGCTGCTCGGTCTTCGTGGACGTGCCTTTTAACAGACGCATTGAATGAAGTTAGTAAGTAAGAAGGTATATACGTTGAGAAGACGCAGTTTTACTGTAAACGTGTAAGTAAAGAGAGGAAAAACGATTTGAAAGTTATATATATTTTTTCAAATAGATTAAAATCGGCAAAACATCTTTGGACTACGGGTCTAAAGTAAACAAAGACAGGTACGATGGTCCGGCAACCTGTCCGGAACTTCTGTGTAAGTTGCTTTCAATATTAAACGATGAATGAACTAGTGCTTATAAAAGGTATTAATCACATGATTGACCGCACCTGCCATAAATAAAAGCAACCGACGAGTCACGTTTCAATCGCGACGCGTGGTTCACCCGTAACTGCGGGTCACTCGCAGGTGACTAATCAATTTACTTGTCTTTATTTCAGATGAAGCTTCAGGCACTAGCATGGACTGGGTGAAGCAAACCCTAAGAACTCCAATCACGTTCACTTACGAACTTAGAGGACCTGGCTTCTGGCCTCCTCCTTCGACGATCACCGAGCAAGGAAAAGAGGTCACGCAGATGATGCTTGGATTGGTGAAGGAAGCGCACAATTTAGGATATTTTTAAGTACACATATCCTTTGTGTAATGTTTTTCTTTGTATTAAGATGTGTAAGTACACAACCAGTAACCAAGATGTTAATAAATAAATTGTGTTATAATGTGCTCAAATATAAAAATAGTTAGACAGTTTTTTTTTATTTGTTCTGTTCTTATTTACACAGGCATCTTCAGTTTTTTTTTTTTTTATAATACAATAATTGTTAATTACTTTCTTACATTTGGCCTTCCCCTCCTTTCTTTCCGACGGGCATGTATGAGACGACTGAAGACTGAAGAGTTTGGATGAAGCGAAAGAGGTGTGTTTGGATCGTAGCAAGTGGAAGGGAGTGGTCTCTACCTACCCCAACGGGAGAGAGGCGTGACGAATATGTATGTTAGACTATTATTAGTAAGTAAGTACCTACCTACTAATGATAGTTTTTATAAAAGTTTCGTAGCTTATTTTCAGCACGGCAATCCAAAATTACGTAAAATGTCTGTCAACACCACTCTACTAGCTACACACTAACTCCAACTAAATACAACTCAATATTTTATTAAGAAAGCTTTTGACTAGCTACACTTTGCGATATATAAGTACAGTTGAATATTAACAGAAACCGAAAATGAAAATGAAAATAAAGAGTTTAATCAATTGTAAGTATTCACCGACAATCAACGGCGGTTCCAGGGTTTCAGGGCCAGGTTCCAGGGCTTTTGGTTCCAGGGCTCTGGTGAACCACTAATTGAACATACCTAATTACTTATTTTATTTATACATTGTAAGACGCCTCTTAAAGACATGTCCGATAATTTGTGACCACCTAAACAGTACGGGCCGAAACATATTTCCGCGCTGTGAAGCCGAAACGCAAGAATCGTCAGTGGCGGCAGAGGGGTGGCGAGCGGCGCAGTCGTGTTTGAAAAAAAAACAGAATAATGTCTTCTTGATAACGAAAAAGCAATCAGTTTCCTACAAGCAATGACAGATAGGTACACGACCTATCTGCTTCATTGTCATTGCTTGTACTACTATTGTTGCTGTGCTACTATTGTTGGATAAATCCACAATCAAAAATCACCAGGAACTGGCTACCTACCATACGACAATAAAACGCTCTTTTCGCAACGATACAACGCCGTAACGCAAAGTCCCAGCTTCAAAAAAGCGCTGCCTGCGCACCACTGCCTCCACTGCCGATTTAAATAAACTAAAGCCACCGGCCCGGCGGCCTTTTTTGCTCCAAAAAGCTCGAAAATTCGGCCGGCGTTTTTGTTGCATTTTCACCATTAGCAGTTGTGATTTCGGCCTTAACACCTAGCAAGACGTATCTTCAATCGGAATCGGAACGACAAAACTTCAAGGCATTCTTGTCTAAGTTGAAAAAATAAAATTTCTTTATATGTGACCCCCTCCTGGCGCTAAAGCTGGATCCACCCTTGCCAACAATAGAGTACTGGAAAGTGCTGAATACGGTAACTTATTTGGAAACTGAAAACGTTATGATATTAATAATAAAAATATCAAAGTAAACATGAGAAATAAATATTTCTGAACCTATACTTACTTATAAAATAATGATATTTTCAAAAAATATGTTTTTTAAGTTAGTAAATGCTACGACAAATGTATTTTGTGATCATCAAATAAAAAAGAAAATTGTATACTCAAGTGGATTTTCTGAAAAAAGCATTTAAAATTTTTCATAGTTGTTTATATTACTTAATACGAGCGCAGAAGTAACAAAGCGGAAAACCTCCATAATCCAAGTTATGTTAATAAAGTAGGTAAGTACCTACATCTTCTTACTAATAAAATGATGGGTTTATTTTCATATTGTATCTATATGTTCGCTCTTTACTAAGAATATCACTAATAGATAGGTACTTAGATCCAAATTATGCATCGGCACTTAGAAAAGTACCGCTTATCAAACAACACAGGTTTATGAAAGTCATTAAAGGTGCAGTGTACAATTGTAAAAGGATCTCTTTCAGATTTATATATTAACAACTATGCTATTTAGATTTAATGTTTATCTGTTATTGTACCTATTTGAAATAAATAAAAAATTAAATTAAGAATTTAAAAAACCCCCGACTATAAAAAGTAACAAATAAGTAGTATTTAACTTTCATTCAAACTTCATTACGTCGAGGGACCGCATTCTATTTTCCTTACGAATATATTATACTTATCGATTCACAATATGATTATTTGTGATAGGTAAGTATTATGTGCGTACCCACCAAGCTACTAAGCGGTCCCCCGACAAAATGAAGTTTGTATGAAAGTTAAATACTACTTATTTGTTACTTTTTATAGTCGGGGGTTTTTTAAATTCTTAATTTAATTTTTATTTTGAAATTTTTAAACTTTTATTATATTATAATTATTATGAGTTCCTCCTGTTGTCAACATTGCATTATATTAAGAACTAGCTGTCCCGGCGAACTTCGTCCCGCCTTAGAATGAACTTTATTGTGTAGGAATAAAGTTCAAATTGACTCTACATTTTAGTAAGAAAACATTTGTATGGGAAAAAGAAAAGGTCTGTTTTAGGGCATTCCCGGCAATTATTCGAATTTTTCTCACCGTAAGAACCATCCTTGGATTTCAATGAACATTTTAAAAAAATAATTAGCGAAATCGGTCCAGCCGTTCAGGCGTGATGCCGTGACAACGGAAAACGGGCTACATTTTTATATAGATAGATTGGATACTGATTGAAACGAATCCAAACACGACATATCTGCTGTTACATTTTCAAGAACAGTGGAAATTCAGACTCCATCATCAGCTCCTCGCATGTTGTCACCATTGCACTATATTAAGAATTAAATACTGATCAAAATGAATCCAAACACGACATATCTGCATATAATATTGGATCTACAACCCTACCACAGCGACAAAAGAGCTGATGACCTTGAAATAGCTGAGCCGATTTGCATATAATATATCTAAGAACACTCCCAGGAATACCAGCTTTGAATTTAAAAAAACCGCATCCAAATCCGTCCACGCGTTTAGGAGCTACAGTGCCACAGACACACAGACACACGGACAGAGGGGTCAAACTTATAACACCCCTCTTTTGGCGCCGGGGGTTAAAAATAAATAATGTCTCACTGTGTTTTCCCGTCTTTTCCAGTGTTGTCAAATTCAATATTTTTCACACTTTTTGACATGAGATTCCGTTATACTTATACTTCAATATTTCATTTACGTAGTAGACACCTACTTGTCCCTAGGGAGCCACCGGAATGGCGGTTCCACCACGTAAATAACTTCGATCAACCGCTAGAGCGTAAAAAACCTCGCGGTTCCGTATAAAACTGGTGAACCGGCGAACCGCAACCGCACGCAAGTGTGAGACCGCTTTATCAATAGTTATGCATTATCTGTATCAAACAATTTATTATGACTGAGGCTTGCTGAAGTAGGTAAGGTATGCACTTACATAAAGTTAAAACATTATCTAAGTAATTTAACACAGCTAGCAATATAATATATATAAGTAGGACGGTTTTAGAACCTCATTTAAGAGTTGAATATCTTAGACTCCACTAACAAGTTGAAAGCAAGAATGGATTCACTTGTAAAGATTTCCCTCGCATTTTTAGTAATACACGGCTCTCATTCCGCTACTGTAGGCGAATATAAATCTTATGAAAATTATAAAGTGTTCACAATCCCTAATCGCGATGGAGCAAGAACTTTAATAGAGAGAATGGTGGAGTTGGACGTGAGTAAATCGGCTTTTTATTGTTTTACATTTTTATAAATAAGTCTTTATTTTTTTAACCCCCGACGCCAAAAGAGGGGTGTTATAAGTTTGACGCCTCTGTCCGCGTATCTGTGTGTCTGTGTGTCTGTCTGTGGCACTGTAGCTCCTAAACGCGTGGACGGATTTGGATGCGGTTTTTTTTAATTGAAAGCTGGTATTCCTGGAAGTGTTCTTAGATATATAATATGTAGATCGGTTCAGCCATTTCAAGGTCATCAGCTCTTTTGTCGGCTGGGGTAGGGTTGTAAATCCAATATAACAGCAGATGTGTCGTGTTTGGATTCATTTTGATCAGTGTTTAATTCTTAATATAATGCAATGGTGACAAAAGGCGAGGAGCTGATGATGGAGTCAGAATTTCCACCATTCTTGAAAATGTAACAGCAGATATGTCGTGTTTGGATTCGTTTTGATCAGTGTCCAATTCTTAATATAATGCAATGTTGACAACAGGAGGAACTTATAATAATTATAATATAATAAAGGTTTAAAAATTTCAAAATAAAAATTAAATTAAGAATTTAAAAAACCCCCGACTATAAAAAGTTACAAATACTTAAGTAGTATTTAACTTTCATACAAACTTAATTTTGTCGGGGGACCGGTAAGTAACTTGGTGGGTACGCAAATATAATACCTATCATAAATAATCATGTTGTGATAACAAAATTTTAAAAAATACCTGTGAAATATTTTAAATGAATCGATGAGTATAATATATTCGTAAGGAAAATAGAATGCGGTCCCTCGACATAATGAAGTTTGTATGAAAGTTAAATACTACTTATTTGTTACTTTTTATAGTCGGGGGTTTTTTAAATTCTTAATTTAATTTTTTAATACCTACCTACAGCATTCATTGGTATATATGGGAAATATGACCGATTTTGAAATGTTGGTGGACCCGAATTTAGTTTCGCAGTTCAAATCATTGGCTAATGAAATAAATATTAATCCTAAGCTCATCATTGATAATTTTTCAGAGTGAGTATGTTTATTTGCTTGTTTTGATCCCTATAGCAATTATGCAGCTAAACATATATTTAAGTTTCGACAGCAAAATTAAATACTTATCTACTTACGCTTAAAAAACAAAACTTGTTTATCACTAAATGCTAAGAAAATGTAACTGTACACGGATACGACTTTAGATAAATATATTAAAATGGTAATTGATTATTTTAGAATTATCGCAGACATAAGAAAGGTTCCTTTAGGTAGCCGCTTCAAGAAGTTTTCGTGGGACGCCTACTACGACATTGACGACGTGAGTTCTGATCCAAAAGTTAAATTAAAAGGTTCTTTTAGCAATTGCTTGAATTTAAAAATTTACTAAATTTTAGATCTACGAGTATTTAAGGACAATGCACGAGCAATACAGCAACTCTACAGAGCTCATTGTCCCCGGGCGTTCGTATGAAGGCAGAGAAATTCTAGGCCTGAAGATCAACTCTCCCAATGGACATATCGACAAACCTATCATGTTTATTGAATCAGGTATGTTAGGTCGGGTAATTACTACCTACTTAGACAAGAATCCAACGCTCGCTGCTTTATCAAAATGTTATACGGCGGAAATGGTTCCAGGTAATGATAATAACTACATACTTAGGTAAACTTTTACTACAGTATTTAAGCATTTCAACTTGTAATTTTACCATGATTTTGCTAAGGGGGATTGATTATAAACATTTTGATAAATTTTCTATATACCTGTTTTAAAGTGTTTCAACACATGTTAGAATTTTAAGTTGACAATATTTCCTAGGCATCCACGCCTGTGAATGGATCACCCCAGCCACAACAACCTACTTCATCAACGACCTGTTGACCAACCCTGACCCCGAGATCGTTGCCATGAGGGACCAGTTTGAATGGCACATCTTCCCTTCCGTCAACCCTGATGGCTACGAGTACAGTCGGCATTTTGTTAGTAATTATATGGATCTTTACGCGTTAGCAGTTTAATCGCCTTCGCGGTTTGAACATTTGAAGACCTCGTTAGACTATCTGATCGGCGGATTTGTCGCAATTCAAATTTAATATATCAAAAGAAGTTCAACGTAACCAGTCTTTATAACATTTAGCCGACATTGTTTGTCGATGTATGCTAAATGCACTCGAGCAATCAAGAGAGACCCCCTAGACTGTCTTGACTTAGGTACATAGGTTATCATATCTAAGTACTATATAAATATTATTCTTTTAAAAGGACATAGGTCCAGCATTATTAGATCGGCTTTGCAGCTTTACATTCGTAAATTTATTGTGTTACCTGCCTCCCTGTAATAGCTATATTATGCGAGACATCTGATGTGAATTATCCCTTATCGTGCTGTCTATTCGTCATAACCTGACCATATAGAGCTAACCCACGTATGCATTATACGTGCAGGACCTTGGGTGGAGGATGACACGTTCCAAATCTCCGGTTGCTTCTTGTTACGGTGCCGACGGCAACCGCAACTGGGATTACCATTGGATGGGTAACTTCAAACTACGACTATCCTAGTTCTCTTTAATGACTAATTCCTCCTATTTCGATTTAAATAGTTCCTTTTTTTTATTAGCCAAAGGCCTCCCTCGCGACTTTCCATTTAACATTTAATTAATTTTTACCGTGCTTGTCTGGCGTGTATTTTAACTCCGCTTTGGTTGCACCACTTTGTATTCGTAAAAAATTCGTAAAAAGAAAGATAACTTTTTATTTACTTGAATGGTGCGACCGACATTAAAATATGGATATGATCTCTATTAATTAATAATGTATAACATTTTTGTTACTATTAAAAATTACGTTCTTCTTGGAATTGTCATCTTCCTCAAGACAATTTAAATATTATTTTGATTACCAAACTCTTGAAAATCGTTACAGGAGCTAGTACATCTAACGACCCTTGCAATTACTACGTCTACGCGGGCTCTAAGCCGTTTTCAGAGGTGGAGATGCGATCGCTCTCCGAATATTTGTCTAATTTAAAGAACCTCACGGGATATATTGGGTTTCATAATTATGGAAAGACGCTCGTAGTGCCGTATTCTGACTCAAAGGAGCATACAGATAATTATGATGATCTTGTAAGTATATTGCCTAATGTCGATAATTAGGCGCTTTTGGTTGATCAGATAACTACCTATTTCGGAGAATTAATGACGTGGGGTGAATGGGGGTAATTATGAGACCTAGGTTAATTTAAGACAAAAGAAATAATATGCTTAAGTTTTCAAGTAAGTATTGTAGGTATCTATCTCACGATCTAAATATGTCTTTAACAGACGCATTAAATGGTGTAATTATGTAAGTAAGATACATTAAGAAGACTCAGTTTTACTATAAACACGTAATTATAAGGAGCATAAACGGTTTTGAAGTTATATTTTTTTTTAAATAGATTAAAATCGGCAAAACATCTCTGGACTACGGGACTAAAGTAAACAAAGATAGGATGAATGGTCCAGGAACCGCTGCGGAACTTCTGTGTAAGTTGCTTACAATAAACCTCACAATCAAACTTATCTTGTACACATACATACAAATACGCTAATAAACGATGAACGAATTTGTTTTATTGTCAATTTCGGGTCTACGAACACAAGCAAAAACCACAGCAAAAAAAGTCGGGTTCTTCGGGTACAAAGTGTACTTTTTCCCTTTTTCTGTTTAAGGTTCTAGGGTTGGTACCTACTACCTTAAAGCGTACTACAGTATGCGTACGCATACGCATCCGATGTGTTTTGGCCTTAAATAAGGCATAGGTACCTAAAACATACCGTACATTACCATAGGTATAAAGTTTCGTTTAATTTCAAGTTACTTGATTTCTTTCATAAATAAGGTCGCTACTGTATCTGCCGCCGTTGCATACCGGTGAGTTACCCGCAAATGACAGTATGGATCGACGCGGATGTTAGCTGCGGGTGAACCGCGAACAAAATTATTCACATGATTGACTACTTCTCAATCATGTGAATAATTTCAATATTAAAAGCAACCAACGAGTGACGATTCAATCGCGACGCGTGGTTCGCCCGTGACTGCGGGTCACTCGCAAGTGAGTAATCAATTTACTTGTCTTTATTTCAGACGCAGCTTCAGGTGTTAGCATGGACTGGGTGAAGAAAACCCTAAGAACCCCAATCACGTTCATTTACGAACTTAGAGGACCTGGCTTCTGGCCTCCTACTTCGATGATCGTCGAGCACGGAAAGGAGGTCACACAGATGATGCTGGGATTGGTGAAGGAAGCGCATAATTTAGGATATTTTTAAGTACACATATCCTTTGTGTAATGTTTTTCTTTTTGTAAGGATGTGTAAGTACACAACCAGTAACCAAGATGTTAATAAATAAATTGTGTTATAATGTGCTCAAATATAAAAATAGTAAGGCAGTTTTTTTTTATTTGTTCTGTTCAAATTTACACAGGCATCTTCAGTTTTTTTTTTATAATACAATAATTGTTAATTACTTTCTTACATTTGGCCTTCCCCTCCTTTCTCTCCGACGGGCATGTATAAGGCGACTGATGAGTGTGAATAAAGAAAGCTTTTGGCTAGCTACACTTTGCGATATACAGGGTGACTCGTCGATTGACGTCCAAAAGGAAAATTTGGATTCCTCGTGTCATGGGATATCCGAATCACCCCCATGTATGTTTCGCGATTTTTTACAATTACCGAGTTATGACGTGTTTTCTGATTTTTTGAGATTTTTCAACCAACCCTAAAAAGGTTGGTAGAAAAAAAGTACAACACTTTTTTTTACTTATTATTTTTGCATCAGATGATTCATGACCCGTACTTTTATGTATAAAATATTCAGCTTCGTAACTTTAATAAAAGTTAGGGAAATGTAGGTTGGAAGAGGAAAAATAATCGAAATCTTCAAACTAAAATTAAGAACTTAAATAGACGACTTTAAGGATTCTAAGCTAGCTTAAAAAAAATTGCCAAAAAAGAAACAACTTCAAAACGGAAACTAAAAAGTATGAAATAAATTTACTTCTACAGAAAATTTCGTGTTTATAAGTGATTAAAAGAAACATAAACAATTAAATAATTATGCCTTTAAAATTGTTGAAGATTATATTGAAGATTTATATATATATATATATAGAGAGAGAGAACTCCTCCTTTTTTGAAGTCGTTTAAAAATGCTCTCAGCTTTCATAATCATCAAAGAAAATGAGTACTTAATGGGGCTACTTTTGCTAGAATCAGCCTTTAAATAGTGCAAGGTGGAAAAATCTTAGAATTGGACGGTTGAGTATTTTTCTTTCTTTCATATTTTACGATCACCAAAACCTGAGTAGATTTGAATACAATGTTATTTTACCGAAGAGTACTAAAAAAGAGCCAAGATTGACACATTTGGGGGTTTTGGAGCACCTGTAAGAGATGAGTTACACCTTAAGAAAATTATGCATCATTTCTATGGGGTTGCACAAAGAAACGGCCTTGAAACAGCACGACTGTTGGATTCTTTAGTGACCCGGATACATTGCTCTCGAGTGTGGTAGACACCAGTGGCGGTGCGTCCATACAAGCCCAAAAGCCGGGCTTGCCTGACAAAAATATCACATCACCCAATACAAATTCATTTCACAATTTACTCTTATAAAATATACAAAAATTTTATATTTACGACGCGAAGCCAAAAAACAACCAAAATCCGTGCATTTATAACCGCCAAAAAACTCAAGCATCTATGAACATGCTACAAGTACAGCCCCGACGAAGTACGATTACGTCTATATTCTGTTTCGCTCGCACTCATTTGCTTCTTATGTGGCTTGCTGTTGTACTACTCTAATGTATGCGAAATTACCTAAAAGCCATCGTAATTTTTTCGGCTAATGTCATTAGTTTGTATGAAAACTTAAGTTGGGTTTGCCTATGAGCATAGTTATCTGCGGGACGAATTTAGCCAATCAAAACGCGTTGTGTTATGCGACTCGTTCACTCGTTCGCGTCACGGACGGACTATACGACCAACTTCAAGTTATTTATCAGTGGCCGGCCGGTTGTTGATTTTTTTTGTGTTTATGAAAAGTTTTGCTCGTTTCATAGATTTATTGTAATAAATTGACTTTCTTTATGAAAATGAGCAGTGATAGTGAGGCCGTGGTGCCTTGTGAAGGTTTGAAATGTGTTAATAACTTTGATCAACGACGCATAAGTGAATTCATTGACTTTTATGAAAAGTAGCAGCTCATCGTTTTGAAAAAGCCCACCCCGGATTTAAATATTTCGTTTTTCAGTAATTCACCAACTTTTTACGATAACGTAATTAAATCTCCTCACTTTCTTTCATATGTGGTTTTCGTGCATTTCAAACCAGCGCAAAAGTGATATCTATTCATCCGCACAATCAAACAACGGCTTTTGTCAATGACTTGTATTTGATTCTGTCTAGAGTTAGTATACTTTTCGTGTGCTTTGATATATCTACTCAACGTAATCGTATTTCCGAACACACTATGTGCTAAAAGAAGAAAGGGCAAATGTTGAAACCGAAACTCGGTAGGTAGGTACGAAAACACTTTTTTACAATCGGCTACGAAGTCCAGAAAAAAAAGTTCATTTTAGGATCACTGGCTTGCCCTGTCCTTAGATCCTAGGCACGCCACTGGTAGACACCTACTTGTACCTAGGGAGCCACCGGAATAGCGGTTCAAACGTTAAATAACTTCGATCAACCGCTAGAGCGCAAAAAACCACCCGGTTCCGTATAAAACTGGTGAACCGGCGAACCGCAACCGCAGTGTGAGAAAACCCGGTGTGAGATCGCTCTATCAATAGTTATGCTTTATCTGTATCAAACAATTTATTATGACTGAGGCTTGCTGAAGTAGGTAAGGTATGCACTTACATAAAGTTAAAACATTATCTAAGTAATTTAACACAGCTAGCAATATAATATATATAAGTAGGACGGTTTTAGAACCTCATTTAAGAGTTGAATATCTTAGACTCCACTAACAAGTTGAAAGCAAGAATGGATTCACTTGTAAAGATTTCCCTCGCATTTTTAGTAATACACGGCTCTCATTCCGCCACTGTAGGCGAATATAAATCTTATGAAAATTATAAAGTGTTCACAATTCCTAATCGCGATGGAGCAAGAACTTTAATAGAGAGAATGGTGGAGTTGGACGTGAGTAAATCGGCTTTATATTGTTTTACATTTTTATAAATAAGTCCCTAGTTTTTTAACGTAATCCTGTCTACTTTTTTTTTCAATCTTTCTACTATCTTTATTTTTTTATGATTTTTAATACCTACCTACAGCATTCATTGGTATATATGGGAAATATGACCGATTTTCAAATGTTGGTGGACCCGAATTTGGTTTCGCAGTTCACATCATTGGCTAGTGAAATAAATATTAATCCTAAGCTCAATATCGATGATTTTTCAGAGTGAGTATGTTTATTTGCTTGTTTTGATCCCTACAGCAATTTTGCAGCTAAAAATATATTTCAGTTTCAACAGAAAAATTAAATACTTTCATACGCATAAAAAAAATGCTTAGAAAATTTAATTGTACACGGATACGACATAAGATATATTAAAGTGGTGATTGATTATTTTAGAATTCTCGCAGAGGAAAGAAAGGTTCCTTTAGGTAGCCGCTTCACGAAGTTTTCGTGGGACGCCTACTACGACATTGACGACGTGAGTTCTGATTCAAAAGTAATTAAAAGGTTCTTCAAGCAATTGCTTGAAATTAATTAATTAGTCATTTTTAGATTTATGAGTATTTAAGAACAATGAACAAGCAAAACAGCAGCTCCACAGAGCTCATTGTCGCCGGGCGTTCGTATGAAGGCAGGGAAATTCTAGGACTGAAGATCAAGTCTCCCAACGGATATATTGACAAACCTATCATGTTTATTGAATCAGGTATGTTAGGTGTCAGGTAATTACTACCTACTTAGGTTCTATTTGTGACAGCACAGAATCCAACGCTCGCAGCTTCATCAAAATGTTATACGGCGGGAATGGTTTCAGGTAATGGTAATAACTATATACTTAGGTAAACTTTTACTATAGTATTTAAGCATTTCAACTATTAATTTTATTATGATTTTGCTAAGGGGGATTGATTATAAACATTTTGATAAATTTCCAATAAGCAATTTAAAGTGTTTCAATACAATAGTTGACAATATTTCCTAGGCATCCACGCCCGTGAATGGATCACCCCAGCCACAACAACGTACTTCATCAACGAGCTGGTGACCAACCCTGACCCCGAGATCGTTGCCATGAGGGACCAGTTTGAATGGCACATCTTCCCTTCCGTCAACCCTGATGGCTACCAGTACAGTCGGCATTTTGTTAGTAATTATATGGATCTTTACGCGTTAGCAGTTTAATCAATTTGAACATTTGAAGACCTTGTTACTATCATAATAATAAAACAATCTGATCGGCGGATTTGTCGCATTTCAAATTGAATGTCAAAAGAAGTTCAAAGTAACCAGCTCCAGTCTTTATAACATTTCTCTCTTCTTGCCCATATATGTCCCCGCCGAGGAGCACGGGCCTACTCTCATAAAGAGAGTGATTAGGCCGTAATCCACCACGCATGCTAAGTGCGGGTTGGTGGATTTCACATACACCTTCGAATTTATTCTCTGGTGTATGCAGGTTTCCTCACGATAACATTTAACTGACATTATTTGTCTTTTATTTGTATAATAAATGCACTCGATCATTCAAGAGACTTCTTCTAGACTCACATAGCTTATAATCTTATCTAAGTACTTAAACTATTACTCTTTGAAAAGGGCATAGACCCAGCAGCAGCGTCAGATTGTCTTAGAAGGGATTTTTCGTGTTACCTGCCTACCTTTAGAAGCTGTATTATGCAAGATAATATCTGAGGTAAACTATCCCCCATTGCGCTGACCATCCATGAGATTTATCCCACGTATGCATTTTGTGTGCAGGACCGCATGTGGAGGAAGACACGTTCCAAATCTCCGGGTACTTCTTGTTACGGCGCCGACCCCAACCGCAACTGGGATTACCATTGGAGAGGTAACTTTAAACTACTACTATCTTAGTTCCCTTTAATGACTAATTCCACTCATTTCGCTATAAATAGTTCTTTACTCTTAACCGTGATTAAAAGTGTCTCGTGTTTATTAACTTCGCTTTAGTTTCATATGACTTTTTTAAGAATTAGTACAAAGAAAGTTAATTCGTTAGTAGAACCACGTAGTTATACGAAATAACTTTTGAGTTACTTGAAAGGTGCAGTCGGGTGTTAATAGTGTGATTTTGGATATGATGTCTATTAAAGTATAGTATAAGTTACATTTTCGCAATTTTTTAATTAAAAAAAAGACGTGTGGCACTCGGGGACTGCCGCGGTAAAGCTATTGCATAGCATTTTGTATCAACTTATGCAATTATAATTATTTATTTATTTTATTTATGCAGTATTTCTTTTTCTTTGATATTAATTCAAGTTACACTTTTTAAAATATTTGACTCATCATATATGACTCATTCAAAATTATTCGAGCAAATGATTTGTAGTTAATGTGAGAGTTGGTGCACTTCGGGTTGATACCCCCTTTCCGTTACATGCTGTATAACAGAAACCATCAAACCAAGCACGTGTACTATTCAGTACCTTTGTTTTTGGTGCATAGATAATGCACATGTAAATTACTGTGATAACAAGTTAAGTCAACATGTAATTGTATATAAGAGTCTCGATTAAAAAAAAAGATATATTGCACATTGCACATAACGTAGGGCCCTGTGCCGAAGGTTTCTTGCCGTCTTCTTCCTCTCGGCTATACAGGTAGTGAACCGGCAGTAGTTTTAGATTAAAAAAGTGACATCAAAAAAGTGTAATGAATTTTGCCTATTTTTTAATAGAACACTTTTCATTTTCATTTTCATTTTCACATGAATTCCGCGCAGAGAAAGTATATATGACGAGAGTAAGTATATATGACGGATAAATGACGCACCTGCAAAATGTGCCGCCGAGTCCTTTGACGATGCCGCCGCCGCGCGCCCGCGTCGGTTTGTTTCCGTACGGCGAGGCGCGCGCGCCGCGAGTACTGCTATCTACACACCAAAGCCGCCGGCATGCCGCCGGGCTAGGCCAGCGGCTTTTCGTCATACAAATGGCAGCTGTCAAAAAAGCCGGCGGCTTTGGTGTGTAGATACCATACCAGGCGCTCATTTTAAAATCAAAAATTTAGGTTATCTTTATAGCAGTATTATATTTTCAATTCAAAATTAATACTGCAAAGAAAATGAGTGAGTACTCTATATACATACATTTTAACACTTTATACACAAATTTTACAAGTACAGCTATTCACTGTTGTACATAAATACCTATACACCTATATACTTTCTCATAAACAGCTGCTTATATATTCATCCGATTTCGGAGCAGCTCGTCTCGATTCGTGCGAGTTTCGTAGAGTCGTACAATACGTCTAATCGCACGCACACAAGGCCGTGTCGAAGACTGCCAAACTGAAACGACGTTAGACGATGCACGGCCTTCAAGTTACGTAGTAACTATTAGGTAATCTGTGCTTCAAGCCACACCTCCGTGCCCGTCGGAGTGGGGAGCGTAAGGTTTTTTCGTTACGGAATTTCTGGATTCGGTCCCCGCGCTCAAGGCCCGCGATAGAAGCTATGCAATAGCTTAAAAAAATTAAATTAAAATTTAAAAAACCCCCGACTATAAAAAGTAACAAATAAAATAAGTAGTCTTTTATCAACTGAACATCGCTTAATATTTCATACAAATTGACAACTTTCATACAAACTTCATTTCGTCGGGGTACCGCATTCTATATTCCTTACGAATATTTTAAATTATACTTATCAATTCAATTAAAACATTTCACAGGTATTTTTTAAATTTTGACATCACATTATGATTATTTGTGATTGGTATCGTTTGCGTTGCGTACCCTACTACCTACCTAGCTATTTGGCGGTCCCCCGACAAAATGAAGTTTGTATGAAAGTTGTCAATTTGTATAAAATATTAAGCGATGTTCAGTTGATAAAAGACTACTTATTTTATTTGTTACTTTTTATAGTCGGGGGTTTTTAAAATTTTTAATTTAATTTTTATTTCAAAGTTTTTAAACTTTTATTATATAATTATTATAAGCTCCTCCGGTTGTCAACATTGCATTATATTAAGGATTAAACACTGATCAAAACGAATCCAAACACGACATATCTGCTGTTACATTTTTCAAGAATGGATCGATTGCCGAAAATTCAGACGCCATCATCAGCTCCTCACTTATTGTCACCATTGCATTATATTAAGAATTAAACACTGATCAAAATGAATCCAAACACGACATATCTGCTGTTATATTGGCTCTACAACCCTACCACAGCTGACAAAAGAGCTGATAACCTTGAAATGGCTGAACCGATTTGAATATTTTATGTCTAAGAACACTCCCAGGAAAACCTGCTTTAAACTAAAAAAAACCGCATCCAAATCCGTCCACGCGTTTAAGAGTTACAGTGCCACAGACAGACACACACACACACACACACACTGACACACAGACAGACATCGACGTCAAACTTATAACACTCATTTTTGTCATCTTCCTCAAGACAATTTGAATATTATTTCGATTACCCAAGTATTGAATATCGTTACAGGAGCTGGTTCATCTGACAACCCTTGCGCCGAGGATTACGCGGGCTCTAAGCCGTTTTCAGAGGTGGAGACACGTTCGCTCTCCGAATATTTGTCTAATTTAAAGAACGTCACGGGATATATTGGGTTTCATTCTTTTTATCCGATGCTTCTAGTGCCGTATTCTGACTCAAAAGAGCATAGAGATAATTATGATGACCTTGTAAGTACATAATTTTATTTTCACACTTAGGTGCGACATCTAGATGCACCAAAATTCTGTAAAAAAAACTAGCCAAATCACGATGAAGCTGCTTGTCTATCTCTAAAAAGTAATAAAGTCTTGACAAGGTGCATATTGCAATCCCCAAGGTTAGGTTTAGGTTATTTTTTTATGTAAACCCTGAATATAGGTCTGTGACAGACGGGATGAAGAGCGGGAGGGGAGGGGTAACGACTGAGTTGAGGCGTATTTATTACTTTGTCTAGTTTTGGTCGGATATTAAGAATGATTCTGGATAAACTGTTTAATTTATCACATTATCTAGACATTTTGGTTATTTTGTATGATGACAAGTTATTATGTAAAATAGCTAATTAATCACTTTGGCTGTCACATATATATCACGTGACTAAATGGTTTTGAAGTAATACTTTTTTTGCACATAGATTAAGATCGGTGAAACATCTCTGGACTACGGGTCTAAAGTAAACAAAGACAGGTACCATGGTCCAGGAACCGCTGCGGAACTTCTGTGTAAGTTGCTTTCAATAAACCTCACAATCAAAGTTATCTTGCACACATACATACAAAATACGCTAATAAACGATGAACGAACTAGTGCTTATAATAGGACGAGTCACGTTTCAATCGCGACGCGTGGTTCACCCGTGACTGCGGGTCACTCGCAGGTGACTAATCGTCATCTACTTGTCTTTATTTCAGACAACGTTTCAGGCTCTAGTATGGACTGGGTGAAGCAAACCCTAAGAACTCCAATCACGTTCACTTACGAACTTAGAGGACCTGGCTTCTGGCCTCCTCCTTCGACGATCACCGAGCAAGGAAATGAGGTCACGCAGATGATGCTTGGATTGGTGAAGGAAGCGCATAATTTAGGATATTTTTAATAACACATATCCTTTTTGTAATGTTTTTCTTTGTGTAAGGATGTGTCATTTCATTACACAACCAGTAACTAAGATGTTAAACAAATTGTGTTATAATGTGCTCAAAAATTAAAATAGTTACAGTTTTTTTTTTCTTTTTTTCTGTTCTTATTTACACCGGCATCTTCAGTTTTTTTTTTATATAATACAATAACTGTTAATTACTTTCTTACATTTGGCCTTCCCCTCCTTTCTCTCCGACGGGCATGTGCGACTGAAGAGTGTGGATGAAGCGAAAGAGGTGTGTTTGGATCGTAGCAAGTGGAAGGAAGTGGTCTCTACCTACCCCAACGGGAGAGAGGCGTGACGGATATTTATGTATATTTACTTACTTATAATAGTTTTTATAAAAGTTTCGTAGCTTATTTTCAGCACGGCTATTCAAAATTACGTAAAATGTCTGTCAACACCACTCTTCTAGCTACACACTAACTTCAACTAAATACAAATCAATACTTTATTGAAAACACTTTTGGCTAACTACACTTTGCGATATTTAAGTACAGTTGAAAATGAACAGAAACCAAAAAAAAATTAAAGAAAAAAAAACCTTTTTAAAAACAAGCTTTTATTATTTGTTTATAAAATGAACTAAAAAGTTAAAAATAAATTAACTCTAAAAAGAAATATAACACTTTGTAACTTGATTGTAACCTTTAACGACAAATAAGCGTCTTCGCCTAGGACAAAATAATTCCATATTGTACAAATTTATTTAATTTTAACACTAAAACTTTTCACCATACATAATTATTCAATCTCGTCCCCCCTCTTTATCATAGTCCCCATTTATAAATGAAAGCGTGTTACATTGTGATAGCTTGAGGAAAATGAGTATTTAATTAATACAACACAACATTTTTCTTTTTAATTTGTTAAATACAACATATAAGTTGTATTTAATTAATACATCACAACATTTTCCTCAGGCTATCACAATGTAACACGCTTTCATTTATAAATGGGGACTATGATAAAGAGGGGGGACGAGATTGAATAATTATGTATGGTGAAAAGTTTTAGTGTTAAAATTAAATAAATTTGTACAATATGGATTTTTTTTGTACTAGACGAAGACGCTTATTTGTCGTTAAAGGTTACAATCAAGTTACAAAGTGTTATATTTCTTTTTAGAGTTAATTTATTTTTAACTTTTTAGTTCATTTTATAAACAAATAATAAAAGCTTGTTTTTAAAAAGGTTTTTTTTTCTTTAATTTTATTTTTAACTTTTTAGTACCTCTATTTTTAATTCGAGATTTACTACGACGTAGTTCGCAGCGCGTAGCAGCGTTATTCCGTTATGAAGTCCGTAGTTGAGGTTGCGTCGTTTAATTACGGAGTTCCTATGGCCACCTTCCGGCTCCAACATCAGACCCTGGTTACCATATAGTATCAAAGTACTCGTCAAGACTAATCCAATGAGCCCAAACTAGATGGGGTTGCGTCGTTTAATTACGTAGTTTCTATGGCCACCTTCCAACTCCAACATCAGACCCTGGTTACCATATAGTATCAAAGTACTCGTCAAGACTAATCCAATGAGCACAAACTCGATGGGGTTGCGTCGTTTAATTACGGAGTTCCTTTTTCTACCTTCCGGCTCCATCATCAGACCCTGGTTACCATATAGTATCAAAGTACTCGTCAAGACTAATCCAATGAGCCCAAACTCGATAGGGTTGCATCGTTTAATTACGGAGTTCCTATGGCCACCTTCCAGTTCCATCATCAGACCCTGGTTACCATATAGTATCAAAGTACTCGTCAAGACTAATCCAATGAGCCCAAACTCGATAGGGTTGCATCGTTTAATTACGGAGTTCCTATGGCCACCTTCCAGTTCCATCATCAGACCCTGGTTACCATATAGTATCAAAGTACTCGTCAAGACTAATCCAATGAGCCCAAACTCGATAGGGTTGCATCGTTTAATTACGGAGTTCCTATGGCCACCTTCCGGCTCCATCATCAGACCCTGGTTACCATATAGTATCAAAGTACTTGTCAAGACGAATCTAATGAGCCCAAACTCGATAGGGTTGCATCATTTAATTACGGAGTTCCTATGGCCACCTTCCAGCTCCATCATCAGATCAGCTCTATGTCACAATAACATTGCATTGTCATCCGATTTATACATGCATTCTAAATTTCAGCTCAATCGGAAACCGGGAAGTGGATCAAATTTAAGTTGCAAGATTTGATTACAGAACGACAGACAACGGGACAGGTGAAACTAAATAAAAGCTTGTAATAAAACCGTTTAAAAAGGAAAGACTTTAACCACTGAAAATGGCTCCACTGAAAATCAGCGTTATGTCTCTGGGCAACCATTGACATGACAATATGCTGAGTGGAGACCATTTTCCAGTCCACAACTATCTTCTTTCTCATTCTTGTCTCTCTGGTTTATTTTTTGTCCTAACTTTTAATAGTTAAATTTCATTTTATTTGGTGTTTAATTTTGTTTTACGTTTAATTTTGTTATTTTGTGTTTTAATTTTGTTTTGTTCTTGTATAAATATACAGATTAGACTGGAAATAAATATTTACTTACTTACTTACAATTGTATTTACCGATAACAGAGGACTGTGGAAAGTGCTGAATGCGGTAACTTATTTAGTAACTGAAAACATTATGATATTATCTAATAATAAAAATATCAAAATAAACAACAGAAATAAATATTTTTGAATCTATACGTACTTATAAAATAGTGATATTTTTCAAAAATATGTTTTTTTTAGTTAGTAAATGCTACGACATATGTTTTTTGTAATCATCAAATAAAAAAGAAAATATATGCAAGTGGAGTTCCTGAAAAAAGCATTTTAAATTTTTCATTGTTGTTTATTACTTGATACGAGCGCAGAAGTAACTAAGCGAAAAACCTCCTTATTCCAAGTTATGTTAATAAAGTAGGTACCTATATTATCTTCTTACTAATAATGTCATGGGTTTATTTAATTCACTTAATACTATCCATATTGTATCTATATGTTCGCTCTTTACTTAAAATATCACTAATAGATAGGTACTTAGATCCAAATTATGCATCAGCACTTAGAAAAGTACCACTTATCAAACAACACAGGTTTATGAAAGTCATTAAAGGTGCAGTGTACAATTGTAAAAGGATCTCTTTCAGATTTATATATAAACAACTATGCTATTTAGATTTAATGTTTATCTGTTATTGTACCTATTTGAAATAAATAATATAAATAATGTCTCACTGTGTTTTCCCGTCTTTTCCAGTGTTGTCAAATTCAATATTTTTCACACTTTTTGACATGAGATTCCGTTATACTTATACTTCAAAATTTCATTTACATAGTAGACCTACTTGTCCCTAGGGAGCCACCGGAATGGCGGTTCAACCACGTAAATAACTTCGATCAACCGCTAGAGCGTAAAAAACCAAGCGGTTCCGTAAACCGCAACCGCACGCAGGTGTGAGACCGCTCTATCAATAGTTATGCATTATCTGTATCAAACAATTTATTATGACTGAGGCTTGCTAAAGTAGGTAAGGTATGCACTTACATAAAGTTAAAACATTATCTAAGTAATTTAACACAGCTAGCAATATAATATAATATATAAGTAGGACGGTTTTAGAACCTCATTTAAGAGTTGAATATTTTAGACTCCACTAACAAGTTGAAAGCAAGAATGGATTCACTTGTAAAGATTTTCCTCGCATTTTTAGTAATACACGGCTCTCATTCTGCCACCGTAGGCGAATATAAATCTTATGAAAATTATAAAGTGTTCACAATCCCTAATCGCGATGGAGCAAGAACTTTAATAGAGAGAATGGTGGAGTTGGACGTGAGTAAATCGGCTTTATATTGTTTTACATTTTTGTAAATAAGTCCCTAGTTTTTTAACTAAATCTACCTGTCTACTTATTTTTCAATGTTATTACTATCTTTATTTTGTTATAATTTTGTGATTTTTAATACCTACCTACTTACGTACAGCATTCATTGGTATATATGGGAAATATGACTGAAATTCTAATGTTGGTGGACCCGAATTTAGTTTCGCAGTTCACATCATTGGCTAATGAAATAAATATTAATCCTAAGCTCAATATCGATGATTTTTCCCAGTGAGTATGTTTATTTGCTTGTTTTGATCCCTACAGCATATTTGCAGCTAAAAACATATTTAAGTTTCGACAGAAAAATTAAATACTTACGCTTAAAAAAAACTTGTTTATCACAAAATGCTAAGAAATTTAATTGGACACGGATACGACTTAAGATAAATATATTAAAGTGGTGATTGATTATTTTAGAATTATCGCAGAGGAAAGAAAGGTTCCTTTAGGTAGCCGATTCACGAAGTTTTCGTGGGACGCCTACTACGACATTGACGACGTGAGTTCTGATTCAAAAGTAATTAAAAGGTTCTTCAAGCAATTGCTTGAAATTAATTAATTAGTCATTTTTAGATTTATGAGTATTTAAGAACAATGAACAAGCAAAACAGCAGCTCCACAGAGCTCATTGTCGCCGGGCGTTCGTATGAAGGCAGGGAAATTCTAGGACTGAAGATCAAGTCTCCCAACGGATATATTGACAAACCTATCATGTTTATTGAATCAGGTATGTTAGGTGTCAGGTAATTACTACCTACTTAAAGGTTCTATTTGTGACAGCACAGAATCCAACGCTCGCAGCTTCATCAAAATGATATACGGCGGGAATGGTTTCAGGTAATGGTAATAACTATATACTTAGGTAAACTTTTACTACAGTACTTAAGCATTTCAACTATTAATTTTATTATGATTTTGCTAAGGGGGATTGATTATAAACATTTTGATAAATTTCCAATAAGTAATTTAAAGTGTTTCAATACAATTACAATTATAAGTTGATAATATTTTCCAGGCATCCACGCCCGTGAATGGATCACCCCAGCCACAACAACGTACTTCCTCAACGAGCTGCTGACCAACCCTGACCCCGAGATCGTTGTCATGAGGGACCAGTTTGAATGGCACATCTTCCCTTCTGTCAACCCTGACGGCTACCAGTACAGTCGGCATTTTGTTAGTAATTATTATGGATCTTTATGCATTAGCAGTTTAATCGCCTTCGCGGTTTGAACATTCGAGGACCTCGTTAAACAATCTGATCGGCGGATTTGTCGCATTTCAAATTAAATGTCAAAAGAAGTTCAAAGTAACCAGCTCCAGTCTTTATAACATTTCTCTCTTCTTCTTTATCAGCCCATATATGTCCCCACCGAGGGGCACGGGCCTACTCTCATACAGAAAGTGATTAGGCCGTAATCCACCACGCATGCTAAGTGCGGGTTGGTGGATTTCACATACACCTTAGAATTTATTCTCTGGTGTATGCAGGTTTCCTCACGATAACATTTAACTGACATTATTTGTCTATTATTTGTATAATAAATGAACTCGATCATTCAAGAGAGGGCCTCTCTTCTAGACTCACATAGCTTATCTTATCTAAGTACTATTATAACTATTACTCTTTGAAAAGGGCATAGACCCAGCAGCAGCGTCAGATCGGCTTAGAAGGGATTTTTCGTGTTACCTGCCTACCTTTAGAAGCCCGATTATGCAAGATAATATCTAAGGTAAACTATCCCCCATTGCGCTGACCATCCATGAGATTTATCCCACGTATGTATTATGTGTGCAGGACCGTGGATGGAGGAAGACACGTTCCAAATCTCCGGGTACTTCTTGTTACGGCGCCGACCCCAACCGCAACTGGGATTACCATTGGAGAGGTAACTTTAAACTACTACTATCTTAGTTCCCTTTAATGACTAATTCCTCTTTTTTCGCTATAAATAGTTCTTTACTCTTAACCGTGATTAAAAGTGTCTCGTGTTTATTAACTTCGCTTTAGTTTCATATGAACACTAACCACCGGCTGCGCCACTTTTTTAAGAATTAGTAAAAATAGCGTCAATTAGTTAGTAGAACCACGTAGAACGTTATACGAAATAACTTTTAAGTTACTTGAAAGGTGCAGCCGGCTGTTAATAGTGTCAATTTTGTTAATAGTTAGCAGTTAATAGTGACAATTTGAATATTATTTTGATTACCCAAGTCTTGAATTGCAGTAACGATTTACAGGACCTGGTACATCTGACGACCCTTGCAATTATCAAGTCTACGCAGGCTCTAAGCCGTTTTCAGAGGTGGAGACACGATCGCTTGCCGAATATTTGTCTAATTTAAAGAACCTCACGGGATACATTGGGTTTCATTCTTGTGTTAAGATGCTCCTAGTGCCGTATTCTGACTCAAAGGAGCATAGAGATAATTATGATGATCTTGTTAGTATATATGTCTATTTATATAAGTTTAAATGTCGACAATTACTTAGGCCCTTTTTCATAAAGCTGAGCACAAAGCTGACAGTTCGCCTTATTTAATTGTATTTATATTTCATAAAGGATACAATTATTATGTAAAAAATCGACAGTTAAAGAGCATCCAACCTAATTGGTATAGTAAAAATTACATCGAACATATTTATATAGAGCCTGGTATAGTAAAAAAAACGGTATCAATTAGAATCAACATCCCCTATTCGAGCTAGTATGGAGAAAAAAAGTTGGCGGCCACTGATGAAACTTACGTCAATCGATAGAGAAAAATAGTATAAAACAATAGTATTTTAGACAAATGTCGAAAGTGATATACTTCCGGAGATATAGAACTTGAAAAATGAATTGTTACATGCGAACTTCGATTGACGTTAGTTTCATCAGTGGACGCCAACTTTTTTTTTCTAAAATTGGGATGTTGAGTGTAATTGATACCGAAATTTTTTACTATACCAATTAGGTTGGATGCTCTTTAGTCCGTTTGATTACATGGTAAGAAATCTTCCAAAAAAGTAAAAAAAATATCTTGAAAGTGATGATTTCTCTTATAGGTAATTTTTATTTAGGCTTAAATTTACCCATATCTCATAATGCCCCCCCCCCCCTTACCCTGATTAAGTTTTTAAGTAAGTAGTGTAGGTATCTATCTCACGTGATCTAAATACGTCTTTAGCCATGCCGAGGTATTTGCCGCGCGAAGCAGCTGGGTCTTTGTGGACGTGCCTGCGAATAAAAAAAAATAAAAAAGCCGACGGCGCTCGGCTCGGCCTAGCACGCAGCGCATCCGAGGCTGAGCATGCGCCTGCCTCGGGCGAGGCACGTCCACGCAGACCGAGCCGCCGTGTGCGGTGTGCCTCTGGCGAAGCTGCTCGGTCCTCGTGGACGTGCCTTTTAACAGACGCATTGAATGAAGTAAGTAGGTAAGATGGTAGATAGGTTGAGAAGACGCAGTTTTACTGTAAACGTTTAAGTAAAGGGAGGAAAAACGATTTTTAAGTTATATATCTTTTCAAATAGATTAAAATCGGCAAAACATCTCTGGACTACGGGTCTAAAGTAAACAAAGACAGGTACCATGGTCCAGGAACCGCTGCGGAACTTCTGTGTAAGTTGCTTTCAATAAACCTCACAATCAAAGTTAATTTGTACACATACATACAAAATACGAAAATAAATGATGAACGAACTAGTGCTTATAATAGGACGAGTCACGTTTCAATCGCGACGCGTGGTTCACCCGTGACTGCGGGTCACTCGCAGGTGACTAATCAATTTACTTGTCTTTATTTCAGACGAAGCTTCAGGCGCTAGCATGGACTGGGTGAAGCAAACCCTAAGAACTCCAATCACGTTTGCTTACGAACTTAGAGGACCTGGCTTCTGGCCTCCTCCTTCGACGATCACCGAGCAAGGAAAAGAGGTCACACAGATGATGATTGGGTTGGTGAAGGAAGCGCATAATTTAGGATATTTTTAATTATACATATCCTTTGTGTAATGTTTTTCTTTGTGTAAGGATGTGTAAGTACACAACCAGTAACTAAGATGTTAATAAATAAATTGTGTTATAATGTGCTCAAATATAAAAATAGTTAGACAGTTTTTTTTTATTTGTTCTGTTCTTATTTACACAGGCATCTTCAGTTTTTTTTTTATTTATAATACAATAATTGTTAATTACTTTCTTACATTTGGCCTTCCCCTCCTTTTTTTCCGACGGGCATGTATGAGACGACTGAAGACTGAAGAGTGTGGATGAAGCGAAAGAGGTGTGTTTGGATCGTAGCAAGTGGAAGGAAGTGGTCTCTACCTACCCCAACGGGAGAGAGGCGTGACGAATATGTATGTTAAACTATTATTAGTAAGTAAGTACCTACTAATGATAGTTTTTATAAAAGTTTCGTAGCTTATTTTCAGCACGGCAATCCAAAATTACGTAAAATGTTTGACAGGTCAACACCACTCTACTAGCTACACACTAACTCCAACTAAATACAACTCAATATTTTATTAAGAAAGCTTTTGACTAGCTACACTTTGCGATATATAAGTACAGTTGAATATTAACAGAAACCGAAAATGAAAATGAAAGTAAAGAGTTTAATCAATTGTAAGTATTCACCGACAATCAACGGCGGTTCCAGGGTTTCAGGGCCAGGTTCCAGGGCTTTTGGTTCCAGGGCTCTGGTGAACCACTAATTGAACATACCTAATTACTTATTTTATTTATACATTGTAAATACGCCTCTTAAAGACATGTCCGACAATTTGTGACCACCTAAACAGTACGGGCCGAAACATATTTCCGCGCTGTGAAGCCGCAACGCAAGAATCGTCAGTGGCGGCGGAGGCGTGGCGAGCGGCGCAGTCGTGTTTAAAAAAAACAGAATAATGTCTTCTTGATAACGAAAAAGCAATCAGTTTCCTACAAGCAATGACAGATAGGTACACGACCTATCTGCTTCATTGTCATTGCTTGTACTACTATTGTTGCTGTGCTACTATTGTTGGATAAATCCACAATCAAAAATCACCAGGAACTGGCTACCTACCATACGACAATAAAACGCTCTTTTCGCAACAATACAACGCCGTAACGCAAAGTCCCAGCTTCAAAAAAGCGCTGCCTGCGCACCACTGCCTCCACTGCCGATTTAAATAAACTAAAGCCACCGGCCCGGCGGCCTTTTTTGCTCCAAAAAGCTCGAAAATTCAGCCGGCGTTTTTGTTGCATTTTCACCATTAGCAGTTGCGATTTCGGCCTTAACACCTAGCAAGACGTATCTTCAATCGGAATCGGAACGACAAAACTTCAAGGCACTCTTGTCTAAGTTGAAAAAATAAAATTTCTTTATATGTGACCCCCTCCTGGCGCTAAAGCTGGATCCACCCTTGCCAACAATAGAGTACTGGAAAGTGCTGAATACGGTAACTTATTTGGAAACTGAATACGTTATGATATTAATAATAAAAATATCAAAGTAAACATGAGAAATAAATATTTCTGAACCTATACTTACTTATAAAATAATGATATTTTCCAAAAATATGTTTTTTAAGTTAGTAAATGCTACGACAAATGTATTTTGTGATCATCAAATAAAAAAGAAAATTGTATACTCAAGTGGATTTTCTGAAAAAAGCATTTAAAATTTTTTATAGTTGTTTATATTACTTGATACGAGCGCAGAAGTAACAAAGCGGAAAACCTCCATAATCCAAGTTATGTTAATAAAGTAGGTAAGTACATCTTCTTACTAATAAAATGATGGGTTTATTTTCATATTGTATCTATATGTTCGCTCTTTACTAAGAATATCACTAATAGATAGGTACTTAGATCCAAATTACGCATCGGCACTTAGAAAAGTACCACTTATCAAACAACACAGGTTTATGAAAGTCATTAAAGGTGCAGTGTACAATTTTAAAAGGATCTCTTTCAGATTTATATATTAACAACTATGCTATTTAGATTTAATGTTTATCTGTTATTGTACCTATTTGAAATAAATAAAAAAATAAATTAAGAATTTAAAAAACCCCCGACTATAAAAAGTAACAAATAAGTAGTACTTAACTTTCATTCAAACTTCATTACGTCGAGGGACCGCATTCTATTTTCCTTACGAATATATTAAACTTATCGATTCACAATATGATTATTTGTGATAGGTAAGTGTATGTGCGTACCCACCAAGCTACTAAGCGGTCCCCCGACAAAATGAAGTTTGTATGAAAGTTAAATACTACTTATTTGTTACTTTTTATAGTCGGGGGTTTTTTAAATTCTTAATTTAATTTTTATTTTGAAATTTTTAAACTTTTATTATATTATAATTATTATGAGTTCCTCCTGTTGTCAACATTGCATTATATTAAGAATTGGACACACTCCCAGGAATACCAGCTTTGAATTTAAAAAAACCGCATCCAAATCCGTCCACGCGTTTAGGAGCTACGGTGCAACAGACACACGGACAGAGGGGTCAAACTTATAACACCCCTCTTTTGGCGTCGGGGGTTAAAAATAAATAATGTCTCACTGTGTTTTCCCGTCTTTTCCAGTGTTGTCAAATTCAATATTTTTCACACTTTTTGACATGAGATTCCGTTATACTTATACTTGAAAATTTCATTTACATAGTAGATACCTACTTGTCCCTAGGGAGCCACCGGAATGGCGGTTCAACCACGTAAATAACTTCGATCAACCGCTAGAGCGTAAAAAACCAAGCGGTTCCGTAAACCGCAACCGCACGCAAGTGTGAGACCGCTCTATCAATAGTTATGCATTATCTGTATCAAACAATTTATTATGACTGAGGCTTGCTAAAGTAGGTAAGGTATGCACTTACATAAAGTTAAAACATTATCTAAGTAATTTAACACAGCTAGCAATATAATATATATAAGTAGGACGGTTTTAGAACCTCATTTAAGAGTTGAATATCTTAGACTCCACTAACAAGTTGAAAGCAAGAATGGATTCACTTGTAAAGATTTCCCTCGCATTTTTAGTAATACACGGCTCTCATTCCGCCACCGTAGGCGAATATAAATCTTATGAAAATTATAAAGTGTTCACAATCCCTAATCGCGATGGAGCAAGAACTTTAATAGAGAGAATGGTGGAGTTGGACGTGAGTAAATCGGCTTTATATTGTTTTACATTTTTGTAAATAAGTCCCTAGTTTTTTAACTAAATCTACCTGTCTACTTATTTTTCAATGTTATTACTATCTTTATTTTGTTATAATTTTGTGATTTTTAATACCTACCTACTTACGTACAGCATTCATTGGTATATATGGGAAATATGACTGAAATTCTAATGTTGGTGGACCCGAATTTAGTTTCGCAGTTCACATCATTGGCTAATGAAATAAATATTAATCCTAAGCTCAATATCGATGATTTTTCACAGTGAGTATGTTTATTTGCTTGTTTTGATCCCTACAGCATATTTGCAGCTAAAAACATATTTAAGTTTCGACAGAAAAATTAAATACTTACGCTTAAAAAAAAACTTGTTTATCACAAAATGCTAAGAAAATGTAATTGTACACGGATACGACTTAAGATAAATATATTAAAGTGGTGATTGATTATTTTAGAATTATCGCAGAGGAAAGAAAGGTTCCTTTAGGTAGCCGCTTCAAGAAGTATTCGTGGAAAGCCTACTACGACATTGACGACGTGAGTTCTGATTCAAAAGTATGTCAAATCAAATGTTCTTTTAGCAATTGCTTGTAATTAAAAACTTAATATTTTTTAGATTTACGAGTATTTAAGGACCATGAACGAGCAATACAGCAACTCCACAGAGCTCATTGTCGCCGGGCGTTCGTATGAAGGCAGAGAAATTCTAGGACTGAAGATCAAGTCTCCCAACGGATATATTGACAAACCTATCATGTTTATTGAATCAGGTATGTTAGGTGTCAGGTAATTACTACCTACTTAGGTTCTATTTGTGACAGCACAGAATCCAACGCTCGCAGCTTCATCAAAATGTTATACGGCGGGAATGGTTTCAGGTAATGGTAATAACTATATACTTAGGTAAACTTTTACTATAGTATTTAAGCATTTCAACTATTAATTTTATTATGATTTTGCTAAGGGGGATTGATTATAAACATTTTGATAAATTTCCAATAAGCAATTTAAAGTGTTTCAATACAATTACAATTATAAGTTGATAATATTTCCCAGGCATCCACGCCCGTGAATGGATCACCCCAGCCACAACAACGTACTTCCTCAACGAGCTGCTGACCAACCCTGACCCCGAGATCGTTGCCATGAGGGACCAGTTTGAATGGCACATCTTCCCTTCCGTTAACCCTGATGGCTACCAGTACAGTCGGGATTTTGTTAGTAATTATATGGATCTTCACGCATTAGCAGTTTAATCGCCTCCGCGGTTTAAACATTTGAAGACCTCGTTAAACTATCTGATCGGCGGATTTGTCGCATTTCAAATTAAATGTCAAAAAAAGTTCAAAGTAACCAGCTCCAGTCTTTATGACATTTAACTGACATTATTTGTCTATTATTTGTATAATAAATGCACTCGATCATTCAAGAGAGGGCCTCTCTTCTATACTCAGATAGCATATCTTATCTAAGTACTATAACTATTACTCTTTGAAAAGGGCATAGACCCAGCAGCAGCGTTAGATCGGCTTAGAAGGGATTTTTCGTGTTACCTGCCTACCTTTAGAAGCTGTATTAAGCAAGATATCTGAGGTAAATTATCCCCCATTGCGCTGACCATCCATCATAACCTACCCATATACTTAGATTTATCCCACGTATGCATTATGTGTGCAGGACCGTGGATGGAGGAAGACACGATCCAAATCTCCGGGTACTTCGTGTTACGGTGCCGACGCCAACCGTAACTGGGATTACCATTGGAGAGGTAACTTTAAACTACTACTATCTTAGTCCATTTTAATGACTAATTCCAAAATCCGCAAACGAAGATTTCATTGTTATGACATTAATATAGAAGTAACTCAGAAGTTTTATATTTTCATTTAACAAGTATTTATTGGTCTCTTAAACATATTTTATTTCATATGTAAGGCTAGGATTCTTAGTTTTCGAGATATTTTGGTTTTTTGTTTACCGGACCCGGATTCATTGCTCTCGAGTGTAGTTCTTTACTCTTAGCCGTGATTAAAAGTGTCTCGTGTTTATTAACTTCGCTTTGGTTTCATATGAACACCAACCTCCGATTGCGCCACTTTTTTTAAGAATTAGTAAAAATAGCGTCAATTAGTTAGTAGAACCACGTAGAACGTTATACGAAATAACTTTTAAGTTACTTGAAAGGTGCAGCCGGCTGTTAATAGTGTCAATTTTGTTAATAGTTAGCTGTTAATAGTGATAATTTGAATATTATTTTGATTACCCAAGTCTTGAATTGCAGTAACGATTTACAGGACCTGGTACATCTGACGACCCTTGCAATTATCAAGTCTACGCGGGCTCTAAGCCGTTTTCAGAGGTGGAGACACGATCGCTTGCCGAATATTTGTCTAATTTAAAGAACGTCACGGGATATATTGGGTTTCATTCTTTTTATCCGATGCTTCTTGTGCCGTATTCTGACTCAAAAGAGCATAGAGATAATTATGATGACCTTGTAAGTACATAATTTTATTTTCACACTTAGGTGCGACATCTAGATGCACCAAAATTCTGTAAAAAAAACTAGCTAAATCACGATGAAGCTGCTTGTCTATCTCTAAAAAGTAATAAAGTCTTGACAAGGTGCATATTGCAATCCCCAAGGTTAGGTTTAGGTTATTTTTTTATGTAAACCCTGAATATAGGTCTGTGACAGACGGGATGAAGAGCGGGAGGGGAGGGGTAACGACTGAGTTGAGGCGTATTTATTACTTTGTCTAGTTTTGGTCGGATATTATGAATGATTCTGGATAAAGTGTTTAATTTATCACATTATCTAGATATTTTGGTTATTTTGTATAATGACAAGTTATTATGTAACATAGCTAATTAATCACTTTGGCTGTCACATATATATCACGTGACTAAATGGTTTTGAAGTAATACTTTTTTTTCACATAGATTAAGATCGGTGAAACATCTCTGGACTACGGGTCTAAAGTAAACAAAGACAGATACTATGGTCCTGGAACCGCTGCGGAACTTCTGTGTAAGTTGCTTTAAATAAACCTCACAATCAAAGTTATCTTGTACACATACATACAAAATACGCTAATAAACGATGAACGAACTAGTGCTTATAATAGGACGAGTCACGTTTCAATCGCGACGCGTGGTTCACCCTTGACTGCAGTTCACCCACAGGTGACTAATCAATCTACTTGTCTTTATTTCAGACAACGTTTCAGGCTCTAGTATGGACTGGGTGAAGCAAACCCTAAGAACTCCAATCACGTTCATTTACGAACTTAGAGGACCTGGCTTCTGGCCTCCTCCTTCGACGATCACCGAGCAAGGAAAAGAGGTCACACAGATGATGCTTGGATTGGTGAAGGAAGCGCATAATTTAGGATATTTTTATTAACACATATCCTTTTTGTAATGTTTTTCTTTGTGTAAGGAAGTGTCATTTCATTACACAACCAGTAACTAAGATGTTAATAAACAAATTGTGTTATAATGTGCTCAAAAATTAAAATAGTTAGACAGTTTTTTTTTTTTTCATTTTTTCTGTTCTTATTTACACCGGCATCTTCAGTTTTTTTTTTAATATATATAATACATTAATTGTTAATTACTTTCTTACATTTGGCCTTCCCCTCCTTTCTCTCCGACGGGCATGTATGAGGCGACTGAAGAGTGTGGATGAAGCGAAAGAGGTGTGTTTGGATCGTAGCAAGTGAAAGGAAGTGGTCTCTACCTACCCCAACGGGAGAGAGGCGTGACGAACTTTTATGTATTTACTTACTTATAATAGTTTTTATAAAAGTTTCATAGCTTATTTTCAGCACGGCTATTCAAAATTACGTAAAATGTCTGTCAACACCACTCTTCTAGCTACACACTAACTTCAACTAAATACAAATCAATACTTTATTGAAAACGCTTTAGGCTAACTACACTTTGCGATATTTAAGTACAGTTGAAAATGAACAGAAACCAAAAATGAAAGGAAAGAGTTTAACCACTGAAAATGGCTCCACTGAAAATCAGCGTCATGTCTCTGGGCAACCATTGACATGACAATATGCTGAGTGAAAACTAGGGCATGCACCCGGGTTTACCCGGTTCTCAAAAACCCGGGAAAACCCGGGTTTTTTGATGATCTTGAGAACCGGTTCTGAATAATATGAAACCCGGTTCTCCCGGTTCCGACCAAAATATTAAAATGTTAAGTATTATTTATTTTTGCTGCGTTATTTTAACAAAGGACCATGGGTCTGGGAGTATGGAGTCTGGGTACAAGATTTTATATAGGGGTATTATTATCTCAAACGATAGAGCTTAAGACGTTGATCACTTTATAGTGTGAGGAAAAAGTCGAAAAATATCTATAAACTAATGTTTTGCCAACTTGAAGTATGAAAAACACACCTTGTATGAAAAAATCTTGTAAACATGTTCCGACAGTCATGGGACCTATATCAATCGATAGCTATTCAAACGGCGAGTAGTTCACCCATCGACGCCGTTGTCAAAATCGAAGGCCAACTTGCCGTTAATCGATGACAAAAAAATTGCAAGTATCGGACTAGTCTGTAGATATGCTCCGACAGTCGTGCGACCTATATCAATCGATAGCTACTCAAACGGCGAGTATTTCACCCATAGACGCCGTTGTCAAAATCGAAGGCCAACTTGCCGTTAATCGATGACAAAAAAATTGCAAGTATCGGACTAGTCTGTAGATATGCTCCGACAGTAGTGCGACCTATATCAATCGATAGCTATTCAAACGGCGAGTATTTCACCTATAGAGGCCGTTGTCAAAATCGAAGGCCAACTTGCCGATAATCGACGACAAAAAAATTGCAAGTATCGGACTAGTCTGTAGATATGCTCCGACAGTCATGCGACCTATATCAATCGATAGCTATTCAAACGGCGAGTATTTCACCCATAGACGCCATTGTCAAAATCGAAGGCCAACTTGCCGTTAATCGACGTCAAAAAAATTGCAAGTACCGGACTAGTCTGTAGATATGCTCCGACAGTCATGCGACCTATATCAATCGATAGCTTTTCAAACGGCGAGAATTTCATTCATAGACGCCGTTGTCAAAATCGAAGGCCAACTTGCCGTTAAACGACGACAAAAAAATTGCAATTATCGGACTAGTCTGTAGATATGCTCCGACAGTCGTGCGACCTATTTCAATCGATAGCTATTCAAACGGCGAGTATTTCACCCAAAGACGCCGTTGTCAAAATCGAAGGCCAACTTGCCGTTAATCGACGTCAAAAAAATTGCAAGTACCGGACTAGTCTGTAGATATGCTCCTTACAAAAACACAAGGTACTTTTACAGGTACGTTTACAGTTACTTTTGTTTTATTTCGTGGCATGTAATTTTTTTCAGTGGTATTATAAAAGAACCGGGTAGAACCGGGTTACCCGGTTCTGAGCTCGATTTGGAACCGGGTTTCAAAAACTCGGAACCGGACTCGGTTCTGCATGCCCTAGTGGAGACCATTTTCCAGTCCACAACTATCTTCTTTCTCATTCTTGTCTCTCTGGTTTATTTTTTGTCCTAACTTTTAATAGTTAAATTTCATTTTATTTGGTGTTTAATTTTGTTTTACGTTTAATTTTGTTATTTTGTGTTTTAATTTTGTTTTGTTCTTGTATAAATATACAGATTAGACTGGAAATAAATATTTACTTACTTACTTACAATTGTATTTACCGATAACAGAGGACTGTGGAAAGTGCTGAATGCGGTAACTTATTTAGTAACTGAAAACATTATGATATTATCTAATAATAAAAATATCAAAATAAACAACAGAAATAAATATTTTTGAATCTATACGTACTTATAAAATAGTGATATTTTTCAAAAATATGTTTTTTTTAGTTAGTAAATGCTACGACATATGTTTTTTGTAATCATCAAATAAAAAAGAAAATATATGCAAGTGGAGTTCCTGAAAAAAGCATTTTAAATTTTTCATTGTTGTTTATTACTTGATACGAGCGCAGAAGTAACTAAGCGAAAAACCTCCTTATTCCAAGTTATGTTAATAAAGTAGGTACCTATATTATCTTCTTACTAATAATGTGATGGGTTTATTTAATTCACTTAATACTATCCATATTGTATCTATATGTTCGCTCTTTACTTAAAATATCACTAATAGATAGGTACTTAGATCCAAATTATGCATCAGCACTTAGAAAAGTACCACTTATCAAACAACACAGGTTTATGAAAGTCATTAAAGGTGCAGTGTACAATTGTAAAAGGATCTCTTTCAGATTTATATATAAACAACTATGCTATTTAGATTTAATGTTTATCTGTTATTGTACCTATTTGAAATAAATAATATAAATAATGTCTCACTGTGTTTTCCCGTCTTTTCCAGTGTTGTCAAATTCAATATTTTTCACACTTTTTGACATGAGATTCCGTTATACTTATACTTGAAAATTTCATTTACATAGTAGACCTACTTGTCCCTAGGGAGCCACCGGAGTGGCGGTTCCACCACGTAAATAACTTCGATCAACCGCTAGAGCGTAAAAAACCAAGCGGTTCCGTAAACCGCAACCGCACGCAGGTGTGAGACCGCTCTATCAATAGTTATGCATTATCTGTATCAAACAATTTATTATGACTGAGGCTTGCTAAAGTAGGTAAGGTATGCACTTACATAAAGTTAAAACATTATCTAAGTAATTTAACACAGCTAGCAATATAATATATATAAGTAGGACGGTTTTAGAACCTCATTTAAGAGTTGAATATTTTAGACTCCACTAACAAGTTGAAAGCAAGAATGGATTCACTTGTAAAGATTTTCCTCGCATTTTTAGTAATACACGGCTCTCATTCCGCCACCGTAGGCGAATATAAATCTTATGAAAATTATAAAGTGTTCACAATCCCTAATCGCGATGGAGCAAGAACTTTAATAGAGAGAATGGTGGAGTTGGACGTGAGTAAATCGGCTTTATATTGTTTTACATTTTTGTAAATAAGTCCCTAGTTTTTTAACTAAATCTACCTGTCTACTTATTTTTCAATGTTATTACTATCTTTATTTTGTTATGATTTGTGATTTTTAATACCTACCTACTTACCTACAGCATTCATTGGTATATATGGGAAATATGACTGAAATTCTAATGTTGGTGGACCCGAATTTAGTTTCGCAGTTCACATCATTGGCTAATGAAATAAATATTAATCCTAAGCTCAATATCGATGATTTTTCACAGTGAGTATGTTTATTTGCTTGTTTTGATCCCTACAGCATATTTGCAGCTAAAAACATATTTAAGTTTCGACAGAAAAATTAAATACTTACGCTTAAAAAAAACTTGTTTATCACAAAATGCTAAGAAATTTAATTGGACACGGATACGACTTAAGATAAATATATTAAAGTGGTGATTGATTATTTTAGAATTATCGCAGAGGAAAGAAAGGTTCCTTTAGGTAGCCGCTTCACGAAGTTTTCGTGGGACGCCTACTACGACATTGACGACGTGAGTTCTGATTTAAAAGTAATTAAAAGGTTCTTCAAGCAATTGCTTGAAATTAATTAATTAGTCATTTTTAGATTTATGAGTATTTAAGAACAATGAACAAGCAAAACAGCAGCTCCACAGAGCTCATTGTCGCCGGGCGTTCGTATGAAGGCAGGGAAATTCTAGGACTGAAGATCAAGTCTCCCAACGGATATATTGACAAACCTATCATGTTTATTGAATCAGGTATGTTAGGTGTCAGGTAATTACTACCTACTTAAAGGTTCTATTTGTGACAGCACAGAATCCAACGCTCGCAGCTTCATCAAAATGATATACGGCGGGAATGGTTTCAGGTAATGGTAATAACTATATACTTAGGTAAACTTTTACTATAGTATTTAAGCATTTCAACTATTAATTTTATTATGATTTTGCTAAGGGGGATTGATTATAAACATTTTGATAAATTTCCAATAAGCAATTTAAAGTGTTTCAATACAATTACAATTATAAGTTGATAATATTTCCCAGGCATCCACGCCCGTGAATGGATCACCCCAGCCACAACAACGTACTTCCTCAACGAGCTGCTGACCAACCCTGACCCCGAGATCGTTGCCATGAGGGACCAGTTTGAATGGCACATCTTCCCTTCCGTTAACCCTGATGGCTACCAGTACAGTCGAGATTTTGTTAGTAATTATATGAATCTTTACGCATTAGCAGTTTAATCGCCTCCGCGGTTTGAACATTTGAAGACCTCGTTAAACTATCTGATCGGCGGATTTGTCGCATTTCAAATTAAATGTCAAAAAAAGTTCAAAGTAACCAGCTCCAGTCTTTATAACATTTAAATGACATTATTTGTCTATTATTTGTATAATAAATGCACTCGATCATTCAAGAGAGGGCCTCTCTTCTATACTCAGATAGCTTATCTTATCTAAGTACTATAACTATTACTCTTTGAAAAGGGCATAGACTCAGCAGCAGCGTTAGATCGGCTTAGAAGGGATTTTTCGTGTTACCTGCCTACCTTTAGAAGCTGTATTATGCAAGATATCTGAGGTAAATTATCCCCTATTGCGCTGACCATCCATCATAACCTACCCATATACTTAGATTTATCCCACGTATGCATTATGTGTGCAGGACCGTGGATGGAGGAAGACACGATCCAAATCTCCGGGTACTTCTTGTTACGGTGCCGACCCCAACCGCAACTGGGATCACCATTGGAGAGGTAACTTTAAACTACAACTATCTTAGTCCATTTTAATGACTAATTCCAAAATCCGCAAACGAAGATTTCATTGTTATGACATTAATATAGAAGTAATTCAGAAGTTTTATATTTTCATTTAACAAGTATTTATTGGTCTCTTAAACATATTTTATTTCATATGTAAGGCTAGGATTCTTAGTTTTCGAGATATTTTAGTTTTTTGTTTACCGGACCCGGATTCATTGCTCTCGAGTGTAGTTCTTTACTCTTAGCCGTGATTAAAAGTGTCTCGTGTTTATTAACTTCGCTTTGGTTTCATATGAACACCAACCTCCGATTGCGCCACTTTTTTTAAGAATTAGTGAAAATAGCGTCAATTAGTTAGTAGAACCACGTAGAACGTTATACGAAATAACTTTTAAGTTACTTGAAAGGTGCAGCCGGCTGTTAATAGTGTCAATTTTGTTAATAGTTAGCTGTTAATAGTGACAATTTGAATATTATTTTGATTACCCAAGTCTTGAATTGCAGTAACGATTTACAGGACCTGGTACATCTGACGACCCTTGCGATAATGAAGTCTACGCGGGCTCTAAGCCGTTTTCAGAGGTGGAGACACGATCGCTTGCCGAATATTTGTCTAATTTAAAGAACCTCACGGGATACATTGGGTTTCATTCTTATGTTAAGATGCTCCTAGTGCCGTATTCTGACTCAAAGGAGCATAGAGATAATTATGATGATCTTGTAAGTACCTATATGTCGACGAGACGAGTCATCAGAAGTGGCGTTTAAGCTTTTAGTTAAAATAAGACAGTGGGCGTGTAACGAACAAACTGGCATTATTGTGTAGTTTGCAATCACGTTATAAAATAACAAGGTGTACGTGATGTCATCCGATATCTTGTCTTCATCGATATCCAAACAATAATCCATCATACATGACAGCATTTCAAATATGAAAGCGCCAAACTGACAACCAGTTAGAAACATGCCAGTTCTTGCATTTTAGCAGTAAAGAGTTTGCAAATGGTTCCAAAATAGCCTTAATTAACGTAATCTCAGATGTCTCCGACATATATATGTCTATTTATATAAGTTTAAATGTCGACAATTACTTAGGCTCTGTTTCTTAAAGCTAAGCACAAAGCTGACAGTTCGCCTTATTTAATTGTATTTATATTTTATAAAGGATACAATTATTATGTAAAAAATCGACAGTTAAAGAGCATCCAACCTAATTGGTATAGTAAAAATTACATCGAACATATTTGTATAGAGCCTGGTATAGTAAAAAAAAAATTTAAAATTTAAAAAATTAAATTAAGAATTTAAAAAACCCTCGACTATAAAAAGTAACAAATAAGTAGTATTTAACTTTCATACAAACTTAATTACGTCGAGGGACCGCATTCTATTTTCCTTACGAATATATCATACTCATCGATTCATTTAAAACATTTTACAGGTATTTTAAAAATTTTGATATCACAATAAGATTATTTATGATAGGTATTATGTGCGTTACTTAGCGGTCCCACCAAGTTACTTAGCGGTCCCCCGACAAAATGAAGTTTGAATGAAAGTAAAATACTACTTATTTGTTACTTTTTATAGTCGGGGGTTTTTTAAATTCTTAATTTAATTTTTATTTTTAATTTTTTATTATATTATAATTATTATAAGTTCCTCCTGTTGTCAACATTGCATTATATTAAGAATTGGACACTGATTAAAACGAATCCAAACACGACATATCTGCTGTAAAATCGGATCTACAACCCTACCGCAGCCGACAAAAGAGCCTTGAAATGGCTAAACCGATTTGCATGTTATATATTTAAAAACACTCCCAGAAATCCCAGCTTTAAATTAAAAAAAAACCGCATCCAAATCCGTCCACGCGTTTAGGAGCTACAGTGCCACAGACAGACACACAGACATCGACGTCAAACTTATAACACCCCTCTTTTGGCGTGGGGGGTTAAAAACGGTATCAATTAGACTCAACATCCCCTATTCGAGCTAGTATGGAGAAAAAAAGTTGGCAGCCACTGATGAAACTTACGTCAATCAATAGAGAAAAATATTATAAAACGATAGTATTTTGGACAAATGTCGAAAGTGATATACTTTCGGAGATATAGAACTTGAAAAATGAATTGTTACATGCGAACTTCGATTGACGTTAGTTTCATCAGTGGACGCCAACTTTTTTTTTCTAAAATAGGGATGTTGAGTGTAATTGATACCGAAATTTTTTACTATACCATTTAGGTTGGATGCTCTTTAGTCCGTTTGATTACATAGTAAGAAATCTTCCAAAAAAGTAAAAAAAATATCTTGAAAGTGATGATTTCTCTTATAGGTAATTTTTATTTAGGCTTAAATTTACCCATATCTCATAATGCCCCCCCCCCCCTTACCCTGATTAAGTTTTTAAGTAAGTAGTGTAGGTATCTATCTCACGTGATCTAAATACGTCTTTAGCCATGCCGAGGTATTTGCCGCGCGAAGCAGCTGGGTCTTTGTGGACGTGCCTGCGAATAAAAAAAAATAAAAAAGCCGACGGCGCTCGGCTCGGCCTAGCACGCAGCGCATCCGAGGCTGAGCATGCGCCTGCCTCGGGCGAGGCACGTCCACGCAGACCGAGCCGCCGTGTGCGGTGTGCCTCTGGTGAAGCTGCTCGGTCCTCGTGGACGTGCCTTTTAACAGACGAATTGAATGAAGTAAGTAGGTAAGAAGGTAGATTAGTTGAGAAGACGCAGTTTTACTGTAAACGTGTAAGTAAAGGGAGGAAAAACGATTTTTAAGTTATATATTTTTTCAAATAGATTAAAATCGGCAAAACATCTCTGGACTATGGGTCTAAAGTAAACAAAGACAGGTACCATGGTCCAGGAACCGCTGCGGAACTTCTGTGTAAGTTGCTTTCAATAAACCTCACAATCAAAGTTATCTTGCACACATACATACAAAATACGCTAATAAACGATGAACGAACTAGTGCTTATAATAGGACGAGTCACGTTTCAATCGCGACGCGTGGTTCGCCCGTGACTGCGGGTCACTCGCAGGTGACTAATCATCTACTTGTCTTTATTTCAGACCCAGTTTCAGGTGTTAGCATGGACTGGGTGAAGCAAACCCTAAGAACTCCAATCACGTTCATTTACGAACTTAGAGGACCTGGCTTCTGGCCTCCTCCTTCGACGATCACCGAGCAAGGAAAAGAGGTCACACAGATGATGTTTGGGTTGGTGAAGGAGGCGCGTAATTTAGGATATTTTTAAGTACACATATACATTGTGTTACGTTTTTTGTGTAAGGATTGTGTAATTACAAAAACCAGTAACAAAACAAAGATGTTCGTTCATAAATAAATGTGTTATTATGTGCTAAAAATTAAAATAGTTAGACACTTTGTCATTTATTCTGTTCTGCTTCACACAGGCACTTACCTACAAAAAAAATGTATTAAACTTTATAAACAATAGAAAATTAAAATGTCTGTCAACACCACTCCACTAGCTATACACTAACCATGACTAAGGGCCGTTCCCGATTCCCGGGCGATACATAAATATTTCTGTCTCCAGTAGTTTGGCCCTACCTGGAGACAGAAATATTTATGTATCTTTGAATTTTTCGTCCCTATAAACCTACCGCTGTCAAAAAATCTATGGGATTCTTCTGAAGAATAGATCAAATGTTACGGATATGTACGGATAGCTATCTATCTTTGAATATTGGAACTGGCCGTAAACGGCAAGGACTGGCGGCCTTCGTTTGTCAGAATTGTCATCGAAAATGTTTGGAAATCACGTATGCCGCCGCCGGACTGGCGCCATTGGTGTGTAAAAATGCTCCGAATGTTAAGAAAAGTTGTTACCTATTGTAAAGTGTTTATAGGCACGATATTTAATCGACATATATTATGTATACCTAAGGTACCTTGCAGACGTAGGTTTCAAAACCCGCGTTTGCGGAGCGTTAGCAAACTTTTCCGCTATCAAAACGCACCTCGACCGCAGCCTTGTTACCTATACAAACGTAGCCGCCGCCAAAACGCTCCACAACCCCGCGTTTTTCCCGATTTTCGCGTTTTTTGCGTTCGCATTTTGAAAGATAGTCCAAGAGCCTGAAAACCCTACCTTTCTCACGTTCGGAAAGCTAAATGTTCATCTATGTATATGCCCAACATAGGTATGCTGTAATTTGGTCTGAACTTTCTTAAATTCATACATTTTATGGGGAATTATTAGATGTTTCAAAGAAATACTTAATTTAAATCTAAGATCAACGTGCTTTTGACGCTAATAAAAAAGTCATACCTACATAATATTAAATAATAAAGTCTTATAATATGGCTATTATTATTAGTTTACGCAAAATCATTGTAAAAAAAGCAATATTTTGCTATGATGCGTATCGTCGCCCATATAAGTAATGTGTCAAAACGCGCGTTCAAAAAGCGGAAGACGCTCCGAAAACGCGCGCAACGTCTCTAAGGTACTAAGTATTGAATAGATAATGCTAGTATGTTGTTCATAGGAACAACATAACAAATAACAAGATTATATTTATTTGAAACATATGAATGTTATGAAACATATGAACATATAAATGAATGGCTCGAATGTTACTAGATTGATAACTAAATATAAGTAATAATCAGTTGGTATTTGGTAGGTGCCACCTATAAATGGGTTGGTAGAAGTAGCACCTTGCACATGTATGAATAAGTATAAGTATCTAATCAGTCAAGTAGTCAACGCCCGCACTTGTGAAAATACTTTAGAGATTACGCAGGCATTACATGTTTCATATAAATAAAAAAAAGAAAACCAAAGGGACATGTATTATTTTAAGTCGGTAGGTATATTCAAAAATCTTAAATGATCATTTGTCAATTTCGTGTAAAGGAAAATACTTTAAAATTTCATTGACATAGTAGAAACTTGTATCCGCACTAGCGGTTCAACCGCGTGAATAACTTTGAACTTCAACCGCTAGGCGTGACACACCACGCGGATCCACATTATACTGTGATTGCCGGGTCAACCACCGAACGGCAACCAAAGGTGTGGGACCGCTCTATCAATCATTATTTATGCACTATCTGTACGCAAACAATTAATTATGACTGAGGTTTGCTGAAGTGGGTAAGGTATGCAATAACATAAAGTTTAAAACATTATCTTATTTAACATAGCTAACAACATATAAGTAGGACGGTGCGGGTTTTAGCACCTCATTTAAGAGTTGAATATATTAGACTCCACTAACAAGTTGAAAGCGAGAATGGATTCACTTGTAAAGATTTCCCTCGCATTTTTAGTAATACACGGCTCTTATTCCGCCACTATAGGCGAATATAAATCTTATGAAAATTATAAAGTGTTCACAATCCCTAATCGCGATGGAGCAAGAACTTTAATAGGGAGAATGGTGGAGTTGGACGTGAGTAAATCGGCTTTTTATTGTTTTACATTTTTATACATAAGTCCCTATTTTTTTAACGTAATCCTGTCTACTTTGTTCAATCTTTCTACTTCTTTATTTTTTTATGATTTTTAATACCTACCTACAGCATTCATTGGTATATATGGGAAATATGACCGAAATTCAAATGTTGGTAGACCCGAATTTAGTTTCGCAGTTCACATCATTGGCTAATGAAATAAATATTAATCCTAAGCTCATTATTGATGACTATTCGGAGTAAGTATGTTTATTTGCTTGTTTTGGTCCCTACATACAAAAGTTTCGGATTGTTGACAAGCTAATTTGACAGCAAAATTAAATACCTACTTACGCTTAAAAAGGCAAAACTTATTCCTCAAATAACGCTTATAAAATGTAATTGTACATGGACATGACACATGTTACTCAAATAAGTTAAAATGGTAATTGATTATTTTAGAATTATCGCAGAGGAAAGAATCGTTCCTTTAGGTAGCCGCTTCAAGAAGTTTTCGTGGAAAGCCTACTACGACATTGACGACGTGAGTTCTGAATAAAAAGTATTTAAAATATTCATTTTAGCAATTACTTTAATTATTACTTTAATTTATTATCACTTTAATTAATTATTACTTTAATATATATAAATTTTAGATTTACGAGTATTTAAAGACAATGAACGAGCAATACAGCAACTCTACAGAGCTCATTGTCCCCGGGCGTTCGTATGAAGGCAGAGAAATTCTAGGACTGAAGATCAGCTCTCCCAATGGACATATTGACAAACCTATTATGTGTATTGAATCAGGTATGTTAGGTATTAGGTAATTACTACCTACTTAGGTTCTATTTGTGAAAGAGCAGAATCCAACGCTCGCAGCTTCATTAAAAACAGTGGGAATGATTTAAGGTAGGGAATACCTACATATTTATATAGGTATTACAGGTAGTTTTGACGAACTTAAACTATTCTATATATATATATTACAGAACTTCGTCATAATTTATTAAGGCAGATATATAAAACAGTACCAACTTGTGAGTGTCAAAATTAAATTTAAGACTGTTACAATAGTGTTGTACGCTTTGAATTTGATAATATTTACCAGGCATCCACGCCCGAGAATGGATCACCCCAGCCACAACAACGTACTTCCTCAACGAGCTGCTGACCAACCCTGACCCCGAGATCGTTGCCATGAGGGACCAGTTTGAATGGCACATCTTCCCTTCCGTCAACCCTGACGGCTACCAGTACAGTCGGCATTTTGTTAGTAATTATATGGATCTTTATGCATTAGCAGTTTAATTGCCTCCGCATTTTGAACGTTTGAAGACCTCGTTAAACAATCTGATCGGCGGATTTGTCGCATTTCATATTGAATGTCAAAAGAAGTTCAAAGTAACCAGCTCCAGTCTTTATAACATTTAATCGACAATATTTGTCTATCACTTGTATACTAAATGCACTCGAGCAATCAAGAGAGGCCAGCTAGACTGTCAAGGCATGCATTCCTTACCTTATCTTAGTACTATAACTATCACTCTTTAAAAAGGACATAGATCCAGCAGCATTGAATCAGCACCTACCTCCCTAATTCCCTATATTAGCTATATATTACATTTAATATAGTGAGAAATCCAATGTATTATCCCAAATTGCGCTATCTATACGTCATTGCCTACCTTTTTTGGTTTCTACACACCATACACAAGTACACCAATGTCGCTGGGCTAATGGCTAACGTCATTTTCAAACATTTTTGATGACATTTATGACAGATCATGGCCGCCGGCGTCGCCAGCGGCTTTGGTGTATAGACGCCATAGTTTGCGTAACCATGCATTATGTGTACACAGGACCGCATGTGGAGGAAGACACGTTCCAAATCTCCGGGCACTTCGTGTTACGGCGCCGACCCTAACCGCAACTGGGATTACCATTGGATGGGTAACTTCGAACTACGACTATCTTCATTTTCTTAAATGACTAATTGCTCTTATTTCAATTTAAATAGTTACTTTTAATTGAGATTAGAAGTGTCTGGCGTGTATTAACGCTGCTTTGGTGTCACATGAAGACTAACCTTTGGTTGCACCACTGTGATTAATAATTCGTAAAAAGAACTTTAATTTTCGTATCATTTTAATTTACTTGAATAGTGCGACCGGTTTTAAATAGTATGGTACGGATATGATCTCTATTATACATTATAATAATGTATAACATTTTTGCAATAATTATTAAAAATTACGTTCTTCTTCAAATTTTCACCTTCCTCAAGACAATTTGAATATTACCCAAGTCTTGAATATGGTTACAGAATCAGGTTCATCAATAAAACCTTGCGATTACCAAGTCTACGCGGGCTCTAAGGCGTTTTCAGAGGTGGAGACGCGATCGCTTTCCGAATATTTGTCTAATTTAGAAAACCTCACGGGATATATTGCGTTTCATGCCGATGCTCAGATGCTCCTTGTGCCGTATTCAGACTCAAAGGAGCATAGAGATAATTATGATGATCTTGTAAGTACATTACTGCCTTATGTCGACAATTAGGCGGTTTTGAACAGCCTGACAACCTATTTCGAAGAATTTTAGCCGTGATTAAGTTTTAGGTATACCTACCTACCTACACTACTTACTTAATCTTTCTTATCATACGTGATCTAAATACGTCTTTAATAGACGTATTCAATGGAGTATGTAAGTAGGTAGATACGTTGAAAGGACGCAGTTTTACTATAAACGTGTAAGTAAAAGGAGGATAAACGGTTTTGATGTTATATATTTTTTTTAAATAGATTCAAATCGGCAAAACATCTCTGGACTACGGGTATGAAGTAAACAAAGAGAGGTACGATGGTCCAGGAACCGCTGCGGAAGTTCTGTGTAAGTTATCTTAGGTACCTACTAGCTAGGTGATTAGCGTATTGTTAAAATATATAGTTATTAATTAAATTAAAGTTACATGACTTATATTTTTTCCTGCTCACAAGAGCACTGGCGGGTCACCATCAAATGAGTATGGATCAACGCGGTTTATTAGGCACTAGCGGGCTGCGCGTGTGTTTTATTTAAGGCCAAAACACACCGGATGCGTATGCTTTGCGTATGCGCACCTCTGAGTTGTAATGTATGAAACTGTCACCGCTTGCGTAACGTAGACGTACACGTCGACGTGACACGTAGCCCGGTGTCACATCGGGTTACACCGTAACTACGCGCGTGGCTACGCCGTGCTTACATCTACGTTACGCATACGCATCCGGTGTGTTTCAGCCTTAAATCCACAAAACTGTGGGAAGAAAACTATTCAAATGATTACTGTGGATCGTCTTTAGGTGCGTAAGCGCCCTGATAACCAATCAAAGGTTTTGCCTTTATTTCAGACCCAGTTTCAGGCGGTAGCATGGACTGGGTAAAGCATGCTCTAGGAACTCCAATCGTCTACACTTACGAACTTAGAGGAAACTTCTTCCACTGGCCTCCTTGGAAAATCTCCGAGCAAGGAAATGAGGTCACGCAGATGATGCTTGGATTGGTGAAGGAGGCGCAGAATTTAGGATATTTTTAATTACACATATCCTGTGTTTGTATTTGTTTGTGTAAGGATTCTGTATAATTACACAACCAGTAACTGAGATGTTATAAAATGTGTTATTAAGTGCACAAAAATAAAAATAGTTAGACACTTTGACACTTGTTCTATTTCAGACATCTTAATTTATTTATTTTACATTATCAATAACACAATAATTGGTAATTATTTAAGAGGATTGTGAGCCAAGAGGCAACTGCATACGTTTGTGATTTTCTCAACCCCTAAACCTATACGTAGTTAGACAATTTTAGTATCATTCAGTACACTTTAATCTAGATCTGCACGTCTTGATTTTTTAAATTATATTTAGTTTATTACAAAAATCATTAAATACTAGAGGAAGTTTTTAAGTAAAAAACATTGACCTCTCACAAATTTTTAAGATACTTTATTTTAAAAAACAAAGGTATACTTACAGGTTCAGATCACATTAGTTTGTTCTCCACCCTGCAATGTAGATAGGTTTTCTTCTGGTGTGTTTGCTTCAATAAGCAGTTCATTGTCAGCGTGACTCATTGGCTCTATGATCTCAAACGGACACTCGTCTACCACTTCAATGTTAAACACCTCCATCTGGAATTTAAAACTGTTTATTTATTTTTTATAATCTGCTTTAAAAGGAACTGAAAAATCTGTCTGGATAAATATTTTATTACTGCCAACTTAATATTACTTATAATACATTTAACTTCATTATAAGTATGAATACTTTTAAAAATATAAAAAACACACCAAACAAGTTTTCTTTTTTTCAATCTCATTTTTTATTTAAAAATAATAGCTTACGTTAACATCTCCCTCGTCGTATTTCGTTTCCCCCGACGTTGAGGGTTTCTGAAAAAGAATAAATTATAAAATAAAATTGTAAGTAATTTATCACCCAAGATGTCTTTGAAAAGAGGACTTACGATGCTTTGCTTTCTGACGCACTCTTTGAATGTTTCCAAACGTTGTTTTTCTTTCCGTTCAAAGAATCCGAGCTGGAAATAAAAACGTAAGTAGGTGCTTAAAGACTTTATGACTTATTACTATAGAGTACTTAGCCAAATTCGGTTCAATGGATGGGGAATTTTATAAACAAATATTTATATATCAACTAGAGGCTGCCCGCGACTTCGTACGCATTTATCGTCATATCTTGGAAAATAATGATGATATCCCAAAATAATATATCCTATGTGTTATTCTGATATATAAACTACAATATTGCCAAATTTCATCAAAATATGTTCAGTAGTTTTTACGTGATGAAGTAACAAACATCCATCCATCCATCGGCACAAACATTGACATGGATAACAAACACTAACAAATATAAAACCTGTATGGGGTAATTTGTATTATGCTTTTATCAGCTAATCTGTTGGCATGATTGCCAGAGTAACCGTTATTATGCCGTTTGACATTGTTCAATTCCCAAAATCGAATATTTTTTTAAGGTATACTCGTCCCTTTCAATTATTATTAAGGATGGATGGATATGTACATACAACTTACCTTGTAAAGTATAAAAGCAAGTACTCCTAAAATAATAATAGCTCCAAAGACACCCAAGGCGATTAATAAAGTTTTATTATTCTTTATTGACAATTCTTTCACAAAATATATTGTACTGTTTAGACTGAAAATTAAATAAACAACTGATTAGTTTTATACAAGGTTTTATATCTTAATACCTACTTGATAGAATTAAAAAAGTTAACTGAAAGAAAAGGTATAAAAAAAGAATATAAATACTATACCTGTCAGATGGTACGAAATCTAAATCGGTATTTAATAGCACCTGAAGTTTGGAAAATACTTCAATTTTACCATCATTCAAAGATTCAACTGAAATATAGACATTTCAATAATTAGATATTTTTACTGTCGAGTACAAAATAATTGTTCACCAAATATAGATATTTAAACATATTATAGGTACATTTTCATTACACACATTGATCTTAAGTGCAGTCATGAAAATAAATGGGTATATTTTTTCCAAGACTAAAATATGAAAACAAAAATGTTTATAAACAAATTAACAGCTGACTTCATTAAGCGTGGAGATTCCAGATTCTATTTGTATATTAACATTCTGTTTTTTACGAGTAAACCTACGTTAAGAGATCGTGGTATTTAAAACTTGAATTTTAGTATGAAAGAACTATGTTTTAGTATGGGCGCCACTAGATGGTCTTAGACGCCGCGGTAGACCTCGAAAAAGATGGAGACACGATCTGGATGCACGGAGACCGTGTTAAATGGAAAGTCGCGGGGGAGGACTTTGCCCAGCAGTGGGATCTTATTGGCTAACAAAAAAAAGTATGAACTAAGAACAAAAAATTAACATACCAAATCTGTCCTTTAATATATCAATAATGATAATGACTCGGATTTTTTCTTGCGGCGGCAAATTAACTATACACTTGAACTGTAACGAGTCGTTTTTCTGCCTTCCGTAGCACAGACTGTTTTGACTTGTTGATATCTGGTAGGTATTTAAAAAAAAACAAAGAAAGATTAACAATAGAAATATTTATTTTTGGTTTATTTTCATTTTTAAGTAAATTTACTTAAAAATTAATAACAAAAAAAAAAAAAAATTAAGTAAGTGTAAATCTACCGGCGTAACTACCAAATTGCAGCCCAATACAATGAAGTGTTTTAAAACATGTAACCTTATTATTTATTGTATTGTGTCCAAATTTATATTTAAAGCTGCAAAACTTCGATGTGGATTTTATTATAGTTTATAAATACATTCAAGCCCTTACCGTATAATTTTGGATGAGTTTTGTCTTCGGCAAAGTGACAAGAACATCTATATTTCGCCAATTCAAAGTTCCGTTATTCACTATCTAAAAAAGTAAAAAAAAAAAACATAATTATAGTTTATACTCAGCCTCCAGTTAAGGCCTTTTGCATTCTTTAAAGTTGTAATTGTAATACCGCTTTCGTTTTCAAAAACAGAATTAGATGACATGATATTCATACTTAAAGACTCAAAGTTCTCTTTTACACTTCTGCAATGTATTATTGACTTTGCGTATTAACCTTCTTGTAAAATACCAGAACAATACTATCATAGTAGTGAATGGTGTGAAAAAAGGGAGGCCTATACCCAGCAGTGGGGAGAAACGGGCTGATTTGATTGACTATCATAAAATAGTTTTTGATTTTGTATAACTAGACTAAAAACTAATGAGAGAAAATTACCAAATACTCGTGTCTGTCGCTAAAGACCGTGGTGTCCATATTTTTTAAAGACGTGTCGGTGATGTTGAACCTATGAGGATATCTGAAAATGCAGTGACGTCTAGTTAATAAAGATATTCTTCTATATTAAACTTACATTTTACACGTGAATTTGCACACTTGCGGGAAAGTCAACAAACAGTCGAGAACAGATTGACTTTTACAAAATCGTTTCGATAGGTGCAGCTGGACGCCTTCTTGGATGTCTGGGCGGAGGCGGCCCAGGATAGGGAATCTTGAAGGAAGAGGAGAGAGGACTTTGCCCAGCAGTGGGTCACCGATGGCTAGATAAGACAAGGTGCAATCAAATCGGTGCTCCTATATAAAGCTTAATGTGTTCTCAACTGTACCATTAAATAAGTCTGCGTCAACACGTAGGTACTTAGGACTAATTTTCCATCTCCACAGAAGTCAATCATACATCATCTATAATGCTATACGATTGTAACGTAACAATAGATAACTTCGCAGTAAATATTTTCATCTCCTTTTATCACATTTCTCACAATTACGCATCGGACAAAGACACCAATAAAATCCGACGTGTAAAATTAACTGCAGTGTATAAATAACTATTTAAAATTTTTGACAATCTTACCCGGTAACATAAACGTTTTTAGACGAAAAAATGAGTTTAACATCTTTCTCAGATAACGTATAGTTAGGCTGGTTACAGTTGTTGCACAACTTTGCTTCAATGTGTACGTTATTGTCAGCTCCATTCACTCCATCCATAAAAACAACAATATTCAGTTTGTGCTGTAAAGAAAATCTCAATTTTACCTTTGGTTGACTTACCTATAATTCTTCGAGTGTCAGTTAATGTCATATCTTAGAAAACTTTAAGAAATATCTAAGAATAGCTAATATAATTTGAAAGTTATCTGCTATAGAGCTAATATATTGGAAAAACAGTTTCATTCAAATCTCTTCAGTGGTTTTACGTGAAAGTATAACATACTCGTACATTTATCCTCACATCATCGCATCCGTGGAAACTTTGACGTAAGTAGGTATATAATATTTATTTGAAAGATTAAATAGGTATGCATAAGAATGCCCACCTAAAAATAACACATACCTGAGCATTCTTTCGTAGAGGTTTAGGTAAATAGCAACGATAAACACCCTCGCCATTAATAAGATCTCCAGGGGCGCTGAAAACTTGAGCATTCCTTATGCGCACACGCACACAGGAATCATATGCATCTGCGCCTTCATTTGTTACTAATATTGTCACTGTTTCTTTTGTAGAAGAGTCTACGATAAACTGTGACACGTTTTTTCTGAAAAACAAAACACAACCGATTTATAATATGGTCAGACAGTAGCGCAGTGGTTCTGTGTGAAAGATTACCTAATCGCCACATCAATTTATCTATTAATATAATAATTTTCCATTTGAATTACTCGTAGGTATATGATAACTTATTAGGATTACTTAGTTATTTCATGAAGTACATAATGAAACACATAATGTTTAAGTTTTTCGATGACTTACCGCCCTGCCCACAATATGTCCATATTCAGTTTCACCGTACAATCGTTTTCACCCGGACAATGACGTGACACTTCGAAATCAACTTTGGTCTTGCTGTAATGTGGATTCAAACGCACCCAGGTAGGTTCAAACTCTATTATTAAAAAATAGGTATTTTTACATAAAAACGTACAAAAATATCAGTCAAAATATGAAATAATAGAGGGATGGATAAAATAATGGACGCACGTGTCTATTTAGTGCATAATTTTAAATTTGTCAATGATTTTAAACAAAAAGGACCTTTTTAACTGCCTACTGTTTGACATTTCATATGGGTAACGCCAACTTCGCTAATTGTTACGATGTCTTATTAAACGTCAAATTGCAAAAGCGATTCATACGCTAGTATAAAAAGGCCCAACTGAAAGAATGGTCATGTATTTTATGATAATATTGGCTTATCAACTTACTATTATTTTTCATTAGTGTGTCTATATCAGTTTCCAATTTCGCTGAGAAGTAATACACGCCAGCTTCGTTTGTATTCTAAAATGTTATGATATTAGTAATAAAATATCATAAAAAAGAACATAATATTACTAAATCTATACGTACCAATAAAACAGTGATATTTCTACAAAAATCGGTTTTCTTTTTAGTCAATGCTACGTCAAATGTACCATTTGTGATAGCTGCTCCAGTTCCACTTATATTGGTAACAACCCAGAATTCTGCAAGTTTTGACCAATAAGTTTATAATTTATAATTATTACTCTATGATTATTTATGGAAGTACTTACTTGTCGTAATGTTGTGTGGTTTTTCATTGTAAAACAAATCCACGCAAACTTCAACGGTAAAGTTTTTATTAGCTTCACTCACGACCTAGAAGTAAGTATACAAAATACCTATACAATAATAACATATACAAGTACTATTGATATCTACCAAAAGAATGGACAAGCGGATTTATTGTAGGATAAATTGATTACCTGATCAACTAATCTCGCAGATAAAGTCGCATTAATAGTTGGTACACATCTTAAGAGAACTACTGAAGCGCTGTTTGGCGCACCAACTGCCAATTCTGAAACGAATAGATAGAGTTATTTAATAAATTTACTGATTCAAGTGCCTTGAGCTTTAGTTTTTAGGATTGTAAATTGTGGCATAATTACTTATACACCGATCTGATGGAATTATGTAGCGCGGTTGAAGTTTTTAAACCAAACCAATCAAACATCAAACCCCGACACCAAAATATTTAATTTCAACCACTAATTCGTAACAGTAATTACGCAGTATTACGATCCGGGAATTATAATACATAGTTCTCGGATCCATACTAAATATCACGGATCAGATAACAGTGGTGTAGTGCGCAAACGCTCTAACGGTTTAATGATTATAATCATTAAATAATTATTTTCCTTACCAGAACAGCCATTGTCATCAATATCCGGTATAACTTTCAAACTGAATCCAAAAGCTAGGAACTTTTCTCCGACGATTCTTTGAGTAAACTTCAGGTCGGACAGTTCAATCTCTCGTATCTTAGATTTTATTAATACTTTATTCAGTTCGTAGCCAGATATAATGTATAACGCCCCATTGCTGTCTTCGTAAGGAGCGCTTACAATGACCTCTGCAAAAACAGTGGCTGTTTCAAAATTTGTGATGGAAGTCGTCAAAGTTCATACATGTGATATGTCACGTACAGAAAGTTTTAAACTAATTTTAGTTTTGTATTAACAAATCGCTACAGTATGTTGTACCTACTAAGCTGAAACATAGCTAAAGTAAACAAGCGTGGAACTGAATATTTTTTGCCCAATAAACATGAGCTGTATGAATATGCGTTGATTACAAAACAGATCGTTTTTTACCTGGTAAAGCATCGCCATCTAAATCGTTGGTAGCAATCGATGATCCAAATCGAGAACCATCCTTCTCGGCGAATATTGTCCGCCGTCTTTCGTTTATTGTTTTCTAATTACAAACAATCGGTATACTTATTTATTTGATCTAAAAGTACTAAACTAAGAAAACACGGGAAAATTTTTTCACGATTTTCACATCTTATCAAAGTTTGAGTGCCACAAAGAGGAAAAAGAACTGCCAATACAATGCTAAGCAAAACTTTGACTAACGTTTTTCAAGATCGTTTTCTTTTTTTTTAGATTTTAAAATAAAATCTTTAAAACTTGGATATTTTAGGATACCGTCTAGACATCGACGTTTAAGTAATTCACCAGAGACTTCCAGGGGCGACGTACACAAACACCGGACATAGACACGTGGTAAAACAGGATAATCGGAAAAACACGAGTTTAAAACAAGGAATATGTTTGAATACTCCGTTAGTTTTTTCAATAAATCACACGATAAGTTTGTCGGATTATTAAAGATTTTTTGCTTCTCTGGGGAATCGTCCGAACCAGTTTTCGCTTTTTAAAAATATAAACAAGAATAAATACTTATCTTACCATTTCCCCTCCAAGGTATATAAACAAGGCTCCAGACTCGAAGCTGTTGTAGTCATCTACGTAACGACGACCTGGCGCGCCAACCAACAAGTCAGCCAATCCATCGGCGTCGACGTCGCCGCTGCTTAACACCGCTCCAAACATACTACCCGGCTCCTTATGAACTATCTCTATTCTTTTGTACTCATGTTTTACAAATTCTAAATAACGGTTTTTGACGTAGTGCAGGAAACTGATCTGGAAAATTTGTTATTGGGGCATTTTGTTATATAATTTTCTAAATATGATATAAAATAGAGCAAAGAGTAATACTTACTTTACCATTAGAATTCCGATCTCGAGCACTGAATGCAATATAAGATATACTATCATTGTAAAAAAATCTTCCTGACGCAAAACCGTAACCTGAAATAAGGGAATTGATCTTAAAAGCTATCACCTTACCATACATAATAACGCCGTTTTCATATGCCTGGCTTTTGGATATTTGCCATCGAATGGCTAGCAGGGAAGTGTATGACAATATACACGTATTGGTCGACAATTGACAATCGACTACCAGAACTTAAAAAGTCATAAAAGTGTAAAAGGGCAACCCGCAACCGACAGACTAAAAAATTAATTGTAGGTAAATATGTAGTTTCATTTTGTTATAGAATTATTCTTACCTATATTATCAGGGTTATCGTTGAAATACGCCACATTATAGTCTCGAGATGGCTTCGTCTGTCTCATAGAGTCAACCAACTGCCTCTCAGGATGGGAACTCTTTACGTAATGAATATCTCCTACATTTGATACTGATTTACTCAATGTTATGATATTATTTGTTTCGTCCAACATTGAACTCCAACCGATGCCACCGTACATCGAATCTGAAATAAATTTAGAGATATAATTATAAAATAATAAGTAGTTTAAACTAGTTGTAGGCGTATAAGTTACTTCACTACCTAAAATAATGCAATTAGACGAAAACCCACGACTCAGTCTCTCGTGGGAGTTGATAGGTTAGACACATAGCTTCAGGAAGCCTAGTTCCCAGGACAAATGTTATGTCACCTTCTCTTATTTATCGTCTTTATCTAAAGACCAATACAAGAAAGGGACAAATCATATTTAGCGGGAACTGTGCTATCGTTGATGTTTTAAATCTTTTCCTTGTAAAATTTCCCTAACAACCACTTGTTATCGGGTAATACAGTTCGTAGAATTGAATCGCTGCTGGTTTTTTAGGAAAGAATTTCTAAAACCTGCGTAACTTTACGATAGGAATAACATACCAAAATTATAATCTAATAAATTTTTATAATTATAATTTAATTATAATTAAATAATAGTTTCAAGATATGCTTACCAAATCCAGGTTTGTATTTAGACTTCCCGTATCTTTCAAGGACACCGTTATATCGATGTACCTTAGTTTCATTGTAGTATATAAAACAAGTGCCGTACGATGCACTGTATTCCACGTAACCATTTTTCGTTGATATTGTTAATAATGTGGGCCATAAAGGTGCACATGTCTAGAAAATAATATGTTAATAGTAAAATTCCTTGGTTCATACTTATTTATTACCATTGTCTCAAATTTGATAAAACTTTGGTAAAAACTAGACAACTTGATATACCGTACCTTATTACTTAAGTATTATTTAATATTAAAATCAAAGTCCAGCCAAACACACTAACAATCGTTCTTTCAGTCTTTCCTTTTGCAAATTAATATAAAATTCAAAAAACAGTTTAAAACTTACCAATAAATATTCCGAAGTTGCTACTATTGACGCTCCCAAACAAAATGTTTGGTTTTTGTTGCCTTTGAATAGATAAAAGTTTTTTAAAGCATTTAAATACATATTACAATCTTATATTACACACAGCAAGTAAATAAATTGAAGTACCAATAAACTTATAGCTAAAGGTCATTGACTGTGCGAAATTAAAATTAGACCTCATTCATTTCTAAAGAGAGATGGTGCACAAACTTTTCCCTGTCAAGTTATTTAATGCTCTAGAACTTTGAAGAGAATTCTAACACTTTATTTTTCAAAAATCTTTCAAAAGGCGACGGCAAAGATGTTTTATGAAGAATTTACTTTATAATATGTACTTTTGTGTCAATGGATAATAGCAGGAATTTAAAAGCAACGACGGCAAGATGACGAATTTATTAACTTTTCTTTTCTGTTAATGCATAGTTTTTATGTCCTCAAGACTTTATATAAACTTACCCAACTGATATTCACTAGCCAGTTTCTTGACATCAATCGATAGTTTATTACATCGATTGTCCTTTTCAAAAAGGTTTTCTATCGGACAACCATATACCTGCCCAACTTGGTCACTGTGCGGCGATCCCACAACTAGAAAGTAAATTAAAGTTAAAGCATACTACAAAAGTAATTTGTACGACGCAGACATTAAGAAAGGTAAAAGAATGATGTTGGTATATCTGCATATAGGTTTGTGTGGTCTCTGCCTACCCGATGGGAGATAGGCGAGAGGGATATGTATGTATGTAGGTATTTGCCTTGATTATTTCCATCGATGATGTAAAATGTTAATGATACTTGAAGCATACAAAAACACCCACAGCTTACGCAAATCTGTATATGAGCCAAAACCACAAAAACTACTAAACAGATTTTAATGAAACTACAATATTGTGGCCTTTTGTGAATTATATGAAGTTTTTCGCGTTATATTCTATTTTTTTATGTTAATGTGTTCTTACCTATTTTAGGTTTATCACCATTTTGATATGAAAGAGAGAATCCGAAATCATCAGTAGGACTTGGTTCAGAAGATTTGAGTTCTATGTACGAAGTTTCTTGATAATATTGAGCGACTACATTTCTTAGCAATAGGGGTAAAACAAGGAGTAAGACAAATTGGGGATTTTCTGCAAAAAAAACTTGCATTAGCCGTTAAACTGTCACTGTGATTTGACATTTAATATTAGAATATCGTTAATTAGACACTTGAACAAATGCAATGTACTAATTGAAAATTATTTATCACTTACCGCTCATCATTCATCTGGTATTTTTAGAACCAAAATGTTTTTTAAATAACCTATTGTTTAACAGTACACTTTATTTAATTTTTAGTATATTAATTAGACTTTTACTTTATGTCATCACTCCATTAATGGTGTTCCATCACTCAAGCAGAAATGAGTGAAACACGCGTAGGTAGGTAACGATTAATTTTCCTTATGTTAACAGTATCATTGCATTAATCATCTCATAGCCAGACGAATAAAAAGTCATTTAAATAAACGTCTGTTTGTCGAAATTATGCTTTCGATCAAAATTAACATATAGTACCCATTATAACCCCACTTTTAGGCAAAAGGCTTTCCAAAATTCTTGAAATGTATTCATAGTATAAGCGCTCGCAATTGCGGTTTTGCCGTGAGTCGTAGCCACTGAATTTCGGTGACGGAGGATTCAACTTGTTCTAGCAACAGAGAGACAGTAAATATTAATACCCGACGAGTAAAATAATTGCCCGTATTGCAAGTGTAACAATAATGCTTATTTTTAGCGTAAATGTCATGTCAGGGATAAATATTAACAGGAAAACCTACTTAATTTATCCGACCTAATATTATATTTAAAATTACAACAAATACATTGTATATGTGAGTACAAAAAATCAGGAAAAAGAATTAAAATTTGTGTGTTTAATGTTTTAGTGTTCATTTAATTATGTCATCTTCATCATGTGTGGTAAGTTTTCAAATATTATATTAATTTTACATTTAAATAGCATAAGCCATTAACAGAAATTAATGAGACCATTACTACACTTACAAGATTGAATTTCGTTATAAAAGATTACCTTATTACATAGACTGCCAAAGCGGGTCAAGATCAAGATAGTCAATAGCCATCCTATAATGTTATATTAAAGTATATAGTATATAGTATATAGTGTGTGGTATGGGCGGCAGGCGCCCTTACTTATCACACTAACTTAGGTACTCTTTTTTTCTTTTTAATACTTTGGTTTATACGTCACGGAAACCGAGACCGTGCAGAAAATATTATATATTTTTTAAATATACCACCTTTAGCACAATACCTAGACTAAAACACAACTTCCCAACTATCTTTTACCACAATACCTTGAGAGATAATAACAGATAAATATCTGCTCACTTGAAACTTTGACACGGTTTTGGACATGATGTTTGATGTTTCTAAAACAATAATTTAAAAATATTATGATTTCATTTATTTTCAGCACTAAACTGGATATTAAGTTGCATTTTCATTGCGTATGCGGCGGCTCAGATAAACGGTAGACTTCCTTACCATGAATTATCTAAGGAAACATTTACAGACACGAGTAACAAGTTAAAAGATGACGCTTTGTTCGGTTATAGTGTTGCATACCAACCGTATTTCAAAAGGTTAGTTAGTACTCAGTGAGCCTCTTGTTGAAAATTCCAATCAAAATTATTCAGCTGTATAACCCAACTTTTAAATTAATGCCTGTCAATATCAGAATTTTCCAACAACCGACATTGATTTATACTTAGTCGGGTTATACAATTAAGTAGTTTTGATAATGATTTTAAACAAGAAGAATTGACAGGTTATAAATACAACGGTTAAGGTATTTGTTTAAAGATTCTCTCTTGTTTCTTCTGCTATCTTTTGTTTTCCATTTGTTATGCAAAATGTCAAATTCTTTTTGGACAGTAAATAGGCCCATTTTAATAGCGAGTGGGGTGAAAAATCTACATTTATTAAATTTTGAGATAAGCTTTAATCTCCAGCGAAAGTAAATACTTTAAGTTAAGTAGACACAATTTGTAATATGGTTATTGTATATAGATGTGGACGTGTTTAGACGATGGTGATGATCTATCTTAGTATATTGATTAATTTCAGTTTAATCATCGGCTCGCCTACAGCTTCTCAAAGGGGGAAAGTGTATTTATGTTCTATTTCAAACAAGGAGTGCCATTCAGTTAATGTGCCTATTCGTAAGTGGATTTATTTTAACATGTATAATATTTAACTTTAAAATCTTAGGCATTACTGGCCAGCAATCCATTTGAGATTTTTGACGGACAACAGGCAAAACGAAAACTCCAGTGGCAGAGCTTTTTCCCCCTTTTTACAAAACGAGTTTTAAAGATAGTTCTACGGCTAATGTCATTTTTTGACGTTTCTGTTATGGACAAAACGTGAAAAATGGAGATCAGTCCTAGAACTATCTTTAAAACTCGTTTTGTAATAAGGGGGACAACAAGAGACAACAAACAAGTGAAAACTCGGTGTCAATTAACGCCCTACACATGAACGAGTACGTAGGTAGATGCATTATGTACAAGCTTTCTTAGAGTACAGCACAACTTTTACCAAGAAACAGGTCGAAATAGTTTTTTTATTTCATATATATATTTTTTTGGTCAGCTAAGATTACCCATTTTGTATTGACACTCTATATTTTAATAACATTGCGATGCCAGTCGCACTCGCAGTTATTTAGCTTCGAAAGTACTAAACCTAGCTGGTAAACCTTTCGTGTTAAATCCACTTATTCATCAGTCTTCGTTATAACCATATGAATCCCAAGGCATTCGTTCTTTATATACTCAAAATTAATGAAGTTATTTTTCTTTCTAGCTGAAAAAAATGCTCATGCTAACTCTTGGTTTGGAGCAACGGTGAATGCAGGTTCCAATTTCTTTATGGTATGTTTATTTTATATTTTAAGTATAAATGTAGGTACTAACTTGTAGGTATGTTTTATAATATACTTAAAAAATGTTTATGCACTCTCCGACGAAGACTTTAGTCGAAAACAGTTGAGATATGATATGACGTAATATTCCCAATGTTATGTCGATGTGATCGGACATTTCGAAAAGTAAAAGACAATAATAATTCCATTAGTAGGTACCTATTCAAAGATACCTATTTAAAAAATAATGTCATCGTTAACACTACTTGGGTACATGTTCTGGAGAAAATTGTAATAACGGTAGATATTTAATAACTCTTCATTCCTGCTTCCAGGCTTGTGCTCCTCGATTAACAGAAAAATCAATGTTTAGAGGTAAGTTAATTATAATGTTTGTTATCTTAATTTACTTTTGAAGGTACTGCTACTATAGTCTGATCCTTAATCCGAGTCACAAATTGACAAGTGCAACTGTCAATTATACCAAAAAGGGTGACCATGCAGCTACAATAGTGATGTTCAGCAATCTATAGATTTAGATGTTTAGTCGAGCCTAATTTTATTAGGTACTTACCTAATAAAAAAAAAATAGTAAGTATGCAATAAGTTTTTATTTAATAATAAGATTAGAGGAATATAATAGCATACTTATTAAAATTGCTCACTACTAAATTATTACAAAAGATGGAAAATTTATTAAGAGATTTAGAGAAATTAAAATAAAACATTACAAGTTCTTTTATACATTTTTACACGACTACGGCGAAGCCAAAAGGAAGTGTGTTTGGCAGTCTATGTATGTATGTATGTTCCACCGTAACTTCTAAAATACTGAACCAATTTTGATGAATGAGGTGTCAAAAGATTCGTAATAATACGGCGGGTGACATAGGCATATAGATTTGCAATAAATTTAATACTTTGCCCACTAGTGGGCAAGAAGTCACGATGAAAAAAATAAAAGTTTGAAAATGGTGTTGTGTGGAGAATAAAATTCAAGAGCTCAGTGAGAACATTTCAAAAATATATCGTCAGTGGAAAGGATAAAATGCTAAACCGCCAAAATGGCATTTGTGGGAAATCGAGTATAATAAAATTTATATCTCTGATATTGTTAGAGTTAGAGAGATGTTGTAAAGAGACAAAATATAATTTGATTTTTTGTCTAAATATTCAGCATAACTGTGAATGTCTATCTGTGAGTGTCTACCGAAAAGTAAGAAAATCATATTCAGGAAAAACATGCTAAACTCTATCTACTTTGAAAAACCAATTCATCATAAAATGCTAATATACGGCAAAAGTCTCTTATCCATTCAACGGAAAATACTAATCTTCTTGATTTTATCAAATCGTAATCATGAAACTTTTGCTAAACATTACCATATCCTAGTAAAAAGCTGCTGGGAAAAAATTGTGTTCTGTTCTGTTTAATTATCATAAATTATTTTTATTTATTTGATAGCAATTTGATATTCAATAAAGAAAAATATTCAATCTCGACTAACTTAATAGTGAAAACTCGATTCACCTACATCACTATTTATTAAGGACAAAAAACTCGCAACACCGTAATTGTCAGTTGAGTGACTCGGATTAAGGATCAGAGTATAATTAAATATTTCTACGAATATTTTACTCGGCAAGATTAATCCAGAAATATATGTAATACCTAATAAAGTATCGATTGTAATACTGAGAATACGACTTTAAGATATTGGAATATACATACCTCTATAAATAGATAAACATTTCTATCTCATAGTCCCACTCCAGAATTTCCTGTGGTGTGGTTGCGTTAGACGAAGGTCAATAAAGAAAAACACATTCAGACCTGAAACTTATATTTGAAACCAATTTAAATTCATCATTTTAAGCTTAGCCTAGCTGAGATTCAAACTCTATTTAAAAGGCAGTTAGGCATGGTGTCATATTCAAACAATATTTAACATATGAAAAATTTATTAATTTATGTTAACAAATGGTCTTTCCTTTGACTGTGAATAATGCGCCGTAATGCCGCATATATCTTGTATAATTACCTATGATGTGCATATTTTTGTAATAGACAGAATAACGGGGACAGTCGGACGATGCTTCTACGGAAGTAAGGACTACCAAAAAGATATAAATCTTCGCGGAATGCCAGTTATTGCAGAGAAACCTAGGATCAACTATCAGAAATCGGCCTACGGTGATGAGACGTTTTCTCCAGGTAAATGTACAATGTTATTTTACAATAAGTCGATATTATTAAAGGCATACCGACAACCTGTCGAAACTTTTGGATGTGGGCAGTTCAGGACCGATCGTCGTGGGGGTGATCCTTGGGGCTCCACGACATAAAAAATGTGGGCTTTTGTCCAGCAGTGGACGTCCACAGGCTGACACAATACAACCGACATTGGCAAACACTTAACTTATTAAAAATATGCAGGTATATAGATTTAGTTTGTAGTCCAATTTATTACATTAACAAACTATCAATTTAGATTTTAGTGTACTGTACAAGTGAATCATTAATAAAATTAAAGACTATTTCGACTTTATTTTTCTTTTTTAGAATTACTAATGGACTCGTTCGGATGGGCGACGCACGTAGTTGGCAACAGCGTCTGGGTTGGTGGCCCTGCCATGTCAATAGGTACGTGCTTTATTATACAGGGTGTAACAGAAAGGGGGTATAGAGCCGAAACACTATCGCTGTTTTGGTATTATACCCCTTTCTGTTACACCCTGGATATTTACCTAACTAAGGACCAATCAATAGCACTTTTCGAAGTTTTCGATAAAATTTAACTCTTATAAAATAAGTTTGTAAGGCAAATTGCGTTATAAGGCTTTGCGTTAAACGATTTCTTGTAGGAAAGATTTTTTTTTAATTGTTGTAGTAAGTAAACAATAACATTCATTTAAAACAGTGTCAGAGGTTTTTAGAAAAACTGTCGTAAATACGTCCTTTACAGACCTTATACTGGCAACAAGCAACGCAAAGTCCAAAATAGTCTGTTAAGTTTTTGTATGTGAGATTTACGTAACCGCAACAGCACATTTCTTAAACAAAAAGCGAGTTCACTATATCACTAGTGTGTCTCGCCTAGCCTGTAACAGGTGTTTATGTCTAGAAAACTATTCATGTATTTTTTTTCAGGTCGAACAATGATCTACAGCAAGTTCGATTCGGCAACTTCGCCGTCATTTGTCACAATTGATAATTTAGAGTTTAGCAAACATGACAGGAACGTGTCATTAAATTTTGGTAAGTTATTTTGCTTGCTTGGCTATTCTTCTCACGTAAAATATTGTATGAATAACTTGTTTTGGTTTTGTAGCTGAAATTATAATTAAGGAAATTATAATTAAAGGGCCCGTTTTTACATTTACAGATAAAATTTATCTGACAGATATTTTATACCTATTTCTATCTAACACGTTATTTTTATTGACATAGGTTTATCTGTCAGTTATATTTTATCTATAAGTGGTGAAACGGCCACATACCCTACTTATTTTGACTCACTCCTCAATCTGGTAGATATTTTGTCACTCCAACATCCATTTATGAATTCCGTTTCTCAATACCCAGACATTGACATAATTAACACGCTAGGAAATTGTTAAATGAGATTATCATTTAGATTGTAATAATGATTATTTGTAATGATTGTAGGTTATAGCATCACTTCTGGATATTTTTTCGATAGCCGTGTCAGACATTACGCAATTAGCACCCCATACGGCACTTATGGTAGTGGAAGAGTGAGTTATGCACCTCATCAACATTATAAAGCACTACACGTACACCTGCATGAGTCTGTTATGTTCGCAAAAAGCGTAAAATATTTCCTCTAAAAACATAATGGGTGAAAAAACTAAAATATATTTCTACTTCTCAGAACAGCTTTTGCATATTCCACTTAACTATAGCACTCACCTTGTTTTGTTTATTTTTATCTAGCTTATTCATTTTTCTTTTCATGATGACTCATAAAACAACTGCAATAAAACTGAATTTTCTCATTGCAGGTGCTTTTATTTGATCATTTTGGTAAGTATATGCATGAGGACATCGATGGTGATGTAGTTGGGTCTCTGTTTGGGGCAGCCCTATGCTCGATGCTTACCCCCAATGGGTATTCCGCCCTGCTCGTTGGAGCCCCGGCTTCCGCGCGCTTTCGGTTTTCCACTGGCTTCGACAGTAATTCCTATGATGTCGGCGCAGTTTATGTTTACAAATTGCCTGCACTGGTAAGATAATCAATTTTAAAATGCTGCTTACAAAAATCGGACCAACAAATATGATCTTCAGAAGCTATCAACCCTAACCAGACATTTCTTCTCTCTCTTGTCCAATATGTATCAAAAAAATAAGTACTTATTAAACAATTTCGTGTTCAATACTTATTTTTATTATGATGGTTTAAAATATTAAAGTAAATAAATTAATATTACAGCAAAATATTTGGAAAACAATGCTAAATGGAAATAATAAAAAGGGAAGTTATTTCGGTCACGCTATAGCAAACTTGGGTGATCTAGACGGGGATCATTATGATGGTAAGAATTGATTTTTTATTGCCTTTACATGTTCTAAAATAGCTTCTTATCATTGCCCATGTACTCTTAAATGTCCCATAGCCTAAAAAATAAATAGAATATTATGACCAACTTATTACGACTAAGGACTTACTTATAGAACGAATAAGTAAAGCTTAAGCTACCGTTGGTTTCGGAGCGGTTCCATCCATCGATATTCAATAAGATCCCTTGCACAGGCTGTTCACTGTATTCTTGATTATATTTTCTTACCTGTTGAAAACTCCTAGAAGTGGCAATAGCAGCGCCTTACGAAGACGACGGACGCGGTGCAGTTTACCTCTATTCAGGGAAGCAAATATTGACTGAAAAAGGAGAAGTGACATGGATACAAAGAATCGTTTCCGAAGACCAAAATGATCGCTACTTCGGTCTTTCACTCACAGCTCTGTCGGACTACGATGAAAATGGCTGCAATGGTAAAAATACTTTAATATGTTGTTGAAACTCATCAGATTAATCAAATATATCTTTGAGAGACTATCCAATCAAAGTCTTGCATTATGTATAGGTGAAATTGTTTGCACTAACTTCGACGCTCACTGCGAGCGCCCAACTAGTGTCCTTAGTAATCAATATATCAAAGCATACATAAACAGTGCTGCTTCTGGAACCAGCAAAGCTAGTGTAGGGAGTAATTGCCTAATTGCCTAGCCACAGTCTTGATAAACTGCATCTCCTCTCATTCGATCCTAACACTTGTAACTTTGATATCCTCTTTTTTTCCAGAATTGGCAATAGGACTACCAGGCAGTAATAAAGTCAATTTGTATCGATGCATGGCGTCAGTAAAGGCCTATTTTGATGTCAAATTTCCTGACTTAAAGGTAAATATTATAATAGCCTTAGTTTGACCCAGTGCAGTACTATAAGAGACATTACTGCACATAATAATTATTTTTGTTATTTCAGAAACAGGCAAAAGAACTTACAACTGGAGACTCGTCTTTCAAATTTGAATCGTGTCTCGTGGTGACTTATCCTCCTAAACCCGAACACATAGCGTCCGGTAAGTATGTGAATATAACTTTATTCATAAATAGGTCAAGAGTTCCCTAAAACCACCTTAAACGACATGCATTTATGAGAGGACTGATAAGTGTGGATAAACAAAACAAGTGTGTTTGGATCGTAGCAAGTGGAAGGAAATGGTCAATACCTACCCTAACGGGAGAGAGGCGTGACGGATATGTATGTATATACGTAGTGAATAGGTCTATTTCTTACATAAACACAAATAATTAGTACCTACCTATTTACAAAACAGCTGTTATAAAAACTTAATTAAATCAAATTAACTCTAAAACAAAATAAAATAAACTCGACCATTTTTTTACAGTAATCGACATAAACGTGGAAGTAGTTCATCCAAATGTAACAATTCCACGTATTGGTAAAAAGTATACATATTCCGAGAACCTGAAATTTCGTTTGCCACAATACTGCACTGATTTTACAGTTGAATTGCCTCAGGTAAAGTTTTCAATTACCTTCTTACTCGTATGGTAAAAACACTACAAGATCGTCAAATAAATTATTTTTGTCAAACCTAACTCATGGCAATTTAGCAAAATTTTTAAACATTGACTAGCAAGCAGAGTCCACTAGGTCAAAAGTCACTGTAGATAAAAACGACTAACTCGAAACTACCTAGGTGGTTTGACATTTGATACGAAAAAGACGAATTACGATTGGTGGCTGACAAACGGAATTTAATAAATGATCTCGCTTCATTAACACTATAAATCCATATTAATACACTTTTTTTTCAGAACGCCGACTACGATCACGCCATAAGCTTCAACTTCACGGCAACGCTCAAAACGAATCCGTTGAAACAATCTAAGTTCGATCCAAAATTGGTACTACTGAACGATACTGACAGAATTACTCAAACGTTCACGGCGCCTTCGTTACCGGGATCTAACATGACATTTAAGTTCTCTACTACATTGTAGTAAGTACCTTTGTTTTTTGATAGTTCAGATATGATTCAGATCACAGTACCTAATAGCAATACGGCACTGTACGGTCCTGAAGTCTGACCTGAAACAAAAGACTGAGTGACTAACTCGGAGAGCTAGTGGGGCCACCGCCAAGCGCAAATTTTTTTATGAAATGACATTATATATCTAATACAACATCTAATGGATAGACCTGTGCGCTAGGAAGAAGTGTTCTTTACAATATTTCCCGATACGCAACATAAAACAAAATTTCTACGTTTTCAGTGACGATTACCTAATCGGGTCATCGGAAAGCGAGAATTTAACTTTAGAAATATATAACACTGGCAACACAGCTTATGGATCATGTGTACAAGTGGAACTTATTGGAGTAAAGGTGTCGAAGGTTTCCTCTAAAGACTGCGGGGTAACCGGCAAAACACTTATTTGCAAAGCCGCTTCATTGGGTAAATTCAAACGCTGGGTAAGTAAAACAATACCGATACATTCTGTTTAGTCCCCCGACTGTTTGACGGCTATAGCAGCCAGTCAGCCACTTAGGTCTTTTATTGTTGACTTATTTATTCCCATGTGCAATACAAGCTAGATTTTAGGACATATCAAATATCCTGAAATTTAAACTGTAATAAAAAAATGGAGCCGTGATGGAGTCTTTTGTAGAAGGATAAAAACAAAGGAATAACGCAGTTTGTTTAAAAATGATTTTTGATGGAGCTTTTCGTAAATGGATGTGTCAATGTGTATAAGAAATTAAAACTTTCAAAATACAATCGATTTATTCATTTTGCAGTCTACAAGCGTGAATTTGGCCGCAAAAGAATTAACGAGTTTAAGTGAAAAGGTAGAAATGAAAGCGGAGCTGTTGACGAGATGCGAAAAGAGAGTTGGAGAGCCGATACAAAAAATCATTAACCTAAGGCGAGATTGTAATATTACAGTTACCGGGTGAGATTTATTTACGTAGTTTCTTACTTAAAGGTGCACATAATAATGTGCGTAAAAAAAAGACTTTTTTGCACGTATAGAGCAAATATCTGCGTAGGAACGTGGTAGGTAGACACATATTATGTTTTTTTTTTTTCAGATTACCAATCACAGCGGTGAATGTAACAAAAGATGAATTGAATAATGGCGGAAAACACTTCACACATACTTATGTTGTAAGTTTAAAGTTACATACAATTACTTGATAAAATTACATACTTTCTTTTATAGTACAATTTATTTAATATTCAATGATTTCAGGTTATCAACACAGGCATCACGAAATGGGAGAAAGTCAAAGTTGATGTTCAACTTGTTTCGCATAAGACTGGTATAGGATTTGTAAGTAGCTATTTCATCGAAGTTTTTAAATACTTATCATTAATTAAAATCGATAAGTAGTTTTAAGAGAAAATTTTTATATAAAGTTGTATTAGAAAAAAGGCAGATACATAGGTAATCTGACACATCGTACCATCTTCTTTTTATTATGTTTTGTAGGTTTCATGAAGCATTAATATTAACAGTCTGTTTTGATCTTTAACTGCCTCTAAATTGATACAAAATACATTCACTTCCAGGTTTCAGTTGGAGGCGAAAAATGCATCGAAGTAGGCGTTAGTAAATTCCAATGTCTCATCAATGAATTGAAGAAAAACTTTCAAACCAACATTAATGTTATAATAGATATTTTACCTGATTCTGAAATTATTCGTAAGTATTTTGTACATTTGAGCTCCGTTCCCACTTATGTGATTTTTTCAGAGACTTTAGTCGTGAGCTTCAGTGGCAGAGCATTTATAAGAAGCTATTCACACTTGTCGTATGACGGTACGGATATTAAAATTAGACACACGACAAGTGAAAACTTAGTGTTAATATTAAAGAACTAGACTTTATTACTAATGTAACGATACACTAATGACTTTTACGGCTTTCAGATGATATTAAAAAGAAAGGATCTGCTAAAGTAGAGACACAAGTATTTTTATCTTTGGATGCTGAAAACAAGTTTTCTGTGACAAGAAGGTAAAGTATTCATTAGGCGGGTCCACGCAGAGTGTGCAGCCTCGCGAGGCAGATGCTTGGTCGCTCAGGAAAGACCTCGCTATTCTATTGAGTTGGGTAGTTCTTAAGGGCCTCTTGTAATTGGCCAAAAGATTGCCTCGCGACTACTCGCGAGGGTGCTCGCTCTGTGTGGACCCCGCCTATTAATTAGTAAAAGCCATAATAAACATGGTATTTATTTTTATATTTAATTCGAATTATAATTGTAGTTAAAATAAATATGTTCTTTTCAGGTTGACGACAATAGTGACGATTTGGGAAGCACCAACGATACCAATTTGGATGATAATTGTGGCGGCTTTAGTCGGTCTTTTAGTTATCGTTCTTATTTGCTGGATTTTACACGAAGTTAGTATACTTAGTACCTATTCAGGTTAACGTATTTTTACCTATCGATCGGTGTACTACTAGCAGTAGCAACTCTATGAGGTACTGCTATAACTTATATTTTTAGGGCGATATTAAATTGTAATCTTTTTTGACTATTATTTAAGTGTGGCTTCCTACGGAGAAAACACAAGGATGAACTAAAGGAACTCAAAAAAGACTTCAAAAGGCATAGCATGGTAAGGCTCTATAAATCTTTAATAAAAATTAATCACACCGTATTTTGTATGCAGACTTTTTTTCTGATTTCGACCTTTCTTGGAAAAAGTTATTGAATGTTATGAACAGTCTAGGACCCTTGATTTTTGATATGGAGAAGGGATACACCTAACCTAAAGTTATACTTTCCAGCGTCAATCAAGAATACCGCGCGAGAGTGCAATGAACGTGATACCGAACGACCAGCAAACAGATAACAAGAAACTGCTAGATGAAGTTCACGAGGAAGAGGACTGTATCTACGATGAGGGTCCAAAGAGACGCCAGCAAGAAGACCCTGCCCTGGCTGCCATTAATGCAGAACTTGCTAGGGCTCTTAATAAAGGCAAACAAAAGCATCTGGCTAATGCTGATGTTCATAATGACAGGCTTTGTTGAATATTTGAAAACGGAGTATAGAATTTTACAAATTTGCGTTGGAAAACAAGCATAACTTAGTTCTCCATTACTATATCAAAACGAGAAGGCGATTAAGCCGCTCATGCATAATAAATCTAGATAATCATTACTAACTTTAATGCCCAGATATTTCATTTACCTTTCTGAATCACTTCTATCCTCCAACATGACTATAAATAATTTATAAATTACTACATCTATTTACAGCAATATTAAGTTCAATGTTATTACACTGCAGTCGTCGTAGGTATTTCTTTTTCACAAACAAATTGATGTACACGATTGCAATCTTCATCATGATAGTTTCCAGTGTTGGAGTATATCGCCACACAGTATTTAGATTTGTTTGCATTTGGTTCTGCCCACCATTCATTGTAACCAGCTTCTTGTAGACTCTCGTCTGTAAGTAATTACAGATTATGAAAATATATTTTTTAAGAGGAATAGGGGGAAGTGGGACACATTGATACACAAAAATTCAAACTCCGTTTGAATACACAAATGTCAACATATTTGATAAAAAAATTTGCCGGGCGCATTGCCTGATATGTTAACTTATAATTAAGTTTAAAAAAAGCTGATAGAAACGAATAGGGAAAAAGCTATGGCGAATTTTATAAAAAATCGGTTTTGTATCATTCTGCCCCACCGGTGGGACCTTGATACAGAGAGTGGGGCAGCTTGATGCGTATTTTATTTCCGTAAATATTATAATATTTTTTCAAAATAATCGTTATATTACTTAAATTGACCAAATAAAAATCAAATAATGCTTGGTATCTAAAAAATCACATTATTTATTAGTTATTATTCCTATTAGCGATAATTACTATCAGCTTAATAATGAAATGAGCTAGGAAATAAAATTGTCATCAAAAACTTAGAATTTATCAAGATCTTAAACATCTAACTAAATATAATTATTCTGTAATCAGCCTAGAAGAATTGGACATAGTGAAATATAGAAATAACAAAATAAAATCCTCTATCAAAATTATAGGAACTTTTTCTTAAAACTCATAATCAAAAACATCACAAAACTGATATCCTAAATGATTTTTTTTTAGGATATCAGTTTACCTTTAAACATCCGGACCATTTTCTATAATAAATGAGATTTTTTAGACTTCTTTAAAATACTAACGGGGCACTTTAATGCATTAATAGGGCACTTTAATACACTAACGGGGCAGATTGATACGTATCATTCTGCCCCGCGTTTTACTGTATCAAAGTGCCCCAAGGGACTATATTCACGGAAAGTAATTTATTATTTTTTAAATCAATATTGTATTAAATAAACATATGAAATAACATTTATTAAAGTACAAACGTACTTTTGGTAAAATAAAACTATGAAAACCACTAATAATATGGAGCTGAGACATAATCACATTGCTCGTAAAATTTTAGTTGGCGGTCCCAAAAACACATTTGTGCCTGTCAAAGCAAAACGGCGAACAGGCGGTAAGCATCTTCACAACTATCATCCTTGTGGATGTCCTTGAGTGTTCTAATGATGTGTCCGTGTGCGTATCGTTTTTCAGTATTTCAAAACAGGTACTGTATCAATGTGCCCCGAGTATCAATGTGCCCCGCCTCCCCCTACATTTTAATAAAGCGTGTTCTTTTATTTAAAAAACATAAATAAGACAAGGTATCTAAGTTATAAGATTTGAAAAAAATCTATGCATATTACTTTACTTATTTAATGATATACTTTTCTTTTTTTGTATTTAGATCGTAGCAAGCGGAGGGAAATCTTCTGTGCCTTCCTAGAAGCGAGAAACGTGAAAATGTGTATGAATGTACTTACTCAACAATTTCTACTTACTGAATATAGTTCTGAACACTATAGCATTGCCATCTCTAGGTTTCAGTGCCCGGATTCCAACAAAAAGTAAATATGAGTCTTGTACGGGTACTTTAGGTGCGGTTTGTACTAGATCCCAAACCGCTCGGTGTTCGGTCTCCGAGTTCAAAATGACGAGATGAGCACCTTCGGCCAGACATTCAGCATTCGCCTCATTCCATGTTAACGCCATCAGTGGCACTTTGTAACAACTTCCTACCGAAGAGTAGTACTGGTATCCTGAAGATAAACGTCCATTTAGTTTAGAAGAATACATACATGGTATTTATATGCTCTCTTATGAAAATTTTGGGCTTAAGTCTGCCCTGTGAAACTGAAAAATTTTGCTCAAGAAGTTTGGGATAAAATGTGAAGTATTTTGTATTCGTTTTTAATACTAAATGCATGATCAGTTTGGGACAAAATATCCACCGATTGGCTTCCCAAAAACGGGAAACCACATCGCCGCCGCAGGCCTAAACAAATTGCTAGACGAGCTTGGCTCATACAGAAAAATGGGTAATTTTAGCGCACAGCAAAACTGTTCCGATTAGGGGGACAACTTTTGATTTTTGTGACATCGCAAACATAGTTTTAAATAACAAAAAGGAATCCACATGAGTTGTGAGCCCAAACAATGAAACTGGATCTTGTTACTCGTGTCTTGACTTTAACCTGTTATTCAAACAACTTAAATAAGTGAGGTTTTCTTAACGCCCAAAAGGCACTTTTGAGAATCTATATTGGCACGTGTTCCTCGTTACGAGGCCCTTGAAATATACAATAAGTACTTATATAAAAGGTACACAAAGTCTATTCTTCCGTTACTGCTCTTAATAAGGGTACAGAAAATTTCTGAAGAAACTAATTTCGATCTATATTATGATAACATATCTCTAGATCGAGGGCGCTAGATTCAGGACTATCTTAAGATCGTTTGTTTACCTACATTTTCTTCTTAGATATAATATCCTCCGGCATTTCCGAGAACAAAATATAATAAGATGGAGCTCTAGTAAAGTAGGTAGGTAAATAGGTACGCACGTAACATTACATTACAACGATAACAATGATAGAATTTTACAATTTTATAAAAATAACTATTGAGTAGGCAGATAGTTTACAAAAAAAAATATTAGTTTAATTTGCCTTTTCTATAACTGTCGCGACACATCTACGGAACAAACCTACAGCGTCGAAAGTTCGGCTAAATACGCTTGCAGTGTATTTCAAGTTTCTATGACACATCAGCCGAAATTACGCTGCGTACCTACACTTAATCCAGCCGCTGAACTTTCAGCGCCGTACGTTCCGCAGATGTGTTGCGACCATCGCGACCCTAAGTTAATAAAATCTATAGATACTTACTAAACCCATAAACATCACATTGATCATCATAAGGCGCGTCTCCGTTATCCACCTTGCAAATAAACGGATGTCTATGGAAACAAGACGTGGACTTTATTTCACCTTTCCTATTTAATATATCGCAGTCTGATACCATCTCTATCTCGATACTCTCCGACGGATGCACTGCAAATATCATATTATACTATTATTAGATTTAGGTACTATGTTTGATCGACGATGAATTGATGATTTCATGAAATATCCAGATGTTTTATGTCAGACCCCTGGCTGGAAGCTCTTAATATTGTGATCAGTTGCGGAGCTTTTAACGCCAGAATTGAAAGCTAATTTCACTTTATACAACATTTGAAAGAATTGATTCAGTAACACCAGTAAAAATTTAAAAACAACATATTTGACGATTACGTAACTACTAGCTAGGATTTCTCATAACATATAAAAGGAAAGTCAATAGCACCTCTTTCTTACCATAGATAATGGGATTTTCTTCAGCAGATTCATACGTGTTCTTATCAGCTCCAATCCATAGATACTCTCCTATATCAGGGAACCTCTTCATCATGGCATGCGCCTGCGCCAGGTCCTCGAAGTTAGACACAACCATAAGCGTGGCTCCTTCTAAATTACATTTTCTTTCTGCTTCTCTTTGATTTGCGTCTTCTATGTGTAACTTGTAAAATGCTTTGGTATGTCTATTAAATTCATAATCGTTGCGATATTTCGTATTAAAGTATGGTGTTAATATAGAACATGTTACTGGAAAATATGATATGCTTATTAGATACGTTTTCTTATCAGAAGTTTCACTAAAGTTTCTTGCTATTGTTAGTAATAAATAAATTGGTTCCTTTTCTACCGCAATACATAAAAATCTCGTGCATATGTGTGAGGTATCAAATTATTAGAGAAGTAGGTACTTATATAATCTGTGCATTAACAAAGTAACATACGTTAGAAAACTTCGTACTTTAGTATTCCACTAACATATCCAGGGAAAGATTCGATCTATGATCTGTATAGACCTTACTTTTAATCAATCTTTTAAGTCAAGATCAAGACAAAAAATATAAACTCAAAACTTTCAAAATAAAGCAATAATGATGTCACTCTATAAAGTGCTTAAGCAGACACACAAGATACCTATATTTGCTGTGTAGGTACCTACTTACCAAATGAAATACAGGAAAGTAACAGCAAACACTTTTCCATAGTTCCACAATTATTTTCTTACATTATAACACATATTAGAAAACATAATAACACGTGCTATTTATAAAGTTGTACAATGTACTGAGAGTTAGTCAACATTAATAAAATAAACTTTAACCTTACCGATAATAACGTCAACGGGACTATATATTATTAAATATATTAGATAAATTAACCATTACTCATGTTGCTTCCATCTTAGCTGGTTCGACGACGCATACCTACCTATCTTAAAAGTAATTATCTTTTCGCATCTCTATCGAATCCAATATACTCTTAGATTTTATTTAAAACTATAGTTTGTTTTTTTAAATGACCTCCAAATAAACTTTTTGCTGTTAACTGTAGAGTTTTTTTTATTGCCATCTAAAAAAGTTTACATTGCAAACAAGTAAGTATTTAGTTTTTTTTTTTAAATTGAGATTACGACAAAATTGAAATTCGCAATGTCTTATAAAGCAAACAACTGTTTTCTTTTGGTCCATAACTCTCTATTTAACATGCTTATTTGTAAACACTGAATAATTAATAAGTTCCGAAGGACATTGGAAGCTAATCCGGTTGTCTGAGGACACTAATCAATAGCGGCTGAGCTGGATTCTCCTAACAAACTTAAGGCAAACTACGTTCATATGTAGTTCCCAGCCAGTTGCAGGGTTACTTAGCGCGTGTGCATCACAACAATAACTTGTCAACGACTTATGAGGTCTGACTATATTTTTATATTAAATAAAAACTGCTGCTGTAGGAAAAAAATTGCACACTTTTTTCAATGCCCTTCCTATTGCAGGCAAACATTTGCACAATTTTTCAGTAACCTTTTTCATTTGGACTAACCAAAAAAATCGTCACAGTTGGTACTCACAATGGACAGTAAAAAAAGTTTTTTATTATACAAAAGTGTATTATTAAAATCAAATTCTCTCTCACCCCTTCTCATTCAGTGTAAAACTTCACAAACATACTTGTCGCGGAACTAAGATGCATTAGACTGCGAAGGTACTTCTATTTCGCATATAAACGCGTAGAATCTCGAGCATTCGATATCGTTAAACAAGCCATTGTTAGAATAAATGGTGCCACAGTGTTCTATACCCCTGTAGTTGTTAGGCTCGCCGTCTGACCACCTTTCGAATCCGGCCTCTACTAAGGTCTCATCTGAAATTAATAACGTAGCTGAGAAATGTCCAGCGGCGGTCCTTTGGCGCTTTCAGACAAATGACGGGTGAATTATCCCATTAGAAAACTTTCTTTCAGAAAAAATAATTCTTTATGGTAAGGGGTATATGGACCTATAGGTAATATACGTAAGTAGATACCTTTATACCTTCTACCTACAAACTAAATATCTATACAGTCTAGATAGTTCATCATAGTAGGGGAGAGCAGGTAGGATTCGTACACTTTTTATTTTATAGCTTGTAAAAGAAAAACGGATAACTATGGCGAAATGAATTTAATGCTGTCATACAGCCACACTATTTGGCTTTATATGTAGTGTAGTTCTATTTGGATATGAAGCTACATTTCCGAGTTATGGCTGATTCCACCGTTTCGTGCAAATTTCGACCATTCCACGAATATATTTTTTTTATATCGGTTTCGAAAATCGGTATGCTAAAAAGATGCGTATATCGTCTAGATGTAGTAAACTAGTTTGGACGTATTAATTTTTTTTATAGTTTTCGAGGAAATCGTTGGAGTGTAATGAGGCAATGGAATGTAATGAAATATCGTGAGAGTGTAATGATGTTGTTTGGAAGGTAATGAAAAAATATTAGTCAGTATTAAAAAATTGATTAAAAAATCTAACTTTTTCTTCATAAACGTACTTATTCATGGAAATCGTATGTGTCAAAATGAACACAATTTTTTTTTTCGTCTTAGGAACATTTCAATAGACTTCTAAAAGTATAAACACCTAAACTAGAAACTCACATTGTGGCGACCTGCATAATAGGTGACAATTATAACGGCGCGGCGAAATTGTACATCTTATATTTGGAGTTACATGGTGATATGACTCTAAGCAACTGGACATAGTGATGACTTGGAGCTACGCTGCAAGACGCTGGCCGCGCGATGATTTGTGTGGACGTGTTAAGCTACGTGATTGCTGATGCAGCGGAACCATATCGATGCAGGAATATTTTCACGCTCGCTGACTTGTCTTATCTATCACGTACTCGAGGACCGCACAGTACTCCCCCCTTTGGAAAAGAAAATGAAAACAGGACTTCTAAATGCCGCTAAAACCTCGCTTGTTGCTCCTTTCTTCGCTGAATAGCTGCACCCATGATTCTTCCAGAGTAATCGAAGGAAACTAAAGCGTTTATCATTAATCAATATTTCTTCACAACCAATAACTGCAGAGCGTTGCGTTGCAGACATCATCGTGGTCATTGCGCAGTCTCATCATAAAAAAATCTTCAAATTCTTTATATTAATTCAATAAACATCAGCAGTACTTCCACGCTCGAGCGTTTCTCTTACAGTCGTGGGCTGCATACACTGGCGGTTATCAAATCCTGCTCATGGGCACCAAGCGTTCTTAATGTGTTTCATTGTTTCACGTTATTGCAATGCAGTCTGGTACAAAATACCGCAAATACGGCAGTGCAAGGAACTTCTGACTTCTTGCTGCCAAAAACTAAAAATTACTGCGAATCTAACGACGAGCCTTTTCCTTTGTTATTCTCTCCAAAAATGGTGCGTGTCGTGGCCATAACGATGCGTAGTTTGTCCAAGTGATAGTCTTAATTTCAATAATTTTAGTAAAATTTCAATGTAGCGTGATTCATTGTAAACTTGACCCTGTTTCGATGTTCGTCCATTTGTGCTGCTTCGTGCGTATTTCTTGCTTACTGAGGAACCTGAATTAATCGTTAAAGTAGCTAGTTGTTGCAGCGCCGGGTCCAGATGCTGGTATTGTACTTGGCCGAAACTACGTACATAGTGAATCACTTCTTGATCCAGAGTCGGTGAGACCCGCTGATGGAAAGCAGAAACTAGATTGCCTCGATGAAGTGCTTGCATTGTCTTGAGATCCATCTTCAAAGTAGCGAAGTTGCGTGTTCAATCGGCGGCGGTCACCACTGCGGCGGCCCGGCAGAAAATAGGTGACAATAAGATGGCACAGCGTTGTTGCAGAAATTATATTTAAGGTTACATAGTGATATGACTCTAGACAACTGGACAATAGTAATGACTTGAAGCTACGCTTATATACTAAGACGCTGGTCGTGCGATGATATGTGCGGCCGTGATAGGCTACGTGATTGCTGATGCAGCGGAACCATATCGATGCAGGAATATTTTCACGCTCGCTGACTTGTCTTATCTATCACGTACTCGAGATCCACACACACATAAACTCTAAAAAATACTCGTGTCAAAATCTAAGCAAAATGTACTGTCAGAATTTTTTTTCATATTAATTTGCGGTCTGTAAGAGTATAAAAAATAACAATAAGGCCAACCATTAACATTTCAATCTGAATTTCGTTAAGTAAATAGGTACCTAGATAGGTTGGTATTTTTTGAATAACATAAGTTGAAAAAGTATGTAGTTGCTTAATATAAAAATTTAGGCACGACAATACTCATTAAGGTAGGTAACGTTTTATGAATAATGTAATTTTTACAAAAAACGTCAGTTAATACCGAAAACATGATCTTTATTAGTGTTTTATATTACTACTTTACTACCCGTAAAACTATTTCATTAACTTCCAAAACCTTTCATTCCCCTCCGCCAAAAAAATTGGAGGGAATGGAATGTAATGAATTGGAAAGGAATGAAATTTAGGAAGAATTTCTCGATTTATTTCGAAACTAAAAGTGCAATGACCTTAATAGGTATAATATGAAAACACCCACATACAAGCTATAATTTTATCTAAAATAAAATTAATTTGATCATGAGCTTACTTAGAAATGCAATGGAATGTAATGTGTACGAACCTGTGACAAAAGCGATTTCCAGAACTTAAATCGGAAATATTTTTTAGTGTGGCTGCGCGTGGTCTTTCTCGGTAAATTTTTTAGGCAGACAGAGGGGCGCGGGAGACGTGGGCGTGGGCAAAAGTAGAAAGAGGGTTGGGAACACATTATAATGTTGATTGCAATTTTCGTGGAAGAGAATGAAGTTTTTCGTTTGACAAAATTTTAAGTGCGATTCTTTATATATTGCGCTATGAATTATTAATGTTTATTTATTAATTATTAATTGTAATAGTGTAACTTGATATTCAGGTACAAAAAACCTGAACATTTACCGTAGGAAAGTGTACTAAAGTATCTCAGAAAACTCAGGGTGGGTATCTGGATGAGGAGTGTAATGAGATTTTGACATGTTTTTGTTCAGGGTTTTTTTTATTTAATTAATTTAGCGATTAAATGAAAGATGCGTCTTTTAGCTTTACTTATACGTGAACTTTTTCAATTTAAACATTTTAGCTAACTGTTAAAATCATATGAGTTTTTGGTTTGGATGGCAAATCTGAACGAAACGGTGGAATCAGCCTTATAACGATTTTACCAAAATATGGAATTCGTACGAAAGCTCCCCACAGGCGGGGTAGCTTCGTACATAAGGTGAGGTAGATTCGTACATAGTGAGAATCTAGGTAAAATAAATTAAAAACCAGTAAAACCAATAGTGTTCAACATTTATTGAGATATATGAGAAGCAAAACATCAAAATAAGAACAAGACATTTCTCTTATACTCAATAAATCGTCTTCATTGTCACTATCAGTCTTAATAGTTTTCTATGGTCACTTTCATTTTTTTGTATTCTTTTCCTTCCTGTTGTTTCTGACACCAACTTTAACGCTTGTTTCATTTACTTAGCCTTCTGTTATATTTCTTGCTCTTGCTTCTTCATTTTCTACATCCACTAGCTTATTTCTAAATCTTCTACCCTATTTTTTTCAGAAGTTTCAGACTTCAGTTTTAAAATTATTCAATAATGTGTGTATTAGCAAATAAACATACCTACCTAGGTAACAATTAACCCCTTCTTGTTTATCAAGTTGGGTTGGGGTACATTTATACTGTACGAATCTACCCCACCTATAACTGTACGAAAGTACCCCAATCCAAATTTTCAAACATTTAAACCAAAATAAATATCATCCATTAACTTATCGCAAAACTCATGTTAAATTAGCAAACTATGACATTATTTCATCATACATATTATAGAACATAAACAATTTGACCATTACTTATTGAATAAGACTATTTTAAATGGATATCCAAAAATAATTTACGCGGAGCGAAAACACACATTGGCCTATAGTGGTGAACCCAATGGAAGCATTGTCGTCGCACTACACGTCGAGCCTGTGCGTATGAGTGGCCATTAAACACACAGACACTAAACGAACCAATGTATTTGATAGTGGAAATATGACTACTGTACGAATGCTCCTGCTGTACGAAGCCTACCTGTTCTCCCCTAAGTGGCATTTCGGCAAAAACACGTCAATTACCAACTCGTAACGTAATAGAAAGGTACCCAAAGGAAAAAATTCACGTCCATATAATTCCATATTAGCTTTACTCTTAGATACTAGCATCTATTATCTACCCACCTATGTTTGTCTACTCAATTAATTCGTCGGAATATAATCTTAATCTAACAATCATAATTAAATACTCACTGAAGATAGTTTTAAAAACCCTATCTGTGCCGTTTGCAGCTCTATCCGCTCTGAATCCAGCGTGGTAGAAGTAATTTTCCCTTGCTCTAATGGGTTTGGGGGCCGTTTTGAGGAACTCTTTGACGGCTAATCGTTCTGCGTCCGAGTTTATTACAACAAGATGGGATCCTTCCGCGCGACATTCGCTGTACGCTTCGTCCCATGTAGCTGCGACGTCTGGCACTCTGTAGCAAGAGTGGACCGACTCCACGAAGACATAACCTTGAAAACGTTAGCAACTTAATACTTGTACCTATAGGAATCAATTCTACTATAATGGACCTACCTAAAATCAATAAAATACATTTAAAAAATACGGTCAATTGAGAAACCTCCTCTTCCTTTTCAGTTGAGTCGAAGTCGGTTAAAATACGTTCGGAGTTGTTTTATCGTCATTATTTGACGTTATGTGGTTTAATGCCAAGAATTGTATTTCGAGGAGCATTTGTCTTTCCGTACCCAAGTTATAAGTAGATTTGAATAAGATGTTTATTAAAATGCTAAGCATGGAAATAAAATACATTTGCCTACTTACCAGGCGAGTAAATGTTGCATTGTTGATTATAAACTAAATCCTTCGAACTAACTTTGCAGAAAAATGGATAGCTTCTATAACATCCCATTGTCTCTATTTCCCCTGAACGAGTGACTACATCGCATTCTAAAAGGCCAGCAGCAAAGGAGTCTCTTTCTTCACTGGTAGGCGTCACTAAAATTACATTATAAATCTTTAGGTACCTACTTAAGTACCTTAAATATGTTGCTTATTATGCGAGGAAAACCCAATAACTCGGTACTCTTATAAGTTAGTCCATAATTTTTTTTTACTAAGTAGGTTAAATATATCGGCAACGTCTCATTTGTATGAAGTAGGTACTTCGTAATGAAATGAAATGAATTTTTATTGCTATAAATGTGGTATAAATGTTGTTAATAAATTTAATAAAGTTTCACACATTTAGTCATCAGACATGCAGTAATTGTTAATAATCTTACTTCCAACATTGCTCTACGATACAATGCAACTGAATATTGTAATGATTTTCAATCACACAAAACGAAGAGCCGATTAAAACTTACATTCAATGATAGGCGAGACCTCAGCGGCATCATGTTTATGACCATCAGTACTGACCCATACATAATTTCCTAAATCCGGAAACTGCTTCAACATCCCATGGAGTTGGGATATATCTTCTTTATTATCAGGTATCATAAGATTTGCCCCTTCCATAGCACACACTTCTTTCGCATGCATATTAACAGTGCTTTCTATATGTAGTTTATAATATGCATCTGTTCTTTTATTGTATTCGTAATCTGTCCGATACATCCTTTCTTTCCTTTGGGATTGAGCTTGTGAATATGCTGTAATAGCCGAATATGATAATCAAGACATTCAAGACAATGTGTTCGATATTATAGCAGTTAACATTAAGTCAGTCACGGAGACTTAATCTATGTAAAGCAGAAAGCTCTACCTACTTTTGATTGTTATTTATGAAACTTTTTCTGGAGGTAAGTACTTAAAGTAACTGTTTTTCAGGCTATTCGAGAATTAGTGTATTCGAAACTTCTTAGAGTTTGTTCAATATACCTAATTATTCTAATAGAAGCTCTAATATTTTGTGTAATTCTAAAGACAATGATTAGAAAATGTTAATAAAAGAAAGTACTTACCCAAGCACATTAAAACACAAATGAATATCGTCTTCATTTTCCCACTAGCAATGCTAGATGTCACCTTTCCTAGGGTTCAAATAGTTTTGATTACCGATTAGATAATGATAGGTACTTAACTGCAACTAATATCTTTATTCTTACTACAAGTACTCATTGTAATGTATATCGTAGCTATCAGCTGATGGAGAGCAAAACAATCCGAATAATAAACTTATCTTTGAGATAGGTCAACAACCTAGGTTATTTTATAGAGAAATTAGTTAGTAATTAAATGTTATTAAGAAAAACTTACTTTTATATTATGTCCTCTCCCAAATCTTTCTTCACTGCACTCTTTAAATTGACTTGCACTCTCGTTTCCTTATTGAGTCTCACTGACAATGCTAAATAAATCTTGTTTACTAATATACACTTCATGGAACTTTATCTTAAGAACTTTGACACTTGGAAAATATGTATTATAGTAGGTACCTAATGTGCACAAATAGTAAATATTTATTATTTATTACTATGCAGTGGGTATCTCTTTATATTTCTGGCGGTATTAGGCAGTAAAAGTAAACAGAGTAAAAACCCAAGATCAATCAAAATTTAAGAAAACAGATGTCTCATAATTGACCTTATTGGAAGGCAATAAATCATAAATCAGATGTGTTTTTGTGAATCTAGAATTCTAGATTGATAATTACGCAGGACGTAGGTAAGTGTAATTTGTGTTTTGTGTACAAAAGACACAACCATTTTAGGAGAATTCAAGCAGTTTGTTGTTTACCTATTAATCGTCATCAAAGGGTAAAAATTGTTGCAAGTAATCAGTGGAAAAAAGAAAACCCGTATGTAATTATGCAGTAGTTTATTGTTTACAAGTGTCGCGAGCCGGCGGCCGGATCTACGCCGCGGGCTCGCCTACGTACAGACAACTACACAAGTTTCGCACAAACTGTCACGACTACCCTTCAAGTCAAGTGGGATCTCACTAACTTCAACCACAACACCATGTACTGTTGGCGTCACAACTTATGTTCCACTCTGTGACTTAACAGTAGGTACAAAGTTGATGTGTTTTTAGCTGTAATTAGTACTTTAAGAATATGATTGTACAAGTAAAGTGAAATGTCGTAACAGATTTTGCTTACTCTGTGATAGTTGCACATTACGCTACATTTTTTACAATACTTTTGGCAGTTCGCAACAATGGTAAAATGCAACTAATTCAGTAAGTGACAGACACTATCAAGTATATTTACATTGTATCCTGTCTTGGCTCGCCTCATCGTCCTGACAAACTAAATCACAAATACGTATCGAAATCAATGTGTAAAATTAACTAAACTATACATAGGAAATACAGTTTACGCAAAGGAAATTTCAACATTCCAAATTCCTATTATAATATTGTGAATGTCTTGGGCCTCGCTAAACAATGAATCAATACAGCCATTTGATATCAATACCTAATGTTAGGAGTAACTTAAAACCTAATATCAGTGCACAAAACTCTATCTATTTACATGACGACTGGTAATAAAGGAAAATTAATACAATGTTTAATTAATTAATGTTTCTTCAATTTTATGTTTTTTTTTTACTTTTTGTTATATAATAATTATATTACGAAACTAAAGTGGATTGATTATGAACACAAACTAATAAGAGGCAGGTTAAGTCTTATTGTAGGTATTAAAACTAATATTTACATGAAAAGGACTATTTCCTTACACGTGCCTCCGTGAAAGCATTCGAGTGTGCAAAGTACTAAACTATAATAAAAAGTGTGACTGACCGTATAGAAACGAGTTACAAACTCCTACATACTAATTCACCTGTGTGTTAAATGAACAGTCGTGTACTTAAAACTTAAATTAAACGAGATCTCTGAAAGTCTGGAAACGCAATACGTACATTTAAAATACCTACATAACATGAGACGCGTGTAAGCGATCGTGGCCGCATGCTGATCTGGTATTTCCAAAGTCATGTGCATTATTAATCAATTGACCTCTAGATTGATCAGTAACTAGTTTGTTGCAATTGTAGATAGCTTTAAATTTAGTATGCAATAATAGTTAATGTAACATGAAATTTTACCCTTATGGAGACTCCACAGGGACCAAATTTGCTAACCGAATTCTTCATGAAATTTTCATAGTTTCTTGTCGTCATTGTCCATTCTAATTTGATTCAACGCAATTACGTCTGTAAATGAAGGTCAGTTTAGGGTGTTTAGATCAATTTCATAAACTTAGAAGTAGCGGACCACGTGCGACCAAACGCCTAACACCAAGTGCGTATACGCAATCCACCTACTCTCCTTTATTCTTGCCAATACTATGCAGCTACTTGCAAATCTATTTACACAATCTAAATACGTCTTTCGAGTTAGGTGCTTCGGCTTAGGAATTACGTTACGTAAGCGATTTAAAGCGAGATATACAAGATAAGCAGGGTTGGTAAAGTTCTTGTGACAAACATGGCGCTTTTTCGCTTGCCGTCTCTATTTAAAGACCAGTAGTGACAAGGACAGAGTATGCGAGAAAGCGACATAGTCGTAAGAACGCTACTAGCCCTGCAGCAAGGAACTTACAGGTTGACTTTTGTTTGTTACACTTCTATTTCTCAGATCATAATGTAAAGATCATTCGGGATCTGCTCAAAACAAAAGAATTTGCTTTGTGATTTCACTGAGAACAAACTATTTGGCTTTAAGAGTGCGTCTTTAGGCATAGGTTTATCATGAAAGCAGAAACATCTTTCTCCAAGAAATATTACGTCGAAATTCTTTTGTTATCAGCTGAACAGCTTACAGGAAGCCGATGTTTTTCGTTTCTAAGCTCATTTTGCTTAGGACTAAGTTGTTCCGTCATCTATATTAAATTCATTTCTACAGCTTATAAAAAGTAAACACCTCGTTTTACAAACAAAAGCCAACCCACAATGTTCATGTAAAAACGTGAATTACACAAAAACACACGGAAAGGTGAGTTGCGCGAGGCGCGTGATGTTTGCGTGTTTGAGTCCAATAAATTACGCCTAACGGATCACAGTGACAGTTATCTGAGTAAGGCAAGGTGGGTCTACGCAGTTCTATCTAATTCGCTTTACATTTTGCAAGGATATTTCTCTATTCACCCAGGTTTATGAGATTCATGTACAAATTACTAGGGACAAGTAGTCGTATCTAAAACACCTGAAACTTTTAATGCGTTTCATCTACAGTTGCAAAATCTAAGCGAATGAGATTCGAACTCGCCTCCTTTGTACAATCAAAGTCTTAATGTTTGAATTACTTATTGGCTAGGTCATTTTTTATGTAGATGTCTTAATAGCGCTCTAAATTCCTGTTACTCTAGATCATTTTAAAACAAATCACTTTTTTTTGTGTTAGTTATGTACTGAGCTATTAGGACTCTATTGTCTCCTTTAAATTAGAAGTACATTGAAGATTGGATTAACAAGAGATTGATAAAAGGAATACCTTGTTATAATTGAGGTCACGTTATCAAAATGAGCTCTTGTCTAATTTCGTTTAGTCAATAAGTAATCCAAACAGTCGACCAAACTACGTTGTGTGGATAAACGGCTTACATTCCAAACCATTACTAGAGTCTAACATTAATACTAAGTATGGTACCATTTATTTACACTTTCTATTTTTATATTTTATATAGTTTTGAACTAGTTTTAAGGCTACCACGTCGCGACACACATACAAGTCTCTCTATACTACATATATGTTATCGGCGTGACAATTACATAGTCCGACCCTACGTAAACACAAATAGAAACATCAATTTGGAAACGATTATATTACAATAGTACGAAATGTTTATATCTTAATAAAAGTAACCTAAATCACGCACACTAACACCCCAGTATATTAATTACTCCGAACTCCTAATAAATCTATAAATGCTCGAATTACACATGTTTCATTACATTTACAACACTCTGCTATACAATATCTCACTACTGCAATGATAGTAGGTACGTGAACATTACTCATTTTAATACAAATTTGCTATTTATACCGCTGCCGCAAGTTTTGAATATTTCTAACACTATCTATCCTAACTACGTAAAAATGTTCAGTCGATGTTACATACAATGGTGTTTAGGAGTAAGCTTAAGAGTAACTATAGTACATTCGGCGAGCGATGGATTGGCACGAGACAATGCAACGTGTCCGTCGCCAATCAACCGCGCGTCTTGGGTTCACAGAATACGTATAAATTATAATAAGTCCATCGTATAAAATAAAATCAAATATTACGCCATATCATATTGCAAGTTCATTGCTTCTAAAGTTCATTAAACAAACGTAAACACAATCAGGCACACCGAAACCTACATCACATACACTCGTACATGTTTCATTACATGGAATCGCTGAGATAAATGAAATAGCCTAAATCTAAGTAAAGCGTAACCGCTCGTTTATAATATAAAACGTATTGTGGTCAATACATAATGCTCACCATACAATGGCCTAAAATTCATACCTAACTTAAGGACGCAAAAATATTTGTGGTTTATGAAGATGACTAAATTCATGAGCACGTTTACACTTGTTTGAAATATAATACAGGAAAAGATACAGATATATTTATTTTTGTCGAGTTACCAATAAGTACCAAGTAAAAAATAAACTTATCTTACCTCTCTGTCTAGTCTAGATATGAATTTTAGGTCTAACTGGACACCTATTACAAACTACAGGATACAAAAAGAAATAGTTTCACCATCTTTTAGATTAGGTATCGAGTTATCAGCGTACAAGCGCTCTGTTTTCATTTAACTACACAGCCGATGTATACTCTTCGCGGGCTCCCTATATCATTACTACGTTTTATTATTTCCTTTACATATAAAGCCATTCTCATTTTTCCTACGGTCTCCGACCTTTCTAACTATTAAAAAAATCCAGTCACTTCTGTGACTCCCGTCTTCGTTGTATAAAATTATGTTATGTTGCGTGAAGCAACTGCATTTGATCCATCTTGTACCTGCCTTCGTTGCCGATCCGATAGTCTATATTTACAGGGAATCGAGCCAGCTAAACTATCCACACCTCCACTACGCGCTACACTATGAGAATCGAATATAATAAAATATTTGGTAGTCGGCCGATACACCGCATGAAGCCGTCTGCTTCGCTTCTCGCATCCTACTCAAATACAAACGATAGATAATTTCGTTAAGATTAATAACTAAATGCATACTGTGATGTACATTACAATCGTTAAATCTTCACCACATCGACAATTTTACACAATAATCTTATAATCACCGCAGTGAGGTATGATTTTACATTTTAATAATAACGAGTCCTATTTATAATATACTCGCATTTGAAGCAAAATTACTTGACAATTTAAAATAACATGCCAATTACAATTTACACGATAAGTTTGCTGTGTTCAGCGGTATTCGCGTATCGTTACATTCATTTACCATTCCATGTCGTTCTACAATTAGAAATTAGAACTCTTTAATGGGACATAAGCTGTCAATGATGTTTGTCGCGGCGGTGGCGCGTCGCGACCATTACGCTAACCAGTTAGGGTGACCGAGTGCGTTTATGTCGGGCAGCCGTTGCGTGACGGTTGGTGTAGTCACCGACGGCGCTGTGCCCTCGGCGTGTAGTGTAGTGGGAGTGTGTCGGGCTACCTGGTCCCGGAGTGGAGATGGCGTGCGTGGTCGGCGCGCCGGCGCTCGCGTCATTCCCACTGGTGCGGTGACGGCGGCAGCTCCGACGGGTGCGCCACGGTCGAGCTGCAAGCCGTCCACTGGTTATTTCGCTGTCGCGGTTCAAACACTACCCACACCCACGCCACTTCAGTTTTGTTTGTTGGATGTACCAATTTGACTTTTTTATGAAAACTAAAACGCCTAAAATATTTTATGTAACTAAATTACATATAATAATATTCTTTGTTTAAATATGCGATAGCTGGTATAATCATAGATTAATTTACGAACTCAAATTTTTATACAAAAGCAAAAGGTTAGTTAATAACGATTTCAAAATAACCAAAATTTTCACAAATCATATTTATCTTCATGTAAGATTTTTTAAACTTGCGGCGTTTTCCAACAAACAATCCCGACTCCGTCATGCATTCAAAATTCAAGACTTTAAAAACTATGATAATAAAATAGATTTTAATAGCAAAACTGCATCACAAATCAAACTACTGTCCAACTACGGGTTTTAATGAAATCACCACAACCAAGTGCCTGGCACTGTGCTCTCACTCTACGCATGCACTACTATGCATTCTAAGCAGACTTAAAACTTGTTATAGAATCGAGTCCATAAAACAAGAAACTACCTAAAATGAGACCTTAAAGACCCAAATACAATCCGCACCGATGTCAAATCAGATTCATACATTTCAAACAAGTTTGTTAAAACATATTTTTTCACCCGACAGCGTCTAAATGTAGTTACATTCTTTACCCTACTTTATCTACCCTTTACGGGCTAAAAATGATTTTAATCAGGTGTCTTTATAGTTTTTATTTTTAGGCAAATATTTACCCACAAGCACCTGCTGTTTGATAATGTTTGAATCAGATAACATGCACTGCAACCGAACCAGAGAGGGACGGAGCTATCTAACGATATCAACCCTTTTGAAATTACGAATCGCCGCCGATCGCGAAGGCAACGCATGCACATAATTGGAATCTATTGAATTTGGGTTGAGTGTGAAATGAATTTGAAAGTTGTTGCGTTCTCGAGCGGCGCGCGCGTGCGTTCCTCGGCGGGTGCGTCAAGGTCCAGCCGACGAGGAGCCACGCTCGGACAACACAAGTACAGCGTGCTAAGGCGCTTACTGGGGTTGGGGCGCACTATGCCGCGCACAGAAATATCACGGGCGATAGCAGTAGTATTTTTGCCGCCGTCTTGAAAGGGGAACAAACTTTTGCTTTCGAACCCGCTCTAGAGCTGTTGCAAAACACAGAAAAAGCAGAATGTTATTACACTACTATCGGGTGAACAGCGGTGCTATACTAAGTGAAAGCGAGGGAGACACCACCATTTCAAGAGGGTTGATTGGCTTGAAAATAGCGGCGCAGTATATACAGAAACTATCGCTCGGGAAGCGGGGAAATAAATTAGATAAAAACAATTATAAAAAAAAACCCATGCACAAATCGGGCGCTGGCAAAATCGGCCCGTCGGTACACAAGTTACTGTGAGGCATAAAGTACTGGTTCCTACGCTGCAAAACTTACTACGGGACGAGGAAGGGGCAGGAGAGGAAGGGAACGACAACGGCTCTAGATTCTGCGACCACCGAAATAAAAGTAGCCCTAAGGCTTCGAACGATCAAAGGTGCTGAGAGACACTGTAGGTACAAATACCGGGGCTCGGGCGCTGACACCGACGTGCACACTAACATCGCACCGTGCCACACCTAGTTGTGATGACTGTTTGCTTCTCTAGTTTATTATCTTTACTTTTCTTTTTTAATCGTGGAGACAACACTGGGAATAAACAATTAGCTTCGATACATGGATATGCCGATAGAAAGTTTATATCGTAATAATACCGGATTAGTGTTGTGCAGAAAATGTAGAAGTTACGTAGAGTTACGCTAGAGCGTAAGTGAGTTAGAAGGCAGTGTTGTCTGCACTCGGACGGCGGCGGGTGCGGGTGGTCGCTTACAGCAAACGGGACGCGCGCGCCGGGGGCGGACGCTACGTCTTGCAACTGTCCCAAGTTCATCTTAGTAAAAGGCAATGTCTGACATAACACTTGGGAGAGCTGCCAGAAGTGGGCAGTGGCCAGCGACTGCGTCCGGCCCTGGCGCGTGGGTCCCCGAGGTAACGTATCGCAAAGAAATCACCTAGTGTCGGTTGGTGGTTGGTTGTTGTGGCGTGGTTGCGGAGGCGGCGCCTTACCTTGCGAAGCTCTTGAACGCCGCCGACTGCGGGTTGATGCAGAGCGGCACCCGTGACGTCTGCAGTTGCTCCGCTATGAACTTGTGGATTTCCTCTGCGGATTTTATGCGTGTACACTTTTTTTAATAGATGCTTTTTATAGAACCCGAAGAAGTACTCATTTATTCATGAACATTTGTCGCAAAAAAAAATTGTGTAATTTTTTTTTCATCAGCGAAATTAAATTAAAAACAACATGTAAATATTCGCGGAGAATTGGAATGACGTTCGACTGAAGTCCGCCGCTGCAAGAGAAACCCAGAAACGAAAAAGAGTTAATTGAACTCGCGTTACCTTTAACCTGATGCACAGAGGTGAGCTTCCTCTCCCAGCCGTCGTGGAAGGCGTGCGGCGCGACGGGCTCGAGGTCGGGCGAGTAGTGGCGCGCGGCGGGCGGCGCGCTGTAGCAGCACTTGCACATGCACGAGTGGTAGCGCAGACGACCCTCCTCCAAATACGGGTGCGCAAGCGCATCCACTACCGAGATTCGCTTTGCCGGGTCGAATACTAGCATCTGGAAGTGGGGAAGCGGGGTGATGTTAATAGTGTTATAAGCTTTTTTCGGTGAGAACGCGTAATATCATGAATGTTCTAAGCTTGATGACGGTCTATCGATCGACGCAATATTATAATATTGATAGACACGCTAGTTTATGATGATTTGCAGATGCTACTCTGAACTATTGGCGTAGTGTCCTAGAGTAAATAATGTAACTATTATAATTACAAGCCACAGAGAGACACCAAACATAACAATTTCGTTGCAATTCTAGAGGAATGTCTTAAATTAATGTCTCTACCTAACAGTTCTATGTGAACCGCATCGTACCTGAGCCAATAGATGCACAGCTTCATGCGTGGCCTGTACAGAGAGCGTGTATAGCGCAGCGAGCGCGGGTGGGCGTGGCGCGCGACGCAGCATGTGCGCCCGCGCACCCGCGCACGCGTGACGCATGTCCTCCAGCGACGGCGTGCCTAGCAGCTCTGTTATTAGCTCCAGCTGGAAATTGTAAGGGTTACAGTTTTTTTTTTATTACTCGTGCACACCTACACAGTCGTTCTAGATTCCTGTAGAATGGAAGTCAAAATAAGTAAGTGTGCTAATGTGCACCTTTTAATTAGACTAAGCTTAACGTCTGCATCGGTGAATAGATTAAATAAAAATGTACCTGTTGTACAGGACTCTGCGCTTGAAAGAGGATTCTCCGTCCGAGTAGCTCTCCGAATATACATCCGACCGACCATACATCTACTGCCGCCGTGTAGTGATTCGCGCCCATCAGGATCTCCGGCGCTCTGAAACAGGTCGATATGAACCGTTACAAATAATAGAACTTTTTACGGTTATCAGAATAGGTACCTTGTCAGAAAGGTACAACGATCGTACTAATATTATATAGCCAACCAGTGGAGAGATAAACATCAAACTGCTACCTACTTGTACAAGTTTTTCAGTGTCAAATACAATTTAAAATACAAAATAAAATATTTACATATGTTTTCACATACATCCAAGTACGACATACCTACCTAATTTCACACAGCCGAAAATTCAAAATAGGACCAAAAACGGGTATACTAAAATCATAATTATGAAATATACAGACGCCGAGTGTTTTAAGTTATAAAAGTTTCCGTGAATAAGTCAGGTAGGTGGTTTTTTGCTCCGCGAACACTTGAACCGCAGAAATCGGACCGTGACACAGCCAACTAGGTTTCTAGTGTGTAAGACCTCGCCAATTATATGGAATATATCACTTAACAGATATTTAATGCACAATTTTATAAACGACGAAGATAATTTCGATTTCTGTGCCTATGACCTTTTATTCTTTATATTTAGCAATTTTTCGTTGAAAAGATTCTTTATAGTCACTGACCTTATCTGAAAAATGCCAGAGTTTACTATTTGTGCTCAATAGCTGCCATGAAAACAATGGCTATCAGTCTACGCAAAGGTCTCCGTTTATTCCTCACCCATTTACATATAAACGACAGCGTTCTTACTACGCACCAAACTAACAATTTATTGTCAGCTTCAAAAGAATACAAAAAGAAAAGGAATCTCTTTGAGTGTAACAAAGTCGGAGCTAATGGTTGTTGCTTTTGATGTGTATAATAGGCTTTAAAACTAGGCTTCTTTATGTGCGAAAATAGCCAGTTTTGAAGTTGATCACAAAGCAAGATGAGCAAGTCGTGGCCTACTTTCAAAACCGCGGTCAGCGTAGCAGCGGTGCAGAGGTCATTTCTATAACAACCAGAGACCGCACGCTATTCTACGCTACCGCTAAGTCAGGCTTTAAATATGTTAATGCTTCTACAACAAAACCCCGCATTGAGCTGCAAACGAGTTTTTCTCCCCCGCACTTGTTTACTGATGCCGAGCCAAACTACTCGATTTTGCACAAGGAAATTTATCTATACATCTACGTTTCCACTCAATTTCCGCTGCTGCGCCTTGGCCAAACAAATAGCTGGCTTTTAGGATGTCTAGGAACGAGATTACTGTTCAATCTTTCTTTATTTCCAACTGGCTTTATGTAACTAAGAGCCGCAAGTGCGTCGTGCGGATGATAATTATGAACATACGAATGAGATATGTTTTAGTTACATTGTATAATTAATATGTTCTATAAAATGATTTATTAAATAATACAACATGTTTTTGAATAATAGCTTTATAGTTATCATACCTGTAATATTGCGTGACGACCTCTTGCGTCATGTTCTTGCTGGCATCAGGCTCTTCAACTCTGGCGAGTCCGAAATCACAGATCTTGAGCACGCAGTTGCTGTTCACGAGGAGGTTGCCCGGCTTGATATCGCGGTGCAGGATTCGTGCCGAGTGCAGGTACTTTAAGCCTAGAAAAAATATATAAATCATCATTAAAACCATGACTCTTTTGTACATAATTTGGATGTGAAGAAATAAAAGACGCGAGATAGAAAGAATGCGACACTCGTTATTAAATGTTTTCGCAAACGAAAAAGAATGTTGTTGCTGATTTCTTTAACGTAATGAACTTCCTACTGTTCTCAAGAGTTATTAATTACTATATCTATACGAGTAGTAAGTATAAAGAACGCGTGTTTTATAATTTTAACGTAAAGTTTGTAACTGTAAATATTAATTTAAAGTCGCAGGCCGTCTTCTTCATACTTAGATTTACTTCACGAAGTAGCTCTCGAGTCGATAATAAAGATTTATCGGGTCGTTTGGAGCTCAGGCCTTGAACATAGCTGGATCTAACCAAAGTGTTCTAACAACTTCTAGTTGCTTATTTCATGTCGTATAAAATCCACTTCATTTCCATTGCAATGTATAGTGCGTACGTAGGTAATAATTCTCACCATTTTATAGTGATTACAAAACTTTTCATAGCAACAGCAATTACAGATATATAAGTAAAACATAACTTTTTATGCAGCTGATAACCTACAATTACAAATATTACAATCCTCTAGACTAGAAAGAAATTTGTATAAAATAAATGAACAGGTGCTATTCGTACAGCGATAAAATCTCATGAAAGCAGAAATAGCTGGTTGCAAATGTAAAACATATTACTAAAGGTGTTGTACGCTGTAATGACATGTAGGAGCAATTTAATCACCGGTTGTATTCGACACCGCACACGGCGGCGGCGGCAGCATTCGTATTGAGTATGTTTCGACAACTTATCACTAAAGCATTCAATCGCTCCGGTGCGAATCGTAAACATCATTGAAAATTGATTGCGTGCTAATGGTCCGATATATTTATTGTTCATTGTAACCACGGTGTAATCAGCACTCCAAACGAATTTGCTGAAACCCGAAATAACTGCTTTTTGGCTGGTTAGGTTTAGGTCTAATAAATTTAGTACGCCGCCGGGTCTTATCTAGCTTAGACTGGTATTGTTTTGTATCAACTCGCGTTAGTAAGTAACGAATCGATGAACAATATAAACAGCACCATTTATGAGCAACTTCTTTTAATCCGTATAGGTATCTGAAGTGCGTCACTTATCTGTATTGGATTGCGTCGCAAATCTTAGCTGTCAATAACATTTATTTACCTACTTTTATATAAGCTATGACGATCCGATCTATTTATAGCCAGGGATTGATTTTCACATGGGAAAACGGTATAAAGGTAATCGGATCCTTTTTACGTATGGTTTGACTGGAAATGTGGCGGCCATTACAGGTGTGCAGGCTGTTGGTGGGCCGCGGCAGATCCAGCCCGTAAATAATACATGTTCCAAGCACCTACAATCCGCCTCATTAGACGCGACATGTCCCTGCCTAACGAACTACAACCACTTGTGGCACTGTACTATGTTTTATTGCCAATTTCTCTTGCTCTATTTTCATTTATTGATCTTTCTTTGTTCTTACCTAAATAAACGCAAAAATAATATTTTTGCGTTAAGTTAAAACTAAGTAGATACCTACCTATAATTATAAAAACCTTGGAAAGAGTACAGTAATCGCATGGAAACATGGTCTTCACAAGTAGCAAATTTACACAAAACCGCGTTTGTATGGCCTTCAAGCGACATTAAAAAGGACAGGTTGGTTCGTCATCGCAAACATTTAGGTACGGGGAAAAACTGTTTAGAGAGTAGGTATTCATGTTATCAATTGCCATTTCTAAGGTTATTCAGTTACATTCAGATCCAGTAATTAGCATTTCGTTCGCCGGAGATAGTTAATTTCTAATTCCGCGCTACGAGAAAGTATAACGACATCTCCCGACACCGCCTGTGTGACAAAACAAATTAACAACACCTCGCCGCGTAGCTGCGAGTTTAATTTCCCTACGGGTGTTCTGTTCTCACCTCTCTTTGACTTTTATGCTAAATGTTAAGCGTGTACCGTCAAGCTGAAGGCGAATGAACCATTTAACTTTGTTTAATTTTCCCATTACGCGCCGCGTTTTAGTATTCTGAAGCTACCGCTCTCCCGGTAAAGAGCAAAGACACGATTTTGTTGCTTTATTCCACGCCCAAGGGTCTAGGTCACCTTTGAAATTTAAACAAAACGTGTCTTTACAGCAAGCGATGTAATATGCAAGAGCTCACGGACGACGGCCGCTCTAGTTCGTACTTCGTACACCTGCATGTCACTCGTCTCCCTTAAGAGCCTTTAAAAACTAAACAATGAACCAACTACGGGCAAGGGCGAGAAAAGTTACCGTGCGTTGATCCCATTAGTATACTACAGTGGCCATACATCACAGAAACGTAGTACTTATTTTTTAATTTAAGCATTCGGTCTATATTGTTATTATCTTAAGAGTAAGTTACCTATAGTAAGTTTAAATTATTAATGGAATAGTACTTCTCAATAAGATTTGCATGATTCGACTAATAAGTAGGTATTCAATTGGTCAGCTTAATTTTCTAAACTGATATTTCTAGTCTATACTATAGTTAAAAATCAGTAATTAGTAGATACCTAGTAGATGGTCTCCAAAGTATTGAACTGATTTAATAAGATAAATATAATCAGAACTTTTGCATCATGCAAAAAACGTAAGTTGCACAATTCGATCTGCTTAAAACAAACACATGACCCGTTTGTGATGAAGGCCTTTAACCGGGTCGTCGGCCGGTACGCGGGCGCAGCCGACCGCAACGCAGCTAGTCCTTGCTCCTGCAGCACGAGGACAATGCTCCGACATAAATCGCCAGCAACTTGGAATGTCGGGACTTTTCAAAGTTAAAAAAGTGACCTAGGTTATAAATTAACTTACTTTACTAGTAAGTATTCTACTCCATCCTTAAGCATCCATAACAATAGAAATACGTGACATCTACGGTTTAAACAGTAAATAATTTAAAAGGAATGCGGTCCAATACAAGTTTGAGAACTTCTGCTTCCAGATCATTAGATGCCAGTATAATCGCAAACTAATAGTTCTAATTAAATAATTACAATTAGTGCCTATTCGCTAAGATATTCTATTTATGAGACTCGCTTGCTTCCATCGGTAAGTACAAAGAAAGAATGCAAAACGGCATCGAATTCCACAAAGCGATCCGCTCGTACCCAAGCGGCAACCAGTAATAGGAATAAACGGGAATTCGGAGCGTAGAACTTGTTCTAGGTAACTCCTAAGCTTTGTGTTTGCCTGATTAAATAAATATGTAACAAAAGAGTTAAAGCACTTAGAGGTCGTGCTTTAAATTCTTGAAAATAAATGTTGCTTTTAGAATTATCAGTGGATTGCGTTTGGGAGATACAAAGGAGTAACAGTAAAGGTGTTGTGTTTGTTCACAGAGCGGTACGCGTGCGCTGCCGCCACGATCTCACGCTCGCGCCGCGCGCCGCCACGCGGTGGCAGATGGAGCTGCTTTCACAATTAACGCCCTGACGCCGCCGCACCGTTAGGGCAGCGGCTGCTCTTCAAACCAACCTAAAGATTAATGATCTGCCATGCCTTTGTATCTGCCTATAATAGATAAGTAGTGAAAATACTCGCAAAGCAAGGGGATGCCGGCGAAATCAAGTTTAAAAAGAAACAACTTACGCAGCAAATTTTGCATATTTACTAGATCAAATACTTTAAACTGTAAGAAGTTCGTATAATTTTTTATTTTCGTTTTTTTATACTTCAATGTTTTTTTTCTGTTGCTTTGAATACATATTGCAAATCTTTTCGACAACTCGGAATCTAAAATTGTTAAAACAGGATCGTAAACTAAAGTCGTTATCTTGTTTAAAACGAATGAGGAAAACGTCCATGTTTAGTCCTAGCCCAAGCTCAAGCCCATCGCGGTCGATCTCCGATAAACAAAAAAAGCACTGAACAATTCCTTTGAAACACGCAGGACATTTCCTCACTGATACCAGGAAAGGATTAGTCCGCTGTAACATCGGCTCTATTAAGACCGGACACTGTTACTGTAGCATTACATGGATTTCAAAAGACGAGCGGATACGAACAAGACTAAGCCGATCTAGATGCAAGAGTATTTATCGCATCGCATTTTATCACTTCACATACGAAGTAACAAGAATTTATTAACATTTCTGCTGGAATCTCAGATCAAAGAATTGAAAGCTGCTGAGAAGCATTTCACATAAAGGAAAATGTATCCTTTGTGTTATTATTCTGTATTAACACTGTTCGCGACTAAAGTAATTCTGAATGCGATGAATCATTTTTGTGCTTTTTATGTAAAATGTCGCAAAAGAAAATTATCTAGATATATTTATATTTGTCTATTACGATGTCAGAAGGCAAACGTGTTTTGCATAAATACTTTCTGACATATTTTTATTATTTAACGTGTACAGTTCACATCACAGTGAGTAAGTACTTATATGGAGGCCTACCCTACAGACAGCGCGTCCCAAGGCAAATTCCATTAGTGACAGCTAAGGGAACGAAAGCCAGCCTCTACCACTTAGCGGTTTTCCATCGCCCCGCCTCACCCGCCTTCTGTCAATATTTCATCTCATTTTATGAACTCATTTATTGCTCTATTCGTCGGTATTTAATGTAATAATGGCTCTATTCAAAGCTTTCATTTAACTGGTAAGGTATGTATGTCAATAAGTATGTTTATTTGCGTGGAATCTTGCAAATAATTTTGAACCAGTTATCTTCAACCGATTGAGCAGAAATTTGAAGTTTGATGTCTGAAATTTTATTTTGAAGCATTTGTTGAGATTGTGTAATAAATATATTGATTAGTTTGATTGCATTACAAGTTAATTTTCATGTTTTTGGATCACTTAGCTAAAATAAAGCTTGTTTAAAAGTAATTCTTCTTTTATAATTAATGTCTTTATTTCCTTTATGCACAAGTAGCAACAATTTTTCTAAAGGAAATAGTGAGTAGGTAACTTCCAACTCAATCAAGACTTTTAATTTCCTTCGTCGGTCGCTACTTTAGACTTAATTTAACTGAATGGAAGAAAAGGTAACAGAATAAAATCTTCGCTATTCATCAAGCCGTTGCAGATATTAAAGGATATGCGTGGAAGCGATTTCCTGAACGAAAAAGCTGCGCATAAATATTATTCCGGCAGCGAGCGTGGAGCGCATTTCCATAATTTTGCTCGTTACCGTCGCGTCTCGTGGAGCCTGTGCTAGCTTGAGATGTTATCTCCTCGCCTCGTTAGCTAAATAAAATTAATTAAAAAGTTCTGTTTTGACAGCAGAAAGTGGACCCGAATATGAAGTACCTCTCGTCTCACGACTTTGTGTGCTGGCGAAAAACCTAGGCTCGGGGTGTTTTTCGTAGTTTCGAGCCAAAACCGCATTTTATCAATGGTTTTCGGAAGTCTGGCACATTTATCATTTTCTACAGGAAATGAACACACCGCAAGGAAATACAACCACCACCGCACTGTCTGTTTTTACTGCGCATGCAGGCACTTAAAATATTTCATAGATTCCGACATTATTCTTTGCCTTAATCTCGATAATGAAAAATTCTGGGAAAAAGAAAGAATTACATATTATATGAATTCATAAGGAACAAAGGATGAACAATCTATTTTCTTTTGATGGAATATTAAGAGTGTTAAAATCGTGCAAATACTTGGCTGAATTGGAATTGCGCTGTTTGGTGGGCAACATTGGGCTTGAGCCGATGCACTGCGGTGTGGGATGGTGTGGGCCATGCATTTATTAATGTCGGCCAGCGGACGGCACGCGCGGACATTAGCATACCTGGCCGGCAGTAACCGTTGCCTTACGTGATAATACCTGAATGCTAGGCTGGCTTATGGCAGTTGAGCCGAAAACGATGATAAATGTTATTTTTACAGAACAAATACTTTGACAAAAATATTAATTCCGAAACATTTTGCTTGATCAACGCTCTAACCAAGTTTCAAGCGTCAACTTTACCTCTAAATCTCGTACTCGCATTCCGACATTTCCTGAGCAGCAAACTAGCAAAAATCTTGAGTTAAAGAAGCCTCAGTTACTGGTTACCAACAAGCTACACAACATTGGCTCGATTCCCCTATTGTTTACTTCACAGGCTTAGAAATCCTGTTTTGTACGTGTTGCATTTCCTAGGTTATTCATCAGGCGGCTACGTGCATGTTTGCATACATATTTTAAGCCTGTAAAGGAACTGTAACCTATATTTTATTAACTTAAATCTGTCGTGGTAGTACGTGACCTCATATGCATATGAGTTAATTTTAAAATTACCATCTAATCTTTTTACCCTTTTCCTCGAGGTTCTTAAAGGGCTTAACGGGGTACGTAACCCATTTCCGCTTTTAATTATAAACACTGTCCTTAATATGGTTAATCATTTTAGAAGGAAAATAAAGCTGCGTTACTCTTTTAAGAGTAACCTAAGCCCAAAAGGTACACATTTTTATAGCAAAACAGCATTTTTTTTAAACCTTTGGAACATAAAATTCTAGACAATCTGTTAGCTGTGCACGAATAATTGCATTAATTAATAACATGAAATCGACGCGCGACGTGTCTGTAAAGCGTTTCTTTTCATCTGCGAAACGGATTAAATTTGCATATATAGTGAGTCACCCCACGTTCCAGAGGAAATTTAATGGCTCGAGATTAGTCTTCATAAAGAGGAGAGCGACTCTAGTAGTGACACAGAGCGAGAGAGGGTAATACACTGGATATTCTGGCAGGTCGACTTGTAGTTGGAAGTTACGGGCAGTGGGGAATTTTAATTGATTTAGTGAAGGTAATCGCAGTAGCCGGTTGTGGAGCAAGGCGATGCTGTGCCCGGCGCCGGCGCAGTGGGGGCTCGGCGCACTCCGAACTTAAATTTATATCGATACTCTGCGTCCAACGCGGCTGGCTGACCTCCAGGAGGTGTAGTTAAGTGTATTTCGAAGTACAGCATATATTATATCATTAATATTACATAGAAGCAATGAAGTCACTTATTACTTTTCAAACCTCTTTATAAGTACAAGGACCTGAGACCGAAATAATGTAAACAAGATTGTACGTAACTAATGGAAAAAGTTTACTGTTTCAGACGCGGGGCGACCATTAAGCAACTTGCCATTATATTATCCATTAGTTAAAGTTGCTCATAAAATCAGGTTTATCTCGGAAAGGCGAAACTCATGAGAACGATATACAATACACAATACGCGCTAGAGTTACTACGAAGGGCGTGCGATGTTTTATGTCACGTTTTGTAATCACCAGTGTGCTATAAAATTTGTAGGCAACAAGATTCATGTGTGATTTATTTTATGCTCTACATTATACGTTATTTCTATACTCAAATTGGGTAGGTAATATAACTTAGGTACTTTAGTAGGTATGTAGTACTCACCTCTAAGTATTTGGTAGAGGAAGACTTTGATGTGGTCTGCGGAGAGATGCTGCGGCGACACGATGATTTTGTGCAAGTCGCTCTGTAGAAGTTCTGTGATCACGTAACTGTTTATATACCGGTTAAGGAAGTCATAAATAAATGCTGATTAAAATATGCAATACTTAAACAACCGTTACACATCAGTTACTATGCATAAAGAGCATAGACAAATAGGCTGTAAAGTTTACATTGACACTCGGAAACAGCTTTCATAGCAACCCTAATAAATATACTAATAATATACATAACTTAGTTTCCGTTTACAAACTAATCGAAAATACGAGCGACATATATCAAACACCGCTCTGCAATGTTGTTTACAAATTACATGATAATGCATGAAATAGACAAACCGTGACGAAACCTAACCTATAATTTAGTATCGAAGGTATGGGCGGTGACAAAGTTATGGTGTAATTTGCACGCCCACGCGGCCGGGTTCGGGGTGGCCGCTTGGATTCCTACCCACAGCCGGCGAGCCACCCTAGAGGCCGTCAAGGACCGACCAGTCTCGGCTATCTCGTTTATCTGCAGCACGCGCCGCGTCCCCTTGAGGCCATTATCAAAATTACAGAACGCAGCCATACCCATTCTACACTTGTTGACAGTCGTTTAAAGTCTAGAAAAGTAGTTTGTAAGGATTGTTTTCGACAGGAAGAAAAAATGACTATGAAGTAGTAAGTACCTTGGAGAACTTGAAAAGCGATACACAGAAATCAAATTAGTGAGTATTGTAGTTTAAAGGGCTACGTATAATGTGAATGCGCGCGTGAGTTCGGAGGAACCGCAGCACGTTGCGACTATTACGAGCCACAGTACGCTTGGTGACTATAAAATACCGCCTGCGTGAGGGCTTATTCGATGCGAAACAAGTTATAAGGACGCGAAATGATAAAACCTTTATTTAAACAGTGGCAGTATTTCTAATAACCTAAAGTGACTATTGTCCGGAGAAATAAGTATAAGGAAAATCACATAATAGTAAATATTTAATTTAAGTAGTGCCTTTTAGATTCGTTTTGCAGCAATCAGTGTAGAAATAAAACGAGAAGATGTGAGTAATACGCAACTCGCATAATAAGATTGAACTCGTCATGTAGGTAAGGTCGGACTAATCTGAAGTGTGGCTGACCTCAGTCGCGTCGGATCTGATGTTAATCACTTGTCAAAACGTCATCGTCACTTCGTTAACTGTATTGTGTTTGCTGTTTGCTCGTATCATTTGGCTCACACTAAGCTGTTTGCTTTCCTGAGCTAAAGCTTTAGCACTTACGTTATGTATTCGCCCATTTTTATATTTTGTTGTCTTTTTCAGGTCAACTATCATTTTGTGCAAGACATCAAATTTTTCATCGCGAAACCGAATCATATATAATACTAATCTATCAGTTTATTTTAAAACACTGTAAGTACTTTTGTAAATAAGCTTCATTGGTTCAATCTCTACTTCATATACTCGTAATTGAAGTAAGATAGAGGCAAACTAAATAATACAAAAGCTTGCTCCCGACACCGCCTTATGTCTGACCAGTCTTTTATATCTGTCCTTGAAAATAACCCGAATGTCTTGGAGCAGTGATCCTTACAATAATCCCTTTATTTTTCTCGTATTGCGCAGGATGCATCTAAAGGCTCCCCAGTAATGGAAATCGTGAAATAAAGCTTCAAAATAAGTAAGAATATTGCAACGGGGGTCCGGTCACGTAGTGTGCGGTCGCTTGCTTAATCTATCTCTATTGGATCCGAACCGCGAGATCTCGGCTTACAAGCACATGCTACTCGTACACGCGCAAGGGCGGCCCATAAAGCGTAATAACGTTTCATAAAAAGCCTCATTTACGCCATTCGAAGCTTTTAAAGAGCGGAGAAGCAACTTTAATGTACACCTTGTAATAGTACCTTGACATAAAATGCAAGAAGATAAAACAACGTTTTATGTTTCATCATTCTTACTCGCTGCATTTTATGTCACTTAAATGCATGCAAAATCTCAAATAGACTTGAACTCTTGAGCAAGGACAGTCACACCTTAAAAATTACAAGTTTAAAATAGGAATTTTAGATAAATTAAATATTCAACTTCGGAAGTTTTGAATTTCGGATTGGAGGGCGTCTCGAGAGGTGAGACAGCAAAAGTGAGCAATAAGAATTTGGCAATAATATTCAAAAGGTTTAGTCTCCTGGGGCTAGAACCCCGTGCAGCGGTGCGGGGGCGGAGAGGGGAGGGCACGGCTGCGACGTGGTAATTATTTACAGAGGGGCTGAGATTCCACCCCCTCCCGCTACCCCACGCACACAAAACGCATATAAAACGCCGTTTGATTTGTTGCACTGGGATTTGTGTTCGCCGAAAAATAATCGCTAGTATCGATTTTGGATATAAATGCAACCGTTATTGGGTGTTAGACTTTCAAATGATATAAATTCACGGAACCCCAATAAATGGAATAATAGCGATGATATAGATCGTGGAATATTATTTCGGTACACGGATACGAAAAACCTGCAAAAAACCCTCAATGCTTTGAAGGAAGCGCTGTACGAGGTGTTAGAAATACCTACTTTAAAAACTATTATCGCCTGTCCGTTCACTTCACAAGCCCATAACAACCGCAGAATAGTCGTAAATATCTAACAAAACGTTAAGTAAATACGGAGCATATAGAACAGACACTTGTGTTTACTATCGCATTCGAGAACACAGCGCCCGGATGTTATGCAGCTGTGCACCCAAAACGAAGCCACCGAGCCTTACAAAAAACCCATAACGCTCCCATAAAGCAAGTTATGGTGACTTGCCCTCTGAGTCGTAGGAACTCCACTTTATCATCGCATAAATTAAGTGTGAAACGCTCTGTCGTAGTCTGGCTGCTTCGGAATGAGCTGACGTGATAATATTTAAGTGATGAAAAATTAATTTTAAACAACAGACTAAAAATAAATTCAAATATACATTTTGGAAATAATCTTAGGTACATAATTACATAGTCAAACGAACTAACCTAAGTGAAGTTCGATTGGAATTATATGAAGTTGTTGTCTCGTCCAAATAAGTTGAAACACTAAAATAAACATTTATGAACTAAGAATAGATAGCAAGTAGGTAGGATAGTATTCTTTCATTTTATGGTCGCAAGGTTCTTTGAAAGGATAAATTTAAAAGACTCCTTACGCAGTCTCTATATCATATTTGTAGGTTGAATGTGCCTATAAATCAAGTCAATTCTGAAACCATACGCGTTTTAATCAATTTAAGTAGCGAAATCGATCAAACACTGGACGGGTTTTATTTTAATAGTTAATCCTGCAATTAATAACCAAGAGGCATCAATAGTTATGCACTATCTACACTCACGATCGATAGATCGTTTATAACATGACCTGGCACCCTTAAGGCTATCGATCCGTCTCCGACACGTATCTGTTATATCATCAAATTATTGATAACTCATTGTTAAAACATACATCCGCATAAATTGACCAATTTACTGCACCTTTAGTCAAAAGTATAATAGTTGTTTCGATTAATTATTTGTTGAATGAGCCTCTTTATAGTAAGAATTACATAAAATGTACCTATAATAAATATGTACGAAAATTGAGAAGTCTGCACTAAAATTCTTTAAAAACCTACTTCTTTGTGTTTCAAAAGATGTAAACTATGTTTGGCAAGAGTAGGTAGGTGGGTACGTAACATGACAAGGCATAAAACTTTATTTTATTTTCATTCGTGACTTAACCATGAATTTTAAATGCCAAAAAAATGATTAAGCAGAAAAGTAACATCATCCAAGAATCATGAAATAGTAATAATGCTAGCGCATCACGTAGCCAACACATAGTAGCATATCGCTTCTGACAGCATATACCCTCTTCAGCACAATAACAAATGTAATGTCAGAATATGTACGTGGCAATGTCACGCCTTATGTAACACACAACACATTGTAGCGACAATTCAGTCTGTATAAACTTCAGCAATAAGGACCCTTATTCCTGAAGTAATAATAACACCGCCCTATCTACGAAACGGTTGAAATGTAAAACTGAACAAACTAGTTGGCTACAGTCGTTAATAACTGAAGCATTGTTAAACCACGAATGAAGAACCGAGACTCGGACAATGAGCAATTTGTCAATAGATCACCTTTAGTCCCAGCGTCCCTTTGCCGTAAGTCACCGTAACTAATTTATGGAGATTCTCTTCATATGCATGCGACATGGAACAAAATGGAACGTGTCATGTCAGCAAGTCGCAATTTCTACTGCAGTGAGTTTTGTGCTGCTTTACGAGCAAAGATTAGTTTTAGCGAGAAGGTAAAAAGGTGACATTGATGGATCATCGACATTGTTTTATGACTAGCAGGTTGGCTAGTGTGGCTAGTAACTGAGGAGCTTCATAGAAGTACTTGTAAATAAATGAAATAAGTTTTTGTAGAGCAGCTAGCTATCTCAAATATTCAAGTCAAACGTAGAAGATGTTCTTCCAAGGAAGGATGATCTTACAAGAAACTCTCGTTACTTTTCATATTACAACATTCTGCGTAGTCATTGTGCACTTCAGACAGGTTGATAAATTTTCAGGGCGTTGTGCTATTTGACAGATGATTTACGACGATGCTCATGCTTTAAATATAAAATGAATCCATAAACACTTCTTTCGAAACGTAAAAAATGTTATTGAAGAAAATCACTGCATCGGTATGGACAAACAAACTGTGAGAAATAGCAGGAGAGAAAATGACCATTTCTTAGGAGGCGGCGGCGTCAAAAGGCGACAGTGACGAATCGCTTCTACTAACTGATCCAGTTTACTGGATAAACCAACGCAAGTAAGAGTACAATACTTTGAATACGCGCAGTCATTTGCATAGTTCCATTACTACCTTAGTTGGATATACTTCATACTGGATTAATATCCAATGCTATATTTTTAACATGTAAGTTATGAAAAGTTGTTTCTTGATACATATATGGTAATGGATGTGTGTACAGCGTGATAAGGTATCTAATTCCATCCCCCGGGAGAGGTCAACGCGTATCAACGCGCTAGGCTGATACTCGTGTATGGGCGGATGACGTTGATCGATGGCACCGAGCACCAGCTCGAGAAAAGATGGCGACAGATGAGGCTTACGATAAAATACGCCGGAAGGCGCAAATACGCAAACCATCTAATTAAGTAATCTTCTTTGAAGATTAATATCAAAGCTTTTATTGACCTCCCACTTGACGTATCTCCCAAATGTGTCCTTTGAGTAAAATACGCCCATAACATCCCAAATAATATTTAAGCTATAAAATGTCCTCAAATGAATAAATAAAACGAATTCATTTGCCGAGGTCTGATTTCATTTGTGAATATTAAATACCGTGTGTTAAATTTGAAGTAGGTAAACGAGCTAAGTGGAAGTTAATGTTACCTGAAGTAAGGACTTTGATTAACGGGATTTTAGGGTTGGTACTTAGTAATTTCATAAAAAAAGACTAATATTTGCAGAATTTTTAAGTAATTTGTCAACCGTACACATTAGGTACTTAAATTGACAGGGAAAATATGACTCAATTATTTTTAGAGCTCTACGAGCATGCTTGGAATAAAATCAGAACTATATACAAGTAGGTATACGGTTGTGAATGTTTCGACTACAGGGGGAATGAAGTCGAATGGAATGTCGCCCCGCGTCGGCTCGCTTGCCCTCTGCCACGGGAAGACGACGGTCGTAGATGTGGGGAGCGCTTCAGAGCGCGGCCGCAACGAGCCGAAGTGCGGATTATACGGGACTTTATTAGAAACGGGCTTCTGCATCTAATTTGTGAAATAAGCTGTAGCGTCCGCCCATCACTCACCGGGCGATGCAGATTTGTATGATAATGCGTGGTTACGAACGGTACTAGGGCTTTCTATTTCCTTTATACCGAAACCTAAATATGTTTTAACTGAAAAATTGGAATATACAACAAAACATAAGTAAGAAGAACATAAACCTGATTTAAAAAAGTATGGAATGAATCAGAAGTGCTATTAAGGCGGGAAAGGCGCGGCGCCGGTCGGACAAGGCAGCGAATTTCCGTCGGCGTCAGACTCTCCCCTAAGTGCTAGAAATCTGCGGGATGCTAATCTAGACAATGGAAAAACAACGAAGAAAGAACCGCCAACGCTATACCGACCATTTTCATTTATAGCAAATGCGATTGAACTGCTTAATGTAATGAGAAAACTTATTTCCAACTTAAACTCATTTGCTCTTTGGAGTTTCACTACGAACTTTGGTAATTTCTAAAGCAACAATCAAGGTACGTAAGTAAATTGTTAGTACTTAAACAAAAATACTTTTGAATTGTTAAAACACAAGAAAAAAATCTGTGAGAAACTTTCAGAATTTACGTAGGGTTTTTACCTTCCTCGACTGTAAAATTGTAAAATAAATACAAGGTATAGAGTTTAATCAGCAAATATAGCTTGTGCCTAAAATGCGAGAGCTTTACGCCTACCTAAAGCCAACTGTGTCGACCGCAACTCCACACATAACGAAGTCTCATACGACTCAGTCTGCACTCCAGCGGGTGAAATATTCCGGGCAACATTTCAAATCTAACTTCAAGAGCGCGAACTCGACAGCGGGCGAGGGAAAAATAATACGCGTCTGTTACACAGTACCACCAGGTGGAGATTGAATGCGATATTATCTCCGTCATTACATTATGGATACAAGAAATCTTAGGAAAACCAATATCATCTCCAATAGGAAGACAAAAATTATGTTCATTCAAAACCAGTTACGAAATAACTTTTGTAGCCGACGATAACTTCGAACAAAAAGGATAAAACGTCGAGATAGTAGAGGCCGCAATACGGTAACGTTTTGCTTTATCTAAAGCCTAACGGGCACGTTTCCAAGACGCCATCGAGCTGAGGGAGGGCTACGCCAGCCTGTCTTAGAGCCAAGAAGCCTCTCCGGTCACCTCGTGCCAAGTGATGCCTCTAAGCTATCCACACTGAAAATTATGTCACAATTTGCAAGCATAATTTATACTAGCAACTAAGACTTTAAGGCGGCATATTCCGCAAAAAGTAAGGAGAAACTGCTACACCTAGGAAGAGAAATCTCAGAACAGGTCTCAAATGAGAATTTCAATTTCCATAACAAACACTATACGAGTATGAGTATAGGTATGAATATCTCACGACTGTCTTCTTTTGTTCTAGTTTAAGCTGGTCCTATCTGAATCGCTACACGTGATTGGTTTCTGAGTATTGGGCACAACTCGCTAGCATTTCTATTCCTATTTCTATTTGGAAGTTAGGAAAGCTTCTTTTCTATCTTTTTCGTTTTCATGAATAAAAACCTTAGATACTTCTATTGGAAGAGTATCTAATGGCTAATGTCGGTAAAAGATTGGACTAAGCTCAAAGAAACTGTGCGCATTAAATCACTTGGACAAAGAAAGGGAGTTTGGCAAATACTTGTACGTTGTACCACATAATCGATGATTGATAAATATACCTTTCACAGTTTCCCGGTCGATGTTCGGATATAATCGCGGTATAGACAAAAGGGTTGGGGCAATAAGAGGAAGTCGTTACGCGGGAAACGAACCCGCCTCCATCCCCACGAGAATAGAACACTGTACGACTCTAATATATCTTTCTAATATTTCAAGCCAGTGGACGTAAAGCAGATGCTTAAATTAATAACGGAAACTTCTGCCCCGTTTCCAAATTTTATCAAAGCGAACTTCAATATCAAAAAGGCAACATTATTAAATCAAAGGTTCTTTGAACAATAACATCACAAACAGTAAAATATTATCTGTAAGCAGACATTGATAGCTTCGAAGTTTTAATGATTTCATAAACAAAATGTGAAGAATTTATGTTTTGGGAGTAAAATTAAAGGTAGGAAATAGAAGTCGATAAATAGGGGAAATAATGATAAACAGAAGGATAGAAATTTAATCTGTTAGGAGCATGGCAGGCAAGCTGGGCTCGGCAGTCGCCGTCGTCGTCGCCGCCCGGGAGCCGGGAGCGCCGCGCGTTAGCTAAATTGCCAGAATACATTAAAGGAAGGGTCGCCCCCGCCCTATCTCAACAACCTGCACAGTAAGCTACGGCCTAAGCATTCTGAATAGCAAATTAGTGACATTACACCAATTCTACGGAAAATTAATAGCCACTTTTTAAATTTTATTACTCATTATCAAAGTAAAATAAAGGCTAGGACACGAACGTTGCAGGATGTTATTTTAAATTCAAAAAATAGATAAGTAATAAACAAACTTCATCGCAAGTAGAGGGCTTATCCACATACTTATTGTATTGTAGGAACTTAAAAATCCATTAATATTGAAATATTTTTTACTTATAAGTAAAACCCAACTAGGTGAACCACACAAAGAATAAATTAAAAAAAACTATAAAATGAATATTAAGCTAGACGTCATAACATAACTTACAAGTTATATCACTTGAAACACCTAATGAACTCGTGGCATGTCACAAAAGCGGTAATTTACGACAAGATTCTTCTACCTTAACAGTCCAGACGGTATAAAACCAAGGTTTTACTTCACGTATGTTTTACGCGAACCTTTAGCGTTATGTTGCGAGTAACGTCATTTTTAGCGCGCCTTTGTTAGCGACTCGCTTGTTGCCAACCAGCCACGAGGTTTGTATGATAAGTACTCAACTAACGCAAAATAGATAATTACAAAATAATGATCAGTAATTTACTTTTACAAGTTCTGAAATATGGATGTTTTAGAACAAGAAAGCAATCTTGCCAAATAATAATGTTAGCTTATTATGCTTCTTTTAAGGCTCGTGTAGACACCAGGACTAAAGCATTAGTTGCGTCTCATAACATAACATGTTTAAGTTCCTTTAGAAGATGGATATAAATAAAATGCTCAAAGTTACGACGATGGGTAATAAACATAAAACGCGTGTATTCCATTCCCGGGCGCCCTGCCTGACCCGCTCTCCTTGTGCCTTCGGAGAACTAACTTTCCCTTTATATGAGCATTTACTTGTATAATACAAACATTCTCAAATTTTATTTGATTAGATGCCGCCCGGGCCTACTTTTCTGGTAAATACGTGTAAGTAATTGAATTAAGACCTTTCGCCAGCCACGAACGTGACTATGTTATTTTGAATTGTTTGAGAACATCTCATGGATAAATAGTATTTAGTATAACCAATTTGCTTACAAAGCATCTGTCGTTTTCCATGCCTTTGCAAAAACAACCTAGATAAGTAAACGACTCTAACTCAATTGCGTAAGCAAATATCGGACAATGGCTGAAAGAAAGATAACGAGGAAGCGCGGAATGAGAACATTTGCAAACATAAACAATATATTATCTTCTGATAAAAAAAATAATATTTCAATGTTGCGGCATTCACAGCTAAGTAGTAGGTATATCTAGCAAAGTTACTGATAAAATTCGAAACTTAGATGTTTATTTGTGCCTACATTAAAATGTTTACGAAAATAATGAAAACAATACCTACAACACGCAAATGAAAAGCGATTTCGTTAAGAGGAAACCTACAAACCTATTCATAATGTAGGATTAATCCAATACGATTGGAATTAAAACCCGACAGGGGATTGGGAACAATTTGAAACCTCCCAGAGGATGCGTTAAGCGACTGGCCACAAACCAATCTCTTTTTATCTAACTCGAAAATAACATTCATTTAGTATTCAATTATTCAACATATCCATACCAAAATAAATCTTGAATACATAAAATATCAAATCAATATTGTAAAGAAATATCTGATCAGAATCGAACGTTAATCACATCTAAGCCTCCCACAAAATACAGAATCACACACGCCTTCATAACATGACATCGGAGTACCAATATTTTACGTTATTACTTTCACAGATTGAATTATACAGAACACGCTCCAATCTTGTCGTTGAGTCAAGTTTATGGAGATAACTGAAGTACAAATCTTAGTATGTATAACAATTTATTATGCGGACAACACAACTAAGAGCGTTGCCAACTTCCTATGTTATTTTGATTTACAATTTATAAGCAGTCGTCTCTAAATGACGATATTAACTCTAATATTAAACAAAAGAAACATTTAGTAGGTACTTAAAATATTATTTATGTCTTTAACAATACGATTTCATCACGAGGTGTACGTATAAACGACATTGTTTCAGATTTGTAACAAAGAAAGGACAGTGGTTCGCCGACATTAAAGTTCGTACTGTGAGTCGACTCGTACGTCAATGGCTCATCATAAAGCCATTGTACGAAGACCTGCAAATGCGCGACTTCAAAACATTTCCTGAAAATACGGACGTTAATCAACGACAACAAAAACTTTACGAAAAGTTATGTTGTTATTTATGCAGATTCCCTTTTTCAGTGTTTTGAAATATTAGGAACAAGAGTGAAACGATGATGCCAAAAATACTAAGACATTTTTTTATTGAATGAAAAGGTCTGAATACGCAATCATATCGTTCGATGACTCGGTGAAATCTTCACAACTGCTACATCTCTTATAGAATAGACCTTTAGAATTGCGAATCGCGTGACGTGACGAGACTGACGCGACCCATTGACTTTCAATCAATTTTCTCGCGCCCACGTCAAGGTCAGAACTAAAATCTAAGTTCTATGTCATTATCTCCTGCTTGACTTTTACTTGAATGATTTATATATAATGAGTTTACAAAATATATCGATTATAAGCAAAGTAATTGTTTGCTGATTAAGTACTTATTTCTGCTTACTACAGAAATGAGCTAGTAATAGGTGATATTTACCGCACGAGAACACTATCTGCGCGAGAGCACGGTCAGGCGTGACGCGTCGAGGTTAAATCGGGCCAACCGGCCCACGCCAGCCACTAATTAGGAAGCGCACGCGCAAGGGCGCTGCACCGCGCACGATGCGCTTGCGTTTCCCTCCAGGCGCTGGAACAAAGACACGCCACTCCGGAACAAAAGAAACTTGCAATGACACAAAAGAAACAACTAATGGAACAAAAGAAATGGCTAGGGACCAAAAACAATGACAACCCGGTAGAAATATGAGCAGTATACAGTATAGCGCGTTGTGTCACACAAAAGGTTGTGCGAATTACTATTTTCAAAGCTAGAACAGCCGGACAGTCGTGTGGACACCACGTTATTGCAATCAACTCTATAAGTATAGCGAAATAAAAGGAACGAGCTCTGTGGAAGATAAGTTATCGTAGGATATAAGCAAAGTCGACGAAGACTAAAGAAATAAATCTAGAGAATTTTAAAACGAAGGGAATATTTTAACAAAAGCTGCAATGACAGCCAGAGGTGCTTAGTTCAAATCGCCGCCCGCAACTTTCCAAGTGCCAATTTTCTTTCCTTTGTTTTTCGACGCCAGCATTGTTCAAAGAGATAGTGAAATTCATTTAAAAATTCCTTTTATTCCTTAATTTTTTTTCACAGTGCACATTCCGAGAATTCACTTAACGAATTGCGCTCTCACGCGCACTTCACACACCTGCTTATTTAAATGCTTATTGTAGGTGTTGGTAATTTACGTATGGCTACCGAAACATAAGAGACTTGAAGTGTCTGACTCATATAACGTACAAAGAAATTCTCGTTGCAATTAAATTGTCGACGCAAAAGCTAAATATGTAAACAGCCATTAATTTTCCTAAACCCGACGTGAGCGTCACAAAGAGTAAAGTACTTACAAAGTGAGATGCTGCATTTTGTTTAGCGGAAGCACTTAGGTCTATTTCAGTAACCCGTGAGACGCGATGGGAAAACTTCGAACAACGCGAGAGCATAAACAAGTCATCGAAATACTTAAACGCCCCTTTTTATTACGATCCTTTCATAAACATAATGAATATTGGATCGTAAAATTACAATACACTTCTGAATTCAGAATTATTTCGGAGCGAGATTTGTGTCCTACGTATACTCGCTAAAGGTTTGTACATCACTCTGTGAACTTTTCTAAGGCAGGTTCCAAAACTAACGGGATCTTTTTCTTGTTCGGTGTTTCAAATTTCGTACTAAATCCCACCTCCCGAATCTTCTTGGATAACTTTTGTAATTTATTGCGTTAGCTAATGCTTCTCCCGTAACGTAAACGACGAGAAAAAAATGAAATTATTTTGTTTTGTTGTTTTTCACAGATACCAAAACTGCTAATGTAATGCAGTAAATTTGTACTGTAAATGATCCTCGTAGGAAAGTTTTGGGGTAGTTCTGATTTTTTCATTCTATATGTTTTTTGGGGTGCTTAATCCGAATCTGAGGTTTGCGGACAAAATTTCGTGACGCAACATTAAAAAAAAACAGCAAAGTCCGTTGTTTTTCTTCATTTTTCGTTTTTTTTGCTTAAAACTCGAAAACTATTAACTTTTGGTAAATGGTTTGTTTACAGAAATTAAAGTACTTGAAATTCTCTACAGATACCAGTATTTAGTTTTGTTTTCAGACCAATCGTTCGGTTTCTAGAGCGAGTTGAAAATTGTAAATTTTTAGCAGTTTAACGAGCAACAAAGAGACCCAAGTGAGTGGGGATGGCAAAAAACTAGTAGCGGTCTTGTGCCAGTACCAACTACTTTGGACCCTGCACCAAACTCAATACTCCGGTGTATAATGTAATAATGTAAAAAGGGCTGTCAACGCAATTGTGGATGCAGGAAGGCGGGACTCCATTGTTCCCCAATATGCACATCATGCGAAGGAAAGTGTAACAATGTTGAGCCCCCTGAAGACAGCTCTGACATAGACGTAGAAGAAACTGAAGAAAGAGAGAGAGGTATGTTGGATCTCACAAGTTATTTTGTAGTCATTTATCTCTCCTTGATATATGATATGTGTCTCACCTCTTTTTATTTTCCAGGAGAACGACTCCAGACGCTGACGATGGAGCAATCAGACCCTAAGCCAGGACCCGATGCCACCGAAGAACCTCAGTACGATGCGGAGGGTCTGTTTAATCTCACAATCTATTTTGCAATCTTCATCTGTTCTTGATAAATTACTTAACTTTAAACTTTTTTTTTCCAGAACAAGCAGAACCAGAACACATCATTATGGAAGAACCTCAGCCAGGGCCTTCCAAAAGACAACGGCTCATATAAATTTTGCATATTATAATTAACATAAGTACCGAGATTTTAGGTTTTATTTTGTTACGAGTTCTACCTATCTACTGAATTTGCATAATTTTTGCCTTTTTTCTTTTTAATTACTTGTGTGGAAAACCAGGTGACATTTATCAAATGACAGCATCCATAAAAATTAAGTATTAAAATGTAAGAAGTGGGTTTTGCATAAACTGCTAAAAATTTACAATTTTCAACTCGCTCTAGAAACCGAACGATTGGTCTGAAAACAAAACTAAATACTGGTATCTGTAGAGAATTTCAAGTACTTTAATTTCTGTAAACAAACCATTTACCAAAAGTTAATAGTTTTCGAGTTTTAAGCAAAAAAAACGAAAAATGAAGAAAAACAACGGACTTTGCTGTTTTTTTTTAATGTTGCGTCACGAAATTTTGTCCGCAAACCTCAGATTCGGATTAAGCACCCCAAAAAACATATAGAATGAAAAAATCAGAACTACCCCAAAACTTTCCTAGCAAAAATACTATTTGACTGAATTAATGTTATTAGTCCATGTTATGCTTTGTAACAAAGTGTAATTTCAGCCTCGGTTCGAATAATAGAGTATAAGAAGGAACATTGAATGTTCTTGATGTATTCAGTCAAAGTAAACCATTAAATGAATTCGAGTTAGATTTCAATTTCTCCGCGCTCCGAGTGTTTTCCTTTTGTCGGCGGTCGCGTTCCTCGAGGAAGAAAGCCGGGACCCGGACCACTTGTAAGGACGAGTGCCATTCGAATTTCAATAAAAGTTGAAGGGGAATAAATTGTCGGCCGAGGGCCAGCGTCTTGCTCCACCAGATATTGTGTTTCGTAGCCAGCTGACGTCGTAACGTAACGTGTACTTCTAAAAACAATAAGGCATTTGCTTCCATTCCTAGCTTGTAAAAATAATTGAAACATATTCATTAAAGTTATTAACAAAACCACGGCCATATAATCAGAAGTGAAACCGTGAAGCTAATAGAAATTAAACTTTTAGGTACCTAATAGACCAGTTACTTATAGGTATTTGACTTAATTTATTGATCAACTATAATATGTCGGAAAACAATTTAACATACCTACTTATAGAAATAAGGTAACTGTCATAAACTGTTAATAAAGCCCCAAGGATTTTAGATCTGACAAGAACAAATATTTGGAACTTGACGCAAGATGATAACGGGAGCAATAGGTATAATTTGACAGCGTGAAATTGATATTGGGTGGGTTGTCCTCAATAGCAGGCGATATTTTTTTACAAAATTGTGTAGACAGATTATGACTAAAATGCGTGAGTTAATATTTGTTATAATCATATACAAGACGGAATTAATCGTGACGACGATAATTCCATAATAAAACAAAAGTAATGTGAACAAACACGGACAGAGAATAAAGGGCAATATCTCACAAGTCACACGTTTTTCAAATGACTCATCAAATACCGAGACAGAAAATCAGAAAAAAAACGATAGCCAGTCATAAATATTTGTATGTAACGGCACGGCATATGCAGGGTCTAATTGGAAAACCGCAATAGCAATAAATTTCCACGATGAAATGTTCAACTTTCAATTCGCCTCTATAAATCTGAGATGCATATAAGATTGAAACAAAGATAAAGTATCTGAAGCGCTGACAGTTCAACTAGCTAAACTCAATAACGTTCGCTACTTAATATACCTACGTAAGGTAATTCTGAGTGCAGGTAACGGTTTTTCTCAAAAAGCACTTACCAAGTAGGTATGCCAACGAAAATAGGTACTTACAAAATACTAAAACAATAAAAAGTGTCGTAAATTATAGTGTAAAGGATACATTTCTTGGAAGAAGTCAAGGCTTGGCGGCTGAAGAATATCTAACGCCGATAGTACCTGCAAAAAGATAACATTAATTAAAAGCGTATCTACGCTACGTGTGAAATAAACGCAATATGCAAGTGGAAACTTCATATACAACTCGTTGGAATATTTATTGCAAAATTATATAAACGAGAGGTATGTATACTTTTGTATGAATAAGCTCTCATGGGCTATATGTCATTTACTTAACAATACTTTTACAATAAACAACACAATACGATCCAATTTTCCCGAACGAATAGATATCTATGTTTACTGTGTCAAATGCGTATAAAACCACCAGAGAGTGGTCGATCGATACAGTGTGTAGTGAAAATGAATACATTGCAACGACACGTCCTGCATCATAATTATTTTGTGATTATGCTCCAATTTATGTACGGACATACTAATTAGGAAGTACAAAGAAGCTTTTAAATATCACCAAAATTAACAGAAGACATTAAATACACATTTAGCAGAAGATTGTTTGGAATTTTCAATTGGATAGAAACGTTTTTGGTCGCTCATTGACTTGGAAATTTTCGAACATCTACTTTTGATAGATTAAAAAAAAAGTATTCCGATTTTAAACGAGTTTAATGAAAATTCAAATAAGACATGAATCCGAAATATTTTTAGTTGAGGATTAAAATAAATAAATTTCATTGTTAACATTTATAGAGACGTGAATGAGTGTTATTTTAACGGAGGCGAACCGAGGTTTGTATTTATCATGCAAATATTGAGTACCTCTATACTCTATACTATAACGATAGGTATACGAGCACATTTAAACGTTCAAATTTGTACGTCACGTTCGTTATTTGGTGTTTACAATTTTGAACAGATTAAATTGTATTCTACAAACTATATTGTTTAAAATTGTTCAAACTACAATTTCGTAGTTATTATTAGTAGTACAAATGATAAAGGTTTTTTGCATCAACAATTTTTAATAGCCGTTTTTGCAACCAGTTGAATTACTTACGTTTTCATGTTTGAAGAAGCACAGCATTTTGAGCTCGCGGAAGACGCGTTTGGAGGAGACCAGCGACTGGAACACGTTGGGCAGCTTCTTCAGGGCCACGCGCCGGCCGTCGCGCGGGTCCGTCACTGCCCTGTTAACAAACAAACAACTTTATTAGTATTTTAACTACTATTTATATATAAATCAAATAAAGTTTTGTCTGTGTCTATATGTTTAAATTTTTTGCAGTTGCAAAAACTTACGAAGGTCCTTACTTTTGAGTCAATCGTTTAACTTCAAGAGTGATAAAGGTCAAACTTACAGTAAAACTACTTGCAAATTAAGGCCCTCATTAATATTAAAGTAATCTAAGCATATATAGGTTTTGAAGCAAAATAATGTAGGTATTTTTTAAAAACAATGACAGGCTTTTATTTGTATTAATAGTACTAAGTTTGTATGACATTTTTTTATTGAACCAAGAGATCGATTGCGAAGATATTTGACATATAAAATGTTTTATGCTGCAGTAAACCTGCTGTAAGTCGTAAATCAGTTTAACCGCACCACCTCAGATATAAGAATATCGTCCTACAAGTAACATCACATCTAAGAAATAATTGACTATTATGAAAGTGAGTGGGGGCAGCATCAAAGTAGGTAAGTCGAAAACCTTTCAATATGTCATCACTGCTCAAGTGGAACTAAAGCGAGCGTTTCACTTCACCCTACGCTCTCCGATAATTACAAGAAACCCCTTTAAAAACGTGTCTTTTATTCTTAATAGGGTCAAACTACAATAATAAAGACCCCAGAGTTCGTGACGAGTTTCAAACCAGGCTTGAATACAAAGTTCGAGATTAGCATATCGAATAGAAGACTTGGTGGTCTAGCTACATATCAGATTTTCACATTATTTATTACAATGAGAATAATTAATTAACATCTTGTCTGTTATCTTCATTTACATTAGATACAAAAAACAGTCCTTGAAACATCAACCTTATCAATATTTAAAACTCATAATTATGAACAGTGTGATTGGCATGTTAATTTAAACAAAGATTACGCATAAAGGTTCGTAATTATGAAGGGATTTGTAAAACAAAACGTTCAGACAAAGTGTCGTTATGTCTCCCTAGTATTAAAGGGACAAAAGCGTGCCCTTGTGATAATATATAACAGTTATCGCACGGTGCTGATAATATCCGTAGCGAGGGTATAGGGATGAGAGCAACGACCGAACCTCAGGGACGCGCCAACCGGCAACCAACGCGGACTAAATGCTCAATGAATGCTTTCATACCACGCTATCCATAAATTTTAAGGAACGACTAAGTTATGAAATTGCATGAATCATTGTAGAATTATTTTATAGTAGGATTCATTGTAGGACTTCAAATAAGTAGGTACCTAATATAGTATTAAAGTTAATTTAATATCTCTAAGAAGTAATAACTTCCTTGAAGGGTTAACACCCTTCAAACGATATATTATTCCTAACAATAATAAAATAATAAGGTAGACAATAGCGACACGTTGCTTCAAAATAAGTAAGTCTCGTGTTCGTACAGTGTCCAACAAGTATCCATAAAAGTAGTGCTTTTACAAATGTCGATTGTCGGTCCGTATTCGGCGACGTATTGTAAACAATGGCAGGAAATGTTTAATGTAGCGACTGTCACGACACGGGTAGCCGGTTCAATAACTTCTTAAAAAGCTTTAAAAGTTTAGTTAAAAATTTCTTTTTTAAGAAACTATTGATTTTTGTCAAAGGTTCTTAGAATGCATGTTTCGTTGAACGTTCTTAGAATCCCCTTAGGGAATTAATTATATGCTGTTTTGAGTAAATTAACAGTGAATGAATATACACTATCACTAACAGAAAAAATAACAAAAATAATCATTACATTACTTAACAAGATTAAGAACAATGTCACCTACAAATCCAACAACACCTGTTGAAACATCTTTGCAAGTGTCATACAAAGTTAAATAACTATGACAACGCATAAGAATCACGCTTACGTATAATAAAATAAACATAGTGCGTATTCTCATGCATGAAACAGAGAAGACAGGTTTGCTTATACGAGATAAGAACACCTCCGGAATAGTGGTAAAGAAAACAAATTGCTCCTACAATGGGAATAAATTAACGGTGTGAATCGGGCTGTTTGTGGAAGCAGCACTCGCATATCAATACGTGATCATATGACAAAAGATCGAGCACTGGAGTAAAGAGTCGAGAAATACGGACGTTTATTGAGTTCCATTTCACTTCGCACTTTTTATCGGCGTAAAAAGATAATATATTATGTTTAGGTGGCTTGAAAAGGCGATCTATATGTATTTGTTCGGAATTATGTCGTGGGAAATCTATTTAACAATTACAGCATTCCATAGATAAGTTATAAACATAAAACTATCCTAAAGCGTAATTTTAGACTTCTATCAAACTTGAACACCTCAAATTCATCCAGCTTACAAATCCTTAGAACGTAGTCTTGTAAATACCTGTGGAATTCAGCGGGCTTAGAGGCTTATGAATGTGTTCATTCATTTTTGCTATACAAGTACGGTTCGTTCGGATATACGAATGCTAATGCTGTATACCGCTCAACATTTTCCCAGTGTATTCTTTTATTCGCTGCTCACTGTGCGTAAAACATACTGATTGACTGATAGGCAAAACGGGTTGAGCAATAAAAAATGAATATTATTTTTTTTATAATGAAAGCAATAACGGTCCCCACATTACTTACTGAATTGTAAAGAGCTTTTATACGGTTTTGTGTTAAACTTTCTTTAATTCAAAATTTATTTTTGTGTGGTATCCTAACCACAAATTCACTGTTAATTTTACCTTTCATAAATGAAATCAATTCTGTTATAGCAAACAGTACACGTGACTTTTTAAACAAAGCCGATAGTTTCGAGACTTCTCATAAAACAATTTTCGTAATTCGAAACAAGTCCAAGTTGACTCATTTGACCGCGATGTTAATGTACCTTTAACCGAAGGAATACCTGTGACTAGGCGGGTTTTTAATGTGGTGTAACTTATAAGTTCGACTACCTAAATACATGTATTATTATTATCTAACAGAGATGTAGCTAAAGCGAAATTCTCGTACAATATGGGAATAGTGCGTGGTCGTATACTCATTACTCGTAGGTATACTCGAAGATTGTAATCCATGGCGTGTGGACAGGCGACGGACGTGGCGCCGAAACTTTCGTTTCCGCCCTCGCTCTTCACCGCGGGATTCACCCCTCCCACGCACGCGCCCCAAATGCCTAACAAATAAGTAAAATAAATACCTAGTTCACGAGCTTTATTGGGCGTAAAAGAACTATGCCCACATCGAATATATTGCAGATCTAACTATAAATACAAGACACAACTGTGACTAGGTATTTCTTAAGTAATTAGAACAGATAGGCAAACGTGTAAGACACGTTATTTAGCTGAAACAAGATAGCCGGAGAGGACAGAAATAGGTACATAGTAAACTCAGTGAACATGGGTCTAGCAAGCACTGAGGCAAACTGAGGTACGAACGAACAAATCCTTCAGGATTTACTTCCTCTCTGTAGAGTAGAATGCAGAATATCTTAGCAACTACATACCTTTATACGAAATAACAGTGCAATTTGTGAGTAGAATCTTTATTCTTTAACCTTTGTTAAAATCACCGCTTAGGCCAAAGCAATGCTTTTCAATAGGTACATACCGAATTTCAATCACTAAGGCAAAATCTCCGTGAATCTTACGTAACGAATTCTGCCCGACCGATATTAAATTTCCCTAACTTCGCCGGCAGGACGTTTTATGTGCATTATAAAAGCGAAATGGCTGGCGAGTCCACAATAAGTGAGACGTCAAGTCTTTTAACGGAGTGTACCTGGGCGTAACAAACGGTATAAATAAATAAATAAAGGCAGTATAAGCATCAAGTTATTTCACAAAATGGAATAACAATGAGATAAATCAATAAAGACGACTGAACGTCTGTGAATTGAGAAATAGGACACGTACCTTCTAGTTAATACAGCAATGAATGTTCACTTTGAATAACCATGAATATTTTAACATGAAATGATTTCAGCCTTCATCATTGGTAATTAATTAGATATTTGCGTGAGTTAGTACTCATTTAGAATATAATTATGTAACTAGAATTGCGGTGCAACAATTTAATCTAAAGTTGCCAAATAATTCAGAAAGGAGAAAATAATTTTTCGTAGGGGGATTGATGACTACGTAGAAATATTTAAAATGCTTTATACTCGATATGCAAATCGTTTACACACGCTACCCCGCTTACCTAACGAAGGAAACTTTTAACTTATTTGCTACAGCTGGCGAAGAAACAATGATTGAGCACACTAATTACGCGTCGATTAATTATTATTATACAAAATGAATGTCCTCGAAACGCGACAATCCCGTTTTATACTGCTCATTTAAACATAAAATTATGTCAGTATTCGCATTTAATTAACTTTTATTCTTCGTTCATTTATTCGAAACCAATTCATCGAAATAACGAAATTGCTTGTGAATAGGAATAAAACAGGAATAAAAGAGAAACTGTCGCGAAATCCCATCGAATGTTTGGGGAGCGAAATGAACGAGAAAATAGTTTTAAAAAATTGGAGAATTGGCAGGCAGGAACATTCGTGGGGAAGTGTGTCAATGTCAGCGGACCGCACACTTTTTCCTTGCCCTGTTACCCCTGAATTATTTACACTTCAAAATGTAAAGGTATTTGTAAGAATAAAAAAAACAGAGTAGCGACAATCACGTTGGAAATATACGGAACATGACGTCTTTTTAACTGGGGCTTTAACTGAGATGTAAATTGAAAATCTGTTAAATCCTCAATTTAATTAAATCAACTTTGGGTACGTGGCACGATTCAGACAAAAGGGCACTTTGTACTAGTCCTGAGTTTATTTTGATCGTTTGTGCACTGGTTTGCTTAAATACATGACTAACCCAACATCTATTTATATTTAGCAAGCCAACAACCGTGGCACTCGAATCTTAGCAACCAGGAAGTCGTAACTAATATACCGGTGCTTGACCTATACAGTAATTTAATCGCAAGAAAATAATCAAACCCGTAATGAAACTGCCTAGTTTATGGTTACGGATCTATACTTACTTATTAAGAATTTATGGTGTCATTAATTGTGGACATTCGAAACGTTTTTAAATCATTTATCAATTTTCTTTCTTTATCTTTAAGTTATTTGCAAAGAAAGCGTACATGAATGACAACAGTTGCGTGTTGATACGCATGTTAAATCGGTTATCGAGTAGGTAGGATTATGATTTTGTCATGTAAAGTATAGAGCACCACACACGGTCTAGCTAGATGAAGGCGGTGGGAACGACAATAACACGCGGGTTGTAACGCACGACCTCATTCATCGCTACGTGGGGCTTCAGCTCCAGTTCAAACGAGCCGCCATGTGTACCGTGTACGGCATTACACAAAACATGCTCACCCATTACTCACTTCTATAAAAACGCTTACACCAACTTCGCATGTTACTGAAAATGTAGAGAAAACATCGCTTGTACGACCACAAGAACATTTACTGGCATCCCCACGCCCACGACTAACTTTTTACACATTTCATATGAATTAGTAATGAAGTACCACAATTGCAATCATAAAATATAGTTTTCAAATATTTCTGTGAACCAATTTTTAAACGACTGTCTGTTCGCTTTAAAAATTAATAAAAGGGGATCGGAGTTGTAACCGGAAGGGAATGAAGCCATTTGGCAATTGGTTTAATTAGAGGTAGGTAGCACAAATTAAAGCTAACTTCACCTTAATCGCATAGAATAAAAGTAAACCTTGATTCTGTTTAATTAACATAACAGTGTGCTAGTTTCCATTTGAATAATACTAAGCTTGGCTACTTACATAATGTTCTAGATACAATTAAAACTCGGATTCCCTGGTTACACTACGAGACTGGTTTAGTTAGAAATTTGATACCCACCTACTTCTGCTTCTGTGGTCATGGCATGGCCAGGCCATATAAATATACATTCTGAGACTTGAGATCAAGATTGTAAAAGGTACCTACAAGAAGTTGGCGTAAGTTTAAAGTTAGTTCGAATTTACAAACGTGTAGCAGTGCAGTAACTCGTTTGCTGTGCATAATGGTGTTGCTAAGCCGACAGTCGCGAGGTAGTTAAAGCGTTAGACAATAGTCATTAGACAGCGTCGTCGGATTGGTGTAGTTGGAGAGGCGCACCCGTGCAGCACGTCACGCGGTGACGCGACTCGCAGCGCGGGCGCACGCCGTCAGCGCGGCGCTCTCACGTCATGCGCTCAGCTGATCGCACGAGCTACTCGACCGGTGTAAACAAATCATAGTACTGCTCCCACGCCCGCCTATCGTGGGAACTAACCAGATTATCTAGCTATGACAAAACTATTACTATTCTCGATGAGGTGCCCATTTTAATGCCGATTAATAAGATATTAGTCATATTTGTCATGTAAAATTGTTTATCAACTAAATATTTTACGTCAAGACTGTTAGTCAAGTTAAACGTTTTCATTCATTCGTTATACAATATCTATGCAATTACGAATCTTAATTTACTTCGCACGCGACATGAGCCACACATAATTATTTTCGCGATAGTCCATTGCAATATCTGACTCCGTTTCCAGTTAATTCATAACTTCTTGCAATAGAGTCATTTTATGCAACTGTCAATAAACTTATCAGTTATATCTAAAATAGTTATATCTAAAATGTGATAATTAACACTCATAGGTGAGATGCAGTTATCGTATCACATTTGTTACGTAGATTTTCAAATACAACTAATTTCGAATAGATAAAAAAACTAAGCTCAAATATTTGGAACAAGAGTAGTAAAGCTACAAAGCAATAAATAAACAACACCCCATTGTAGCACGTCAGCGTTCGATCAATGGCGTTCCGTCGAGCGGGAACGATACCAAATAAACGATAGGTACCTAATTTTACTTCGACATAAACAACAGATAACTTTTTAACGAGAAAAACTTTTGTTTCGTATAAATCTTAATCATAAAAGTGTACGTCGCCCGAGCAGTTAATTACTATGCACCCGATAGCGAGACGATAAATCCACAAAGAGTAATTTCACTTTCCTTCAGCACGGTAACACGCGAAAGTTTGTGAAAGCCTGTCGTAATAAACTACTTTTTAAAACTGTAACTGTAACAGGATTAATGAACGTAGGAAGCTACTCGTGCTTTCTGAAACTCATTTTACATTGCCATCGGCTTTGTTATTATTGTATTATCTTCAAGTAGCGTTGTTTTCATTTGTCAATTACGTACAAAGGCTGGCTTCAGCAAACTATCTTAATAATGATAGGAATGATACAGCTGTCGGTTATCAAGAACTGTTAACTTTATAGCATTAGATAGAACGCCTGTCGTGCTATTCAGACGCGTTAATCATACAGTTGCAGAGCACCTGCGCTTAAGGTACAAAAATATCACACAAATAGACCTTATACAATAACGAATAAGAAACAAGTGCAATATAAGTCTTCAGCAAGTTTCGTAAGGCGAGCGAATAAATTGCGTGAACGCCTATCCTGAGAATTTCACGGCCGTATTTCATAATCAAAATCATATTTCAGTGGTGGAGACGGTATATCGGCGAGCGCGCGGGGACAGGCTCGAAAAATATAGCCTGACGAGATATCTGGCATCTCCAGGCCGGCAGCCCTTGTGAGGTTTATCTTGTCCCGACCCGCTCGGCGCCGCTCTTTGGGAAATTGCGTACACAGCAAACAAAGAAATTGCACGTCGCGATAACGTACCGGAGCGTATCGCGCTATGAAAGCCCTCCCCGTTCGCGGAATATGCCTTATACAGGCGACTGACGTGTACTATCATCACAATTCCGTTCTTAGTAAATATAACTGAATGTCACTTATGAGATTTATATGAAAAAGTTAGAGCGTTATTCAATAATGTTCCTTGCTTCTGAATGGAATATGAAAAGTGGAAACGCGCGTTATGATTCTAACAGATCCAATTTTAATTGTCAGAATTTGTGATGTGCGGGCAAGCTGATTTAAGTTTGATAATCCGCAAGCCGCTGGCCGTCAGAGATAGGGGCGTTTGAATGAGGGTTCAGAGCGGGAAAGTGCGGGCGGCGACGCCTCGCATTTCCCTCGCTCAGGAAGCTTAGGCCTAGCTACCACAAAAGAATGTCAATAATTTCGACGAGATTAAAATTTTACTTCAGTTTTTCTTGCGCTTGGTTGTCATGCAACGCGATCTTCAATAATGAACAAGACTATCTTTACAATCGTTTACTTACATACGCAAATATACAAGCAATGCTATTGTGTGTAAATCTAGGCGCATTGACCTAAACAAATGCCTTTATGTAAATAACCAATAAATTCTCGAAGTTCATGATATAGGTACCTATTTGCCTTTATTACGGATAAAACTGTCTACCATTTTGGGAAAGAAATATTGATAAATTTAATCATAAGAAAGTTCCCTACGCATTTGAAGCAGTCGACTGTATTCCCTAAGGAAGGGAATTCTCAATAAAAACCGCGCGTCTCAGAGCGCGACGTTTCAAGCCTTAGTAAGTAAGTACCCACCCCCAGGCGGAAATATCAGTACATGCACGGAATTTTCATACAACGAACAATATCGCCTGACAGCCTTTGGCAGTAGTCTTCCAACATGGAACAGGAAACTTTTAACCGCAGCCTATCAACCACAGATTGTGAGGAAAACGTATAAACAAAGATCCCATAATTAGTTTGAAATTATATCTAACAAAAACATGCAATAAAAGTTAAATTTTATTAGTTGTATTTATTAAGCTACAACATTCACGAAAAAATCTACATTAGGTTTAACAATTTCGAAACCAAATTTAAAAGGTGCCCTAGGGTATTAGATAGGATCCTGAACGCTTTTCATCCATAAAGTTTAGTTTCCAACGTTAACAGCAATGTATAGTTGAAACTACGCGGTGCTCTCGAATGTTTACGACTGTGCCTCCAATGGGAACCGCGGAGCGCGGAAACTATAAGTTTGATAGCGGCGTATTAAACCACAGGCTCGACTTTCAAAGCGGAGTCAAGTTTCCCAGAGAAGCACACGTCGATGGCGGGAGCGGGGGCAGTGGGGACGTGGGGTGGCTCGGCGACGTGACATTTTCGCAAACAAGCCGCGAAGAGTGAGCTGGGTGCCGTGAAATTTGCAACCTCGGCGCCGCCAGCCGACCACGACGCGCCGAAACCTATGCATATCTTTCGCAATCAACAATAATCAACTTTTTGTTATAATCCAAACACGGTTAACAATACTAAATGCAGATGCTATAGGTACTACTGACACTAAATAAATCTTCATTATGGGACAAATTAATTATGCTCGATTTAATTCGCTCAAAAAAGGACGTTATGCGAATTGTAATTCTAAACACGTGAGCTTAAAGCAGAAAATCGATAACTCTTCGCTATGGTGTTTTGCTGCGCTCGGCTCCTCTGAATCATATTCTCTGGAAATCAGTTATTCGTGAGATCGTTTTAGATTATCAGATTTCTACTTTAGTACTTTACCACTTACTACATACGAGTACTATATTTGTTATCTTCCCTTAAATAAACCTCCTTAGCGATTATTCCGTCCGTCGATGTGAAAAAAAAAGATAAGTAAAGTACTAAAATTTGTAGCGTAGAAAACAAGTTGCGAATAGCTTGGGTCGCGGGATAACGGCAAGGTCCTAGAGTTGATTACACTTGCGGTACTTAATTAAAACAAAAGTTCAAGGAGCGACCTCCACCTGCGTAGCACACTTTATCCTCCAGCCTCGTGTGAGTGAACGCTGAGCCGGTCTAAATAGCCAGTTAACCTTTTCAAAACAGATTATATCTCTAATTATGTCAACTGAACACTTTATTTGGAGATTACTCTCTAGCAATCATCAACGAATTCCGATATTTTAAAACTAAGTAGTCAAATTAACGATATTCACCTACAGGTTTTTAAAAGCATCAGAATTCACATACGTAATATTCTCGAACGAAGGTTTTAACATCCTTCCTTTTGGCGCAGTTGGCAGGCTGCCTCGCAACCGCAACGGTAGTGGGCTGAATAATTGTTAAGGTGTAAATCCAGTTTTGCTATCGAATGTAACGGTGCAGCAAGCGAAGCGACGCAAAACCAAATCTGCAAACTAATAGCAACCAATTCTATAGGTCACTGAAACAGCCACTCTATCCAATATTATTCCAAATATAAAAACTAGTTGTTCTCACTTTATACCGGATTCGGATTCAATACTCAATAATAGCGTACATTGAATAAATTACATAAGCAAGCGTACCCAATCAGTCCCTACCTGAGCATAACAATCCATAATACAAAGCTAACGCTTATGTATCGGGATTACTACATGGATTAAGTGAGCGGACATTGAGAGCATTTGCGATGACGAACTGAGATCATTTATACGTTTTATCTTTTTCCAGGCCAATTCGGCGCAAATTCGATGAATCAATGTGATCTAGCTTGTGCGCCATAAATTCTTATCATAAGTATCAAAATAGTTAACCAAGTCAACAAATATAACGTGTGTTTCAATCAGGTTACTCTATTTGTGACTCAGCCAATAGTGAATCCTAATAAACGTTAAACAAACTCACGCCTACTTCGTTGAGCTCTAACCTTCCCTACACACCAGTATAATAAACAGAAATCGAGAATTATGTGAAACAATAAACCGATAGCAGTGCGATCATCATGCTCCATCAAATGATTAGCTATTCAAATCAATGCACAATAAATTAGGTGTGTGTGGCAAGATAGCGAGGGCTGTGTAAAGGCACTCGTAGTTCTAGCGTGAGAATGACTCAGCAGACATCACACCACATTCAGGCTTCGTGCCTCGAGCGACGTGGCACCGAACGGGGATTGCATTTCACGACGGAAAATATGTTTTAAATTCAATCGATGACACTATATAGATAATCCCGACTCAAATATTTAACAACATTTCAAGATATATTGCGGAGATAATTTTTGATACCAATGCGCTTTCTGCAGGATATTTCGTCTACACGCAAAACTGCACTTAACGCACTGAGTAAGGGCAAATGGTAACCAGCAAGGAAAGATTTATTTGGGAATTTGTAATAGAATACTCATTTGCAGAAAGGGAGATCGTAAACCACTGAAGTAACTGGCGGGAGAAGACGGTAGGTATAAGATATCGGAAGCAATTTAGAAGCGTCCTAGCCTTATTATGGCGTGGGTGGCCGTTGGGTCACAAGAACCCGTAAGTAAAGCGGACTTCGATACCCGGGAAAAGCGGTGTGACTATTAGTCTAAATCGTAAATTAAAAGAGTTAAAAAATGGACTTTGCTGCAACTTCTAGTAGCAGTATCATATTGACATAAACAAATTACAAGAACCACGGCAGCTCATTTGTTGAATTGTTAGGTATCTCAAATAAGAAACTGGTTATACCTGTAACAATTTCCTAAAACAACAAAAATCAAACGATAAAAAGTCCTCTCTTTATGTCAACAAACAAACCGCTTCTTCAAAAGGAAAATCCGAAATTTTCTTCTAATTCAGAAGCAAATATTGACAAATCAAGATTGTTTTCAATTACTTCGTGAAAATAAACAGACTCGCAAGTAAAGTAAAAGTTATTATTTTCACAGTAATATTAAATTAGGTACGAGTATTTACTAACGGAGTTTAAATGCACAAGAACTGTACAAAGAAGCTCATTTTAATAAAAAACAGTATTAAGCCCCGCGATTCACAAACTACGTAGAATCCATTCCGAATGCGGCACTAAATTCCAGTGTAAGTGCAAAAGAATGTAGCTACTACAGGATGGTGTTTTTTCAGTGGATTATTACCTACCAGTTTTACGAGCTAACTGATGCAGTGTAGAGTGTGCCAGAGTGCAAACTGCGCTAATATACAGGTTGTATTAAACGTGGAAGGGTCGATAGCAGATGGGCAGATGTGCCGCGTGCCAGCTGTCACGGGTATATTTCTCCAGTGAACACCTGTGCCGTAAGCCTAAGAAAGATCCTATTTTTAAATGCGATTTTACTACTTTCAATTCGACTTAACCGATTAAAACGTTTAACGCGGCTTTATTTAGAAAAGGCTTTCCAATCACAGACGGAACGTTTCCGACCTTGTAATAGAAAAACTTTGATAAAAGTTCCTATTTCCAAATATTTACTCACGCATTTCACCAATCGTAATAAAGAAAAAATTACCTGAAACAAAATATTTATTCATTAGTGACATTTACATTAATTATTTTACTTAAGATAGCATGCAGTTTAAGACAGCAGATTAATGGCAAACAGCAGCCTATTCATTAAAACAAAGATGAAATTAAAAACTACATTCACACGAGCAAATGTTAACATAAAGTAAGAAAACAATTACATTACAAATTTTATAATCTAAGCATTGGAAAATATTTCGCTTTATACCTACTGTAATTTATCAACTCGTTAATTAGATCTTACTCGGTCATAAAAGCTAAATATTTTATATTTCTATACCTATTAGCACATACCTCCACAAGTGTTTCGATATTAAATGAGGATTTCAAGCCAATTAAAAGTATGTTAATATGCTCTGTTTAGTGTTGCCAGTAAAATCATTCAACAATTTTGGAGTTTTATTATAAATGCGATTTCGTTATCGCAACGCAAAAGTTTGGAATCTTATTACTGAGCCGAAGCGAACCGGTACCGTTTTTAACATTTACCAGGATGAAACGTTTTCCTGTAACAAGAAATAATAGAATAAAGCTAATTGGGGTTTTCGTTTGATATCGAAATATGGATTGTTTACATTTTGCGAGCCGTCATTAGTTTTCAATATCGTGTGCTACTAGCTTCGATTCTTATTTCTATAACATTTTAAATGCAAAATTAAATAAGAAAAGTAAAACACAGTTTCGGCTTACATCATTTCATTTCAAAGCGGTTAAAATTATTTTGATATCTAGCTAGAACACTTTGCCAACAACAATAACCTAGGTGATTAAAAGGTGCGTACGTGGCTGGAGGAGGGTCATCGTATGGGACCGGAAATGGTGACGGGGCGAGGGCGGACGGAGGCAAATCGACATAACAAACATCCCTTTTCAAACTTCCTTTACACGTCGTATCCATTATTACCAGGGTAGCCATTGTACTCGTGTAGTAAGGGTTTAACTAGACTACAATAGGTTTAAGCTAATGTTATATTCCAAATGGGGACTTGGTCTCGAGAAATTCTAGGATAGTCAAGACAAAACCTATTTGTATTGTTGAAAATGTGCTTGAGAAAATTAACACCGCGCTTTGATATTTATCTGAAATTTATTCGTTACCAACTGGGTACTACTTTCAAAAGTAACTCGTAGTTAACGACTTTGTCGAAGTTTAATAACAGTGCACCACATTTTCTGAAATCTCTAAAATTGTATCAGAGCGTTGCGTGTGGAAATGCGTATAGCATGTAGCTGGCAAAGAGGCCGTGTATCGCCCAGGCCGGCGATCAATCATCACGCCTGCCGCCGGCAACGCTGTAATATTTCCACGAGATCCTCCGTCCCCGATGCTCCCAACAACGCACATAAACCACCAAATGCTATTTTATTGCCTCTGAACCCATCTATTCAACTAACGCCGCAGACGTGAGTAATGTAGACGAGTTTAGGACAAGATACATCACTCTTTATTATAAAACAAAGTTCCCCGCGGTGTTTGCCTATCCGAACTTGAATGAACACTATAAATACATAACATAATATACAAAAAGGATGATCAGTTCTCATACCATAAACATGAATATTACAGCTATAAATAAGTATTATCCATCAACGGAGATGGATCTAATAGAAAATGTTGTCACAAAACATTTTCCAAGCAATCGATCAAATATTTACAAGGATTATCCTGAGACTAAATACGAACCCCTGTTTTTTTTCTGTTCAATAAATCATTTTAGGTATATAAGTATTTACAATGGAGTGGAGATGGAGTATCTAATCAGCATTTGAAACGTTCTGATAACTAAGGAGGCAATGTTTTTGAATTTCATGAGCGTCTATGACAATACATTGTAGGTAGGTAGGTACTAACTACCTACAACAAAGGCTAGGGCCATCAATTGCATTTAATATTGAATGAATGATATAATAATGCTTCACTGATATTTATTTTTACTTATATGGGTAAAGATTCTTTAATTTAGTTAAACAATTATTTAAAACTTAGGTAAGTATCTAAATACCTACCTACATCTGAAAATAAAGTGTGGTTTTATGATAAAGGAAAAACCATTTCAGCGAAGTAGATAATTTCGACACGGCTTCTGAGCCCCGCCCACGGCAGATTCGGAACAACCTCTCAGAATAATTAATGTAATCCTGAAAATAATTAACAAAGTATTGAGTCAAAACCCACTGTTACTATTAGAATTTAGTTTCAAATAACTTTATACTTAAAAGTTTAATACTTTATTGTTTAAGAGCTCTTGTACGACGAGTATTATAGAGATAATTAAGATTATAATTGTGGTAGTCCATTAACCCAGAGACCTTTATGCGTGGTATCGCGATCAGCTGAGCGGTGCTCTTGGCGCCCATAGCTCGGCAAGTTGGCACCACTGTACTACCGCGACCTACTTAGGTACTACTACCGACCACCGATGCGGTTTTAATAGGCCTAGCATTTGACTTCAAAACGCGATTCACAACCTCCAATTTCCAAGTAATTTATTCAAACTTTAAGCCAAAAACATGGAATAAAGTTCTAGGCTATTATCACATTACAGAGAATTTGCACTTAAGTAAAAGTTAAATGTTTTGCTGAAGTTGGCTGCGTCATTTAAGTAGAGTTATTCAACTGCAATGCCGGTTTATTTTCAAACAACTCGGGGCACAAAACACTTGTGGAGAAACAACCGCATCCACGACAATGTAAGCACCTGCCACACTTGAACTGACAATTAACAAACAAATTCTTTCATTCAATCTTTATCTACCTGTCTACATACCTACACCAATAAACTATCCTAGTAGGTGAAATATTAAGTCTTATTTATATTTGGAAAGATAAAAACAAAGACTGACTAATCCTACGAGATTTTAGGATAAGGTAGACACTTGCTATAGTAAATTTATTAGCTGTGTTGCGTTAAAGGTTATTATACCGAGATGCATTGTGCGTCACTAACGGCCAGCAACTAACTAGGCTTCAGATTTCGTACTACAGCCGATTAGTTCAACAAATCGTTTGGTATTATATGAATCGGCTCGATAGCGAGCGAACGGTGCCAGACTGCAGTTGTTAACCTACATCGAGCTGGCAGCTCCTTGTGCGGAAGCGGAGACAATACCCGCTCGTGCGTATTGATTGGCCGATTTCAATCAATTAGTTAGCCAACAGCTTGTTTATGTTCACAGAAACATAATGGCTGAGTAATCACATCGCAGCCAAGTAAAGCGCACGCTGAGCCAGCTAAATTAATCGATCAAATTGTACGCCGGACGGGAAATCATTTCTGACGATTAATTACATAAGCGACAAGTCTAATAGCCAATTAGGTACTATTCATGCAACGTGGAAAGGGCTATAATTAACGATAACTTTGAACCATATCTGTCATGTAGGATGTTTTGACCAATCGCAGAAATTCTTTTATGATGTTTTTCTTTTATGATATAACACTACGCTTTGAAAATTGTCGTTGCGCTGTAATCTAATTATAAACAAAATTCCAGGTTTGTTTGAGACATGTGGTATTCAATAATCCATTATTTACACCGACACTAGAATACGTGATTCAACGTCAAAGAGTCTCAACAACAGTGGTATGACGAATTGATCTTTATCTCCAATTAAACACGTCTCTCGGCACAAACCGGGAAAAATTCTAAATCGTTTTTGATTCGTAACTCGATAGGTATGTTGATAGGTTTGGTATACTTGGATAGATATAAACGGACAATGAAGACATTACCAAATCCAATAGAAATGCTAGTCAGTATCAAATAATTTATTACTACATTAACTAGGATATTATTCAAGAATGTTTCGGAAAAAAAAGGATTTTATGTATGTTGACTAAGCCACAATAAGAGTATATAATAGAAATTGAATTGAAATTGATATACGCCGAGAATTGGAATTTAACCTATTTGTAGTTGAGGTCTTCATCATTTTCCACATAGAGCACGTATTGAAAGGTCGCGGACCTGAAAGACGTTGGGCTAAGGTGATACAAGCCCCGGGCGAGGGGGAGACCACCCCACTCCTCAGATCAACAACCCCGAAACGTTAATCAAGATCCTCTCAGAGTTGCGTTTTAACGAGAACAGCTATAATTACAACAAGGGGCCTGTCAAATAATTTTAATTTTAAAATTATATTTCAAAACACTTTTCTAGTAGATATTATAATATTTTTTGTAGAAGGTAACTACTTGAAATTAAATAACAAGATTGGCTATATTAAATAGCAATTTTGCGAGTTCATCTTCTTTACTTCCTTAAAAGATATCAACTTCTCGACTGCCTAAGTATACTCAGGAGCCCACAAAGTTATGAATCACGGTGCTTTATGGTCCAATAATGAGACAGGTGACCGTGACAATTCGCCATCGGTCCTAGAATTTAAACATGTAGGTATAGTAGAGTGCCGTAAGGTTTATACCTCGGAATCCAGGGCCAGTCAATGAATCTTAATATAAACCTTGAAAATATGTTTTTAATAGTATATAGAAAAATGTTAAAAAAAAATTTCTTCGCGCTCTCAATTTTTTTTTTTTATTTTTTTATTTTTTTTAGCCTAATTCGTCCCTCTGCTGGGCAAAAGCCTCTCCCATGCCTCTCCAAACACTCCTATTATAAGCTGCTTCCCACCAATCGTCCCTAAATGAGCGTAGGTCGTCACTCCATCGTTTTTTGGGCCTAAAATTATTATAAACAATTATTAATTTTTTGGAGTTTTCATTGATTTATATTAGTCAAAAGTCATATTTTAAAAAGAACAACTATTACAAACTTGAAAACTTGATCTTGGATCTTTAGGGACTGCAGGTATACCGATGCACCATTCAAATACTACCTGTTTTGGTCCATTAGACTATTTTGCTTTAAACAGCGACTTAGTTTTTGCCTTTATCACTCCCTATTTCTTAGTCAGGCTGAAAAACAAACGCCCTACTAGATTACTTCTCTTAACTACTCGATTTTGTCAATTTAACCACCTTAACTCAACTTCTAAGTTTTTGAAATAATCCGACTTAGGTAAGTCTTCGATGTCTAATACCCCGAATTTGTTGTTTTTGCAATACATGTTATACCATTCTGGATTCGGAATAGCACAAGGCAGTTTTTAAAAACATTTGTTCATTAAGTACCGAGTAAATATTTTTCGTGGCAGCTGCTCAAAGTCGAGTTATTGTTTTTGGGAGAGAATTAAAGTTAACTTTGACAGTTAATTTGTCGATGTTCCACTTTAATCATCAACGAATTATTTTCGCCATATCATAAGTAACTATCGAAGAAGCCGTTAACGTACTTTTTTTTTAATTAATTGAATATTAATCGCTCTCTGATACAAAAACCATCAAAAAGTGGTTCTTTTTTCAAAAATCACTAAAACGGGTTTAACTCGATACTCATAAGACTTTTCTATGGGCATGTAAGGCTTATTTGATGCACCTTAAGTCCATCTACCTCCGGTGTCAGTTTGCCGGCCTATTTTTGGGATGTACGGAGATTCCTGCTCCTGAAACCGATACGTATTATTTTGTATCATTGTTTTACGTTCATCAAAGCCTAAATTAGTTTAGCTAAAAAGTAACACGACATTTATTGACTGTTAGGCGGTACGAAGTTCGGGGCCCGCCATGAACAATACCGAACAGCTGCTGTTATCCCCTCTATTCTCCAACCCGACCTTCATCGGTATACCTGCAGTCCCTAAAGATCCAAGATCAAGTTTTCAAGTTTGTAATAGTTGTTCTTTTTAAAATATGACTTTTGACTAATATAAATCAATGAAAACTCCAAAAAATTAATAATTGTTTATAATAATTTTAGGCACAAAAAACGATGGAGTGACGACCTACGCTCATTTAGGGACGATTGGTGGGAAGCAGCTAATAATAGGAGTGTTTGGAGAGGCATGGGAGTGGCTTTTGCCCAGCAGTGGGACGAATTAGGCTAAAAAATTAAAAAAAAAATTGAGAGGGCGAAAAATTTTTTTTTTAACATTATTCTATATACTATTAAAAACATATTTTCAAGGTTTATATTAAAATTCATTGACTGGCCCTGGATTCCGAGGTTTGACCATTTTTATGCCTTACGGCACTCCACTAGTATTAATTACCCGAGAGCATTGGCCAAATAAAACAGCCGGATGCACCAGTTCGTCATCCCATCGTTATTTACGTCAATATATTCTAACCTACCTACAGACTCGTTTTTGCGGCCGGCGGAATGAACGAATGACCGCAAAGTCCTGTCTGAAGGGGCTACGTGCTTTGATTCATCCCATTTAACATAGAGACGAGACATGTCTGATCTCCAAACAAGAACACTTATCTATTTCATTCAAAGAAAAATACATAATCCGATTTGTTTTGTATTTAAATAAGTTTGAATATTGTTTACTTTCCAAGAGTAAAGTTTTTGAATTAGTGCAAGAAATTAATCCAATCAAGATGCAACAACTCTGCAATAAGGCGTCGTTAGTTACCAACGCTGCATTTCGTCCATGATTCCACGATCGCATGTTACCTGCCGCGGTTTCCGCCGGGCATTCCGAACACTCCTTGGGACCAGACTAAATTATGATCGCGTCATAGATTAGAGAACTTGCTCAAATAAACCAAAAGTTCTTTGCCTCGCTGCCCCTATACCTACGTAGTTTTTCCGTCGTAAACCAGTTTTATAATATTTGCAGAGGGCAGGCGTTCATTACTGGAGCTAATGAACTCGCGTGGAGCGAGCGGGCCGGTAAAACGTAATTTCTTTCATAGCATCATAGTCCCAGGCGTAATGTTACTCAAAGCCGTAAAATCGACTGAGATACAACACCGTGAGAAGCAATTTATGAGAGCGAGCATGAAAGAAAGTTATTGAACTAAACTTTCAAGATGAGGAGGAGCTTTGATGATATTATGATCCGCAAATTTTGGGTAGGTATCATTCATATAGTTGATCGAAATTAGTTTTGATGGAAAATTAAGTAAATACTAGTAAGAATTATTAGAATGAAAAATAATCTTCATAATACCAACAAGTGCTTATTAAAATAGACGATAGGATGGCAGGTTCTGGAAAAAACTCTGAATCAGCGGAGCGTGACCCACGGGACACGACGAGAGCGTTATCGATTCCCTTCAGCCAAGGGGAATGGCCACCAGATAGCACTACATTTCTTTCCACATAAAAAGTAAGCAGTATCAGGTTCGTTGGCATGCTAATATTTATCCGTCATTTTATTTTGAGGCGGGATTCGCTATTTTCGGATTTTTAACGTTTTTTGATTTCAAGAAATATTTTTAATAAAATAACCTGCCTCCTTTCTAAAATAATGGACTCCAAAATTAAATGTCATTTTGAGTAAGGCCATCCCCTGCGTAATGATATTAAGGCACTACAGCGAGTACAATATTTCGGGCGTCCTTTATGTTGAGGCGATACACGATCGGAATGTGTCTGTCAAAGGATCCACGGGCGCCGAAATTTGGGTCTCTTGGAAGCCGTCCGTTTTGTCTACGTATAATTTTTAGCCGCGTACCTGTAGAAAACCAGTTTGGAGGCTCTTGTCCGTTCGTAGAACTTCCCACCAGTCCTTTATCTCCGCGGCTCGTTGCCGATCGAGATTCGTTCCCGCATCACTTTAAAAACTACATCTGAGCTTGATCCGACATAATGTAAAGACACGAAACAATTCACGCCTTCGAGTCTACACTCGGCAACAAATCTGATTAATGCGCAAGCAATATAAGTAGTTAAACTATTGCACGCAACTTTATAGAATGCGAGTTCGTGACTTTCAGGTGTTAAGACTTATAATTACAACAAAAATAAGTCAATGATTTACCTAAAAAACTGACAGATTTGATACCTATCACATCTTGCAGCACTTGATTAGGTCTAAAATTAAATGAAAGTAATTTCCCATGCGTAGTCATAATGTAAGAATCACTTACTACTATGCACTTTGATTTGAAAAAGTCGATAAATGTTTAGGGCGAAACTATTAGAAGTATTAAAAAGTGTTGTTAGAGAAATTGTATTGAAAGCAACTTCAAAGTAGAATGATTATATTGAAACAAACTGTTGGGAGTCTTTGTATTCTGCTTGGGGCTGGGCATCGATCGCGTGCGGTGAACGCACCCCAAACTTCTAGTGCCAGGACACCCGGCAACCAAAACGCGCTCTCTGCGAAACCCCACTCAAACTAAAAACATAATGATAAAGTATCTTCCCTACCCGATAACACTCTCACACACATTTGTTTTGTAAAGATTGTAATAACTTGTTAAATATTTTAAATACCCAAACCAGCATTTTACAGCGTCATAAAGAAGTTTTAGAGTCATTTAGAGTGAACATGCAGGTATGCGTACAAAGTTAATGGGCGTGCGACAGACAAAGTCCCTGTCCCTGTGGAACTAATGACCACTCGAAACGAGAAAATTACTCCACGCGGCCGACCGAATAGATGGAACAAGTCACGAAGTAGCTTCAAAGATAAAACTAAGTTTTTAAAATTATTAACACAGCTATAATCTCGACACTACTGAGATATGGCTATTCGTATTTCATAATAGACTGTTTAATATGTATTTATCGTTAATATTGATCTCCCTAGGATCTGTCTGGGAACACGTTGCGGTGGTGTATATTATTGCGTGAATTTCATAGCGTCCCGGGCGCCGGGCGCGGCTCGAGCACAAAAACCGACTCAATTTCCAGCTGCATCAGTCCGGGTGCGGTGACCTCAGCCATCTGCCGCTAGCCTGGCTTCATTTCACACGTAGCTTCACCACTATTTTTCTAAGACAATTCCAACCCAACTCTACAAGTTCAGAGTACTAACTTTGTTAATAATATAACCTGGCAGAGACATCCGACAACACGGGAAGGAAACTTGAAAAACAAAATGAGAAAATCAATTATGAATAAATTATTTTTCTTAATTTCTCGAAAAACGGAATTGCCAGACGAACAAATATATAGGGTAGGTCCGCGTTTTAATAATGTAAACAAACATTGAAAAGAGTCACGTTTTTAATCGCTACAGGGTTATTGTTGAGCACGTGCGGCTATCTTTGGACTTACATTTCTTGTTTGTTTCAGTGACAGATGCTTATAATAAGAGATATCAACTTTAGACTTTTCTCTTAAATCTTTTATTTCAAGGATTTGCTTTAGATGAGGGATCTACGTAGTATCGATTAATCACGTGCACCGACGCGGCGGCGGAGGAGTGCAATCGCTCCGTGTAGTTGATCGTGTCTCTATTATTATTAATGACACTATGCCCTCGCCCTAACCGCACTAATTCTATGACAGACTCGTCTCGCTGCCGCCGCGATGAATCTTTTGTGAAGCTATAAAAAGCAAGAGGCACAAGGGATGACTATCATTAAGTATTCAGTACGTTTAAAAAAAGTTTTGATAGACAAAAAGAGAAGGTAAAGTTTACTAAAATTTCTGATAGATCAAGCTTGTTTAATTTGCTTCATGTAGTCTTTAAAATGTGTTATCGGTCCCTACTTTTAAAATAAAGGTGTTATAAAAGATAAACTGCGCATAAGTGTACCCTTACATCCAGTAGGACTGGCTTGGAAGAGCAGTTCCATTGTGTGATGCAGTGACTAGACCGACGCGACTTGTCGACGCTGACACCCAACACCCTTTGTAACCAGATAGCAGGGTTTCTAGGATCCGGAATTGATCAGGGCAACCGGTTCCACACAACGCCTGCCTTCGAGGACAAAACCTTGTACTCATGTGGTAGACAAAAAGGAAATATAGAGGAATCCTGCGAGAACTACGAGATATATGGATAAATAAAATAAAAACATTTAGTAAGAGAAAATAAAGATCTCGGAAAAAGAAAATTCGTTTCCCAGAAAAGATTGATTAAAGGACCTTTTAAATAATCACGTCGTATTCTTAGCTGTAACGACGACTAACCATAGACTGGAATCCCTAGCGGTAATTACAGAACCCGCGTTTAGGGCGGTAACAATAATTAATTAAACACCTGTCCCGTCTATTAAATTATCGCCCGTTAAAAAGGATAATGTTTCCAAAGGCTTCGGTACACGGAGAGGTACTATTGCAAATTAATCATAAAATAGTATAATCTTGAAGCTACGAAGAAATATTATTGTTTAACGTATTTGTATTCAAAAAGTTCTTACTCAATCATAATTGAGCCAATCCGTGTCAATAATCTACTGTATATCGCCAGTTATAGATTCGCCATTTCTATCGTAGTCGGATCTGGCGTGAATGTAGCAATCGTAAGACGCGACATTAATTTGGAGTCACGGAGCGGGTGCGAATGCAATCACGGGCGGGAAGCTCATTCCGGGTGCATCTCCGGCGAACGGGCGCGGGCGACACGACGACTGGCTCAACTCAAATTAAGGATTCCGAACGTACCACCGGCGACGTCGACGTTCACCATGTCATCACGGGAATTTGCTTCCATCTAGCTTCCAGACGAATTTTATTACATCTAGTTTCGATTACGAAATTGTGCAAAGCATGAAGAAACCTTGCAACCGAAGATATCTTGCCTGTCTAGGCTTTAGACGTGTAGACAGGTTAAATGGGGTTTTTATTGTGTGCTTGATTGATGTGATGGTTTGACAGACATTTATGATGTTACTAAATTAAAAAATACCAGTTTAACTCTATTAAGTCAGGAACAAAACCAATAAGTAGACTATGTGGGTCATTGGCCCACTGAGTATAATTTGGTGTATTCAAATGATGACATCATGTTATCCTCATCAGCAGCTCATTTACCGTCGGTTTCCGGCACTCTAACGGTCAAAGTTTCTATTGTAGCTTATTATTTTTAAATGAAACAATGTGCAAGGTATTTTTATACCTTACCAAAGGCCGAGTTTTTACCGGACCCTGCCTACAGTCGTGGAATGTTTTCATGGCAAATCAGCAAATGGCCGACAATGGCCGGGTCGCAGGAAGGCCATATTTTGCAACGCGCCAGGTAGGCAATTTGACATTGTGTAAACGTTTTCACAGGGGGGCCGAAAACGGAAACTTGGGTTACGCTTCTTGCATACTAAATGTTACATAGCAAACGCAGCCCAACCACAAATAAAAATATACTATTAAAAATAGGCTAGGGTTGTGTAGGTACAACTGTAATCTATGCGTTCGAGGTTACTTACATAGTAATTATCTTTCGATAAATTTATGCTGTAGTGCCATTTGGCTCTGTTACCAGTGTTTGAAATTGAAATCAAATCTATAATTAAAGAATAATAATCCCGGTCGTGCTCACAACGTACGCTACTACAACAGAACAGTTCCGCTTAGCGATCACAAATTGGGAAACAGCGTAGATTATGAACGAACGCTTCCTGCACATCTCACTTTCTCTCAGATAATGATCTTCATCGCAGCTCACTTTAAACAGAATACAATACACGGGGTTCCATTACGTATTGAATAGCGCCATTATACCAACACTTAAAATTTAATTCCTTTTTGCGATGTACTTACCAACATTATTACCTACAGAGCTGATGCAATGACTGTCATAGGAATGAATATTGAGTCCTCTGCCACGTTTTAGAACCGCTATAATCGTATATTTGTCATCTGGATGATTAAGTAGTAAAGTAAAAACTTAACAGTAAGTAGGATTTTAACCATAATTAAATTAATCGTTTCTGTTTTGTTTAACGGCTACTTTTCGCATTGCTCAAATTACTTTATGCCTTTTATTTATCCACACCCAAAAGCAAACAAAAAGTTTCAAATTCTCCAATAACGATATCATTACGGAACCTACCGTGACGTATTCATAAGTTGATGAATTCGATTAGAGAATGATTGATGGAGGCGGAAGGCCGGAGGGCACGGGGGACGCGGCGTGAGGTCCCGGTTACCCCATGCTGCACGCACAATGCCTGCCTACCCTCGAAACTAACTTAGGAAAATACGGGAAGCGAGATCAATATGTACCGTAATACCCTTTTGAACAGCTAGCACTAAAGATACACTCACATAAACAAAAGCAGCAACAAAATGTATACCTATTCACGTAAGCTAGCGCCCATTAAAACTCCCACACAGAATCTCTTTAGCACAGACAGGGCTCAAGCTGGGTGAGCCAGCCGAGGCACAACTCCAAAGCCCTCGGGTGCCACGGGGTGTGACTGGAAACAAGAATTATAGCGTCCACCTTCCGCACCACCCTTCGGACCCCATTGGGATAATTTACGAATACCGGCGCACAAATAAGATAATATTGTTAATTTGTATATTTTTACTGAAACCGCACTTTACAGCCGCTTCATTATTTATATTGAACGCACCTTTTCTGTTTACGTATTCCATGGGCACGGTAAGGCTTCCGCGTTGCCTTTATGGACGAAGCGTCTTCATACAATGAAACATTGTTGGTTAAGTATATCATAAAATAGACAGAAAAGGTTGTAATAATTCATGCCAAAAATTTGTATTGTAACAACGGGATCTATCAGTTTTATCCATTGTTGCCAACAGAAGGTAAAGATCATGTCAAAAAACCCATAGAGGCTAATTAAGCGCCCGTCCTTCCGTACAAACGTAAACATTGATGAAAATAAACCTATAAAATATGTGTTGTGTACTATTTCGATCGCGAGCAGCAAAACCTGCAGATCGCGGGGCGAATGTCAATGGCACGTAAACGACTCGCGAATTACGCACCAAGCGAAATATTGAAGCTACGAGGAGCTAGGGTTCGCACGATACGGTATCGTCTCGGTAAAATAAGTGTATCGTCCATGCACCCTGCTTACTAACTGGAACGTAGAGTATAGGATCGCATCGTTTATTTTTCAATGCCCTGAGTTAGTTATAAAAAGATTCAAATGAAAGTAAAACCGAAAGAAATAGATTTGTTGCGATATCAATTCCGATTTTATTAACAAAGAAAAGGAATGAAAAGCATTAAAGAGTTTTTAAAGTAAAGGAGCCGCATCACTTATTCGTACACCACTTTATGCTTATTTACCTACCTACAGCAACATACAATGAAAAAATTCTCCACAAACAACTTGTTACGTTATGTTCTTTATCAATGCGTCCCTATAACGAGCTAACCTAAGATTAAACAAAACGGCCGAGTTGACTGAACTCTGCTAGGTAGGTATAATCTCAAACAGGTTACAGAGTTTGCCAATTTTCAGTAATTTCAACGAGGGAAAATTGAGATTTAATGTAAACTAACAACAGCGTCGCAAACATTAAAAGCTTAAATTGTAGGTTTCATAATGGATGGAATAAACACTGTACTTACTTGTATTTACTGTACTCATGTATTTTAACAATTTATGACAAAAAAAATATTTAGGTCATATTTATTGGGATAATTTTTAAATAGGGCATTAAATCTAATCATTGTATAAGAAAGTGTACACGATATATTGCATTGAATCCATAGATATTACATTTTCCCGACATAGGTTTACTGCATTCAATCGCATTTCACTGGAAATCTGTTAGGGACGGTTATCGCCGACGAGCGGCCACCAGCGAGGCGACGGGTTGGCATTGATTACTCGTATATTTGAGCAAATATGTACGATACGCAACGTGCACCACGTGTGCTTTGGTTTATGTTATTTACAGTGCTTGTTTATCGATTCAGGGTCCCCTGGTTAACGACAAATAAATGATTTTGCAGAAAGATAACGTCTAAAAACAATTCATTTGACAAAATGAAGGAGAAGAGGCAGGTGACACACTCTTAAAATAAAACCAGCTTTAATAATATACGATTTACAATTAAAATATAACCCAAGTCCCCATTACAAAAGGTAAAACAAGAAGCATAGCTATACACATTATGAGTAGGAACACACAAATCAAATTACTTCAGTCTACTTTGTTGAACGTGGGACTCGAAAAGTAGATTTGCGCAATACCTAAGCTGTTATAAAGCTGGATTAGTGTGAGAACGTTTTTCCTTTAGTTCGTCAGATCAGCTAATCATATCGCTACGAATTGATAACATAAAAGACGGATTAGTCTTTTGTTACAGAAAATGTAACGCACAAGAAAAAAAACTACAAGTATGATAAATAAGTACACCAAGCTTGAGACGAAAACAAAATAGTACCTACATACGAAGGTACCTATTGTGAAACAACAAGACGATGACGTGAAATTCGAAAACTACAAATTAACTTTTCAAGGTTAAGAACAAGTTTCTATTCTTTGAACAGTTGTGAGGTTTCCAGTTATCTAATGGTATTGCAATAATGATGTGATGTCATAACACACGATGGACTACACTCTGGCTCCCAACGACCTGGTTCTGTGTTGGTAACCAGGTTAACCGGGCCAGTACTACCGGCTCACGCGTGGCGCCGCTCCGTTATCTCTAACACTTCGCATATTGTGACCCTGGCCTCGTATTTGGGCTCAGAGGTAATTTTACGAGTTTACACCGGTTTTGTAACTTTATAATTAGACCGTTTGGAGTTATGAACGTACGAATCAACTAGTTTATTGAATTTTTATCACTAATTAGGACTTGCAGTTTAAACAAGCAATTACTAATTTACGATTAAAATTGGGTATTTAGGAAATTGCTATATAATGCTAGAATTACTAATAAGAATGATATTAACAAAAGATTATAAAATCCCTTCTGTACGCAAATGATTTTAAAATGAAGAGTTAAAATGATAGTTACTGCCAAAACTATGTTACGTACTTAGCATAATAATTTATATTGTGCCCCAACACCTCGAGGATAAAAGACATTCTGTTTTCAATAAAAATTGAATTCAAAAGCTTATCCCGCTATGACGCGACGTTTAAAAACCGCTCACTGCATGTGATCGAACAATACCAAGTGAAATCGCCAAATGGTGAATAGTCTACCTACCGCAAAAAATGTGCTAATCGCGACCGATTCGGCTGCAAATAACGATTTTGTCATGCTTTCTTGACCTACGTAACTACTTAATTTGACAGTGTTAGTTAACTGTTTGTCTGCAATTTACTGTTGTATAAATAATAATCAGAATTGAACAAACTCAAAGACAAAATCTGGTCAAGAACAATCTCTTGAAATTAGTAAGTATTTTAATACAAAGCTATTTAACTTACTTAAATAGCTTGGTATTAAAATTCTTACAAATCTTAAAATAATCATAGCGTCAATCATTGTAGTCACTCGCTTTATAGTCTAGGAACGAGTAACATGATATTCAACGAAATCCAACACATGCCAGACAAAAAAAACGTTCAGGGCAGCAGGTACAAACCTTCTTTGTCAAAAAAGGACTCACACAAGAGCAGGTACCTAACACATAATAAATAATAATAAAAATCTTACTTATAAAAGTTTTCTACGTAAATATAGTCTGAGTAATCACATCTATCGAAAGGTATAAAAGGTGATTTTATTTTTTAATTTTCCTCTCGAACGCTGTTTCCGTAATTTTAAAGGCATCAACGAGAAAATTTGTGTTAAAGTTTCGAGAGCAGTTTTAATGAAAAGTATCACAAAAAGCGTTCAGAACTCCATTGGAGCCTGGCATAAAAGGCGGATGGATCAAGTTTTTCAACATGGCTCAAAGCAATTAGACGCGGGTGTGGACGCGGGCGGAGTCCTGCGCAGAGAGCCGAAGGCTGACCATAACCAACTTCTAATTTGTACCTATCTACCCGCGCTCTGTGCGCGTTCCATTTAGGTGAATCAAATTAATAATCACGGCAACGTTAGGACCGAACCCATTCATTTATTGAAGCAGGTAAGCGAAAGAGACTATATGTTGTAAAGCTGCGCTATTCTTAAATAACGATTACGTATTCGTGTAAGGAAATTCATTTAATGTTAGAGAAACTGGTAATATATCAAATTATCAGAAAAAATATGATGGACAACCCTAACCCAAAGATCAATCAAACTTCCCTCGTCGTAATTAATTTACTATTGAAGCGGCCTGGGTTTTCTGTTGGGACCTTAGGTCACCTTGAACGGGAGATGATCGATCGCTGAGAAATGCCACGCAAAGATAGAATTGAAACTGGACTCAGACTATAACAAATGTAGTGTAATTTTTCTGAAGGTTGTCAGCCGTTACCACTAATCACTTACGTCTGTTAAGTGTTGAGTAAAGCCCTACAGTTATTTTTAATTACACCGGCTTCACGGTCAACGTGCAGCGTCCAATCGGTTACGCCAGGTGACAAAAGAAATGTAGTCAGTCACTTTGCCTTTATTTATGTGACGAGTACAACGTTTTCAACATAAGAACCCAATTAATCTGCTCATTTATTGTTCGTAACGCAGCTGCATGTGACTTTGCAATGAATTTTGGAAGCCTGATTATTTAAAAATGCAGTTCTCTTGTTAGTTTATCGAAAAAGGACCTTGTTTTGCTGTTCATGCCTGTAAGTATAGTCTGCCTTCGGAATAAATTATGATCTGGAGAGGCAGAGCCAGAAACTAAAAATGCTGATTTGCATTAAACAAACGAGTGTACACGGCAAGTGCTGGGTGCTGAGCACGGTCCGGACCGGGTTTTAGGGCCCTCGACCGATCGGCGCGGCCGGGAATAATCAGGCCTCCCCTCGTCGGGGTCGTTCACACACAATCGACGCGCCAAGCGCCATGAGGACCCTACCTACGCACGACGAGTCGACACAAAGCATCCACCCATACATAACCACGAACCCCCGCTGCAAGAACGGTGCAGCTCCGATCGTTAAACCATTCTCCACCTTAAAGCTAACGTCGAGAGCATATATTGGTACAATAAATCTCACGCAGGCGCTGAATTCATTTCAATAGGTGGGTTGGCCGAAGGTGCAATTCAAATTCAAACTTAATGGTTTGGAATAAAGCTCACAGCTGAAGCTAGGCAAACCGCTATCGCAAGACGCAATGTGCATTCGATTGCGGGAAACATGAATATTGAAAAGCACTCTTATGTCGTTCACGGTGAATCGAATCCACGTCGGCGGGCATAGAAAACACCACGTGTTTACAAAGGGCAGATTAGAACTAGCCTAACTTTGTGGCACATGCTGTAAAGTTTTACAACTATCGTCAAAGTTGAGTGGCTGTCAGCGTTCTTATGAAACTGAATGCTGAATTATCTGAAGGCCCATCTCTGCTATAAAAAAAACTGTTAAATAACTTAATACCAAATAAAAAAGCCGTTGAAACGGATCCCAAGCTTTCTCTTACGCTTTAACGACCAGCTCGTGTTTCGGAGTTGTAAAAAGACGATTTGGGAGCAGAAGTTGTGGTTGCCATACATAAATCCGAAATATTACCTAGGGGGCAATTCTGTTCACTTGTGCTAGAGCTGGTTCCAGAACTAGCTAGAGGACTGCCGATTAATCTTTCATCAAAGTATTAAAAAATCTCAATTTTGTACCTGCCTTCTGACAAACATTGTTATGTAGACGCAGAACACTGGACAAGGGATGCTTGGTTCATAACAAAAAAAAATAGTTGCTTAACTTTTAACCCATTTTTAGATAAAATATGGAAAAGAGTTGTGAAAGTGTGTTATGTCTCACATTGTATATTTCAATTCTTAATTTTCAGAACTCTATCAAACTCACAATGTTAAGTTTTAGATTTTGCATAGACCATCTAAAAGGAAGGCAAAATAAGATTTTTATTTAGTTATATAGCTATTTTTGAAACGAGAATTGTCTTATCAACATCCAGTTCAAAGTAATGCAGTTATTTTACCGTATTAGGTATTAGCTTATACAAGAAAGGAAATTGTAATATTTGAGATTTATCAGCAGCTGATTGACCAACTTATTAGTTGCAATCATTGTGGAATGCAGTTAATCATCAAGGTTGGGAATTCTCATGTAAACCAAAGTGCTTGTGATGGATGAGCTACTCATTGTCATGAAAATGAAGTTGTGCATGCTGCTAATCAACTCACTTCATGACAACTCAAAAGTTAACTACAGGTGAACTATTTAAACGGGAACATTATTTACTATTTAATTTGAAATCAATTTTAACTCACAACTTGATAGTAATTATTAGCTAAACAAGCAGTTAAAATAAGGGGGCAGATCAATTTAATATCCTATCTACTCATGTCCCATCAAACTTTTAAATCTAACTAACTTAAGACAGAAAAAATAAATTATTTATACTACTCACAATCAGTTCTAACAGTGTCTGGATGCTTCAGTAGTTCAGTACTTACAAATCTTGCGCTGGTTGACATGTTTGTTATGAATGCTGAATTGTTAATTTTGTCAGCAAACAAACAATAAACAATTTTGAGATGTGTAGATTACTTCTAAAGTTTGTAAAACATGCATTAAGTAGAAGAGATAGGAGTTGCAGCATGCCATAGGAACTTACCAGACGACTCCGAAAGCGCCGTAGCCGATAGGGCGGTCGGGCTGCACATCCGTGGGGATGGCCGGCGTCTGGTAGTAGGGCGCCGCCGCCGCCAGGATGGCGCCCTGCGGCGCGCTCTGCGTACCGCCCTGCATCAGCGACATGGACACGCTCATGGAGACGCGAGAGTGCCGCGCGGGGCCGCTGACAGCCGCCATCCAACCGCGCCGCGGCGAGCCGTCACCGCTCACTCAGCACCATCACCCGCCGGCGGACCCACAGACACCCCGCCCGATCACCAGACCTCTCCCGGTGGACACGCGACGCTATCACCGGCTACTTCTTTATTATTCATGCTCGAACGACTATGCGGGAATCACTAACACACCGAATGTTGAAACACAATGCACCGGCTGAATCCACAAGTTACTATTGATTTATGAACGAGTTTAGAGATTTTTACAGTGACGGAATCCTTCGAAGATCCCAGTTTTTAAAGGACAAAGGATAAAACCGTGGTATTAGAGAGCGAACCGCAAGAAACCGTCCATACGCCTCACAAATCGAGCGAAACTGGCTAGGAGGGGAGAAGCGGGAGGGGTAACGAGGGAGGGAGGGAAGAGCGTCAGTATTGCCAGCCCGATATAAAATTTTGTCCACTATGTTATATTAAGCGCAATTTTTAATTGAATTATTCAAAGAAACAACTTACAAATAAAATTATATTGTAATGTGTCTTTTGGAATTACCAATCACCACGTATTTAAATTAATTAGTGTATGTATTTATATTAGATGTACGTATTTTATTAACATTTCTTTTCCTTATTTTAGTAAATATTGATAAAAAATATATTTAATGATTTAATTTGGTAAACTGCATAGATAGATAATCTTGAGTGTTTTTCTAAAAACTTTAATTATATCACCATCAATGTTATTACTTGCATTATAAAGAATTCGTAAATATTAGGAGACAAGCGTGAATTTGGTCACACTTAGAAGTATGGGCGTGCGTCAGAAAGAAATAGAAAAACAATGGCGACCGCTTACTGAACAGCTGCTAAGTTTTGGACCTTCCTTTTATTTTTTGTTTTTATTTGACCGAGTAAATACAGAAATAATGACATCAATTAAACGCTTATTATTTTACAATTAGCTAAATTTATTGATACGGAGCCATTATTAATGATTGATTAGTAATTAAAATTATTAAGAACTGCAGGATATAAGCCCGCCATTTTTACCGGAAATTACTTTTTCTATATTTTGAAATAAAAAGGGCAGCATTAGCAACCTACCTGAAAAAAGTTACAAATATTGTAGTAGGTAGTCAATAGATATAAGGTAGTGTATTAAAGTGCCTACTAAATCATTGGCGGCCTACTATTTCAATTTTCAGCTAGGTACCTAATTGTTTTCATCAACGGTTTTCAGTTGGGTAGGGTTTATCCACAATGAAATAATTAGAACGAACTCGCGCATCTTCTAAAAGCAGTTCTTCTACAATCAAGCAAAGATTCTTTTCCATTATTAGAAAGAACAAGATGTTTTTTACAGTTCATTTATTTATTGTTGATAATGTTGTCTTGTATTTTAGGTACTTACCTATATGTAGTTACAAGAGGCTGCCCACAACTTCGTAAGCATTTATCGTCATATTTTGGAAAAAATCGTGATACTTATCTTAAAATAAAATAGCCTGCGCTATGCTGATGTATAAACTACAATATTGCCAAGTTTCATGATATTCCGTTCAGTACTTTTTGCGTGAAAGGGTACCTAACAATAACAAACATCGATCCATCCATCGGCACAAACATTGACATTTATAATATTATTAATAGGGTGAGGAAGTAAAAGATAATAAAACGTCACTTTTAATAAATATCAATTATATTATCACAGAGAATCACATTGTGTTATACAACATATTTACGTGGCTAGTACAAAATATTACTTACGATGATCCATGTATGTAAATGTATTAGTAAGTAAATATCTAAAAGTTATGTACCGATTAAAACCATACAGAACACCACTACAAAATACTAGGTATTCTTTATTCACCGGGATCTAAGTATTTTTATCATATTACTAAGGTTAAGTTATAAGAAATTGCACTATAAAAATAACGAATAACATTATTTTACTCATTAAACATCTTTAAATAAATAAAAAATATTATTTCGAACTGTTACTATGAAATATATTGCGGTTACCCTAAACTCAAAACTGTTGTAGCATCTCTATATTTTTATACATACCTAGTTCACTCAAATATAGACAAAAACAGCACATCTAATAATTATGTTAACCGGGTGCTTATGTATATAAGGTATCTTCACAAAAATTAAGGGACCGTAATCTTTCCCCGAGAAACATAAACATCCCGTATTCATAGAGGCATCAATAACTATTAGATTTTATAGGGTTTTAGAAAAAAAAGGTTATGGCAAGATGCCATAGAAAACTTAATAACTTTTAATTGGGAAACACTACAGAGAAAAAAATTGAAGATTTAATCCACCAATAACCTAATTTTGCACCTAGTTCTGTGATTAATAAAAAAAAAACCTTTTTTATTAGGCCTCATGTCTGTAGTCCTAGTACAGTTACCGTGGCAAAGGCTATGTCGCTTCATGCTGCTATCTCTGTCATAAGAACGATAGTGACAAGGACAGAGTACGCGAGAAAGTGAGGTAAACTTTGATACAAAAACTGTACAAGCCATACAGAACTATCAGATGCATTAAAAATTAAAGATACTTCAATGAGAAAAGTTACAAAAATCATCTAATATTACAATGGTATTTGTACTGTACATAAATCGATAAATAAATACACATTCATTACAACTAATACATTATTGTCTATATACAGTTAGTTAAGTTGGACTGTGGACTGGGTAATTTAGAATTTGTACCAACCAATATGTATTTATTAAAAAAAAAACATTGAAGTGCGGAACACACAGTGCGCGGGTCGGTTACGGCTACTCGCCAATACTAATTTCAACTTAAGGAATGAATGAATGTGCATCAATATAGCTTGATTGTGGTAGAATCACCCTCCCGCAGATCATTGGTCAAGCTATATTACCCGTCGAGGGCACATCCAGCTTTACACAGGGACACCTTATTTCACTGCGACATAAGGGCGATTTTACTACTATTTTGTAATGGTTGATCTGTTCCCGACTGTGCCGACACGACTCCTCGCGCTGTGTGTTCGCCGCTTTAGGCCGATTACATCAAAACGTTTAACCCCCAGTTAGTATTAACGGAGTTTCTATTTGATTATATTTTATTAAAACTCTTTTATAAAACGTAACTGTGTATTGAACGTCTTGTAGAAATCCAGCCTCAGTTTATATTTGCATTTCTACAATACCTATCATTTTCATGAATCAAGAAAAGATATAACTAGCCATTCATAAGTGTAATATGTTTAAATTCTTTATAATAATAAGTTTTATGATATACAAAAGTTTACGACACGAGCACGCATGAACATATAGTAATTAAGCGCAAATTATTTATAGGTAATTCGTTTCATATTCGCAAAAAGAACGGCATTTATATGAAAATTATATTTGGCAGTTAATTTTGCAAACGACTCCTAATTAAATAACCAATTTTACTCAATATATACCTACTTATATTTACATAGAAGATAATAATAAGTTCTTCAAACTTACGTGTAGGTAGAACGTACATTTTCCGAGTATTAAATAGCTTAGTTTTTGGAGGATGCGTTTCTTATGATAACAAAAGGATTCTTTTATTAAATACAAATAATTTTAGGCCAAAATTGATAATAAACAATAAAAGATACATTTTATTCAAAGTAATTGATAAACTTATAAAATATATTGCAAACACTACTTTTTCGTCTTTCATTTATTTATATTTGGCCTTTCGAATTTTACACTTGTTAAAATTGTTTTAGAAATATAAATGTATTTAATAAAGTGAACTTTTAACACTAGCGCGAAATAAAATCAAAGTGAACATTAATAATTGCATTAACAAGCATTATTATACCAATTACGTAAATGTATCTTTAAATATTGTTTAAAGATAACCTTTACATGAAATTTCAACTTTCAATGCAATCAAATAATAGCCACTTTCGATTGATGAAGCGTACTTAATTTAATTTAGAAACTAATTTTCCTTGGTATAGCTAAACACTCAACATCGTTGCAAACCTAGATTTTGAACACATTTGGAAGAGTACCAAATTAAAATCAAAATTTTAATGTTAGGAAACTATTGAGTAAATCAAATAATTTACAATTGCATATCATTTTCATTTTCGCTTCCCATGATGCCTAAATTAAATTCTAAATTATTAGCTTCCATTATTCAGTTGCACACATCTTTAGCTTCTAATTTGAAAACGAAGACAAAGGATGCGAAATTTTAATAAAACAGAAGCACTATATTGGGAAAAAGAGATCGATATAATATTGTCAGTTGCTGCTTCCACATACAGATTCAACAAATACTTTTTCACGTCCGTTGTTGTTTATCGCGAACTTTTGAGTTGAGATAACATTGATATAGCATAATATTTATATCTTAGGAATTCCTTTCAATCCAATATCAGAGAATTCTATGTTTGTAGAATATTATATCAGGCTAGCACAATTCTGACGACAAGATTGTGTTGCTATCTCACATAATGACCTGTCAATGACAAGGACAGAGTGATGCGAGAATAGAGAAAACTGTCGAACTCTTGTGCTAATTCTGATGGAGTTACAGAAACTTATTTGACAATTTCAAATAAGAAAACTTATGAGAGCTCAAACCCTGTGTTACTATTAACAGCGTACCGAAGTTTGTCGCGCAGAGTGCTTCTCTTCTGATAGTTGGGTAGTTTGAGAAGGTTGAAGCAGGTTGAGGACGTTGGAAGTCTGTTTAGAGGATCTTTCTTGCGGATTGTGAAGAAGCCTCGGATTACGCTACCTGTTGGGATAGAGGAAGGGGAAATTAGAGTCGCTATAAAGAGCATCTAAGCTAAGTCTCATTTTTTGTTTCAAATGGTGATCGAAAACTGCCATGGTCCCTGTAAAATCGTCGCATAAAGTAAACTTAAGAAATCGACCGTTTAAATAACTTGTTGCAATCAACTTGTCTGTCAAGTGAAAAAAAAAGAAAACAAATCTAAGTACTTAAATAAAGAATTTTTGATTTTATAAAAAAAGTGTACGCTAAGTAATTAAATATCCTGCCACTACTAAAGAAAACTCTCCTAAACAACGGTAGCAATGATAAAGTAAAGACATCGCCTTACCTATAGTATCGCCCGTATCTTCATCGTCACCGACTTCGACGCATCTTATTGAAAACGGCGGCTTCAGGTGAGCGAAACCCAGGACTGGGGGCTTGGAGCAGGATGTTACGAACTGAAAAAAAAACAATATCATTGCAATAAGCTAGATGAAAGTAACACGTAGGTATTAGTTCATATAATATGAGTCTTTATGTGACGCGCGGTGCAGGGTAGAGGATATTTTAATCTATTAATCAGTCTAGTAACACCCTATGACCATTGACCAAAACTACAGGTTTTAATTTAACTAATTACGAGTCGTGAAACTTATCACTGCGCACTACAAAACGGAAACCGACCACCTGCAAGATTATTCAAGATTTCTCTGCAGTATTTACATACATATGTCACGCCTCGTTCCCGGGTTGGCAGACCACAAGAGTAGAGCACCTACCTTAAGAAACATAGCGCGCTCGTTCTCAGTGAAGTCTCGCTGCAGCACGTCCCAGAGCCAGCAGACGACGCGGTGGGAGTCGTGGAACCCTCCGTAGTACTGCGTATGACGACGCAAGTCTCGTAAGTCTAGGGGCACGTTGTCGCCGCTTATGAGACGTTGCAGCTGGAATTTGAATAGATTTTGCTAAAGATAGAGCCTTAACATACCCATTAGTTTAAAATAGTACACGTGTCAAATAATGCTGGCCGCACTCGCATAGCTTCAAAATAAGGTAATTTGCAAGGTATAGGTTTTGAACTCACGTAGGTACTCAAAACAAAAAGTTAAGTTAAGCAAACGTCGTCATATCGCCGTTCTTATGCCTTCTAAAAGTATTTTGTAATCGGTGATTTAATCTAGAAGTATCCAACTGAATTATATTAAGTCTACAATGTGTGATAAACATACCTCTGGCGTAGAAAATAGAGACAGCCATTCAGGGTTGATAATAGTCCGAAAGCCCTTGATGAAGGCATTCGTTTGATCTTTTATTTGAGTATGCATTCGAAAGTGGGCCATTAAATGGATGTAGTTTATTCTGAAATATAAACAGAAATCTAATATAGTATCACAAAAGGCATTGTATGTTTATTAATAATCACAAAAGACAATGCAACTCGGCCTAAGATTTTTGGGTCCAAAAAAATCTCACTGCCCAGAAACGAAACATATGCCAGAGTATACACCTAGACTGCCCTGACATTTTATAAGTGAGTTTTTCGTTTTTCGACCCATTAAGTTTCATTATCGTTTAAGGAATTGTTATTTTCATGAATATGGAAAATCTCTCCCCTCCTTGTCACAGAAAAGTCGGTAAACTTTAATTATCCATTACTCATCAATGCATCTTCTTCTTTTTTTCGACAAGGACACTATCAACTATTGTAATAAATCGAGTTCTATCTTTATTAATTATTATTTTCCTACGACTACTGGCTAGCTAACAAAATGTCTTGATTAGAATGTTAACACAAACGATCGTGCATTCACTTACTTATTTTCGTTGGTGACTGGTATAGCTTTCCCGCCGGGTACTAATTCGTGGGTAACTATTTCGCCTAACCTTTCTTCATCCACCGAAAATGTTAATTCTAAAGTTGAAATATCTCCCTGTAAAATTAACACCAAATATTTAAGTAATTTTTAATCCAAGCGAAATTAAACGATTCAAGTGTTTTACTGTCTTGTATCACGGATTTATATGAATAGTGGCTGCCCGAGACTTTGTACACATTCATCGTCATATCTTCGAAGAAAAACATGATAGGTATCTCAAAAAAATATAGCCTTAGCCACTGTGTTATTCTGATATATAATCTACATTATTACCAAATTTTATTAAAATCTATTCAGTAGTTATTGCGAGAAAGAGTAACAAACATCCATTCATCCATCCATCCATCCATCCATCTCACTGTAAAATATAATCGTAAAATTATTAAAATCAACAAATTATTAATAATCGTGGCAATAATTCTCAGATAGATTGAATGCCAAAAGTAAAACAAGTTACATAATTTCACTCCCTTATAATAACTTTTTGAACAGAACTAACCTGAAAATGTTTGATATAAGACAAGCTGCGATATAAATCTCGATCTAAAGAAGGTAGTTCGTCAATCCAGCTGTACAGAGCTTGTTGCGTTTGTCCCAGCACTTGGCTGAGAAAGAACGATGCGAATGGCACGTCTACTACTATACCCTGGAATAAATTAGGAGTAACCATGAAACTAGGTCATATTAAAAAAGGTTTCTAACATTTCTAACAATTTCCTTGAAGCATTTGCTGAAACTTAGCTGGATGAAAAAAAATGTGTGTCCCACTGCTGGGCAAGGGCTCTCTCCTCATCCGCCATAACTTTCAGTCTCGAGAGCTGTTAGAAATAAACTAATATATGTCTAAGCAACCCTATTTAACATAATTGTGACATGGCTTCAAAACTTGAAATTCTTAGATCTACAAAAGCTTATTTTTTTCAGTCAGAAACACTAATCTCCAAAATTCGTTTTTCACAGGTAACAGTATTAAATAGATATGATATTCAGATATCTTTCCCCTTTTTCTGGGTCTAGCTAGGAGTAGGAGCGCTTTGTGACACCAACTGGTATTACACGTTTTGAGTCAACGCAATAGACTACATTCAACAAAATAAAAAGACAAACCTCATAAACAGCTTTCCCCAACATCCTGCCAATAAACTCAAACAACTGCAAATGATTATCCTGTAGACACGACGTCGGTGACGGGTACAAGCGTTCCTCGCTCGTCACACGGAACAAGTTTAGAGATGGGTCGAACACTCGCTTTATTGTTTCTTCTAAGAATTCTGTAAATTAACAAATTATTCGTGCATTTTACGGAGAAAAGTACTTAAAAACATCTCCAAAGGCAAATTCTAAAGGTGGCATTGACAGTAAAATTTCCTTTGCGTTGTCTGTAACATCGATGCCGTATGAATCCCATGTCAGTGCTCGGCACGGCGAGAGAAAGACAGAGAGAGAGAGAGAAAGAAAGAGATAGAGAGAGATATCCCAAAATGTCGCTGTGATCGCGTAGCATGGCAAATGCATAACCATCAAGAATAGAATCTGACGTATTTAAAAATGATTACGCTATTCTGGAGGCCAATGACCAGCAAAAGACTACCTACAGGCTGATAATGATGATGATGAATTAAGTTGTCTCGTGAATTGTTTAAAAACACGTCTTCTCCAATTCTTTATCAAACAGTTACTTAACACATCAGGCTACTCATTGTCTTGTGAATTCACGTCAAACGTCTTTTCCGATTCTCAATATAAAACAAATACTTTTAACACATCAACCTACCTTTAAACACTCCATCCTGATCGATCCCCGCCTCATCCAAGCCCTGTTCGTTGATGAAACGCACGCGCACGACTCCTTTCAAAGCCCTCGAAGGTAATGCAGCTAACTGCCTGTACCCGTCTTCTACGAGCCGTGCTCGTCGTACTGTAACGAGGGTTGAACGACCGCCGCAGGCGCGCTCTGTTAGGCCTAACACCACCTACAAAGACGTACATTTATTATATTTTTGAAATTGTCTAGATTAATTTTATATTCTGGGAATTGTTATTAAATCTTATGGTGTCTATGTTACACACCAAAGCCGCCGGCATTTTCAAACATTTTCGATATTTTTAATAAATTGAAGCCGCTGGCAAGGCCTTCGGCTTTGGTGTGTAAGATACCATAGAGGCAAAAATGAATGCCTCTCCCAAACAACAAAATATCAAATATGAATTTTAAGTATTGACTTTTAGGGTACACTTTACATTGGCAACGAATTAAACAGACTGAGAACAGTGAACCGTCTGCTCATAGTAATTTTAAAGTTCATGTTTCTATATGGTATTCTTTGCATATGGAGTTCTTATGAGTGCTAATATTTTAAACTTACTTTTTCATCAGCAACTGCCCGTCTGAATAGTCTAACTCGTTCACCGTGCGCTATCATATGAGGAGTCTTTTGTACTAGCACCTATAAAAATAATACTATATTACTATCCTATTACTGTAGATAAAGTATCAAATCATAACTTCAAATACATGGAAGTACTATTGAAATCTCACTTTTAGTACGAACATATGCGTTTAAGTTTTACTTTAAAAGTTTAATAAAGTACTGATTTGCTTAATTTTTTTAATTTCTTTAGATAGATCTAAATTCAGACCACGGAAAAGGTGGTAAGATGAGCTGGACACCTTCATGGATGTCTGGGCAGAGGGGGCTCAGGATAGACCAATCATGGGAAGAGATAAGAGTGTCCTTTGCCCAGCATTGAGACACAGAAGGCGAGATAAGCCAAATCTAGCATAAGCTTCAAAAAAATGTCAAAGCCATCCTACAAGATTTAATAAATAAATATTTCATTTGATCATATAAAGTTGCAAATACCTGTTGAGGTTTCTTTCCCTTCTCAAGGTCACACATGAACTGCGCGTCCTTAATATCCTTGACTAGCCAGTGGTTGGGTGGTGTGTACGGACGTCGGCAGTCGCGGCGGTACAGCACCAGTAGTAACGTGTGGAGGGAGCTGAATAGCTCATTGCTTTGGATGTTTTTGAGATCTATAAATTATTAATACGATATGAGCGTAAATATTGAAGAAAAATTGAATTTTGGTGCTTTAATAAATGTAGCTGATATGTTGGCATTCCACTTTTAACACAGACATCCCTTAAAACATATAGCAGCAGTCAGAATCTAGTTATTCTTTGAAATGGATATCATAAAACAGCTAGAAGGAATCTAGCTGTTTTATTACTTACTTGAAAAGAAACGTAACACTTGTTCTCTACCTATACCCATTTCTTTTCTCAAAACTTATTATGAATTTCACTGAAACTTTTTACGATTTAACTACTAGCAATTGATGTAGAAAATATCAAACTTATCGAATAAGTATTATGATTGAATTACTGACAACGGTATGGAAACAGAATAACTTACCAAATAACTGTCCCATAATGGACTTGTACACAAACATGTTTAGGAACTGCGACATGTTGATAAAATCTTGTAACTTAAACGGGTCTTGTTGTTCATACATTTCCATGTCGTCTAATATTCTGGAAATTAAAAACAAAACTCATTTAAACAGACTGTATACTTTTGGTGTTCTAAACATGTCCTTAATTATAATTCACTTGTAAGAATAATCGGGTAGCAGATGTTTTTGGGCTAGGGTAATTTAAAAGTTGGCCCGAATTAAGAGTATGAAGAAACTGTCACTATGTTATTATTGAACGAAATTGCCATTTGGTCCGGTTTTCGTCTAGAAAGATAACAAGTTATTATATTTGGCTATTTCGGGCCCATTTCCCCACTTACAGATTGACGATACTTGTTGCTGATACTTTCATTGTTATTAACTATATTTTTAACGAAGCCTGTTGCTGATTTATTTTGTTGTTTCTTAGGTTTATTTTGACTTACAGATTAAATTTAAATAATAGATATTTTATAACAGTTATTGTCTAAAACGTCATATTTTGTGAAATAGATATAGGTTTATTTTTCAGTTAAATTCTACCTGTAATTTGGGAAACATGGCCTTAACCTGCAAAACCAAACCCCCCAATACTCACGTAACATAATGCGTCATGCAATCAGCAAAAAGAATCAACATCTGGAACTCGGGCGCCGAACTCTTCGTGTTGACAGCGAGTAGGTCAAGGAAAGACTTCAGTCCGCAGTTTGGTCCCAACGTACACAGGAATTGCCACAACGAGTACAGGATTTCATCTTGATTGCATAAACCTGGAATTTTATACGTTATTGTGATAGCTAGTGCAAAAAACGCCGTTAAAATCTCGTCTTCTTATAATTCTTGATAACTAAAAAAAAGCTATAGGTTTCATGAAGCGACACTTATCATAATATCACTTAGACCGGCTTCTTTTTCTTAGTCGTGACCTGAAGGCTGAGGGTCGCGACCACCTTAGGTAGGTCTGTAGATCAGGGTTCTCCAGTTTCGTCTATCTTGGCCCCTTATTAATATATTATTTTGGCCAGCTAAGAAAACTTTAAACTTTTTAACTACCCTAAGAGCGCTTACGCACTACACCCGATTCTTATCAGGTCGAGATATTTAGTATAAAAATAGTTCTCGGATGTATCTCGGGTCTATACTAAGTTTCTCGGATTGTAGTGCGTTTTTCCAAGACATCGAATCCATAGAAAATATTATCGCCTAGATACGAGATGATGTTGAAAGTGCAGGTTCAATATTTGGTTTCAAGAAGATAGTTGTTTTTACTTACCTGTCAAGATATCTAATTTAACTTGCGTCATAGTTTGCAACGCTGTGTGATACATGGAGCAGATTAAAGCCGCTTTCGTACAATCCGGAGATCCTAGTTTCCTGTAGTTTTTGTTTGCATTACCCCTGGAATTGATACAACATCAAATCAATCACACAGTATCAATTATACTAGTATTATTTAATCTGGATTTTTATGGACATTCAGTCTTAAATAGGCAAGGATCTATTTCAAGATTTATACCATGAAATTGGACCATTAAAAACTAATTTTCATTTCTAGGTAATTTAATAGATATTTAATAAATTTCAACATAGCGTCTAGCCTTAACCTTAACTACCTTTAAATAAAGCTGTGTTGGCACACAGTCTATCTAAAAATAAAGTACAAACCTGCCAGTCCTAGCCTCAATAGCTCTTCTTATAAAGGCAGCAGGGTTATTAGTCTGTACGGGCGTGGAGGGGGTAGAAGGCCCCGCCCCTTCCTCCACGCCGGCCGCGTCCGCCATTTCACGCAGCGGGGCGGCTAACAACTTCTTTAACAACGGCGCACCCCACAGTAAACACAACTGACTGCGTAAATTGCCCATCGTCGGCGGTAGGTACGAGTCGAAGCTCTGAGAGAACCATCCTAGGATCGGATGCCAGTTGCTGAGGTTACCCTTTTTGCAGACCACGTATTGCTGGCACGAGTCCAGGAAACGGGATACGACTAGCTGTTAGGAAGACAAGAAACAAATCTGTACTTTAGAATGGAACAAATTATTATTATTCAATAAATAATTCAATAAATAATATTTCGTTGTTTATCATTATCATCAATAAAATCTTGGACGCCCACTGCTAAACAAAAACCAAGGATCTCCACAACGACCCATATTGCGCTGCCCGTATCCAATGGCTTTTCGCAAATTTCAACAGGTCGTCGGTCCACCTTGTAAGTCAGAAGAAGCCGTCCCACACTGCGTCGTCTGGTACGCACCAGACCACGCCCATTTAGGTTATTATAATTTAATTCTCATAATAAAGTACCACTTACCACAAAGGTAGGGTAAAAAGTCTCGGCCTGTGCGTTGTCTCGCTCTAAGTGTGCGAGTTGGACAAGGTTAGCGAGAAGACAGAGCGCGTAGTTGCCTTCTAAAGTATTAAACACAATACGCATGTTCTGATCTGTACTCAGGAACTCCACGCATTTGTCGAACATCGAGTAGGTGCGGAATGTAGTTATTGACTGAAAAAAATATATTTATCTTTATTAAAAAGGCAATTTTTATAAACATAAAGAAAACTATATTCTACTTACATTTTTTGGCCGAAAGACTATCACTTGAAGCTAAAAAAAATTTTTAATAACATACCTCAGGCGAAATAACTTGCATATGATACACGAGCGTAGGTACAGACAGAATCTGTATTATGTACATAGTGAGCAGCTTTTCTGAGAATTGAGCTGAGACTAGAGGACGAAGAGAAAGGGTTATGATGGCCGCTAGTGCTATGTTTTTGAGGCAGACTTTCTCACGGCATAAACCACGGAGTAGCAGTGACTGGAAAGAGAATAAACATTTTAATTTATCACAGGTTTCTATTAATTGTTTATGAACTCTGACATTGGAAAATATTATCCACTTCGTTTGAGCATCCTAAAACATTATGGTTTGGAGATACTTTCAGGCAGATCACATGCCTGATAAGAAAGATTTGGTATCATCAAATTTGCAAATAGTCTTTCTGGCTGTGTTGATTAACTGTTCTTCAGAATAAAAGAGTAAACGTTATTTTAGGTACCATCAATCACACAAAATATTGACTAATGCTGACAATCCAAAAAAGAAAGGTTTTCAGTACCTTATTACATGAAAGCCTAGCTCCCAAACTAGGATAACCTGTGCTATGGGTAGCTAGGTCTAAATATGATCTCAATAGTGTACAAACAATTACCTTCAAAGTTAAATAATATCCTTTATGAAACAACGACCCCATGACATTCGCACATAATTGAGTCATGCCTCCTCTTAGTTTCTCGAAGTTCTTCAATCGAGTTAGGGCCCAAGTGTTGGTAGCGGTGAATGCAACTAATGTATGGAGGTGGATCAGTATACTCTGCATATCTATTGGGGACTCTGGTTTTAACATCTCTAAGTAGAGACAGCATTTGTAGAGAAGGTCTTTGATGTGGGCTATCCATCGTAAGCTGTGAAATTAAGTGTGGATTATTCACAAAGAAAAACTAAAGAGTTATGATGCTTTATCATTATTCCTCTTAATATTATAAATGTCAATGTTTGTGCTGGTCACTTAAATTAACATTTATACATCTAAACACTTAATTAGTACTCTTATGAATAAGTATCAGAGTCAGTTTGCATGATAATTGTACCAAAATGCCAAGTTTAATTTGAACTTTGGTCTCACTATCGTGAATTCTCTGAATTTATTATTATCCGAAATGTATCTAAAGTCTAGATAGTGAAAAATATAACATAACACTAGATAAATAAATCATAGTTCAGTATTCACTCTGCATTTCACTTGCTTCCTTTTGTGTTCGAATGATAAAGGGTCAATCACCTTTACAATGTCGATGATTTGTATGTCTCGAAATATTTTCAAATTATATAAATATGCAAACTGCAATTTAATAAGAGACTTATTTCTAAATACAATAAGCTGTATATTAGCTCTGTAAATGCTTTTGTATGACAACAGTTAATCCTACTAATATTATAAATGGTCAATGTTTGTGCCGATGGATGGATGTTTGTTACTCTTTCACGCAAAAACTTCTCCATAGATGTTGAAGAAACTTGGCAATATTGTAGCTTATATATCAGAATAACACATAGGCTACATTATTTTGAGATATCATGATTTTTTGCGAACAAAGCCGCAGGCAGCTTTTACAACTGCATAAATGGTTTGCAAAACTGCTTTGAAAAGCAAAAATTATTTTCATACACATACCTGTATTCCTTATTTAAGAAGACACCCACATAAGATAATTTAACAGACTCGGAGTGTAAACTCTGTACAATATATTTGCAGAGTTTCTCAAACCTCTTCCGGTCTCTTTGGTGTTTGAAGATTAGGAACAAGCGGCATGTGACACGGTACACTTCTAAGCCCGGAATCAGTTCCAACGGGGCAGCATGTTCGTCTACTGTATGTGGCTCTGGCAGGACTCTGTCGAACTCATCTCTGAGAAAGAGAGTATTCAGCTTGTATACTGGCTTGTTAAACTGGTACAGTGGCTTTAAGAATGAACTAGCCATATGAGTGGAGTTGCACTTAAAAAGTGGATTGTTCTTACAAGGTCTATTGAATATTGATTGAAAATTGGTATACATACTGTACTAAGAACTAATCAATAAATTACTTGGAGGTATAGCTAGTAAATTCCAGTCAGTTCTGTTAATTTGCAACAAAAGCAGTCAAGCATGATCTATTACCACATATTACTTACTAAAAGTACATAGTCTAGTCTACTTTGCCTTATCTATGCGCTATTTATAAGGATGGTTGTACTATTATTTCTATTTATATACAAATATACCATAACATATCTAGTTAACATCCAAACTACAGCTACTATGAATGAACATCTTCAGGTAGCTACAGCATGAGTAAGACATTGTTGCAGAATCTTCAAATATATATTATCAAAGATTTCCAATTGGAAGCAGTCCAACAATATCACGGTATTTTGGATTGATAAGGCAAACACTCACAAACTCCTTGTTTGTGCAATTATCATGTGTAAATTGTGAAGATTTAGGTTTGTAACAGAAGTGGAATGAAAGGAGAAGTAATTAAGGTAGATTATACTCACAGAATGAGTTTGATGAACCTCCGCCGGGCGAGCCAGCCTCTGATGAGTGCTTGTATTTTCACAGCAGATTGTTCGCGCTTTTTCTCCAACGCGCGCTCTTCCCGAGCCGCCTTTGTGTGCTCCAGGAACGTGTCCTTGCTCGTCAGTGACTTGGAAAACATTGTTGCACCAATCTATTGCACTTTGAAGAAAATAAAGCTGCTCAGCTGTCAGGATTTGTAGGCATCCTGATACATAATATTATGACCACAATTCAAGTAAAATGTCCCATTTTCACAACTCATCAAGTTCGCATTGAGGACGAAAGTCTTTTATGCCATTATTTGTTTGTTTATGTCGACTGAATTTTGTAAAATACCGGATTTAATGTAATTAGCAAAGAAAGAAAACCTTCAGTCAGCGAAGATTTCTACTATTTTTTGACGTTTTGCTTTATAGTGTTGCCATATTCGAGTAAGCCAAACTTTCTATAAACATATTTCCTGCATATTTTTATTTGTATAGATAGATCATAAGTATAGATCAATAAGCATATAAAAAGGAAAAAAAATATTTGTTCAAAAAATGTATTTTCATTTGCGTAGCATATCTTGAACAAAAAAGTTCATTTTATTTAAAACAAAGTTTTTTTTTATACTAGCAACATTTTGAAATGCAACCAAGGAAAAAATCTGGCGAAGTGCATGTCGGATCCGTGCACAGGGGTTCAATACCAATTTATTAATGAATTAGGTACTTATAAAGTAATTATAACTTAAAACAGATTATGTGGGTACATATTATTTTAAGTTTATTTATGAAGATATTATGAAAACGATCAAAAAAACGTTTGTGTTATAGGTATCTAGCATTGGTATCTAGCCTACCTACTTATTAAATATAGCCACCTACATTTTGACCTGTTTATTTAATTCTAATTTAAACTTTGGTAAGTTACCTACCTACTTAATATTTGGTATGGGTACATGAGTAAAGAATAGGTACCTTCCTACTTACAATAAAAAACGGCAAAATAACGTACTACTTCTTAAAATCTTACATGATTAGAATGGCAGGTGTCACTAAAAGTAGCGAAGTAACTTTATACTAGCGGCCCCTATGTGTCGTAATTTGCATCAGCAAAAATCTTAATAATTTTTAAAACTATAACCATTTTAAATTTATGAACTGTATTTATATCTACATACAAGAAAATATGAGATTAAATATTTTTAAGTTCTAAAAAGGTTATATCATCGTGAAAAAAAATTAAGGATGTGACCAATCGACTTCTTTAAGTCGATATTTTTTCATTATCATAAAGTCTATGAAAATAGTAATTATAAGATTTTTTTTGCGTTTAGTAGTTTTGGTAAGTTTTAGGAGCTTTTTTAGTAGATTCATTGTTTTAAAAAATTGACGCACGGTGTCACTACTCTTTGGTTTTTTAGTACTTACCTACCTGCGAATGTTTAACCAAGCTCGAAATGGAGAATTAGTTACGTACTTAATTAGGCTATTTCGTAATTACTAGTTCTTTTTAAAATATTTCTTTCTAGTAATAAGCACTTAGTCGACAAAAATTTCGCTTAAACCTCGATTTAACATTTTCATCCCATCACTATTCGGCGAGGATAGGCATGTGTCATTCTAATCATGTAAGATTTTATGAACTATATCTACCTACCTACTAGCTTTTACTAAGTACGTTAGGTATTTAGGTTGTTACTAAATAACGTAGTTACAACCTATTATTTAGGTCTTAGCTAATCTGTTTTAGGTACTTACCTACTTAGATAGGTACCTACCTATTGGCATGTCAAGTAAGTAGATATAATAAGTAGATACCTACCTTTTTTAAACGACTCATCACTACTTAAACAATTCGTAAAATCAGGACAGTCACGCATATCCGGTGATTAGGGTCAATTGTGTTACCTATCGGGTGAATAAGCGAGACCCTATGAAACAAAAGGTGCTATGTAACTGGGTGATAGTGCACGCAACTGCAGGTTACCTACTGATAAAGATGGATTAGGCGGGGAAATGCGTCAGTCTCGTGGGAGATAGCGAAAATATTTAATAAAAAGCTTTTTCTAAAGAGATAGGTAGGTAAAAGTATGTAATTAAATTAGAAAAGATTAGTCGATGAAAGATTTACGCTACTCTAACATAAAAAGGGAATTTAAGACTAGCGGTCACCCGCAAGTGTGTAGGTACTTATCTAAGCATTAAAAACTTCTCTAAAAATATATTACATTGGAAAACATAGTTACCTCCTTGCTGATCATTAAAAATATTCAATAGCCTATGCATTATTATGATATTATGTACCTACCTGATAGATACCTACCTACCAACATAAGCTACAAAATAAATAGTAAAGTTTCATTGTTTGTTCAGTGGTTTTAGCGTGAGAGAGTTAGTAGGTAACTATGTAACATTTAGTTAAGTAGGTACCACACTTAACTAGAGGTGACTAGAGTAGGTAATATTGCACTTGTCGCCAGAACCTCGAAGTGTTATCTTATGTATTTACATCATATTGTCTTGTTGAGGAGCTTGTTACTCACTGAATTAGGTAGGTACCTATCTAAAGAGGGTGAGGCTACAGATTTTGAAATCAAATCCTAGAATCTTTGATTAATCAAGATATTTCGAACCACGTATTCGTGCCAATTAACATGATTAATTTTGCATTAGATTATAGGTGTCTGAATCTGAAAATGTTCGTCAAGTAGGTAGGTACCTAAGTAGTTGAAAAATCAACAAAATAACGGATCCTAGAAAGGTGTGTTTATGAGTTAATTAGTAACATTTTTAGTCAAAAACTGTGCATAATCGTCAAGTAGGTACCACAAAATTAAAAGGCAAATAGATTCGCATAAAAGCTTTTTTTGTTCCTATTAGTTTAGAAAGTATGTATTTACCTACCTACTCATATAACCATAATTGTACGATAATATCTATAATCTAAGTTGTAAATCTGTTGGTGAACAAATAAATAAATACCTAAATAAATATAACTAGGTGGTTAGGTACCTAGCAAGTCTAGCAACCAATACGTAAAAAAATCTAAACACACTTAAACTTAGGTATAATTATGTAGGTACCTACGTACTTTCTGATTAATAAAAACAATGCACTAACAAAATAATAAAAAAAAATTGCCAAAAAAGAAACAACTTCAAAACGGAAACTAAAAAGTATGAAATAAATTAAATTCTACAGAAAATTTCGAGTTTATAAGTGATTAAAAGAAACATAAACAATTAAATAATTAATTATGTCTTTAAAATTTTTGAAGACCTCGATATCTCATCAGATCCTGGTTTCTTAATCATGGGACCACCCTCGGGATACCCCCTTTCTAACAAAAAAGAATCATCAAAATCGGTTCATAAACGACGGAGTTTTGCGTGGACAAGTGGACATACATAAAAAAAATATACGGTCGAATTGAAAAACACCTCCTTTTTTTTGAAGTCGTTTAAAAAGTGGTACATAGTTATAGGTCGCGCCACGTAAAAAGAACCCTAGCTGACAGCTGCGCATTAGACGAGTTTTGAGTCTGACGTTTAAATGTTAAACGTTCTAAAATACCATCGCACACAAAAGTGTTTACAGTCATGGTTTTACGCACAGAGAAAAGAAAAATATTATTGGTAGTATTAATAGGGTGGAATATAATTAAAAAAATATATTGGAAATGACCAATATTTGGGCATTTTACACTGAATCCAAAGAGTTTTAATTATATTTATCTATATTTCATTTAATATGATTTTCAGTCTAAGAGTCAACGTACGTAACCGCGTGCAAAAGACTCTTTCAAGAATGAAACGATAAATAGCCCAAGTACTTTCGTGCGTTAGTGTACCCATGCGCGAACACATCACTTTCAATTGTTTCTAGAGTTCATTTTACGTGGCGCGACCTATACCTTAATTACTTTATCAAAAACAAAACTATTCTATCTAATGCTTTTTTTCTCAGTTATGGCAGGTCCAGTCAAAGTACAAGTTTTTTTAAGTTTAACATGTTTAAAAACTAAAAAGTCGCTTCGTAGATTCTTTAACCGTAAGTATAACTTCCTGTGGGAAATACATCGATAGGTAGAGTCCTACCAATCAATTTTGACACAAAATCAGGATATCTCGAGATAAAATTTCTAAATACTTAGGTACCTACCTTCTTAGTACGATACTTAGGTAGATATAATTATTATAAGTAAGTAAGTATTTATTGAAAAATCACATCTACCTAAGATTTGTTTCTTCCCAAATTCGATCCTCACTATTCTATCGCTAGTGTAAATATCGAATTCCTAAAACCAGAAACAGACGTTCCAACTCCGTCGGATCCAAGTCGGACTAATCATCCGATCTGAATTTAAATGTTACTAAAGTTTAACTTTTCATAATTACAATTTTGCTCTTTTTTACGTACCTCCAATAAAAGCAAATGAAAAAAATTAAAAGCAAAAAAAAAAAAGCTAATTAAAGCTGCCCGCGACTTCGTCCATATTTATCGCGGAAAACTTTTACAAGATTTTAAAATATTACTTATGACGTACAAGCTACCATACTGTAAAGTTTAATTAAAATCGGTTCAGTAGTTTTTGCGTGATAGAGTAACGAACATATATCCGCCCTTAGGTTTATCCATCCCTTGGTAAAAACATTGACATGTACCTACTTACCTACTACTTAGTACCTTATTACCTACCTTTGATAAGTATTAGCAGAATAGTAGGTAGGTAAGTAGGAAATAGGATTGGTTGATCTTTTCAAATTAAGGTTCAAAAGAAGCAAGTAGAAGTTTGAATTATGTACTCATACTTATTGAGCTATGACTAGAAAATTAATTTTAACTACATATTTTTATCGATCCCATACTGAGTAAATCGTACCCAACCCTACAAAATTGTACCATCTGTTACAAGCTTAACAGATAACAGTAGGCTTTTAGGAGCTTATTGCTAATGAGTGAGTCAGAAGTCGATAGATAAATATGACAGACCATCATTTCCAATAACCAAACAACGTAACCTATTGGAATGTTATCGACTGGGTCTCTCAAACGGGTAGGCACGCCTTCGATATCACGATTTCGGAGGTACCTTACGTTACATGTGAAAACCCAAGTTGTTGCTAAGTACTTCTTGCGTTTTTTTTCATGTAAATGGTGCTATAAGTAGGTATGTAGATAACGTGTTATAGTAAGTAGGTAGGTACCATTTTTTATAACATTTAAATTGTAAGTATTTTAGTGACGAGTTCATATTTAAGATAATTGGAGATATTTTGTTGTGTTGTGTACGATATTATTGTTGCTACTTTTTAAAAACTACTAAGTCCTAGAACACACGGAGAAACGCAACTGCAACTACTATAGTTACTTTTGAGTTGCATTTAAGTTTCTGCTATAGACTCCTATAGAAAACCACACGACGAAAATAGTTTGAAACGTTTTAAATTAGTTGCATCGTGTGTGGTTTTTTAAAGGAGTCTATAGCAGAAACTTAGATGCAACTCAAAAGTAACTAGCAGTTGCCGTTGCGTTTCCCCGTTTGTTCTGGGTCTTACTTATCTTACCTTATCAGCCTTCTAACGTCCCTACTATAGGGGCACGAGCCTACTCTCATACGAGAGTGAACTATTTACTAAAGCACACTATTTAAAAAGAACAAATATTACCTACCTATGTATATTTAGGCACTTACTTTTCCAGCTTCTTAAATTTTTTTACGTTCTTTACTTACATATATAGCATCAAATCGCAAAGTTAAGGAAGATTAGTAGTAAGGTAGGTGCAGTGTACGAGTACCTAAGGAATATAAATATCCTTGAAAGACATGTAGTTTAAGGAATATAGAATAATGTCGGTATTGGAAGTGAATAATAAATACGTACTGTCTTGCGAGTGTCTAAGTACCTACTTGGTTTATTTTCTTGATTAATAGATAATTAGTTTTTACAAACTGTTTTCAATAGCTAAGTACTTACCTACTTGAAATGTTTCAGAGTTTAACTTGACTCTACTTTGGATAATTAAGTATCTACCTATTACCTTCTTATTATTATATGTACTGTATTAATAGTACTAGTAGGCATCTACATCTTTTGAGATCCACTGATCCTGTAATGGCGTGCATGGGGCCGAAGCTAACATGTAGAGGCCCATACATTCAAGGAGCGTAACTATTATTATCTTTCTTAAGTATATCATCATTGTAAAGTGAATTATTTAGGAAACAGAGGCCTTTACAGTGTCGATATCGTATTAAGTGAAAATAAAATTGTTTGCAACTATAGTTAGATACTCGTACCTTGCCTATTTAATTTATTGACTCTACTACTATGTCACAATCGTACACATAAACGATATGTTACAATAGGCTTATTTAAAAACATCAATCGATACCTGCGCCTACGCATTAAATCCGATTTCGAACAGTCATCGTAACAATATTGGGCTCGATCACCTGTCAGTGGAAAGGCGGGCGGAAAGCTGCGTGAAAGCTGCGGAGGCTTTGTCGGTGCCGCCATTAGTCACTGGCCGACCAATGGGAAGGAGGGGGCGTGGTTATGCGCACGCGCCGCCCGCGTTCGCCTCCACACTCAGTGTAAACGCAGCTGTCTTCTCGACTCCACGTACATCCTTCTTCATTTGTTTTCAATTATGAACTTTTTGTGAGCGCGTGTAAATTATCACTTGTGTTATTGAACAGTTTCGTATTTCTGTGACTATTTGTGACATGGTATTGTGAAGTGACTGGCCATTGATTTGTGAGGAACTTGTATCATGATGATGGATCAGGCTCATTTCGGAGAGTATTTGCTGAGGCAACAAATGCTTCATGCAGCTTCACTTAGCGGCTTGCGTAAGTTGTTTTATGGATTTCTAAGTCTTCATTATGAAGTTCAATTAACTCTATTGGTTTTGAATGCAATTTTCTTAAAGCCTTAAGTGTTTTGCAATCCTTGACTTGATTTTTGATAATTAATGTATTGTTTACATTAGACATTTTTATATCAATGTCAAAATTTAGATAAATAATTCAAATATTAGATAGATTGATAGATTTTGTACCCAGGTAGGTACTTTGATATTTTAATTTAGATTATTTTGATACTTATCATTTTTGATTTTTTTTTACAACAGGTTTGACGTAAATATTGGATTATTGATAAAACACACATAATTGTAATAGATAATATGATATGTATGTAAGTATTATTAGATAAGTATGTATTAGAATATACATTTAAGAAATATAGTTAAACTACATCTATAAAATAGTTTTTTTTTTTATTACAAGCACTAGGAAGGTACTATCTATTTTATATAATTTCATAGCGTTATCAGCTGCCACTAGATGGTAATTATAATCTTATTAATAATAAATAATTTATTATAAAAATAAACAAATATTATTCAGTCACAAAGAAGAGCGCGCGTTGAACTCTTTTGTTCGTGTATATCGCTCATACAAAAGACATAAACGAACGCACCTTTTAACAAAGTTCTTATTAAAACCATTTTCTATCATTTATATAAAGTAGTTTATATTTATATTATATTCAGTTGTATTTTTATTTACAATCCAATAAATAAATATACATAATTTCACCTTAAATAAACACAATACAATATATAATACAAACTTATTCTACTTAAGTACCTACTATATACATATCTATACATAGATAACCTCATAGATAATACATAGTTGTATTTGTATGTATTTACGTTAAGAATACCTATCTTTATCTATCCTAGATGATGAGTAATTAAGTATGTATGTAAAGTATTTTTTTTTAAATTGCCAAAAATATAAAATATCTTCCGGTTATAATGTTGTTACATCTTACCGGTTAATCATCTTCTTTTAATTAACTAACTATGCATTAATAAATACCTATAGGTACCTACTTTATCTAATTCTCAAACAAAATGTACATTTTTAAGTTTTTATAAAAGTCATTTTATAAAAGAAATGTTTTGCGTTGCATAAAAAATATAGTAAATATTGTCATGTAATAAAACAATACCGTGAATTTGGAATTATTAGTAGCTTACACAACACTGTATATACCCTCTTGAAACAATTTAAAGTTTTGACCTATTGAATAAGTTTTAGTCTTTGAGTATAGAATTATAAGGAGAAGCCATACCGTCTAGATCTGCGTGACTGGTCTGGCGCAAAATGGTTACCTTTTTGTATGGTATTTCTTTTCGTTTGACAGGTCATCTACCAAGAAAACTATGAAAAACTTGGCGCAACCTTGGCACGCTATCATAAACTCATTTGTATATGAAAAAAAATGGGGCCACTCCTTATATTCCTCATTCCTCATTGGTTTTAGTACATAAACTTTTAGTCATTAAACTATAATTTTATATCAACCTTCAATTCTGGTTACCAACGTTAGCGTTAGTAACAAGACTCGCCGCATACACTGAAATTAGTGCGCTTTGTGATGTCTAGGCTGGAGCTTGTACACTTAGTTATATACAAATGCACTCTCAGCAAGCACTGATGCAAGAAACATTAGCATAAGTGAACAGAATCGTCACCTAATCACCAATCATACGATGTCTCTTTATAGAAACAAAAAACAATCAATAACTTCCAAAATCAAAAACTAACAAGTGGCGAGCTTGCAAATGATAATATTCTCTCCAAATGGTATAGTAGATAGATTAGTTAGTTTATGTGCAATTATAAACGGCGGCGGCGCGTTTGATCGCCGGCACCGCGGTCCGCCGCCACTTCGATAAGGAAGGCATAAAGTATTGGTATATAACGACTGTTTCACTGACAGACTTAGGGTTGCCAGTACTTTAAACTTTACAACAATTGTTAAACTTTATTTGAAAAGAGCAACCCAATAGAGCTTCTTGCTAGACTCTTCTTTAGAAAAAACTGCTTCGTTGTGAATCTAGCATTATACCTACTAGATGTCTTGTTTACACACCGAAGCCGCCGGGAATTGCCAGCAGCGGCGGCGGCCTCATTTTCAGACATTTTTAAACAAATGAAGGCGGTTTTGGTGTTGACACCATTAGCTTTTAAAATAAATAATATGTTTCAGGTGATTTTACCTATAGAATTCTACTTTGCATTCTACCTCTAAAATAGAGAACGGTACTCAAAATTTATTTCAATATCTTGAATGGGTGAAAACTTAAAAAGATATTCTTAATCCATCTATCTATAAAAATTCAAAGTTAGAAAGGTACAAAGTTACGAATGGAAGTGACTGCCAACCCTACGGTTGATCGGTATATCGAATCCACGGTATATCTCATTTACATGGCGGCTTTTCAAATCGCAAATGTGACACGAGATTTAATAATATATTCAATATTTATGTGTGTCATATTTCAATATGATAATTGAATTTAAAATATTATTTTCTAGAGTTTCATATAAGTTATGAAATGTCTTTTTCCTTGAATTGCTGATGGAAATATTTATTTTAAAGTAGCTAAATTAATTCGTTAACTTTGTTAGTGTCTTGCCTTGTTTAACTTTAAAAGAACGCCTTCATTTTAATTAAGGTGCCAACCTAATAATTTCATTGAAATTTAAAATAGCTACATTACGCCATAAGTATTAAAATCAATTAATAATAAACAATTGGATAACTTCAGAAAAATACGTAGATACCAAATATCATGAAACTAATAAGTCCAATTGAATTGTAGAGCACAGGATCGGCGCGGACGCAGAGCCGCCGGCGTGCGAGGCTCGTCTGCTGAACGGCGATCTCTGGAGACGCTTCCATGACATCGGTACTGAGATGATCATCACCAAAGGGGGACGGTGAGTTCTACATATATATATACATTTATTTCATTGATTGTAGAGATAGGATAATAAGTCTGCATGATATGGTAGAGTTTGGAAAAGAAGTGTTTTCAAGTTGCAATTCAACACTGGGTCGCTTTTTTTGGTATCTTGTAGGTAATAAATAGATAATAATTAAAAGTTAAAACTTTTACTTGACTGTCTCTCTCTTTCTCTATCTTAATCTGTTGAGTTGTTGAGATCTTCTTATTATTTAGAACTGTCCTTAAATAAGTTAATTATTGCTTATGTTGTTATTTTTTCCACGTTTTACAAAACTTAAAATAAACAAGCTCGACCTACCCATTTATATAGTCAATTAAATGGGCAGCTGTCGCGATTCCCGAATCGAAATTTCAGAAAACACATTACAGTCATAAATTTGAAAATAACAACAAAAACTTAACGAAAACCCATTAGGGCTGCCGAATCTGACGCGGGGCTTGTTAACGGATAATTTGGGAGTCCGTCCGGGACCTCCGTCATAGACAAAACAAACAGCTGCCTCGCTCGACGGCAATTTGTGCATTTCTCTAAATGGCCGAGCACAAATTACACCTTATTATAAGCTTGTTTGCTTTACGACGGAACCCCTTCAATTACGTTTTTTCGTGATCGATAATGTGGAGCGAGCAGTGAAGAAATTACACAGTCGTGGCGATGTGGGCGCCTCCGCCTTCCTGCGCGGCCTGCGCGGGCGACCCACCGCGCGCAGTCCGCCGCGCGCTCGCCGCAATTATGTATTCACAGCTCATCTCGTCATTAGTGACCGGCCAGTTCGCAGCTGCCGCGTGCAACCAACGCTTCCACTGCCCTCTAAAGAAAGTCCCGGTCGTACACTGTACTCGTACTTGCGGCTACAAAGTATTCAATAATTAACAACGTATAATTACAGCTCGACCGCAGCCGTGTCGTTGGCCACACGGCTATTAAACATTCGGCAAAAAATTGACGGTTTTCGCAAACGAATATCTATCGTGTATGAGAGCTGTAGCGGCGCGCTTGCGCACTGTCGTCGTGCCCGCCGCGCTCGCCATCGGTGCTTTTTGTGCTCGCGGATAATTAGCAGGGTTCATCTGCGTCGTTGTCATCGCCTTACACATTTTTTTCCCGAAAGGCCGCCAGCACAGACCACCTCGCGGTTTGGTCGGTTAACATTCCAATAATTTACCGCTTTATCCGGCCGTTGGTGAATCTCGTTAGCTGCTCGCCTGTCTAGAGGTCACTTTTGTTTGTTTTGTATTAATGATGCCGCGTGAGAGAGGCCGGGGGCGCGCCGGCGCCGGCCCTGGCGCCATACGAATCGAAATGGGTCAAAAATATTTCATTTATTCCTTGTATTGAACCAAGCCGAGGCACGTGTATCTGTGGTAATTGAGTTACTCCCCTCCGGAGCAAATCTGAAAGCGAAGAAACGTAGTTTAAAGTTTCGAAAATATAACACAACGCTTTTAGTCACTGAACAAACAGAGAAGTTAAAAGCAGTCCTCATTAAGTTCTTTATCCGGAGTGTTGTGGAAGATGTAGCGGGGGTCGAGGCGGGGTTCGGGCGGGGAGCTTCGGGGTTTGATTGGAAAAGCAAATAAGGGAATTTGGGCGGTTCGTGTGTACAGCAGGCGGCGCGGACGCACGGCTCGGAGTTAACACCTGCCGCCGCCATCGCTTGCTCTATGTGTTAGGAGCTGGATTTGAGGCAGCAACCTCCTCGATTTTCCCACCTGTTGTGGGTTGGTGTGAATTGGAGTCAAACATGACACCGCCATAACATTTTACTTTACATTCAAGAATTATTTTTTGTTCTTATGTTTTAGTTCCTGCACTACCTAATCATACGTTTTACTACTTACAAAAGTTGATTTTGTTCTTCAACTGACATTGTTGATACATTGTTACAGTTTCTGTCCTATATACAAAGGACAAACAAACAAGATCTGAGACGTTGACATACACCATCTGTTAGTATCCAGAGATAATAGTTAACCCTCAATAATCATCGTACAAACAAACACTGGTTAGAATAGAGTGGAGTTATTTATTTTTTCTAAAAACCAAAATATGACAAATGGGCGCGGCGGCCGGCGGCGGCGCGGCGCGGGCGCAGGCTCGCGTGTCGTCGCGCGGACCTCCCGCCATTTTAAAAACAAACACACAACACAAAAACTCGTTATTTATTTTTGAGTTATTCGAAGAGAAGGGCGCACCCAAATTCGTCTGAAAAAATCTTAAGTTATAATTAAAAACGTCTGATGTTGTTACATGCGTTTCCTTCACGTTAAAACTTTCTCAGTGACAGGTTTTCATTAGTTGTACAAGTTGTCACGGATATCGAGCGGAGCCGTGCGACTGCGACCTGCCACAGCGCTAACTGCTTCCTGCTTCATCTCGTACGCTCACTAATATTGACACAATGTTCGATTACTTACATGATTAGTGCGTGTAAACGCAAACGAATAGGTAGGTAGGTATACAACCGATACTAGGTAGATGAAAACTTAATTCATCTATAAGTAGGTACGTAGCAAACCTATTTATTCTATGTTGTGTACTCATGCTGCAGCCACTCTACTTCACCTGACTTTACCACTGATATCGTGCCGTGAACAATCGAGTGATCAAGAAATATGAGTTTCCCAATTTATGAGCTACAGTCGCCTAATCACATCTCAGATCTGGCGTTCACGAGTCCCTATCAGATACGAGCGCTAAGCTCATTCCGGCGCTTGTTTTAACAGAAATGCCGATTAATTGATTCGATCTGTGTCGTAATTAAAATGGGTGATTAGGGCGCGGGATCGGCGCCGGCGCCTCAAAGCGTCGCCGGCAACATTCCTTTTGTTTTACCACGGGTCGTTTGTCGCCTGCATGGTGCGTGGGTCGATTGGGCGTCCCGGTCGCGCGAGGCGGCGGCTGCTGCGGCGCGAGCGAGAGGTGCGCGGGCGCCGACCTCCTGCAGCGCCGCCGGCCGCCCGCCGCGCGCCCCGCCCAGCGCAACCACCGCTAATAATCAGATTATGACAGTCCAACGTCGCTCAGCCGCTGTCTCCGAATCCACTCCTCTCCTCAATCATCAGTAGGTACTTCATGTTGAAGTCAGAATTTTATCAAGCGTAAGAGATTAAATGTGATAGATACCGGTCATCAACATGAAGGCTTAGCTACTCTTGTTACTCAAATTAGAATCACTATAGAGACAAGTACAGTCATTGATTTCCAAAATCAAAATTACTTCATCAGTACTGATTTAGTAAAAAGTTTTCCTAATGAAATTCTATTTAAATTCCCTTGAGTTGGGTGGGCATAACGGGCGCCGGGCACTGGCCAGTAAGCGTTGAAGTGGAACTAAAGTGGTTGTTGTTTTATAAACGACACTAACACAACAAATTGCTTTAATACCGTAATATCCGTAAAACGAGGTTGTTTGTCACAACTTAAACTTAATAGAAAACGTTTACGGTAATAAAAGCTTAGATGTATTTGTTTGTAATTTTGTCTTTACGAAAAAGCGTATCGTCATTGAATGTAATGGGTAATTCCAACTGAAGAGGACGGCATTCGAAGCACGCGCCGTGATGTCGCCGCGATCATATCGCGATCTCCAGGGAACACGCCACATTTTGTACCCGATTTGTCGAATGTCACGAGGCCGAGGACACCTTCCATCACACTCATCAAATGCGCTGACTTAACAACATTCTAAAGGCAGCCAGCTATGTGCCTCGCTCGTGGAGAAAGATCTATCAATGCCGAGTGGAGCGATCATCGGAATCGCGCAGTCACCGGCTCCTGCGCCTTTTTTGCTCTCCGCTCTAAAACAATCGACGATTCGAAAAAAAGAAACAAACACAAGAACATTAATTCGAATTTAGAATACAAAAAATATGCATTCCACGCAGCTTCATCATACAAGTTTTTGCCGGACGACAGCGGGCTGATGATAATTTCTCATTAGGTTATAACATTTTTGTCGGTTGGATCGTCGTAAATTCCTCGAATAATTTGGGGAAGAAAGTGGTCGTGTGGTGTTTTGTTTTTATGGCGCCAACGAGGTCGGGTTAGATCGGTATCGGCTGATACAAGCGTTTAACCCATGTTACGTGGAATCCGGGAATTATTCTCACGGCTCTGAACAAAATTCTTCAAGAACAGAACGAGGAAACATATTGCAAAATTCTAATTAATATCTTTTGTCATCTGATCAATAATGAATATAGATTAACTATAATTTGTCAGTCAATAATGGAAACAGAAAATTCACCAAAATAACATAAATTCTTTTTTATAATTCTTATCATCAATCCATAAGTAAGTAAGTACACGATGTTATTTACCTAATTTTAAAACAAGTGCATATCACATAGCTGCCGTAGCTGACCAAAAGGGACACCTCGTAAACACTTTAACGTGGGTTGATACTTGAGCCGACGGCTACCACGTTTCACACAGTGGGAGACAGATCGCATCGCACCCAAATCTCTCAGGCCCTACGTGATCATATTTAAGAAAACTCATATCATATTGTATTCCTGACTTTACGTGCCCATAAAGCTCTCCTTGGAATAAAAGGGCGTCGATCATACACGTCGTTAAAATTCGAGCACGTAGGAAAATGGTTTCGTTCATGGAATTCTGTCCTCATTACATCTATGTAGAGCTAGAGTTCGTAAGTACATAATGGTTTCATAGAACATGTTTTTAATCAAACAATGAGATGAATAGAATCCTACAATAGCTTGGCGTTTTATTTTTGCTAATTGATGGTTTATTTGTAAAGAATTAAATCAATTAATCATTTTTCGACTCTACATGTTTATCTCAAATCAATTGAGTATCGTCAAAATTTTTCTGTCCACTCATAAAATAAAAGTAAGTAAACATTCAAAGTGCAGCAGCAGTAGTGGGAGTCTGAGGGCGCGCTCCAGCCGACGACGATAGCATCGGCGCGGGCGCACGTCCTCCCGAACCATGCTATGTAAATGTGGCGCTCTGACCGTCTGGCGCCGACTTCTATCGTGGATCTCTGCATCAATCCTTTTGGGATTCCTTTCAAATATTAACTATGCTGTCATTTCATTGTATATTGGAATAACTCAATAATATCTAAGTATTTCTGTTTGGTTTTTAACTTTGTTGGTTGTTAGTTATTTTTGCTTGTAGATCAGTCCTCTACAATTTCGTCTAGTAATTTTCCCATAACTCATGCATACTGTCTCAATTAATTCTTATTGAAATTAGATTTCCGTCGTGTTTCGAGACAAGTCACGACTTCGTCTCGTAATAGCAAGTCGTGTCAAACAAAACTCAATTTCCCATAGACCCTAACAAAGAAGGCAGTTAGTACTCGAAACGTGTGACACTGTGACATAACCGTGAAGAGAGTGGGTGCAGCCACCCGTTCGTGAGGCGATAACATCGCGGCGACATCGGGAGCACGCGCGATGCGTATCGGGACATAGCCCAGCTACCGAAACCCTACAAGAACCCCGGAGATAAGTACGACCAGATACTCCTGGGTGACCTGCCACGAAACACGATTCTCAAATAAAGTGTCGTGGCGCTGTCATTGTCCACTCACCGCTTTTTGGAAAAACATATCTCTAACAACATCAAACACCCTACAAACAAATTCCGACGTAGGGTGATTGCTTTTCACTATTTTCTCTGCAGTACACTCGACTTCAACCGTGTTAAACAAAGTGAGAAATCTTTTTTGATTAAGTCTAAATTTCTGTTCGTGCGGCGGTCGACTTAGATCAAACATCGTCGGAAACAAAGTCCACACGAATTAGCGAGTGGATTTCATAACGCGACGACATGAGAACTCATCAAACGGTTTCTGTGAAATGTGTAGCAAGTAGGTTCAATGTCAATAGCGATGTCGCAACCCGCGGCCGCCCACTAATTGCGGCGATGACGCGGAGCGGCGCGTTTGAACTCAACGCGGTACACGCAGCCTTGGCGCGATTCCTGGTATCGCCGCCGAATACGGAGCTGGATTAAGAGACAGGCGGACGATACCAGAATCATCGATCACTCACTGCAGTTGCACTTTCCAATCAAAGATAAGCCTGTGCCGGAACTAGGCAACTTTGTTTCGATTCTGACTTTCCTGATCTGAATTCCTGTCTTAATTTTGTCTCAGTTATCGACTTTCCTACGTCAAGGATACCAGAGTACATACTTTTCAATTATTTTGCTTTATCCTCGTATGCGTAGGTATAGATAATCATATCGCCTCAAAGACGGTTAGGACAGTTGGCGTTGTACAAGTAACAACTCCTCACTTGTATACTTTTGCTGAAGCGTAATCTATGATCCCAGTAGTTTTCCTCTTGCACCATACGCTTAAAATTAATATCAATTAACACACACTGGCTTAATTGTGAATCAAGCGCGGCTCGCGTGCGGCGCTCTTTGTCGGCGACTCGGCGCTAGTGAGCCTGCGTGCGCGCACTTTATTCGCAACATCTTTCTTCGAAAAGCTTCCTAAAATACTGGCGCCACGTGTCGTGTGGGAACTTCATCCATATGCAGTTACCATAAGGGTTTTATTAGAAGTCGCTGCGGTAGAGTCGGTTCTAGGGATTGCGGTATCACGGTAGGACGAGCGAAGATCCTGTGCTTGATTGATAGCCACTTGTTAGAGCTCGCTGTGTAGTCGCAAACTACCTGCTACTGTATGCAATTAGCCTAGGACTTTGTTCTTACCGTATCGGCTAGTTAAGCTCCACAGCACTTTTGTTAAATACAAGCAAATGCGGGACAATTACAAACTACAAGTTTACAAACTGATTGAAAATATCCTTGTTTGCATAAAACTAATTTATCGGAATCGAATGGAGATAAATTCAACAGCTACTATCTACCAGATCTTAGATAAAGATCTGTGCTTTTCGATCATCAATTCTTTCCTTAAATCGGAGCTTTGACAGGATTATAATTAGAAACCGTCTGTCCTGTGTCTTTTTAATGTCGCTAGTGGTCCCATACTGCGCTCGCATTTCATTAATATAATACTTATAGGATTCGGTTGAAACGCCGGGTCCTCGTAAAAGGCCTGATTTATGCCGGGTCGGGAGCTAACGAGCCGTCGCCACCGGACCCAACAGCCCGACAACCCATTCCATAATAACTATACAATAAGCCGATTAATGCTCATGATTGCTTCACATTTTTATTCGTGTTTAGATTTCTTGGGAAGTAATCTACTTATGATAGTTCTTAATTAGGTTGGTAGGCACCGTACAAAATTATAAAAGGAGATTTCAATTCTGCGAAAAAAAAATCATTTTTTCAAATATTTCATTAAAAGTTTTTATTCCAAAAGACAAAAGAGTATATTAAACAGGCAGGGATTTCGAAACCCAAAATTCGAATAAAAAAAATCAATAGCCAGACTAACTAAGCTAACTACCAATAACTTCTGCTAATATTTTAAGCCCTAAAAATCGCTTTTAATTTTTTACTGATTCTCGAGGACCTTGGCCACAAAAAATCAAAGCTGCATCGCTTTGTTATCTTAACGATCTGTTGTCCACTGCGAACGGCGTCAAAGGGTGCGTAATAGGCTGTAGATGTCGCAGATAAGCCTTGTAGAACTACCGCTCTCGAACTCACTGCCAACTCATACATACTCTCTCATTCGCAAGAACCTCTTTTTTTATGCAACGTTTTTTAATTAGCGTCGACAATAAAGAACAGCGGTTCGGAGTAGCTTCTCTTACAGACGGTCAATCGCACTAACTGTCAACTAAATTACAGCGCGTTTGTCGGCTCCTCATCCCGCAATTTACGATACGCTTACGTTTGCCGACTTCGGCGCCGGCGCTTCACGAAATGTGCAAATGTAGGTACCTCTTCATCGGTGAAATACGCCCTTAGTCTGCTTAATTTATGAATTTCACTATTTTTGTTTCTTAACAACTCTCAAGGATTTCATCCGCATGTGACGTAGATGCCGTGCAGACATTTAATTTTGTGTTTGTTTTTTTTTCGTAATTACATCAATATTATCAAATCAAGCAGTTCTCAAACTTTTAAAAGCAGAGTTGTGTTACGTTTATGAAATCGTTTTAAAAAATACCCAAACCGTAATATCAATAAAACTTAACATCGGATGCGCGTAAGACCCAAAGTTAATTGCGGCCGCAACCTTTTAAGACATTTTTACAATCTGCGAATGTTATTACGAAAGTTTCAATTGTAAGCGGCGACTTTGGTAGGAGAGTAAAGAGGCGCCGACTTGGTGATTAAAAATTTCCAATTTCCGCAGAGTGGCGGTGTTTTGGTCATTGGCGAATGGTTGTAAATTTAGCGATGCGCATAAACATGTCGCGAAAGAGACGCAGGCGCAGGTGCGCGCAACGGGCGAGCTTTGTCTCCCGACCTGCCTGACACCCCTGCTGACTACCCGCGCCTATCCATCTAGCGCATTGACGGTGTGGGAGCGGATTTACAACTTTACAACTTATACACACTACGTGGGAATTGTGTTTCAACTTTTTTTTCTTTGTGCGAATAAGCAAGTCTAGTCTGTCCATCAGTACCTACACTTTTTTATTGCCCTAATGGACTTCAAAAGTATCCTTAATCTACCAGAACTTTTTAAATGTAAACGCTTGTTTATGGTCCTATGAACGTATCAGCGATTTTTTTATCACCAAAACTGATATCTGCAAAATAACTTTGTCGCTTATCGATCACTGTCGTATAGATACTTAATTCGTATATCGGTTCTCTAAATCTTTTGTTCTTTGCCACCTGCAGCCGCATTCGGCAAAAACGGCCCAATAAAATGTATCTTTTTTGTCGTGATCGTTATGATTGAAGGTGCTGTCGCTGATTTTAAACAAAAACGCTGAGATAGTTGCCCATCAATATGCTAATACCAAAGTTACATCGAGAACGAGGCTTTTTTTGTGACCGCACCCAAAATTGGTTTATTTGTTTTGTTACGAGCATTTTCAAAATTGTAGTTTCTTTGATTTGCGGAGGCGATCCCGTCTGGCGTAGAGTGGTTAGGGGACAGTTTTTGTTGCCCTTCAAATAAGAATGTTATTTGTTAATGTTTCTACATTGTTTTTAAGATTTTTCAATCGTGTACCTATTTTCCGGTGTCTAAATAGGTTTGTCTATTCATTAGCATAGTACTGCATATCCTGAACCGCCCCTTATATGTATCGGGGCATTGTCTTACTTGCTGATTCACGTACGAACTGAGTCCGCGGCCCACTACACACTACAATGATGCCGCAAGCTGAACCAATTTATGTTTACGCAACGATGAAGACAAGCTTGATGAGTTAGTAATGTACAGAGATTAAATCATCGCAGCAAAATACTATTATTATGAAGACGGTCCAAGAATATTAACTGTATCAGATTTTATTACTATCGATCCCATTAAAGGCATTATGAATTCAAATTTTTAATCAACATCCCATAATAAATACCTACGAACAATATTCGAAGAAACGACCATACTTAAAACTCAACAAATATAAAGTTGAATGTAAGCAAATAATGATACGAGGTTGTAGAGTGTGATTCACACGGTTCTCTCTCAGGTTGAGTGAACATTTTGACACTTCCAGATGTACATTTTTTTATCCTGCAGACAATGGAGGAGGAGTGTTTGTCCGGGCCACATCTGGGCAGACGAAAAAACTGGCCGGACCTCTCGTAGGGGCGCTAATGAGCGGGTTAGACTTGGATATTTGTTGCTGCATTTACATCTCAGCCGAACGACACAGTTCCAAACTCAAAATCCTTTTAAAAACCAACTTTTGACCACAAAAATGTTCCTTATAGCAGCGTTATGACGATGTTTATAGACGCACGAAACACAAGCATTCTTGTAACACTCGAAAGAATTAGGGAGGTTGTTTATCGAAGGCATTGCTTGTGTAAACGAACAGATGTCGCGGACAGGAGAGCGTCTGTGGCTTAACGACGATGTAACTTAACATTGAACTTGGTGATAAAAAACCCATGAAATTAGCAGTAAAGATAACTGGCTGTTGAAGGGTAGGTTAGGGACAGAGAGATATAAAGCCGTGTTGAATAACAACTGAGACACAGAAGCCTTTCATACGGTTATCTAAACGTTTACAACAGCTCCTATATTTTTACTTCGAACCCTTTTTAAAGTGTCTTGAGAATTACTCTGATTGAGTTTTCTAACTAAGGCATTTTGTTTCAAATCTTTATTGTTTATTTAAACTGCTTGCGTTATCTGGAGCGCTATAAAAAACACTTTTAAGTAGTCTGCCGCAAGGAATTTCTTTAAATCGGATTTAATTTTAAACGCAAGAAATTGACCGGTTCTGAACTAGAATGTATTTATTGGTGCTATCATTTGATAACATATTCGTTCGGATAGAGTTCAGAAAAATATTTCTAAGTAGATATTTTTAATTAGATGTACCTAAGTAGGTAGATTACTAGCTAAAGGTACAGTATACCAAGTATGATCCTCCGAAGTAATGTTCCTATTTGAACAATGGTCTAACTAAACAAGTAGGTAAAAGAACTCGCCGCCGTCGGCAAACCGCAACAGAGAGCCGAATACGCAATCGGTCGTTTCCAAATTTCGAGTGCGGATGCGAGGACGGATATGGCGATTTCTTCCTGTTAGCGCCTCCGTGCAATTGGCGGCCCCAAACCTGTTACAACTTTATAACCCACTCTAAAGTTTATTCAGTCGATTCTGGTGGTCCCATTGTTCGGCTAAGTCCTACCCACGAAGTTACGGTCCCAGGAGACTTTTATGTACACCCGATTTTTTATTAGGCCCATATTCTATTTGCATTAATTTATCTTTATCAACGACCGACGCGACGTATGTGGTTATAGCATGGCTTATTATTACGACAGCCATATAAGAGAAATCTAAAAGTGTAACAGTAATTAAAGTTTTTCGTTTTAATTAAACTTTGATTATTTTTGGAGTCGGCGATTAATCGTTACGTTTACGATTCCAGTTAGGTATATTTTGTATTTTGCTAAACGACTTTATGTCGATTAAGGAAATGGCAATTTGAATACATTTCGCTCAGCTCGTCACCTCTTGTTTCTTTGTCGGCGCGCGCGCACCTCAAAAGGCTCGATAAGTGGACGCAGTGATAAGGACCATCTCAACGGTAGCCCGGACGGATTTGTCAGAGTACAGTCAACAGAAAAGGCGTCGATACGTACACGTTATTTAAAGTACATATTTGTTGAGTACGTTTGACATGTTTGTCTTGTCTGGGCACAATTGTAAACATTGCTGTTTCGTGTACTTTTTGGATAGACGTTTCCTTTTAAAGTCATGTCTGTTATTTGCATGAAATAAGTATAACAGATAGCATCTTCCTACGATCATATTAAAAAATCGTCTTACCACAATAATATTTTCTATTAAATTGTATTTTCCTGGCATAGTTACCTACCTACTGTCTTTGCGAAACTGTAAAGCCCGCTTATAGTCGTTGCGTGCCGACTTTTCTCAGGTTACTAAAACATCTTTTGTGTTCCTGTCTGTACCCGCATCACCTCACGTAAGGCAGTAGCCGGCATCGTAAACTTTAAATGGGGCTAATTTAGTTTGCTGTTAATTGAGCTTCTGTCGGCAGTCTCGGTGTTATCGACGCGTTGCATTAGCGGCCCACCTCGCTGCTCGCGGGCTAAGATAACGCGGTTATGACGGATGGCGGCGGACAGTGTGTCTGGACCTTAATTCTTTAGCGATCATAGGCTCAATGTATGCAAGAAGTACTTGTATCTTCAGCATTTGTCTAATTTTGCACTGATTTTAATAAGCAACACGATTCAGTCGCAGTATCTGCTTTCAAGTTATTTAGTACCGTAGTCTTTTGTTTTTATGCGGTAGTGAAAGCATTTTCTTGGTAATTTGATTTGTTGAAAATATAAATTTAGCTTAAAATTCCTATACTTTGATAGCTACCGAACCTTTCAAGTTCACGTCGAAAAAAATATGGCTAAATGTCAAAGAAGAAAAAAAGTTTTGATAGTATTTATATCCTCCAAATATCCACCGACTATGTAACTATATTGGATTCCAAAGTCAGCGGCAACAGTACTATCTGAGAAGCTTCTTAGCACTCCCTTTATCTGCAAGCGATGCTGTTTATCGGCAAGTTGCATTAGAGCCCACCTCATCTCGGCGGCTTGGGACCGACAGACAGACAGACCACCACAATATATGACGGATGGTTGACATTCCAGCCGCGTAAAAACTGACACAAGCCGATGTAAACGCTTATCGGCGAGGTACATTAGCCACTCGTCTCGCTCCCCTTTATAAAACTGGACAGCGGGAGTAATTATACGTATTATGAAGTGTTTGTCCTGCTAATTATTATTGCTGTTGTGTTTTTGTTTCGCTGCAAGTGTTGTAGATTGCATGTTTTAGTGCAATTTGAATAGACATTGTGTAATTTGTAGCGCAATTATTACCAATTTTTTATGTTTTGAAAAATTTCAATATTTGCACTCGAATATAATATTAATATTGTTTTAAGTGAAAATAATATAATATAGTGAATAATATATTGAAAGTAATAAGTGAAAAAAATTTTATGTAAACGTCATTTTGAAATGATGAGAAGCAATCTTTTACCTCTTCGTCTTTTTACAGAATTTTTATTATGACTAAAAAAATAAACCGAATGGAGAACAACCTCCTATTTTTCGCTAATTGTTTTCAGTTTAAAGTCGATTAAAAAACTACAATGACGTCAAATGCACAGAAAAAGCACATTTTTATGCCATCTGAATTCCTTTACCTCAAGATATCAGCATCTATCATTGGTATTTATTGAAGGTCGGTCATGATTCGCTAAGTAAACCTCTACACAGCCAAGTAGGACGATAAGGGCGGCGCCGGTTCCTTCCACATTTATGACAGGAGATAGAGAGCCGCAAACGGGTGCCAAAAGCCCCTCGTTGGATGACACTTTTATTTCCAACACACGATTTTATAATTGCGATAAAAGGAAGATCCTTTATGGAAGCTGCGGTTCTCAAATTAGGGACGATTTATTTACGTTTTATTTTAGGGTGTTATAACTTATTTACTTCCCTATATAAGTACCTACTTTTGACTAAGTTAGGAATACGGGTACCTATAGTTTAATAAGAGACTTATTTTTGCATTCAAAATAATTAAGGTTAACTTAAGCCGCCTACATTTAAAAATAATGTCAACCCTTTGTCTGATTCAAAGTAATTTAAAAATATGTATATTGGTAATTACATATTACATCTAGGTACTAAATACCTTAACTACAAAATCAAATCTATAAAGAAAAGCTTGAGAGCCACTGATCCCTGGAATCTCCAGTCCACCTGAGCGGTTTCATAGGCTTTATAATTTTATTATCACCTTCTTTGTTTCACTTTCGGTCTGTTTGTTTGTGTTTTTGTGCGTCGTTTGTATCTGTGACGGGAACAGGGATTCAAGTGACCGATGACTTCCATCAAAGCATTTTATGTTTCGTGTTTTTATCTTTTTGTATTCCTTTGGCATCGGATTGATTTAAAATTTGGATACAGTCTTTATAGTTAAATGGTAAAGGCTTAAATAATTAACTTAATAAGGATTAAAAATGCGGAATTAAATATAATTACCTACTGCTGAATAATTGGTATACGCGCGCTAAGTACGAGATTATTTTCAATACGAGATTTTTATTAATAATAATAGAGATATTTGCAATAGGATAAACGATAAATAATTGAATGAATATGTATGCGAAGAAACTTAGTTTTCATATTTATGTAATTAAGTGCTAAAGTTTCATAAACTTCCTATCCTAAAGACATAGTAACTATTAAGTAATCTGTGCCTAAAGTGCGATTAAAAAACCAGCTAGATACTTAACAAATAACAATGACATAAACGTTGAAAAATGAATGAAGTTAATTTAAGGTGTGTCAGTAGTAACGAATATTCGTACGTTTCAAGGCTTCAAGGATGGAACTCGACACACTTCTATAATCGGTGTACTAACCGTATAAGGAAGTATAAATGGTATAAACCGATTCCATGCAATCAAGCCAAGCCCGCGATGGTCCAAAGATTATTTCCTACTACACGCTGACTCGCGACCACCCAGACAAGGGCGATTTCTTTAAATTGCTTATGCACGATTTGGCGAAATACACATTTTATTCATCGGAAAACGGTCTGTGATTACACGATGGCAGCTCGCACGGTATTGTATGTCGCTGTCGAGAAAGTTGCTTACGATGTTTTCACTTTGATCCGATATAATAAGATAGTAAGTTACTAAGAAAGTAAGTAAAAGAAATAGTTACGAACTGTTTAAAGTCAAATTAAATAATTAGTAATCAAAACGTTACAATTTATAACTATAGGCTTGGTAAGCACACAAAAAAGGGTATTAATTTACTATCATGTCAAATTACCGTATTTACAAACATTTAAATGAGAAAAATTCAATAAATTGGTAAACTACTTATTAAAGATTCCGAATGAAGCCTAAAATTATTTAAGTACTTATACAGGGTGTAACAGAAAGGGTATATAAAGCCGAAACACAGCGATAGTCCTCATGAAACTAAACAACTTTCCCCAAGGAACATGGGTCGTAACTCGAAAAAAAAATTTCGCCTCCCCATACAAAATGCCCGATCAGCTGATCGAGTAAGTATGGGCGATCCAAAAATTTTTTTCGAGTTACGACCCATGTTCCTGGGGAAAGTTGTTCAGTTTCATGAGGACTATCGCTGTGTTTTGGCATTATACCCCCTTTCTGTTACACCCTGTATACCAATGTCTTAAAATCTATTACTAAGCATTTATTTTCCTTCCACAGACGAATGTTCCCATCACTCCGCGTGTCGCTCTCCGGTTTGGATCCTCGCGAAGAATACTGTGTACTCCTGGAACTGTCCCTGGTTGGGCGGCGGCGCTGGCGATGGGCGGGCGGCGCGTGGGCGGCTGCAGGAGGAGCAGAGCCCCAATCCCCCCGGCGTCTGATGCTGCACCCTGACTCTCCAGCTCCTGGACATCATTGGACTGCCAACCCTGTTTCATTCAGCAAACTTAAGCTCACCAATAATACTATGGATTCGCAAGGACATGTAAGTACCAAGATCTTTATTATTTTTTTGCGAGTTATTTTTGAGAGTTGTTTATAATAGGTTTCAAAGTTTACAAATATGATATTTTTAGGTTTTGTTTACAGTTTTGGATTCTAAAATAACACCTAAGTACTTATCTTACTTTTAGGAAAGGGAAGTTAAAGTCGTAGAAAATATTTTAAAAGCATGGAAAATCTTCAGAGCGTTTTAGTATTTTCCGACATCAGTGATTAAATATTCAATATCGGTTTTGGGATAGTACCTATAAAAGGCAGAGTTTTATACATTCTATTTTATTTTTACGAATAGTACAAAATCTTATAAACGACATCAACAAATGAATCATAAAACCATGCATAAAACATATTCCTTCCGGCTTTCTCATCATAACATCAACAAATCGCTAAACCAATCCAAAAACAAAAGCTTTCGCGGTAAAGACCCCTGCACATTATCCGCCGATGCGTCACTGCCCGTCAAGTGACGGGGTGTCGTCACTGGCCGATTAGATAACAACGCTCGTTATTTGCGACCCCGGTATGTGCACTATGCGGGAATGCGATTATGGGACCCGACGGCTAATTGATAAGCTAGGTAATCGGTTTAAAGGGCAAAAGTCTTGAACTAAGTTCTTCGTGTTAGTAATTAATATGCTTCAATCTACTCAGAGCCTTATTTAATTATTTGAATTAGGTATCTCAAGTAAATGTTTTAAACTGTGTCCTTCAAAATATTTTCACAGATTTTTCCCATTAGCAAAAACGGTATTTTTCTTCATTTTAATAAGAAATATTTGGTTGTTAATAATGGACCATCATTACGATCTGTCTGGAGGTATTCAACATTAGGGTTAAATAAAAAAAAGATCGTGGATTCATACGTGGCATTTAAGTCGTGTAGGATAGTGTGCGTCTGCTCAGCGCAAGCGCACCACTAGGTAACTCTTCGGCAACGCCTACCAATATTCAAGATCTCATATCAAATCTTACAAAAAGCGCTACTGCAACTTTAAGCTCTATTTTACACGCATAAGGATTGAAATCCAATAAACAATCCCGCTACATACATCGCTTATAAATAAAGGTACATTATAAGCCAATAAACTGACGTGAACTTTATGCCGCGGATGTAAAGATGAAGATACAATGTCGGCGGCGCGTTTAATGCTCGCCGCAGGAGGCTGCGCGCACAAAGACCACTATAAGTATTTCGTCACTCGAACAAATACGCTGAAAGGCATTGTATAAAGGCTCTGTCGCGGCAATTAACAGTACTGCTTTGTTAGGCGGCCTGTTTAGACAGGGCGGTTGACGCCTCGATTAATGATGCTGTGTACACCAGCTTTATGTAAATTCGCTTCCTTATTTGAAAAGCTAACTAAAAGCTATAAGGTATTTCCTTGTTTAATTTACGTTTTGATATTTGCCTGATTGTACTTTTACATATTCATAAGTTTACTACAGGACAAGATATGTAGACAACTTCCTCCAGTCAGTGTACATTTCATTTTACAGCGCCGTTTATTTATTAACCTTGTTCCCTTAAAATAAGCGGCGGCGTGCTCAATCAAATAACGCTAGAACGAATCTGTAATATAATTTGTCTAACTATGTAACATATCACGACAGATTGTTTGGCTATCAAAACAAACTTCATTTACGGCTATCAGACACGCTACAAAACATCATAACACGCATTATTATGACGAGGGAAGGCAAAAACGATGGCACGCTTCACTGGGCCGGGTTGAGGCGAGGCAGCCTCGCGGCGGGCGGCGCCTTTGTGCACGCAGCCTAACAATAGCGTCGGCTACCGAGATTCAGGGAGCGAATCAATTCGCTTGGAAAGTGCTCGCCTCGCTTGTTGTGCACTTGAGAATTTGCCACCTGTGATTAAAAGGGTCTATAATGCTACCCTTTTTGTTAACAAAACAAAAAACCTCTCGCCATTTTTTTTGTAACAAAGAATATGCTGTAGGTAATACTGTGAGAAAAATACAGTTCCTAATTACAGTTTGGTATTAGCGGCTAAGTAAAAGGCAATTACTAAGAAAGGATTACGGTTTTGTAAGTGAGAACTTAAATAGTTTGAATAGCATTAGTTGTTAGCTAATGAATGTAATTTATTTCTATTAAGTAGGTAGAACGATGACTATTGTAAAGAATAAATATAATATAAGGTAATAAATAAGTAATTTACATAAAGATACGCTATTAGCAAAATTGCATTGGTTTTCATAGACCATATCCAAAATTGTGTTATCTATAAGTTGCAACCTACATAGCTACTAGTTACTAAAGATGTGGATAACTTAAGGTACTTTAAAATCATTCTTTTTCTTTTTTTTACTTTAAATTTGTAATCTATAAAAACTCATTAAAAAAACGAAACAAATTAGTAAAACGGAAGCCATTAGAAGGTATAAAAAGTAGACGTGAAACATTAGACAAAACTTTGAGTTACAGCAAACGACACATTATGGCTTATCTACCAACCATCGGTTGTATATCTAAACATATTGTAGGAGGTTCTAACCCCTCATACATTTAGCTTGTCTCGCTACCGAATTTTGAAAAGGGTTGAAAAACATAACTTTACTTACGAAAAAATGTTTCATTTAAAAAAAATCGAGCGCGTTGATGTCTAATGTATGGGGAAATATTTAACTGCTGTTTTAATGAAGAAAAAAATATATTTTTTGTAATATATTAACTGAGACTGATAAATGAAATTGAAATAATTGAACTGATAATTGAAATATTATTTCAAAATATATTCTTTTAAAAACAAAGCAAAGTTAAAAATATCATAATGCTACTTGAGATTTCCCAATCGATTCAAAAGGTTACCCTCAAAGCCTCCAATCAATTTCTCAACAAACAGAACTCGATCAAAAAACATCCTCCGGGCATACTTTACGTTCACTTTGTTGCGCAAAAAACTATCCGAATCAATAGGAGAGATCAATCGTCATAATGAAAGTTGAATCGTTCAATCAGGTTGATCGAATAGGTTGAAATGTGTTGTTGATGGACGAGCTTCCGAGCGGCACGCTTTATTGTCTGTCTGTCTGTCGGTCTATCACGGATATGAGGCTACAGTTTTATCTTGATGGAAAACTGAGCTACTTTTGTTGTTTTTATTCGCCCAGGGGTTAGTTTATTTGTCTAATAACCTACTAAGGCCCACTTGCGCAGCCCAATAAACCCGGAGTTAGCTGCTAACACAGAGTTAAATTACATAATAATTTGTATTGATTTACCTTGATTTAACCCTGTGTTAGCAGCTAACTCTGGGTTTATTGCGTTAACTCTGTGCTGCGCAAGTGGGCCTAAGAAACTGTTTTATTTCTAATTAAAAAATTCTTAGCTATCGTAAAACATATTATAGGCAAGTATTATTTTATTACAAAAATAAATACTTACTTAGGTACTGACCTATGTGGTAAGTTGGTACATAACTAACTACATAGTAATCACAAGTAAAGATAAAGCTACGTATTTTAACATGCCGGTGGCAAATACATATTCTACAAGTGAGCAATTCATTATAAAGTGGCGTACACACTTGTGGAGTACATATTGACTGTCTCCAGAGTGTTCTGGAGCCGGCGGCGCCTGCAGCCACGTCTAGACGAGATTATCTCCAGTCAGGGCATGTGTTTGCATGAACGTGCAGAATCTTACTTTTTTAACCAAACTTTACACGGACCAGTGAAGTACAGAGATGATAAACCAAAAGATCCCCAATCTTTTTTTGACTAGCGAAAGATGTTTGCAATGTGTCACCAAAACATAAACCATTAGAAACAATAGCAACCCGTTAAGTGTGTCGGGCGGCGCCTGCGCAGGTAGCGGTGGTTTCGCGTCAAGTGTCGTAGATAAGATGCGTGTGCTCAAGCCGCCGCCGCCGTCGCCGCCGCCCGCCCGACGCGACTACAAACTGTCGCCAATCTCTAGTACCTTTTAGGTGTAAAAGATACGAGATTTTGCACGAGAAGATGATTAATTATGTGTTTTTATAGATTGTAAATAAAGGGCGGTGCGGTCAAACGTATTTCTTTCATATATGATTCATGGGATAAACGATAGATAAGCTAAATGAATCGTTTAAATTATCAAGTTTTCGTTTTGGTAACATTAATCTGAAATTATTATTAGCAGCACATAAGCACCAGACCTCTATTTAATTCTTTCTATATATAAAACTGTCTAGACCGTATTAGTTCTCCAGTCTAATCTACTAATCTAGCCACTTGTTTCCCAATGCTGGGCAAAGGCTTCTTAGTAAACTAATGAAGAACCCTGGTTGTTTCAGATGGTCCTTACATCGATGCACAAGTACCGGCCCCGAGTGTTGGTGGTGCGAGCCCGTGATGCCGCTGCGCTAGCGTGGGGCGCTCCGCATGCCGCCTTCTCTTTCCCCGAGACTGAGTTCATTGCTGTCACTGCTTATCAGGTTGGTTATTGAAGAGTTTAATTTCGTTTTAAGGTTGAAATGAGTAGAGGTCCCTATTAAATTGCATAGCGTAATAGGAAATTGGAAATGAGAAATAACAGATTATAAAATTGAACTGTGGCGGAAATGGCTGATGAATACCTGCTTATTTTAAATAACCAAGTTTTAGGGAAAAATACCACCTACCTACGTAACGTAGGTAATAATACTTACCTATAAATATGTAAAATACTTATATGTATAAGTACATAGAAAAGAAAACTCATACACATTTGAAATTATAAAACATTTGAAAACGCTTAAAATTTTTGAGAACCGGAATAGCGCCCTAAAGATATCGAATTATAAAATTGGAAGCGTTTATTACAAGGATCCTCTACACAAGGGAATCCCTGATACACTAAAATGATAGCACTCATATTAGCTTCCGCGAAACCGTAGTCAGTTTCCAAGAACAGGCGCCGATTCGCACTTATGCATACCGCGTTTTTGCACCGAGCTCGAGGCGCCATAGCTTTTACGCTGCGACTTTGAAAAAACCGGCCAAGATGGGCCAAGAAGGGGCCAAGTTACGTCGCCGCCGGCACTCATTGTCCATTTGAAAGAAAACAAAAGCAGCTAATTTGGGATGGTCCTAAACGGCCCGTTGCACAGTCCCGTATTGTTCAGCGGCTTCTTTACCAGTGCGAGATACCGTGAATTTGGAACAGTTATTCCTTTAATAGCCGCTTTGTATATGTAAGTGATAACAGACTGTGTGTATTCGGTTTCGTTATTGCTACTAGGTTTTTCATTATTCATTTTGACTGCCTAGGTATTTCTTTTTAGTGCTCTTCCTAATGATAAAATGACCTCTGTAGACAGAACTACACTTGATATAAAAGTAGATACCTACATCAAGACATCTAAGTGCTCAAGTCTGAATATATTGGTACCTACTTCATATACTAGAATCATGGATCAAATATTGTTAACAGCTAGATAAGTTAGAAGCTGTATTGTAGATATGTATACGTAGTATAGATTCACTTAATGCGATTTATTAAAGCTGACCCTATAACCTATTGTGTCGTATCATCGACGGTTCGGATATAGAGATGTCCCGCTGCTGTTTGTTTTCCATCAGCAAATGCATCTTTAGTGATGCACTGCAGCGTGTTCTCCTTGCATAATCCCTCGTCACGAGGCCGCCAGCAATTAGGTCGCGGCGTCTTTACTCCTGCGGCGCTCTTCATGTTGACTGCAGCGAGGCGCGAACGCTTTCTCGCGTCTATTTCAATAGTCGGCGTGTTTGAAGGATTATCCGCGGATTGTCCAGCTAACGGGACTACTCCGGCACAAAGCCCGGCGGCGTATCATTGCGCATTATCCCCAGCCCACCGACCGGCCGCCGACCACCTCATTGTTGCGAATTAACAACAATTTACAAACTCTCTTTTATTGTAACCGACACACTATACGGCAGCGTAACTAGGTGGCACATTGCTTCAATTATACTCGCAACTCACAATAAAACCTTATAAAAACTTAACAAATCCGAAAAACGCTCAATAATAGCAAAACCATCTCGTTAAAAACCTGTCAACGCTCTCCGGTTTCGACGATTTTGCCCTATTAGACAAATAAACCGAAATTTACTCAGACCTAAATTACACATTTCAAAAAAACTGGCGACAGTCGCCAATATGAGAAATAGTCACGCAAAAAGTAAAAGCGTGTAGAAGTTTGTGGCGTGACGTCACGGGCGACAGGGCGGGCCGGGGGCGGCGCCTGGCGTGGCGGCTGCACGACCCGCTAACCGAATAACTTAAAAAGTGCACTTTAGCCAACTAATAACAGGCTTTTAGCACTCCTCGCTATCTCGGCGGGTTGGTGGTTATCTGGTGGTGCTGAGCAAACGGCACCCGCTGGCGCCGCCTTATCACCGCGCGCAAACAATCATTTACAATTGACTTCGCGTATCGTCGCAGGACTGTTTACTTTTTGGATATCTGGGTCCTGGGGATAGCTGTTGTAGATGAACAAAATCGTTTTTTTTCTGACACTTTTATATAGTTTCGCGTCACGGTATGGAAATCCCGGCGTGGCGGGCGCCGCTCCCGTCCAGGCGCTTCGGGCGGGCGACTCGACACGGCGACGACATGCATGCCATGCTAATTGGCCTGTCGCCAGCCACATGTGCGACAATTATCCCTTACAAGCTATTAGCGAGACACGGGATGTATGCGGAAACGGATGTTTAAATTGCATCTTGACATTGAGATAAGAGAGGTTCCGTTTGAACGTGTTGGCTCGGCAGCTCCGACTGAGAACTTGATCGGAGGGTAGCTCAACGTTAAAACTTTAAATTAAAACCATATTTCGGTTAGACAAAAGCAATATCCTATATTTTTTATTATTGATTTGATGCAATCAATATGAGCACTAACTTAGCAAAGTAAATAAACTTAGATACCTACGTAATTAATTAACTACGTAGCTAACAAATTTTAGTACCTACATAGGTGGTAGTATCTAACTACTTACTGTATTTAGAAATGAGACTGTCCTACATTTTTACTAATCCAAAACTTCTTTGTCCACAGAACGATCGCATCACAAAATTGAAGATAGACAACAATCCGTTCGCAAAAGGTTTCCGCGCGTGTGGCCAGTCCAAATGCAAACGGAAGAACGTGGACACCGAGGCTGAGCCGACGAGCGCCGAGTCCTCAGAACCTAAACGCCCGTGTTCTGATGCCGCATCCTCTTGCTCTGACGAGGGAAGTCTTCGGTCTTCATCACCAAGATCCCCGCCGTTAGTTGAATCTCCTACACCAGTTGTGACTGCTCCTGAAAGTTCCCCGCCTGCGTTCTACCCACCGGAATTACCATATTTGGGCCCCCTTCAAATGCCGATGCCCCTGGGTCTGTGGCCCAGCAGCCCCCTGCCCGGCTTCCCATGGACTCCGGCGTTGCCCCCGCCGGCGCGCGCGCCGTCACCTCCCGCCCCTGCCCCGTGCCGCCGCATTAAGAGTTTCACCATCAGCGCTCTACTCGGAGAAGGTTGATCACAGTATTGTATAACTAAGGAAATAGATTGTTTTATTAGGAAATACTTAAGTACTTATGTTACGGGCTGAAAACGCAATAGCTACTTAATATTCTGTAAATAATTGTTTTTATTATTTTATATCGTTATTTAGCTACCAGACATATACCTACCTCATAGCTTTTTTTATCAAAAGTTGGTTGTATTGTAATGTGATACGAGTGCCTTATAAGTTCTGGATTACTTATATAAAATTGAAAATACATAATTAAGTAGGTAAATAAAATAACTAACTATTCACAAATAAATCATTAGAACTTATTTAAGTCTGTTTTGTTATGTAGAAAGATTACATTTTATAGACATCAGAGAAACTATTGTTAGTTAATAAATAGGTATAATTAATTGCTGATAGCTTACTGAAAATTGTATAAAACTGTAAATAAACTTAGCTTATTTTTTTACAATTGCATTTTCATTCAATTATTGCAAAATACCAAGTAAGACAACTGAATGAAGGCAAAATATTTATTACAACGTCACTGACTTCCATACATTGTTGGCTAATAAGTTAAATGATATTATAAACTGATTGCATAGACATGTTTCATTTTGGTGTAATTATTCTTAGGCCTTGTCCAGGAGAAGCTAATTCGTAGATTTTCATTCAATTCTAATTATATTATAATCATTTCTTGTTGTTCTACAAAGATATAAAACCTATGGTTTATACAGTAATCAAAATTAGAATACATGCAGTAACAACCAGTAGAGACATCCATACAAGAAATAGGCACATAGTGATGTCAAGTTGCAAAAACACCTATCTTATAAAGTAGAGGGAAACAATGACAAGCATTTAAACCTGAACAAGGGATTATAGACCATACATTTACAGCAACAGAGACACATATTGTAAAACCGTGAATTTTATACACTGACTACCACAATAATGCAAAAAATACACAAGACACTTTACCTTACCCCTATTATTCAAGATAATTATTCTCTAATGCCTATTTTCATCAATCATCTCACTATATTTAGGGAACATTTAGAAATGCTTAAGAAGCTGGCCGCAATTTACATAAATATGATTTTTTAAGTCAAGATACTCCATAAATTATATTGGAAGTTATTTGGTGAAAATAGCCAAAAGATTCTTAACAATATTGACATCCAACATTAATTCAAAAACATCTATAAACTTTGTTTTAGGCCTTAAACTGAACTATAATCTTGATCAATCAGTTTGTCTCTCTTTTAGTCCAAAGGCAGATAAATAAAGTGTGGAATGAAATTCATAAAGTTAAAGCTTTGATATTTTAAATAATTATAAAACAATGGAAGACAGACTTTTTTAAAGAGAACCAAGATAAAGAGTAGTTACACATCACTTTGCTATAAACATATTGTTCCATAGATTTTAAAGGTAGGTTAGGTCACTTTTGTAGAGTGTTCTATCCAGCTACTAAGTTTTGAAGCTCAGACGAAAGCTCTTTGACATCAATATTGGCTTTGCCAGAGTTGTTATTAGGTGCCGGGGCACTGGATTCTCTGTTACATGCCTTTTTATGCACGAACCAGTGAAGACGTTGGCATTCCCGGTCACAATACTGCACCGATTTACACTTGGAGCATTTCTTTGCTGGTTTCTCTTCACCACAAGTGCTGCAATACGGGATTGCATCAACAAAACCTCGCTGGCCATTGATTGTGCAGTTGATCACTGACAGCGCCGGAGGGGGATCCTTGCTAGTTAAAGAAGTTACCATTTGGTGGAAAGTAGTGCATTCTCTGTAAGGGAACTCCCTGATGCAATCTTTTAGGAATGTGTCCATTAAGTCTAAAGAGTACCCATCCTTGCCGGGTTTCAGCAACTTCTTGGTGAATGTCTCCACAATATCATTTTTCTTCTCATCTTTGTCTGGATTGGGTTTCTGTTTGTCTCTTACATTGTATATTTCTCTAAGTATAAATGCAAGGTAATGGTATTTAAAGGCCATAACTTCATTGGTTTCGCTGCCCCTTGTCATTTCCTTTTTACACAACATGTCGAGGACTTTACTTAGCTTGTCAGCATTGTCTAGCAGGCCGGGCATGTGTTGTACATTGAGGGCCAGTCTCACTGGGTGAATGTTGACTCCCAACACAAACTTGTGAAGAGGGTCCACTAAGATAGGAGGTAGAGTTGGTTCCGTACTTTGTCCTTGAGGTATTGAGTAGAAGGCAATTTCACTTCGAGGGATGAAGTTGTTAATTGTAGCAACCGTGTGATGATTACCAACGAAAGCAGCCATTTGCGCGGCGCTGCGTCCAACGGAGTTGGTGGCAGTTGGCTTGGCTCCGGCCTCCAGCAATAACTTACATACCTCAGAATTGCCAGATAAAGCACCAAAATGTAGCGCTGTGTAATTATATTCATGATTGCCCATGTTCACGTCTGCACCCTGAAATATAATTATACAAATTTTTGTTAATTCTTTATAATTAGTTACAAATAGGTGTTGTCAGGTAACTTTGATTTAGATATTTTTGGACACAAGTACCAGGTGGTATTTAAATATAACTTTTATTTCTATGCACATTTAGCCCTCAATCGATTAACCTTCGTAACTTAGAGACCAAGGGAACTCAAATAGCTGAGCCCACCTGCTTACACCATTCCAATTAGACACACTGCATAAGGTTAAAAACACATTAGCACGTACGAGACTGAGTATGAAACTTACCCGATCGAGGAGCATTTGGACCATTTCCTTGTTACCCTTATAAGCGGCGTGCTGGAGTGCAGTCATGCCATCTTCGTCAAACAAATTGACGCTGCCCTTGTGCTGGGCGAGCAGGTTCTTAAATTCCGCCAAATCTTCTTGCGCTATAGCGTCGAAGATGGTTTTCACTGAAGTGGAATTCTCTTCCTTTTTAACTTCCATCGTGACTTTACTTTTATTTTACTCGCGTAAAATGTTAAAACGATAGATAGATAACCAACCAGCTAACAACCTAGAAATTATCTGTCAATGTGACAGCTGGAATGGTTAGTAGTGACATTACGAGAAACGTTTATAAATATAGTTTCAGAAACTACCAAAACTACCAGCAATATGTTATATTTTTCACAACATAATATTTAATCAAAAATGCTGCCAAAAATATTAAATATAAAATCAATTTTCGTGGATGTAGTATTTAATACTAGTTGAAATTATTTAAGAAATATATTTTTGATGATATTCCATTGATAGTAGAGTGCCGTAAGGTTTATACCTCGGAATCCAGGGCCAGTCAATGAATCTTAATATAAACCTTGAAAATATGTTTTTAATAGTATATAGAATAATGTTAAAAAAAAATTTTTTCCCGCTCTCAATTTTTTTTTAATTTTTTTTTTTTTTTTTAGCCTAATTCGTCCCTCTGCTGGGCAAAAGCCACTCCCACGCCTCTCCAAACACTCCTATTATTAGCTGCTTCCGAATTATTGTGCTATTCCGAATCCAGAATGGTATAACATGTATTGCAAAAACAACAAATTCGGGGTATTAGACATCGAAGACTTACCTAAGTCGGATTATTTCAAAAACTTAGAAGTTGAGTTAAGGTGGTTAAATTGACAAAATCGAGTAGTTAAGAGAAGTAATCTAGTAGGGCGTTTGTTTTTCAGCCTGACTAAGAAATAGGGAGTGATAAAGGCAAAAACTAAGTCGCTGTTTAAAGCAAAATAGTCTAATGGACCAAAACAGGTAGGTAGTATTTGAATGGTGCATCGGTATACCTGCAGTCCCTAAAGATCCAAGATCAAGTTTTCAAGTTTGTAATAGTTGTTCTTTTTAAAATATGACTTTTGACTAATATAAATCAATGAAAACTCCAAAAAATTAATAATTGTTTATAATAATTTTAGGCCCAAAAAACGATGGAGTGACGACCTACGCTCATTTAGGGACGATTGGTGGGAAGCAGCTAATAATAGGAGTGTTTGGAGAGGCGTGGGAGTGGCTTTTGCCCAGCAGAGGGACGAATTAGGCAAAAAAAAAAAAAAATTAAAAAAAAAAAATTGAGAGCGGGAAAAAATTTTTTTTTAACATTATTCTATATACTATTAAAAACATATTTTCAAGGTTTATATTAAGATTCATTGACTGGCCCTGGATTCCGAGGTTTGACCATTTTTATGCCTTACGGCACTCCACTATGAATGGTATTTGGAATATTCTTAAACGCAAAAACTACATAGAAACGGCGGGAATTTTTGAAAAAAACTTTACAAATGTTTCGTATTAAACGAAGGAGATTCTTTCTGAAAATATCTGGTTTGTGAATAAAATAAAGTTCTAAAAACGCCTTTAATAAGGGAAAGAATAAAAAAAATATTTTCATAAATGGCTACCAAAAATGATTTTTTTTTTGACCAACCAGTTTATTTGAAAAAAAAAGGCATTCACTTTTATTTTTATAATAGTTTGGAGTTCACTTGTTTTAAGTCTTGGTCTAAGTTGTTAGTTTTTTTTTTTGATGGTCTGGATTTTTCCATTAAATTGGATTCCCTTGAACTATGTTTGAAACTTCTCTTTATCAGATATAAGATTATTGTAAATAAAACTCGAATGTACAGTAGTTAAGTATAAATATATTTATTACTAAAATCAACAGTCATAATGGCTGGTATGACTACTGATCGATCACAATAACACCAACAGCTAATAAACAGCAGAAGATTATAATTCTGCAAAGACAGCAACATTGAAAGAGCTCTAACATTTGAATATTTCGTATAAGTATGGCCACTACATTTCTAATAAGAAAGATAAAGCTAGTAAATAGAAGAAATTGTAAGAATAATACACGAATAACATGGTTTAGGAAAGTTTAGATAAATATAAGATTAAAAACTACACACAGATTAAAAACGCGTGTGGAGTTCCATCAAAATCTCACAATCCTAAAATATACAATAAATAACTAAATTGGAACATAAACGAATTTACAAATATACATATTTTACAATTCATCAGTCCGCATTGCCCAAGACGGAGTGATGAATAGTTAATGAAAAGTAAAAAGTAGATAATAAAAAAATTTGATTTCACAAAAAAGGTCTCGTAAAAATGGAGCATTTTTACAGTGGATTTTCTCTAATCACAACATTCAGAGATAAAATCGATTAAATATTTGATTAAACATGGATATAATATTCAATAAATATAAGGTAATGTGGGTATATGAACTCTTATTACATAACACGACAATTACTTACGTCCTACTGTTTCTATTATCTACACAGCATTTCTTTGACTTAATTCAACTTTTCTCATAAATATGAACATTTTACACTACGAACATGCAAAAATATTAGTTTGGCTTCTATCAGGTAGGTATATATTGAACCCGAATAAAAAAAAAGAAAACAAAACGTATTTGAAGCAAAAAGAGTTTAAGCGAAAAGAATTTAAGCGTTTTTTTTTAATTTTCTACTAAACTTTCTTTACTACCTTCCTTAATTTAGTTATAAGACTGCAGCTTGCAGAAAGAATCATTGGCTATTTAATACAATGTACCTACGAATAAATATATGATTATATATTTTTCAATTCCTACATTAAAATATTTCTACGTATTCTACTTCCAATTATATTGGGAAATTAATAATCTAAACATTTATACAGTGGTCAATATAACATTACAGAGGCTTAGCCTACCTATAAGATTTTGGTACCTATTAAATAAAATAAATAGGTGGTAGGTAGGTATACTTCGTTCTTAAAATAAGAGGAACGACTACGGAATGGCAAAGTACGTCATAATGAAATAAACAACGAAAATTAAGCTACATTAATGCTAATTTAAAGTAACTAAATAATTCATTATTTTTTAATGAATATCTTCAATGTGATGCCTAAATCTTATTCTACAGGGGTTGCTGTTACGTGAAGGAAATAAACCAGAAATGGAGAACTGAAAAGGTGGGTAAAACATCAGCATTCAAGCTGCTTATTGTAATTGTTCCAGCGTCAACCTTCTATTTCGTTCATAAAGACTATAATCAAAATCTATATCTAGAAAAATCGACGGTTTTCTGAAGAATATCTGAATTATAATACTAAACATTTAGATTTGAAATAACTAACTTTAAGCCTTACTTTTAATCTCAACATCGATTGAAACTACAAACGTTATATGATTTCATACTAAATATACCAAAGTTAATATATAAGTTACTTATCCTTATCCATCTATTTACAAGCCATATTCATAATACCGTTCAGTACTTTCAATTCCTTTCATATAAGCATAACCATAGCGTTACTAATTTATTCAAAATATTTTAAGCTAAATACTTTACCTACTCTACCATCAGAATATATTTTAACTTTGATTGATTATACCTTACAGTAAAAAGTTTAAAACTACCAACATTTAGATATTTGCTTGGGAGTGGCTTTTCCAAAGTAATTTTTTTTTTCATAAATAAAAACACCCGCATCAAAGACAGATCTTAAAACCCGCTTCTAAAATATCCTTCAGTTCGTACGGATAGTCATTTATTCTTATCTTGAGGTTTAGCCCGGATAAAAACTTCTAAGTACCATTCTCCGCCTTTTTAGGCATAGTAGGTAAAGTTTCAAGAGACTTATTAAATAAAGACTAAAATAACACACCTACATTTTCAAAACCGCTCGCTCTACTACCCTCCAGACCGTTTCTACGAAATCGGAAGAGAAATGAAGATACTACAAACAAAGTTGAAAGAAATAAAAGATCGAAAATGGCAGTCTCGAATACAATATTGTGAAAATTTGATGCAGTTTTCGACTCTACATTTTTTCTTCGATACGACTTAAAGTTGCAAGATCAAATAGATTCTGCTTCTATCTTTCCATTGCCTACTTTTCACTTCTCCAACTGCCATTTCCAACCAGCCCATCATTAAACGTAGTAGACGTCGAAGGAGAGCTGTGCTCAGACGAGCGCAGGGGCAGCTGCGAGCGGCGGCGGTTGCGTGGGAGATGTCGGGGTCGTAACAGCTGGTGACAGACGCACACCACCACTTTCTGACACCACCATACCATTGTGAACCGCACTGCTGGCCACCGTGTCCGCGTATGGAGTCGTTAGAATCGTTAACCGCTGGAAAATTTGATATTTGGTAAAACATACTTAGATAAAATTTATAAGGATCACAGATGATGATGGTGAAAAGGATTAATGAAGTGATATAAAGGACAAGTAGAAAGCTAGTTAAAATAAACAAAAGAACTTCTCACCTCACTAAAACCGCCTTTAGTAGTAAGAATCTTATAAATCGCGACAACCGGAATGCACATGACGCTGGAGCCAGCTATAGCCCAACCGAGTGCATTGGCCCAACCAGGATAGATGTAGCCTTCGTATTGCAGAGGCTCGTAGTCCAGAAGGCCGTAGACTGTGATGAAGAGGAGGAATATTGGGGCCACGAACCGCCAGCATACGCGCCAGTAAATGCCAGGTCGGAAGCCGATCATGTCACGAATGTCTTCGCAGAATCTTTCGGTACCTGATATTAAACATGACCTCATGTATCTGGACTATGCACCCTTGCTAATGTTAGGTATACATGCTAAAACCTCTGAACAAATCTTAATGATATTACCTACATATGGAAGTAGGTATAGTTTAACGAAAAGGGTCGCATGAAAACATTCCACGCAGCCAGTGCTGAAGTGCAAAGAAAGAAATTAGTAACGCAGGTATTTGAAAAAACAAAAATAAAATCTTACCATAGATCCAAGAAACAGCAATAGCCTCAAAGAACACAGCAACCAGTATAGAATATCCAGCAGCATATCGGTCCAGCAGTTGGAAGAAGTAGAAGCCGCCTTTAGTGCAGGAAGCCAGACCCACGAAGAAGTATAAGGTGAAGAGACAGGCCACGAAGATTTCCCGATGACGCCCGATTGGAGGGAACTCGTCACTTAGAGCCGTTATTATTGCTTCCGAACCACCGAACTGAAAACATTCGATCATGAAGTAAACTTCACAGAATAAAAATCGAAACTTCTGCAGACTAAAACAAGGGCACTTAACTCGCCCGAACATGGGCTGCTTCAAGCAGTAGAGACCTGATTGCTCGAGTAGTCGCGGCTTCAAGTAGTCGGGTCTCAACTGCAGTCCGTGTACGACCACACTTACAGAGCTATCCAATCCAAGAGTCAGCAACATCATGAAGAATATTAGCGCCCAGAAAGTAGACCCAGGCATCGTAGCTATAGCCGCAGGGTACACAACGAACACCAAACCAGGGCCTTCAGTGGCCACGTCTTGCACTTCTTTACCAGACGCATGGGCCATGTAACCAAGTACGCTGAAGATAACGAAGCCAGCTATGAAGGAGGTGGCAGAGTTTATCAGGCTTGTTAGGAGAGCGTCCCTGGAAAAGATTGGCATTAAGTTTTGGCTACTGAAATCAGTATAAATATGTAATAGACTCTTTACAAGAGAAACTTATTGAAACGGACTATAACTGAACAATTCAAACAATTCAAAACTAAACGTCACCGATGATAGATGATACCTAAATGAATTATGATTATAATAAATCGTGACTATACTTACTGATACACGTTGTTATGATATTTATTATACGACGCGTAAGCCAATAAAACTCCAAAACCAGGGCCGAGAGAGAAAAATACTTGCGTAGCTGCATCGACCCAAACCTACAACATGGAAATAATGATCAACTAATACAACAAAGTGATTCAAGACTTTGAAAGTAAAGATAACTTACTTGCGGCTGTGTGATCGCCTCAAAATTGGGATTGAGATAGTATTTAATGCCAGTAGCGGATCCAGGTAGGGTGATTCCTCTTACAAGAAGAATGAGTAGAACGAAGTACGGAAACAGTGCCGTGAACCAGACCACCTGAAAACGTTTTGTAATATTGGTATTGGTATTCTTTAAAAAATAATGGTATTCTTTAAAAAATAATTGATGAATTAGATACCTACGTCCCCCTCGCGCTAGTACCTAATCACAGAATACTACGTGAGTCCCTACGCAATAAAAAAGTACTTATCCCTATTAGATATCACCAGAGATAAAAATATAATCACTAATGCTCGGGCAAATTTCAAAACCACCACTAGCTAGCTTTGAGTATTTAGGTAAAAGTCGGTACACAAGTATACCAAAGAACTCAAAGCCAGTTTTACCCACTGACACTCGTAGGTAGGTAGGTACACTCAAGGAGTTGTTCTGTAGTAATGTGGTACTTACTTTACCCGAAGTACTGATGCCTTTCCAAAGAGAGAAGTAGCAGATGACGTAGACAGCAAAAAGACATAAAGCCATGTCCCATTTGATAGCGCCCAGGTCGTGCAAGCCGGCACTCCCGTGGAGTTCTAAGATTGCACGGCTGAAGAAAGTACATCAATTATAGGCTTTGTATAGGTATATTCGAATATATGAAGAAAAAAAAGCCTTTTGGTAAGTGATATAAGTAATAATAAATAAAGAATTAGGTAAAAAAACATTAGTGTCCAAATAAATAGTGTACTTACTTGAAATATTCAGATGCAGCGGAAGTAAACGGTGTGGTTTGCGGTGTGAGCGCAGATGTTTCGTTATGAAGTCTAGATCTATTCAAACCGCCCACTGTATCTCTAAACGCTTCAAACTGGAAGTTTAAAATATTAAGAGGACTTTGAAGTCGATTTTATCGTTTAAGAAAATTATTAAATGTAGAGGTGTAGACTCGAATAATTTTCACTACTCAATGGAACCAAAGTTAACTTTCACGAACTATTGAAGTCATAAATATTCTAAATAAGTAAAGACGATCGGTAGGTAACTCCTCGTTTCGATGTGAATTATATTTCGTACCTTCTGAAAGTACGAAATATAATTCCTCCTCTCCTCACATTTTTTTTCCGATAAGGCATTACTTGTTAAAAAGAGACAAAAGATAAACAGCGGTTACCGGTTGACAAGACGGCGTGTTCCACTCGTTATCGCAGTTGGTCCATGGCAACATGGTGGTGAAGGAGGCGAAGAAGAACCGCAGTGCCCACGCGATTATCACGTTGTAATAGAAATCCACGTAGAAAGCGATTAGGACCACCGCGTATCCGATACCTTGGAATGATGAATAAATATATAGGACTTGCGTAGATAAAAAGAGGGAATAAGTACAAGTTGTATCGTATCAGGTGCTCAAATGGACGATAGAGAATAGAGCAGAGAGACTAACCTTACTAGTCACCAAATCAAACAACTAATAGCTGCTTGCTATCAAAATATTTTATTTCATTAAAGCTCCAACGTTGTCAAGAATAAAATATTTCAACCAGAACAGACTGACCTATAAAACCCGCATTCTTCTAAACGTATTTCCACCACCTTTCCACTCCATTACCAATTTTATTTCTCTTCAAAAATCATATCGGAGTGAGGCACTCAGCGCGCGACGTGACAATCGGGTGAAATGAAATCAGAACATAAGCCGGCCCCACAAATCTAGCGGAGCCTTTTGAGAGCGTCCGTATGGAGCACTTAAGGGGTGCCTTGGAAATGGTGTCAATTATGGGTGCTAAGTGCGAGGGTGGGGACGTGAGCGGTCCGTCGCGTAAAAATATCATGAATCTCCGAACAATATTTTAAAACTATTCATTCAAATTCATAACATAAAATACGCATAAAATCTAGACGCCATAAAGATACATTTCTACATAATCTGCCACAGTCAGATTTTAAAGAAAACGGGGTAAGTGCAGCAATAATTCAAGATTGCAGACTTTGAGTACTTTGCCACGACTTCGCGGTTTCGTGTCAGAGCGCGACGACGTGACACTTGCGCTTTATAGTTTTGACGTTGGTACCTATCGTAACCATAATACTATGATTTATACGATTTTTTCAGTTATTTACTCTTTAATACGAATTAAATTAAAGACAGTACCTACTAAGTAATATCTTGGAATAGTTGAAATAGTTCGGCGATGTCGCTATAAGAGCCATTATGCACTACATCCGATCCGATAAAATTATCACAGAAACAGTTCTCGGATCTATAGGTACTAAACAACTCGGATTGGTTGTAGTGCGCAATCGCGCTAAGAGCTGGACAGCCTAGCAAAATAAAGTTTTAGTTACAAGTAAGACGTGTGAAAGAATACCTTTAAAGAGTGGAACAAGCCGACCCCAGCAGGTGATGGCGCCCTTACGGTGGTACTGGCCCAGCGCCAGCTCCATGTAGAACAGCGGGATGCCGCCCACCACCAGCATGATACAGTACGGCACCAGAAATGCACCTGATTAAAGAAAAACATTGGGAAGGGAGGCTATTATCGCGTATGCGTAGCGTACTTAGAAGAAGTCCAGTGAAATGTTACTGTTCGTCTTCATAGTAGAATATTCTTTCTAACTAAATAGAAGAAAAAACCAGAGTTTTCTATAAGTTACCCTTGGAAACATTCACAAGTAGATGAAAATGAAAATTCCATTGAAATTCACGTTCCTTTAGAAATAAATAAGACGTCTCAAGGGTTCAAAGCTAATAACTATTCAGTGATTCTATAAAAATTTTATTGATTGTTCGTTCAAATTGAACTTGTAACTCTATTGAGAGTATATTTTTTCACTCGATTTATTCTGAAGAGTTCTATCGCAATCTGCGATAGGTCGCAATTTCGCAATAATTTCATATCGAGGGAGGCGACGGAGGGCGACGCAAATTGTGCTCTAATTGGCCTTTTAAGGCTCTCGCGCTTACTTTGTGCTGTCCTTTAAGAAAACTTCGACTAATCTTGATTCCTGACTGTTCATTTTATTGTGAACGTATTTTAATTCAAATACCTGCTAACAGAATTTGAAAAACCTAATCATTACATTGATAATTAGAATAAGGTTGTGATTTTAATATCACAATTAAAATGCTTAGGTAGGTAACTAAATTTTCGATAACTTCTAATTAACCACCTACCTTAACTAATTTCTCTATTATCATTTTGTAAGTTGCAAACTCAACTATCAGACAAAGGTTTTATTATTTGAAGCATACATTAACTTCAATTATGGCCAAATTCCATCAAAAATACTTTACGATAAGTTTTAACTTATGTTCTCTCGTTTAACTATACAAACCGTAGAGTACTCAGCATTCGGAACATCCAAGAAATAGAACTACACCACCACACCTACAGGTGCCTAAAGACTGTTCAAAATACATTTAAAAGTACATTTATCATTCGTATCCGTCTACACATTGCCGTTGAACACGAAACGGGAATTCTGAGTAAGTAGATACTAAATGTAGAATAGTACGACGATGAGTAATGAAATACCGCGACAATTGTTTAACAAGACGTTTCCTTTGATGATGGGTTTCTTCGTAGGAGGTGTGTACTAGGTTAGTACTAATGATTGAATATAAACAAGTAGTTGACAGTTAGAGTAATGTTTAAGTATCTAAGTAGGTATTTACTTATTTATTAATAATGTTAGTTAGTACCTGTTTACTTTAGTATTTAGGCATATATGAGTTTTTTTACATAGGTACCTAAACTTATACTTTACGAATATTTCTTTAACTTATTAGATATTGGAAAATTCATCAAATAAAACTGCATCCTACACAAAACAAAAAAGTTTTCTATAAAAATCCTAGTCTCAATTTAAGAAAACTCTTCTCTCAAATTGAACGAGATCCCACAGACAATATAAAAATCCACTTAAGCATTACTTTATCAGAATTTAAGAAGGTAGTCTTAAAAAAATCTTCCATCAATACCAACCAATTTAAAAATCTTCAATCTGAAATCACCTCCAATCATATTTCATTTGGAGGAACATTGCAATTCCCTCGAGTATCGTATTGGCAATATTATGTCAGTGGGGGAGAAATATAGCCGGGATTTACTTTATTACCGGATGCAACAGGTCGGGGGGTGCGAGGGGGTGTAACGGACTTCTCTTGTAACTTTATAAGTCGGTCGCGGAGATGCGATGAGCGCTTAACTCGGATAAAGGGGATGAAAGGCGGCTCCAACTTATAATGGAGCGGATTCTAGTCTTTCATTGTTTTGAAGGCATGCGGTAGTTTTTCTTTACTTTGTTGATGAAGAAAAATGGCTAATATTATGTGCAAAGATAGTCTGTGCTAATAAATCAAGTCTACTTATGTGAAAATGAAACTTCAAGCCATTTTATAGCGTGCCTCGAAATTCTACAAACTCCCTTTCAAAGCAGAAGCAATAATGTAAATAACATTATACTTTTAGTTCTAAGTTATATATAAAATATAAAATATTGTAAATAAGCTAAACAACTACAACCTTATAGGCATTATTTATTGTGTAAGTAAGTAAGTAAGTAAGTAAGTAAGTAGTTTATTTTCTAAAAACAGTACATTACACTGTGTGCGAAAATTTTATCAAAATTAAATTATAAAATATAACAATTAAATAAAATACTTAAGTCTAAAGGAGATCATCATAGGTAGGTACTAATCGGCTAATCGATGTAATCGGCTAGAGAAAAAGTAATTTACATTTACTGTGAATGCCCCTCAATCGGATTGTCGTGTTCAAGTTAGTAATGAAATATCGATGCCGTCGGCCTCTGAGGACCCAAGAGGCCTTCGGAGGGATCGGCGGCCTCCAATCATTGCGTATTATCAGATTTAAAAGATATATTAAATCATTTTCCGGAAGGTCCTTTATAGCAATGTTCTACGTCGAATGGTTTGTTGGAATGTGATTTATTGTAACAATTTATATACCTCTATTTGTAAGATAGCTTCAAACTTTAAAATGAATAGACATAGGTAAATAGATTATCTAAGGAACATCCTAAAAGATCAAAAATTGGCATTCCACAATCTTTTGATAAATAAAAACATGGATAACATCAAATACCTACCGCTTTTCCTTATTTTATAAATCACTGCTTGTTTAAGCGACTTTAAAGAAGGAGATTTCGACGACCGGGATTATGAGCTCTATATAGCCCATATATCTACTTATTATGACCTATTCCCACAGCCCATTCCTGTCACCATAGGTACCATACACACACTGCAGTGCCGTTAAAGCAAAGAACCTGTAACGTCAACACGGCATGATGGATGACACATCCCTCGCCGGATACATGACGAAGCACCTCTTATTAATTAGCCAGTACTTTGGTGTGTTAGACCAAATTATTTATCCTTTACACTATGCTAGAGGCTGCCCGCGACTTCGCACGCATTTTATCGTCATATATTGGAAAAAAAAATAATGATATCGTAAAATAATATACCCTATGTGTTATTCTGATGTCCAAGCTAAGTTATTGTGAAGTTTCATTAAAATCTGTTCAGTGGTTTTACGTGATGAAGTAATAAACATCCATCCATCCATCCATCGGCACAAACATTGACATTTATTATAATAATATTTAGGACTATATTATGCAGTCGAAAGCTAAAGCTTCGCTGTAAATTATGGCTTGAAATGATGTTTGTAACTAAAAACAATGTTTTGTAGCGGTGTTTTATTTTTTGAAGTTTGTTGCTCCTGAATAAATAATTACACTGTAACGGTTTTAAATGCATACAATGTTTGTTATTGTTGAAATTAAAGAAGAAAATGCTCCGTGTTTACGTGTAAGAATTCACAAAAATTCGAGATACATTATCACATACAAGGATATTAGCGCTCCAATCTTACTCATGCGAAAATTTGTTTACTGACATAGGGGAGACTTTTTTATATGCTCGTAGGTAGATATAAACTAGATAATAAATTGTCCAATTTAATTTAAAGGATGCTTTTTCCACAAATAAAGTTTTATTCAATAGAATTATATGTAATAACAAAGCTACAACCTGCCAGCCACGTCATTATTATCTTCGAATTCGTAAGAACTTATTTGGATCAATTTGCATAAATATGCGATATTTTTTTCTTAGATGCAGGAAACTATTATTTAAAACATTTCAAAAATGTATTTTTCTAAGTAATAACTTATTTTCATGTAAATATAGAGCCTATAATTGTATAAGGCTCGCCATGTCCATAAGCAAATAACAAAAGAGCATCCCATAAAGCGATACTAAATTAATTTCCGGACAATATCTTCTGAAATACAGGATGTTGTACTAAATTATATTTTAATGTACATTTCCCCTCAGGGATGGACTGACCGACTGCATTAAAATTGATAGAAAGTGTCAAGCAAGGTGTTTATAAGATATTAACTAACGCTAATCGATTTATGTTTTTAAAGCAAATACCAAAAGGATAAAACAACAATAGGATATGTTTTAAATTACAAGATAGCAAGAAAATAAACACAAACACTTCGCAATTTGACGTTAAATATAAAATTACTGAAGTTTTAAATCGATATTTATGAACATACAAACAAAAAGTACTACGACGTAGCAATTTCGTAGCACCTCTACGAAAATCACCGTTTTTGTATTCAGCGTAATTACAAATTGTGATGTTATTCATTAACAAGTAATTATAAACAATAATGAATACCTACAGTTTTAGTAAGCGACAGGGTAGGTTTTTAGAAGAATAATTCATCTACAATACTCGTATACCTGTCCGAGGCAGGTATTTAGTGTATCTAGATACAGGCTCTCAAAGCCTACAACCGCCCCTGTCGCTGTCATCTAATTCGATTACCTCCCGATCGGCCGCTCGAGCACTAGATGACTAGATGACCTTCTCTCTCCATTATCTGATTACCCTCTCTCATTATTGCGTTACTAATTTTCTTGCATCGGGGAGTTAACGAAGTTTCAAAGCGTAAAGGGCACGTTTTGATAGTCAATTACTGACTCTTGGGCGGCAAAGGCGAGCGACGCCCCAGGATGCAATTAGTGTGCGGCGAAAACTTGCTCCGACGTCGTCTCATGTCATATGTCGGGATTTAATAGTTTTAGAATAAAGTTGTGGTAATAGTGCACTTTCGTTTGATGAATAGTTTGAAATAGTAGGGAGGAAGTGCCAAGATTAACTAGGTACCTACCTATATCTTTTTCTACGGTACCTTCTAGTGTTTAATTCAACATGTGAATTCAGCTTCTTTGCATAAATACTTCGAGCAACATCAATCCATAGATATTTTCTTTACTAACTTTGATCCTCTTTGATCCACTTCTTTGACACTCTTAGATTACTCTATCTACATATTTTAATCTATGTGTTATTTTTATGCACTTTTTATGTTATTGAGTTTTTACTTTTGTATACAATTTTTATATTTTTATATATTCCTTTAATTTCCTTTACTTTTCAACCGTAAATCATGAGCGAACTAACACTTTCGCAAGAACAATCTGAGACTACAAATGTAGTGTATCAAAAGCCAGACTTATCTTTAGAATCCAGTGTGGAGAGTTCCTCCGTAATTTTTGAATTAGATCCACTTTTAGTTGAGAGACTAGAGAGAGCTGCAGAGGTAGATAACGAGGTATGTTGCAAGGAGCTGGTCCTATCGCACAGTTCAGTTATAAACCACCCCTTTAATAAATTCCCTGCTATAAAAGACCCCGGAATCATACAAGCTCTGTACGAAGCCAAACCTACCGTTCACTATCCAGACGATGGCCAAAAACTATACAAAGAAATCTGCGATCAAACCAACACTAGCATGGTACACCTATTCTACAACAATTTATTCAACGATGAAATATCACTCAGTTATTACGGTGTCACTACTAAATGCGTCTACACAATGGCTTTAGCGTTACAATATAATAGAAATGTACGGATATTCAATCTCACAGAGAATTTCTTGAACGACGACGCATGTTATCACTTGGGCGAAATGTTGAAGACTAACAGAACGTTGGAAGAACTTAATCTTACAGGATGTCGCATCATGACTTCAGGACTAATCAGATTAATAAAACATATTGCAAGTAACTACAGCCTCGTCGCTTTAGGGCTCGCAAGAAACTATATCGGCGACAACGGTATTGAAAAATTTGCTAAACGTTTGCACAAGTCTCATATACAACGTTTAGATTTGAGTAATAATCAATTAGGAATGTTGTCAGCTAGAGCATTGACGGAATCTTTTGAGTCGAAAAACATTTTAACTCATTTGAATCTATCTTGGAACTCGTTTGTTCACGGACCATCAACTGTGAAGCTTCTAGAAATGTTAGCGGCGAGCGAACATTTGCAGGAACTGGTTTTATCGCACGCTGGTTTAGGAGGTCATCATGTGGCTACATCTATCGGTACTCTCACAAACGCATATAATCTCCAAACTCTGGACTTAAACAACAATTTATTCAGAGATGATGATGTAGCGCCCATGATAAGATTACTAACAACTGCAAAGAAACTGAAAACCTTCGACTTATCGTACAATCCTATAACTCCAGTTGGATCACTTCTAATTATTCAAAAAATGTTAAGCCCCAGAGTAAAAATCCAGAAGTTGTTGCTTGAAAAAGTATGTGTAAATAAACAATTTATTAAGTGTCTTACGGATGTAAAATCGTTGAAATGCCGGAAGCACTTTGTTATAAGCTACGGAGAAATATTGCAGAACTGGACTATAAAAGGTCCTGACGCTCGGGAACTCGTTCTAAAAAGAGCCGCTTATTTAGGATCTTTGAATAGACCAACTGTAGATATTCCGTCATATTTCTTATACCTTGAAAAAACGCAACATAGTCCATTGGATGTGCAGTTACTCAGAATTTTATTAGCAAACGATTTTATATCTTTGGAATCAAATTTACTGAACGAAATAGTGAACACTTTTCCAGGACCACCTGAGAAAAACATCAAACTTAATCTACATACTTTATGTGAATATATTCACCGTTTGTGGCCTGAAAAGAGAGCTCCCCAAACTGAGGAAGAAATGATGTCAATAAAGCCCCGTTCTAAAGCCAATCTAATGAAGAGTCAAAGCAAATTATTGGAAGAATAATTTTATTTTGGATTCAATTTAATTTTGAACATTTTTTACTTATTTTATACCAATATTTACATTGAATGTTTTTTACCCTCATTTGTGCATTGGTCTTTACACACCAATGCATAATTATGTTTTTTAAGTGTTTTAGTTTTAATATGCTATTTAATTTTAATATTTTTACTTTTTTTATTACACTTTTGTAAACAATTTTCCTGCCGTATCATTTACCTACATAAACAAAAAATAAGAGAGCATCATATCGAGTGCATTACACAAGAAGCCGGATATTTCATATTGCGATTAAAGTCTTGCGGAGAACAGAGCGTGAGGACAAACAAATCTCATTATTTGAAGTTCCGGTCCTGTCACCGAGTCGGTGGCCGAGCCCCTATCTCATTTCCGTACCGCTAACACGCTTCTTGGCTTGTCTAATGCACGATTATAGCATTTTGCAGTTGTCTTACGAGATACCACAGAGTAAGTTGGTCTTGTCATCGCGATTTGTCCTTTATAACAACTTTGAACGCGAAACTAAACGTGTCGAAATTTAGTACCTAAGTAGCAAAGATTATTCTTCCTAATTTATAAGCAGAATCTTGAACATATGATAAACTTATCTTTATGCATAAGAAATAACTAATTTAAGTGTTTTGTTTTAATTATTATTATAACTTATGAAGAATTTTGGACACTAAGTATAAAAAAGTAAGCCGGTTCTTACCTATTTACGTACGATAACTAGCTAGGTAGATTTTGGTTGTAACCATTAGGTAATAAACAACATAAAATTTAAATTTAAACGTGTATGCAGTTATGTATTGTCTACCTGCATGAAGCCTTCAATTAGCGGCGGCAGGTGTAAGAGGAGGGCCCTAGAGAACCGGGCACAAGGCACGATTGTTAACCGACTATTATGGCATAAGGGCTCTACACCTCTGCATACCCTGCATGGAACGCAATCAAATGCTCAGAGCTCTAATGAACTCGTAAGAACTATGCCTAGGTTGCTTCGGAATTTCAGTTAGGTACCTAGGCTTCTAGAGTTTGGGATCTTGAGATGGAGAATGTAATGCTTCGGAATCTAATTGATTCCAGGTTTATATCCGTTGAAAAATAAAGGATGCGGTACCTACAGTTTTCTTTTTTAGTTTATTTATAGCAACAAAATTGCTTTTTTTTAAAGCTGCAAAAGTTTAGAACAATTACTTATGCCGCACATAATACATCTCTTGCCGACCATCGACATTAATCAACTTTTGTCATAAAGCAGCTGATAAGAATGTAGGTACAATAATATGAATACATAGTCTTTTACATAGTATAGAAATTTCAGTAGTGCAATGCAGCTAGCACTATCGCGGTAGTGCCCCAGTGTAGAGTTGGTAATTATAGAGCAAAGTGGCACTTAACGCTCTCCACCGCGGCTGTGGCTTCTTGGCGGCGGCAGCGAGAACACTAAACGCCTTTAGACGAATTCTTTGCACCAAAATACAGAAAAAGTGTATAAACGTACAATCCAAGACCTGCTGCCAAGCTAATTTAAATGTCCTCTAACACATGATCCGCAGAATAAAAGTGTACCTACTTATTCATTTATGTTAGAGGGCAATAATGGGAGAAACAGTTCTCTAAGACCCAGAACACACGGTGAAACGCAAATGCAACGCAACTGAAACTGCTAGTTACTTTTGAGTTGCATCACAGTTTCTGCTATAGACTTCCTTAGAAAACCACACACGACGCAACTAGTTTGAAACGTTTCGTTTCAGTTGCAACTCAAAAGTAACAAGCAGTTTCAGTTGCGGTGCAGTTGCGTTTCGCCGTGTGTTTTGGCGCTTACCCGCTTTTATGGAGAAGCATGGGAGAAGCTTTTTAATGGGAAAAGCAGTGGGATGTACCTAACAGGCTATTAAAAAAAAATCCAGTGGTTGTTGCCTGAAAGAGAAACAAGAATCCTCCCATCCTTCCATTCATCCATCGACACAAACTTTGACATTTATAATAGGTACTACGTAGGCTAATTAATCTCGTAGGTACTTACCACCGCCATTTTTGTAGCAGAGGTAAGGGAAGCGCCACACGTTGGCGAGGTCGACGGCGAACCCGATGACAGACAGCAGGAAGTCCACCTTCTTGCCCCAGGTCTCGCGGTCGCCGTCGCCGCCCGGCGTCGGCGTCTTCAGCGCCATCCTACTGTTGGCCGTCTGCACGCCGCCCCACCCTGGAGGGCAACACTTTTAGTAATTCGATTGTTTGGCTGAAGAATGTAGTCTACGTCTCAAGTTTCGTTTAAACTGTCTTTTCAATGTATTTATTGTATTTCTTAAGCAATTTCTGTAATAATTTCTTTCTTATGTAAGTACTTAGGTAGGTAGGTAGGTACTTATTAAAAATCTTGAATCTATTTCAGAACTGTTTCCTAAAAAGCAATAGGTAGCCTTAATAACAGTGTAAGTAAGTAAGTAATTATTTTTCCGCAAGGATATTTAACTAAAGGATCTCAGAAATGTACACGAATTCATTTGCTATCAAAAGAGATATTAAAAAGCCCTAGGTACATGATCTTGTATCAGGTTATCTCGATTAACGACGCGAAAACTTCAAACATTAAAGGCACTTGACCTCTGCGGTTAATTAAATGAAGCCGGTACAAGCGTTGGGGGCTCTCCATTAGTCGGACATGAGGCCCGCGATCCGTACGAGCCATACATACGTACGTACGGGCCATTAATGAAACGACAAATGTTAACGCGAGATGATGAAGGGCCTGCACTCCACACTTTCGAATTTATTTTAGGGTTGGCACCTACCATGATTATTTTTAGTTTGAAATAAAACTGCATTGTGATTTCTTGCCAGACTCTGTTGACTGATTCACAACACTGATATTTTATTTGCTATTGGTAAGTAAGTACATACAATTTAATCAGATTAACACTTTGGTGACTAGCTTTTTCTGTTCCGTGTTGGTAATTCAGAATCTGTTATAAAATTTTGACCGATTGGCATTTAATTTTAAGTTTATGTATGAGATAGAAATTCTCATAGACAGTTCAGTTCTAGTTAGTCATCTCAAGTCAAGTTTCCTACTAAAATACCATCTGAGAAGACTACGGCGGTATTTAGTAAGATATATCCAATAATTCAGACTATATTACTTCACTACAAGTAGGAATTGAGTAGTAAGTTAGAAAATAAAACTGTAGCTTGGCAACCCTGCTACGCTCGAGTCAATCTCTGTCACAGCGAGAGGCTGTCACGTCCACGACCGGCGATGGTGCGGTGCCGGCGGCGGTTTGCCGAAAAACCCTACGTCACTGCCCACTGCGACATCACGCAAATTGAATGCCAACATCGATGCACTCACGTGTCCAAATTGGTAAATGCATTTAACGTGTACGAGTGTTGAGTGTTTGACGAGTATGGTATAGTTTTGTGGCATAAGTAAGTAAGACTGTATGATGTATTGGCTACGGTCTAGCTAGGCAGTAGTAGAACTTTGCAGTGGTAATTAAATGAAAGTACATAGTTAATTATATGCCATTACAATAAAAGAGTTGGCATAGACAATAATTAGCCAAAGTTTTCTAGTAAGTGCTTATTGATTTATTTATAGACCCAGATCCGGGACGTGTCTGACCTAACTTACAGTAAAATCGATAGAACCTTAGGTTCTCCATAGCTTCTCATGTGCCTTGAACACCTGCGAATTTGTGTAACTGTAACTGGGGACGTTTGGCAGGTATCGAATGACGAAGGTTACCAAAAACGAGAGTAACTTTACTTATTTTTAAATGGCTGATTTTTATTTTTATTTTTAGGTCTAGTACTTATCGAAATATCTCTCCTGACGATTATTACAAAACCTATTTGTCCTTTTCGCATTGGTGACTTTACCGCTCCAAGCAAGTTTAGCGGTTTCCTTGGGTAATTGCAATCGCTTCCATAGAACTCATAATCTTTATCTGACGCTCAATAAAAATGTAGATAATAATTAGCTTCCTGAGTTTATCCGGTTTTCATTTAACTTTATCATGTTAATAGTCAAAAATAAATAACTTCAAAAGCACAGGAAAGCTTAAAATTTTCAGAAATATAAAAGCTCTGAATAAGCTCTGAATAATATAAAAACCTACGAACTACGAGGGACATGTTGTGTAGGTAATAAATACAAATCGGTAAACGTTTATACTTTAGGCTTTGAAGTTTGACGTGAAATGTAGCCGGAAGGTTTTAAAATTTTCATAGGCTACTCTTTAAGTGAGTACCCAACTGGTTTTTTTTTTTAAATCACGTTAGCTTTAATATCTAAATTATGCTCCCTGAATCGTAAGATATCGGACAAGTAGGTACCTATCTTTGTTGTATAATGTCTACTATGTTATGTTATGATAGAAATGTAGGATAGATATTTTAAAAAAAAAATGTCTAAACAATAGGTATCTTTAAACACATAAAAATTCAAAAGTTCAGAAAACTTTATATCTTATTAGGTATTAAGTAAAAAAAGTAAAAGTAACAGAAATAAGAGCGGTTAATTACATTATTAAATAACCAGGAAAAAGAAGACAGCAAAATAAATAATCCGCTAAAACATTGAAATAAACAGCGAAAATTCTGAAAAATTTTATACCTACTCGGCAAGAAAGTTCGTAAGTGTAACAATTAGATTAGCCACACGAAACTTGCTTGTAACTTAACTTTTCATAAAATAAAATGTAAAGAAAAACACATACATTACAACAATTTGAAAGACAATAAATTAAGTAAGTACTTACCTGCTCAATTTTTTTTATTACGAGTACCTACTTATGTAATATTAAAATAAAGCAAGTTGTGTTTGGTTAGTGATGTAGGTACATTTATTGAGTGCATTCGTAGATACTTTTTTTTTTGATGATTATTCTTTTTAGACTTTTTATATTATTTAAAACCAATGTGCAAATAAATAAAAGTGGGATTACTCACGTGCGGGCTGGCGGAAGATGTGAGCGCAGAGGTCGCGCCATGTCCGCGTGGCGACGAGCGGTGGCGAAGTGCCGGCTACGGCGCGGGATGAGGGCGGAGTCTCCTTTCGCGAGGAGAGGCTGTAGATACGCATCTCTCGCGTATCTACTATAAGCCTTCGTATAGAGGTCATATAAAACAAGTAGGTACTCAAGTTAATAGCGGTACCTCGCCCATCGATGCCTTAAATAGATCTTTTTTTATCTATGTAAAAGTCTTTTAATATAAAGTTTAGTTAGATACTTCTACAGCAAAAACTGATGAGAAGAGATTATAGGTAATTTGACTTATCAAGAAAGCTTAAAAGTGATATTTTTTACACAGATTTCATCAAAGTTATTTCTTTAAATAAGAGTTAATTTAATCGGCGTTAGGGTTTTAAATATACTATTACAAAAGGAACCTTGTAGGCACCTAATGAGTACTTACATCAAACAACGCTAGCCGATCTTCTAAGTTAGTACTTATTTAGCTATTTTCGTCTAGAGAAAATAAACTAGTAAAATCTTGTCGTCTGTCTGCTCGCTTGTCATCGGAGACAAGATTCAGAAATGTTAAACCGCTATGCATCGCCACGAAATATTGACTTCCCCCAAAGATAAACTTGGAGACTTCTTTCTTAGATGCGCTAAACTGAAAGTCTCTTGCATATGAAGTGATGAGATACACTCAATGTTCAATAGATATTGATAATAAGAATGACTGTTAAAGAAATCTCTAAGTATATTAAATTTTGCATTGGACCATTTTACAAGAAAATCGAAGATTTTATCAAAAGGTCCATTGACTAGAAAATTCCAGATTGACCCAAATCGTTCCAATATTTAGTAGCTATGTGAACTAAGAAAATAACTTCGTACTTATATACCTAATTGGATTGAGAAATTAATTAGTACTGGGCGGGCGGACCGCCCTACGGGTCAATGGGTGGAGCTACGACACGACACGCCCTCAAAACCGCCCATCAAAGCGGTATTTTCATTCCGAGTTTCAAAAGGATCTGTTATCTTTTCATGGGAATTAATTTCTAGTTCTAATTCATATAGAAGTATCAAAATGTGTATTGAAGTTAGAAATAGCAGGTAAACTTTATTACTTACTTACTATAATATTATCTAGTTAACAAAGTGCAAATATTGTCGAGCCAAACGTGTTAAAAAAGCTAATTATTTTTCACCGAATCTGAAAACGTAATACCTACCTACTCATACTTAATATTTACTATAAAAAGTAGATAAATAATTAAGTAGGTAAACAATTTAGTTATTTACCTAAGCCTACCTACCTACTTACTTAACGACTTGGCAAAATATAAATTCTCATAAAGTAAAACATCATACGTGTTTGAATCATCATCATCATCAAGTCAGCTTATGGACGTCCACTGCTGGACAAAAGCCTCCCCCCAAGGATCAAACGAATTACACGTGAACGAATTATACGTGTTCGAATATGTCCATAAAATTATTTTATTGGGTACGTTTGTGTTAAGGTACCTACCTAGATATCTACGTAAAATATTTTTATATACGACTTAAGCACAGAATACATAATTAGACTTAAGTTATGTTATTGATTGATTATATTCAAAACTAGCTGTCCCGGCGAACTTTGTCCCGCCTTAGAATGAACTTTATTGTGTAGGAATAAAGTTCAAATCGACTCTACATTTTTGTAAGAAAACATTTGTATGGGAAAAAGCAAAGGTCTGTTTTAGGGCTTTCCCGGCAATTATTCGAATTTTTCTCACCGTTTAGACTTATCCTGGACTACGACAAACATTTTAAAACCAAAATCAGCTCAATCGGCCCAGCAGTTCTCGAGTTTTAATCAGACTAACGAACAACAATTCATTTTTATTTATATATAGAAGATAGATAGATAGATAGATAGATAGATAAATAGATAGATAGAAGATAGATAGACTAGCTGTCCCGGCGAACTTTGTCCCGCCTTAGAATAAACTTTATTGTGTAGGAATAAAGTTCAAATTGACTCTACATTTTTGTAAGAAAACATTTGTATGAGAAAAAGCAAAGGTCTGTTTTAGGGCTTTCCCGGCAATTATTCGAATTTTTCTCACCGTTTAGACCTACCCTGGACTACGACAAACATTTTAAAACCAAAATCAGCTCAATCGGCCCAGCCGTTCTCGAGTTTTAATCAGACTAACGAATAACAATTCATTTTTATTTATATAGAAGATAGATAGATAGAAGATAGGTAGATTTAGTTTTAGGTAGGTTTTAGACTCCTAGTAGTACCTACTTAGGTACTTATTCATAAATAAATAGCTTCTTCTTGGCGTAAAAACCTAAATGCCTGCAACAGTGCTAGTTCGTAAAGTTTTAAGATAACAATAAGTAAAACAACAATATCTAGGTACTTATACAAATTAAACTAGGTAAGGTCGATGTAGAGTCGTTCTCAAACGGAAAATTATAAAGAAGGTGGCATTATAGTACAAAGATTCGTTAAACGAGTACCTATTTCATTTAAAAGTAAAGAGGGAGGCCTTTGCCCAGCTGTGGGACACGACATGTACCTATTGTAACTATTGTAACTATTAAGTAATTGTTTAGATATACTACTTATCTATTTATGTAGCTGCCTAGGTCTAGAGCTAAAAAAAAACTAACCACTTTGTTAGTATCAAACGTCGCTATCTAGGTATTTAAATAGGTAAGGATACCTATAAATCAATTAAGATTAATTTTAAGTAGGTACGTAGATATATTGCGAGCCGGTTTTGTCCTCAAAAGATGATTTGATTTTTTAACACTATAGGAAAAAATAAAGAAGAAGGCAAATGAGAAACGCGTAGACTAGATAATGTTTATCACCAAAAGTTTTTGAAAACTTACCAATCCAAAATTAAATTTATACACTAGTAACATTTTTTTTAGAAACTGGCCACACTGAAACGTGATTGGTTGATGCAGATTATCAATTTTTGCTCAACAGCCAATAAAATAGCTCCAGGCACACAGTGTAAAAATGTCGTCGCAGGCGTAGTTTTACAATTTTACATTTTATTTTGCCAAAACAAAAGTGAGAGCACTCGCATCGCAAACACAACCAGTTAAATTCAGTAAATATTTATTTATTGTCCAATTAATCCATATACCACACGATCAGGTATTGTGTTAATCTTATACTTAATAAATACTTTCTCTTTGTGACAGGTGATCCCTGACCAGACGATTTTTGTTATTTGTAAATAAAAACAAAGATCACTTTATTGGCCCAAAACAATAATAAATTCTTTGTGAATAAATCAGCCTTCGTTAGTTACGTGTACAATTAATTCTTTGGTGTTATTGGGCATTGAATAACGTTTGTGATTGTGTCGTGGAAAGTTTCCATTTGCAATTGCGGTAATTTGGTTTTAGCTAAAACGGAAGTATTTTGTGACTTTGTGCAGATATGGCTGATGAAATAGACCCTTGCGAGTGCCTGTGGAACCATGAGCTGTCGATGCGGCGGCTCATCTCGCTGGTGAGTACCTAATTATTTCCGACCTTGTGAAAATCGTGCATTCATGTAATCAAGCGATCAATCCACGTCTACACTTACAACTGCAGCGTTTTTTTTGTTAATCTAGAACCTTTATAAATCGGAAAGCCGTTTTGAAGGTTCGTAACTTGTACACTGGGGATAGTTTTGCAATATTCAAGCTCCATCCTATAAAAACTGACCCAACTTTTTATCAAAAATACAATCTGTTTAGCTATTTTCGTCACTCGTCAATCTGTAAGCTAGAAGTGCATGGTCAATTAAATTGTTTTATCCAATGTCAAGAAAAGGAAAATGGTTTTATAGTCAACCAACACTTATATAAAAAGAACTGTTCAAATTAATTTGTACAGTTTCACAGAAACAAATTGCTTTGCTATCAATATTAAAACAATTGGAAATTAACGATAAGAATTATTGCTCAGTATTTATGCAGCTATAAAACATATTTTATATAATTCATAGTGACCTTTTTTCAATATGTTCAGATAACTAATATTTTGTTGATTAAATAAATTCTTGAATTCACAATTTATATGTTTGTGTTGTGAATAATCCTTAGACCATTTATACTTATGTTACATCACATATTGTCTCATTTTATAAAGAAAAACCTTTCATAATACTTAATATTGCAGCTTATTGTCACTCTTAAGACATAAATATACAAAACCGACCTACATACCAAGCCAACCATAATTTTGTTTGTTTTGAAACTTTATCAAGCTAAACTGTGCCTTATCAGCTGCATTTACATAAATATTAAAGCATGTGTTTGATAAACAAACATTGTATTAACTGAATATGACTGCCAGTTAATCAAAATAATAAATAATATGACCATTAATCATAATAAGTCATCAATATTTATTAGTAAGTGATTCTTTTCTTTGCCTAATTTTTACATATCCTGTACCTAACTACATTTCCGTTTCTATTTTCCTATTAAGTACTTACATTATTAAAGTACATTAAAATAATTATAAACGTCATATCTTTGACTCTTATCAAAAGCAATTCCGGTTCTGCGATTCAATTTATGAAGTTTTCCTAACAATATTTGATTTTAGATGATCTAATAAAAATACTTTTAAAATATAGTCTTTCTTTTTTCATCATCTTTTAAAAAGAAGACTACTGGAGTAATACATATCCATCACACCTTTCTCCAATATATGGATGAAGCAAAAGAAGTGTGTTTGGTTCGTAGCAAGTGGAGGGAAGTGGTCTCTGCTGAATATCATAATTAAAGTCAATATACTTACACTTACCAACTTCAATAATAGGTACCTACTTACTTCTGATTCAGAAGTCCTCAATACTGCTACAGAATCTAAAAGACAATATTCCTCACAGCTCCGCCAAGGCCAGTCCTACTGCACGGACAGCGAATGCCTGGAGCAACTGCCGGGGCTACCGGCGCCGCCTGAGTCGGGTACCAGCTTCCTCATGCTGTTCCTGACGATGGCCTTCGCCGTCGCCCTCTACGTTATGCGGCCCCGAAGCCGGCCGCAGATCACGGATGTTACTGATAAGCCTGTTCATAATCCACAGGTAATTTTTAAGCTAACTCTAGTAAAACTTTACTAAAAAGCAACTTTCTTTAGTAGTTGTTTTAGAATGGTGCTTCCACTCTGCATGTTATAAAACAAACTTTTTGTATACTAAATGAGTCATACACAGAAATAGGTTCAAAATTGTCTTTCCTGTTCCCGATGATTAAGGACACTAGCGCAGCTAATCCTCAAAATGTTTATACAGGCCAAAACTACATCGGGCACAGATTATGCGGATATGCATTAAGTTCAGAAATTAGCTTTCAGTGTCCTTAACTTTCGGGAACAGGAGAGAAATTTTTTGTTTTTTATGTCTGTATGACCCAATTATGTTACATACATCCTATCCCATATCTCTATTTTATAAACATGCAGTGTGGGAGCACCATTAGGTGCAAGATGTTACGTGTCCTTTTGATTTAGTTATAAAGTGTTTCTTATATATTTATGCAAAATTGGATATCTTTCGCAAAGTTTCATATTGCAGTTTTTGAGGTCTGTTATTCTATGCTTGGAGCTAAGCTAAAAGAATCGTGTTCAGCAAAACCTGCTTATCAAAATCACGACCCTGATCAAATTAACTTAAATTTATGTATTGGTCATGCATGGTCATGGTCATAATTTCTTTCTAGTAATTAGTAACAGCAATGCAAGTATGAAAATAGCTTAAATACCTACCTACTATTTCTACAAGATTCAAAAACTAAAATCTCACTAACAGAAATAAGATATATCCTGCTACGGTTAAAACTTTGTTATTTATTTTAAACCAAACAATACGTTATCATTACGTAAGTAGAATTAAATGAATAAGTTAGAAATGGTAATGACAGTACTATTGAACTAAAGAATTGATTAGGTCATTATTATTCAGTTACTGTTCACCTCGACGGTTTAGCATAACGGAAAGCTTTGGTAATTATCACTCGTCAAATATTACCGAAAATGACACTATTACACTATCTCAGTCTACGATAGATCTCAGTACTTTGTTCTTACTTTCTTGCATAGTCCAGTATTCTTTTTTGTTTTACCTAATGTCCGTTCACGTGACTTATCGCAAACTATTGGTTGTTAGAATGTTTTAAGAACTTCGTTTTTACCAAGTTATAAATTGATTGATTTTTAAAGGTGTTTACGTCATATCGTTAAAAAAACGACGCGTAGGTATAACCAAAATGACCTCGAGAATACCAAAATCTTTATTCCGGCTTTTATAGTACCTAATCATTTATCTGTTTCTAACCATAATAGTATTAAACGTGTGTCTGTCTTTTGCATTATCTATAAAGCCTTACCTTTATCTATTTGTTTTCATAATGTATACCTACCTATAGTACGTAAAGTGTAGAATAATACATCATTGCATCTGGCCAGGATCACGACGACGGCGCCCCGCCCACGCCCCCGAGGATCTAAACTTCGGCTCGCACTCGGCGCTCCTCGCTCCCGCTGACTTGACTCCAGTTATCGTAACTTAACACCAGAAGAACGATACGAGGACACCCAGCGTCCGCATTACGCCCTCGGTCTCTCTCTAGGTACAATGTAGGGTCAATATCTAACAAACACAAATGTTTTTGACCCTTCCACGCTTACAATAGTCAGCAGAAACGCGCCGTGTATATTGTAAATACGTGACAGATAAGCCCAATCTTACAATTGTGTATGTAAATCGAAATTAAACGCACTACAAGGGCCAAAAATATTTGTGCGCGTTTTAAAACTAGACGACGGAATCGTTAACGATTTTAGTTATTTTAAATAGTATAAGTTTTGATCTTTTGCCGCTGATATAACAAATACATTCTGTATTTATTTTAATTGTGAGCACCTAGATTACAATTACCATTCCAAGATAGAGTTGGAGTAATTAGATATTGATCTTGGATGGTACCCAAACTTCTATCGTCGTAGGTAAAATTAATCTGTATTACAAATAATTATTGTATACAAGTATGTAACGTTTCGAATACGTCTTAATGTAATATGTAGCACGTAATATATTTATTATAAAATGTCTGTAACTTTCTGTATATTTGGTGCTGTAAGCTAAAAAATGGTCTGAAATACATTATGTCCAATGTTTTATGAGATTTTAATTGGGTATTAGGTTCTACACATTTTATGTATTATTTCGAGATAAAAATGTGTTAAAATTCCAAAGACATCACAACGTGCAATAGTTTATATATGAGTTTTATAGATAGTTTTTAGGGAAAAGCGTTAAATGACGTCTCTCTGGTGCTTCAATTTCAAGACAAATGTAGATCTGAAGTATATCCACTCTACCGTGATTCAGTAGTATTTTACAGAAGCATGTTAAGTTCGCATTAGTATTGCACTTTATTAATTTAGAGTTATAGTAAAGAAGACTTGGGACAAACTGGACTGCACTTAGCTCTAATAGAATTCATAAGGGGTGTTAGGTGAAAGTGGATTAACAATTAAACATGTAATAGTAGAAACAAATTGCTGAAAAAAAACTGAAATATTTTGAGTTATTATAACTATCTTAATTGTTACCTATTATATTTTTTGCCAACCTACACCCCATCTACTTAACCGCAGTGTGGTACATCCCAAAGTCGACCATAATTCCACTAGTTTAATACCTTTTTTGGGTCGGGATAAGTTTTATTCATTGGTAATTATTTGCTACCAGCATCATTATATAACAATAAATTTTATCGGAAACTATCGTAAATAAATAAAAAAATTAACTAAAAATCAATGGTTTTATTTACACTTCATTTAGCTCCTAAATTAAATCATGGCGACTTGAATTTTAAAAGAAAATATTGCTTGAAGTACCTAATTGCATCATTTTGTAATAACATCATTTTATGATATGTGATTAGTGATTATTATAAAATATTATAAAATGAACTTGTTTTAGGTGTTTAAACTCAACTTTAACTTTAAATAAAATTGCATATTGTCAACATGGTTTCTACTTACATCATCAAGTAGAAGTAAGAGGTATACATAGATACTTATAAAAAAGGATAAACTTTTATTTTAATATTATGCAACGCGAAATGCAAATGGAATCCACGAGAATATATCAATTTCGTCAGTTTTGTCATATACCTATGTATAAAAATTGGATAACTAAAGACAACAGTACAAAAATACTTTGCCTTGACTTAGCTTTGAGTACTTTCTTCACAATTCCATAAAAAATATAGTCCATTGCATACATACCACTAAACCGCCTCGGAAGTGGCAGGTTCCTTAAATTACGCTTCCTGTATTTTATCCACTTTGCTTTTAACTTTTTTTAGTAGCGAGCTGATGTTTTTGTACTTGCCTGTTGAGTTTGGAAGGTTCTCGAAGTTTATGACGTCACAGATATCTTTGGCGAACTTATCGTCTGAGGGTAGCTTGGTGTATGAAGAGGCGATGTTCATGACTGGTGTGCCGTACTCTGAGGATTTCACGTGGCCTTGTTTATCTTCTGGTGTTTGTGGTTGCTCTGTAATGCTGGCATCATTTATGTCATTATTAATTGAGGTAGGGTTTGCTTCTGTGTTTGGTGGTTCGTTTGTGTCACTCTGACTATCACTCTCTTGCGTTTCCTCATTTTTATTAACATTTGGATCACATTCAGTACTAGTGTCAAGATCAACTTTAGTTGCGTCTGTATCCCCTTTACTGACGGTATCCGAGTCTATTTCTCCATCAGTGGAAAGTATTGAAACGCTGTCTCCTTGTAAAGCATCTAGCAGTTTTCTCTTTTTCTCTTCAAGGTCGTCGAGAGATGGACTGTTCCGGCCTGTGCTGGGCTGAGATTTGTCCTATAACATAATGGATCAGGTAAGTAATTTTTCTTTAGGTGTGCGGAAAAAAAATGTAAGGTCTGCTAGATAAATTGGTCGACTCAACAATTTTATGGACAGATCTCTATCTAAAATTGTCTGTGTTTAGAAATCAGATGGAACCTTGTCCTCAATAAAATGCAGATATTACCTACTTTTGTAAGAATGATCAGCAAATTCTTTTATTCCGCAGAATTAGGTATTGCAAAAAAACAGCTGCGTAGTAAAAATGGTAAAAGCAATAAATGTGCAACAAATCAAGATTCTTGAAGTAACTCAACATAATATGTTTATACTGTGACGTAATCTTGAAACTGCGATCCACGTGCGGCCGTTTCCTTCCTATTTCACTGCGATAAGAATCGCTCGATAGCAAAATACATCGTGAATTTTAGATATGATTCAATGTTTGAAACTTTGCTGATTTTGAGTCTTTACTTTTCACTAAAATGTGTTCAATAGGTTATCAACTGAAAGTGGCTGATTGAATCGTCCGTCCATCAAAATGTAAACAGTTTGAACCGCTTGCCAATTCTGATTACCTATTGACGCTACATGGTACTATTTGTTTTCTAAGTACTCTGAGAGCGTCACGAGACCTACCTACAGATCTATCTTAATCAACAGATCAGTATATAAAACACTTGAAGGCTATGTTATTTCATGAACCAGCTCTAACGTAAATTATCGAACAAAATTGGCCAATTCAATTTAAGATATTGACTATGCTATGAGAATATAATGGACCATAAAACTATATTACATTATTCGATATCATTGACTTCACAGATCTATGGTCCAAGCTATGATAGTGCAATATGTCTCTTCGGCAGCTATACTCACATCAATATCCTCATCAATGGTTATAAGATCCTCTATTGGTACTGGTATATCAGAGACCTTCGTGATTTCAATGATCTCGATATCGTCAGCGGTGTCGTTGGCTGATTCCTCATTGTCGTCGGAGGGCGGCGGCGGAGGCGGCGGGGGCGGGGGCGGGGGCGCTTCGTCCGGGAGCGGCGGCACTGACGGGAACTCCGCCGTTTCTGTATAAACAGTACAAAATTATCAGATACCTTACTTATAAGTTATAACCATAGGCGTACCCAAGGGCAGCTATACGCCCATACAAATCCCGCAACATGTATGAATTAACTAAAGGCGGCCCGCGACTTCCTACGCATTTGTAGCCATATCTTGAAAAAAAAAAAGATATCATATAGCCTATGTGTTATTCTAATACATAAGCTACAATACTGCCAAGTTTCATCAAAATATGTTCAGTAGTTTTTGCGTTAAAGAGTAACAAACTTCCATCGCTTGGTTCCATCGGCACCAACTTTGACATTTATAATATTATAATAGGATTTAACTACCTATGAAGCAGGATCGTTTGCGGCTGTTTGTCCTACAACACACCACACTACTATAACTAATGTTTTATGTAGGTGTCTTTAAACAGCCGCGGATGAATCGACCTAAAAATCAGATTTGCCGCCAAAGCCGGGAAGCTGGGTACGGCCACGCTTATAACCTTCATAAAGTGAATTACCATACTGCACATCGGCATTTCAATGCTTGTATGTTGTGGAATCAATCAGGACCATGTCCACGATTCTGATTGAAGCAGCAATATTGCGGCATGTGTTCCAATCAGTTTTGATTTTTTGTTTGTATGCAAACCACAAGTATCAGTAATTCGCCTTAGGCGTGCTATACAGCCTTACTATTCTTTAATTAAATCATGAAGGGTAGAATGAATAATTGAGATGTATTAAAATAGAGACAAAAATGTTTACCACCTCAATAGATTTAAAAAAATCCATAATATTATTTTCTAAAAGTTTCAATTGCATCATTGTTTATGTGCTTAATTATTTTTAACAACTAGTACTTACTTATTTAACTCATATAATAAAGCAATTTCAGTTCTAGAATTGTCTTCTGGAAAACAAGTCATAAAGAAATAGGTACCTAAGTAAGTACTTACCTACATAAGTAATTTTGATTTCTGTCAGATAGTTTTACGATAAACCAAATTGCTGCTACATATTTTTTTAATATTTATTACCAAATTAATAGGTACCTACTAGGTAGAAGGTATAAATAAATCAGTAAATCGCAAGAAAGACTGTGATTTAAGCCTTTAAAATATTCTGCCGCTTTCTTCAGATTTTTGACAATGAAATCAGTAAATCAGTAATAAGTAGAATGATTCAGAGGTCGAGAAATGAGTTCTTATGAAGTGTCTTAATTGGGGAAACAATTTGCCAAACTTCAGATTGCGTAGAAAGTTATCTCGCCCATTTACGCGGCTATTTTTTTTTGTAACTCTAAGTAAAAAAGGAATAAGCTTTATAAGTTGTTTCTTACCATCCCCACTATCAAGATCCATCTCAGCCTGTCCCTCTTGCAGAGAATTATCAACACTAGCCGAAGGGAAGAAAGTCAACTTTTTCCGTTTGTATGCCTTCATTGCGTTTGGAGCTAACATCTGAAGCATTGCCATCTTGCTGTCCTGTTCCGACATTGGCGGCATGCCGAGTAAATGCGCTTCCTAGAAAGAGACAGATATATTAATAAATTGGTTAATGTTCAACAAAAATTCACTGCGCAATTAGTGAATTGGCCACGCAATGCAAGCGTTAACCAATCGGCGTAGGTCTTAGAATACAAATTAATAGGTGGTTATAAGGGATAATTTTCATTTGGCTGACCTAGCATGCTCTGTTTAGACCTGACTATTCACAAATGTTAAATAGTTGGTTTGAAACAATATAACGCATATTACACCTATAGTATGCTCCATCCAATTTCATAAGCATCTCAAAGCATTGAACTAATTTAGATTCAATAGTAATAATAACTTACATCTTTATATCTAGAACTGGCAGGAACATTGAAACCAGGAAAGTCAAGAATTTTCTTAATGTCGAATTTATCTTTAGAGCCAGGCTCACACACTTCCCCGTCTTCTTCTTCAGGATCTTGGATAGCTCGACCCTGCAATTTAAAGAACAATTTTATTTAGTTTTAGAATTTTGCAATAACATTAAGGACATACGAGTATGGTCTTCAAAACATGGTTGGCTTAGAAGAATGGATGAATATAGGTGAATATAATAGGGCTTTCACCTACTCAAGACTTTTTATAGACTCCATTTGTTTTCATCACATTAGGTCACGACAGATGCGCCGGGACAGGTACCGCGCGTTATATTGTCCTTATGACATTCAAAGTTAAGATATGGAGGTAAGCATGAGAGAATCGTGAAAATGTCTTCTCACGGCGCAGAGGTTAGGCAAGCATGTTTTTTTTTCTAAATATAGACTAGGAACCTACATAATTTGTTTTATAAATACTCTCATAAAAATAACCCTATCAACAATGAAGTTGACCACATATCTGCCTATGAATTTAAGCTGTTATTAGGTAATTACTTAATTATGTATAAACTATGTATAAAAAAATTCGGTATGGATCTTACAGAAGAATCAAACATAGTGATCCCAGAATGTGATATCCTGGCCTCCTCAAGCCAGCCTGGTGGATACCCCAGCAGCCTCATTTTGTAAATGTGCATTGGTAACTCATATCGCTTCAGCCCTAGAGCATGTCTTAGTTGTCCTGATATCCTTCCTGGCACCAAATGTCCGTACTTTTGCTCGTCTTCTACATGGTATCGCCTGAAATAGAATATGATTGAGTTGTAGATGATTTTTAGCTTAAACTTTGCAGTCTTATGAGTAAATATGTCTCTATTAAACTAGTTAATACTTATGACGTATTTATGAACTAATTTTATCTTTCTTAATATCAAATATAAAAAGCTGTTAAACAAAGTTAACTTTTTTTTTTGTATTTGTTTTTTATGTATTGTGTGTGTTTGTATTTTGTTTTAGTTATTAAATAAATTGAATTACCTTTTTATAAATATTTGATCCTTAAAAAAAGTCTTATTAAAAATATACCCACACCAAATTCAAAATAAAGGAAAGTAACTGGCTTCAAGAAATACCAACCCAACTTTAGTAGTCATATTTTTCCTATTTTCCGCTATCCGGACATTGTTTCTTGGCAGTTTGCAGTCTCTTAGTGCATGAGCACCGTCACAATTGAAACAGGTCGGTCCTCGACGCATTCGGGGAGGTGTTTGTTCTTCACTAGGCTTATTTGAGATTATAGACGAATTCTGGAAATCAGAAAATATTGTTTGTTTATATCGACACGTGTGATTATCATTTATTTAGCTTTTAGTGGCAAAAAAATTATTAACAAAAACAATTACTTTTTTAATGAAATAGTATATTTAGTTCATGCTTACAATATCAGTGTACTTTATTCTTATCAGAATTTTTATTATCTTAGTAATATTTATACATATAAAACTTTTTATTTACCTGACTATAAGCTGGAATTTCTTCAATACAATCAACACCTGGAGCCGTATCTACAAAGAACAAGTTATCTTCCTCCTGCTTATCATCTGACGAGTCTGCAAGATCCTCCGGCCAGACATCCAGCTCTAAATCGGTTTCATTCTCCGACCCTGTCAGATTCTCTTCATCATGAAGTTTTATCAAATTCAACATAAATGCCTTCACCTGCTCTTTATAAGTCTTTGCCATTCTCTGGTCTTTAAACCTTATAGAGACCAGTGGCGTCTTATTTTCACATCCAACGACACCCAAGTCGCTATTGGAAGCAGGAGAGTCTATAACTATGTCTTCATTGAAAATTGTTGTATTACAATCTGTATTTAATCTACTATCTACATCGTCAGTCGTTGTTGATGCTTCTACATCGGGAATGGGTGAAGTTGCTACGTTGATCGTCTCTGGAGATTTCCCTCCATTCCGTACTTTAGTCGGAGACACAACACAGTCGCTATCTATCGAGCAGTCGATATTAATTGTATCTCTGGAATTCGCGTCAATTTCTGCACCATCTTTGTCTGATTTTCCAGGGTTGGGAGACTCTAAGCGATGTATTTTGGCAGCTTTTGCTTCATCTTCACTACTGATTTCGATGTCATCATTGTCCAATTCATAAATTATATCGTTCAAGCCTGCTCTTCTTTTGGCCATTGCAATTATAATAATTCACAAAGCATCACTTTTTTCTACAACTGCACTAACGAAAATTAAGTATTTTCATACAGTAAAAATAAAACAAACATGCGAAACACAAAATTCATTCGACTCTCGAACAAAATCCGAAACGCAAGATTGCAATGACATTGACAGTACTTCTTTTAAATTTTTTGCTTGCTTTCCTAGTTTTTAGGCCGTTATACAGCCAAATTAAAGTGGGTTCCACACGACACAATTTTACACGGAATTTGGCTAGATTGGCAATCAAATTGTGTATAATAGTGTGGACTGAAGATTAAATTTAAGGTTGATTGAAAGTCATTGGTTAGCCGGGATCACCAGACTCGATTGTGGTCAATCAAATTGAGTGGTATGGACCTTAATTAGCCAATTTTTCGACTCAGTCTCCAATTAGGTACAGGAGGCATCTTTAAACACGTTTGTTCAGCAGAGATAGCAAAAACAAAATTAAAATTGGCGGTCTTTTTGTTTACATGTGAGTGGACAATTAGATTGTATCCAATTCGATTGGCCAATCAAATTGGCAATCATATTGTGTCATGTGGAACCCACTTAACTAAGTAAACGCGCTTTAGGTACTTTTATAATGAAAAACATCTTAAAGATCGTAACAAGTGGAGAGAAGTGGTCTCTGTCTACCCCGATGGGATAGAGGCGTGACGGATATGCAGGTATGGTTCTATGTAATAAATAATTTAGGTAAAAATATCGTTACACTGCTGAAAACCATTTAAACCAGTGCCTTTTCCAAATTGATCGTAGCAGACTCCACTTTTTGTAGGTACCTACCTAATTAAATATGAACTTGGTATTGATTCGAGTGGATAAATACGTGGACAGAAAACGGACACTATGAACACGGCTATAAAGAAAAAAATATTCATATAATTGTATGTCGCTTCGACATCTTATGCACTAGCACTAGTTATTTTGTACCTATTTAATTTATTAATCTACCCGCTGCAGTAGGTACGAGCAACGAAGCAACCGGAAACATTGGAAAGGCAAGGAATTAAAGTATGTTAAGTATGTTATTATCTATAATATTTAAAGAGACATTATTCCCTCGCAAACAACCTTTACTGGCATAGGCAGGTAAAGTAAGAAAATCAATTAGGCAACTAGGTTCGTACCTACTTACCACAAGAATCTGCATCGTTTTCACATTCCACTAACATCGTTTACATGGTTTTACTCGTTTTGCGTTTGTATTTGCATAAAAATGATAGACGTATAAATTCCACAAGCAATAAAACACTACTACAAAAGTGAGTGCCTAAAACAATAAAAGAAAAATAAGGTCGATATAGGTAAACTCATTTAGGTACCTCTAATTAACAATCGATCTCGCTCGACTTGAGGAAGCACGGCGCCTAGCCTTTGCATTAGAAGCGCAGAAGAAGCTTGCTGGCTTATGGGTAAACTTGACGCCCGCTAGTTTTTTTTGATTAAGCAGCCTATGTGGAGATTGACTTTAAGCTTGAAAGTAGACCCACGACACGCAGGACATAACAGCAGCCCCGCCGCTGCGGCTTTATGTGTAGGTAAAATTAAGTGTTAGAACGTAGACTAACGTAGCACTCGGTGGCACAGGAGACAACAGTGAGGTGCGGAGGGAACTTGAATTCAATTTAAAAAGTAAGGTATAGAACTTAGTTACTTACGAGACCATAGTAATACATTTTTTCCCAAATTACTTCGTTTCTCTTCAGTTTTTTTAACAAACGATCTTTGAAACGTAAAGGTGGAGGTGCCGGTAGACGGACTGTACATTTGTCTGGTATTGGTAAAAGGTAAAGACTTTTTAGTTTCGATAATTTATGGGCCCGCATTACATCATCTATTTTTACATGAATTTTGGCTTTATCGTCTACTTTATTCAAATCTGCAAAGTCTGCTAATCTTTCTGTAGACATTTCAAGACTTGTTGTGGTAGATGGGTGCTTTAAATCAGTTGGTATTTTGTTTCAATTGAATATTTTGGGTAGTAGGTATTTTAAGAAATAATGGAAGCATTAATCACGTTTGATCGTTTATTTATTTTATAAAGTAACTTTCAAAAATAGCCAAACTTGTTAGAATAAAACTGAAATCTGATTCTGAATTAAAAAAATGACTGACAGACAGACATACAGAGCTTCTCAACATGATCAAAGCATGATCTCCGATCTCAATATTTAGAAAAAGTTCTTTTATACCTAGGTACTTAAAAAGATTTCATTTCAGCAACATTATTTCACAAAATTTTGACTAAATGAAAGTGAGAAATTAACATTTTAAATAGTGATTTAATTTTAATACACAGATTTAACAATATTTACGTAGATTTTTCCTCTCGACGCAATTTTGGCAGTATAGATGTTATTCCTTATGCCCTTTGCGTGAACAGAATGTCATGAATTTAAGAAAACAAAACATTGAGGTTAGATTTTTCCGTAATTTGTAGTGTTTTTCAAGAAAATGTCGCTAATATTTAGAAAATTAGCGCATAACAATGCAAAAAATGTAATTTTTAGACACAATGATGCACCAGTGTTTGTTGTTGCATGCCGAAGTATAAGCATCGTACCCTCTATTTATGGTGAGTAGGTACCTAAGTACTTGTTATTAACTTTAGTTTTAGAACAGTAGATATTGTGCCTTTAATAAATAAATGGAATAAATGATTTATTATTTGTAGATGGAGATAAAGATCCAGCTCCTAAGTTCTTTGCGCCGAATGTACAAACATTGTTAAAGCGGCTTACTCGTCCAGACCATGCTAAAGTTTTTAGGAGGACTTCTACTCCTCATCTCAAATCACCCAAATACAGATTTCTTACAACGGAAGAACTGGAAGCTGAGGTAGAGAAGGCTAATAAAACAGCTGACAGATTGCTGCAAATGCCTCCTGTTGTTAAGGTATGTTTTAAAGAAAGAAAGTTATGTTGATGAATCTTTATTTAACTTAGTTAATGAACTATAAAATGTGTAACATTATATAACGCCCGAATTATACTTGCGTAACAGTGCTGATGCATGGTATGGCTATGGCAGAGTATGATCTTACCACTAGGTATCAGTGATTCTGATCAGTGCAATTTCAACAAAAGTCGGGAACTGGAGGAATTGACTGGAGTTCAGTGAAAAGCCTGACCTCTCCTTGAGAGTTCCCTATTAACATTTAATATAAGTTTTTTAATTACTTCCAGGTGCACAAACCTATAAACGATATTCTGTCTGAGGATCCAGCTCTGATGGGCTATGACAAATCAAAATACCTATTCACAGACATTTCCTTTGGAGTTGATAATGCCCACAGGATTATCGTAGAGAGGTTTGTTTTCATTATAAATATTATAGCTTACCTGTAGATCAAACAGTCTCCGTATCTTAATAAATAAAATATCATACAAAATCATGAAGGAGAAAAATTTTTGTCAAGTGTTTCTATTTTGCCAGTAATACAAAAATGTAAATCAATAAGTATAAGAGAGCAACTTAGAATTTTATTTTTTTATAACTTTTTTCTGCAGAGATCCAGATGGAGTTCTGAGAAGTTGTGACCATGATGTCAGGAAAAGATTAAATCAGGTAATTTCACCTCATATTGGTTGTTATGATTAGTTCATATTGTAGATATTGCTACAATAACATTTCTTTAACTGATTCCTGTGTATTTTGCTCAAAATTTTATAGCTGCCGTTTCATTCTTTATTGTTGTCATTATCATAGAATGATCTAGCCATACAGCTCCTTTAAAGTCTTCCACTCATCTCAGTCAGAAGCAGTTTGCATTCATTCATTTCATGAAGTTAAAACTCTAATAAGTGCTTGTTTCACTACCTACGGATAAAATTTATGTGACAGATAGACCTATTTCTATTTCATATAACATGACGTTTTGACGGAGCCAGGTATAAAATATCTGTCAGATTAATTTTATATGTAAATGGTATAACTGGTCCTAATAATGCACTTACAATTTTTAAATGTAATTGCAGGTGTACTTCCCGATCCACGGCCGTAAAATCCGCGAGCCAATGATGTTTTCTGACCCAGAGAAGTTCCACAGTCTACTTGATAGAGAGGAATACGAGTTTGTGCTGAACAGAGCGTGTATACAGTACGAACCTGACGAGCCAAAGTACCAAGAGGTTACCAGTGTAACTTACCAGCACGTCGATTTGCAGAAGAAATATGAATTGTTGAGGTCTGTTACTATTTTTTAAAGGTTTATGAGCCAACTAGCTGTCCCGGCGAACTTTGTTCCGCCTTAGAATGAACTTTATTGTATAGCAATAAAGTTCAAATTGACTATATTTTAGTTAGAAAACATTTGTATTGGAAAAACAAAAGGGCTGTTAGGGTTTTCCCGGCAATTATTAGAATTTTTCTCCGAAAAAACCATCCTTGGACTTCAATGAACATTAAAAAAAAAGAATTGATATTTTTTTTTATAACCAACACATTTTGCGATTCATTTTTATATAAGGTATAGACAATGCAGTGAGGTTTTAAAAAATAACTTGTTTATTGAGTTATTTATTCATTTACAGATCAACTCGCCACTTCGGTCCCTTTGTATTCTACCTAACCTGGCACCAGAACATAGACAATCTTATGCTGGAACTCCTGCAATCTGGTGCTATCAGAGAATCTATCTTACTGATGTCTTTGAGACAGGCCGTCTTAGGTGATATAGCTGAAAATAAGGCTGTGGATGAATTGACGCAACAGGTAAGTTTTCTCTGAAATACTGAATATTTGGTACGTACAGTAACAATAGCTTTTTGCATAGTGCGAACAGAACTGGCGCTATAGACCAACTCGGTGCCCTCCATAGTGGGATAGTCCCGTTACTTGAAGTTTGATCAACTAAGACTACGATCAATTTCGATACCAGCATAGACAATGTGCGCGGCTTACGTACCTATGTTTAGGACGCGTTGAGCGAGTACACCTCGCTAAAGCGTAACATACTCTGATACTCTGTTATTAAAAGTAGTTTGAAAGCCAATGAAGACCCTCCCTGAGTTTCCTTGATAGAAGACTTTTACAAACTACATTCCTTTCCAGATACTGCCAACTCCAATTCAGTTAACAAAACCCGAGATTCTCACAGAAGAGGACATCCAAATGGACACGAAATGCGTAGACCTCGTCGCCAAATACATTACAAACACATCCGCAATGAAGAGTCAACATGAACTGGCTCTGCAAGGATTCCGCGAACATTACCAACAAATGATAGAGCTCAGTAGAGGTTTGAAGAAGGCGCATGGAAACGCATAAAGCATTTTGTAGTTTGTTATTGTATTAAATGATTATTAGTTAAGTATTTTCTTTGTTTTTTTAATATAAAAGACTTCACCAGTCACAAGTTCCGTACTAATTCTGTAAGTACTAAGAATAAGAAAAAAAGATATAGTCGAAGATAGTCTAAGGAGACAGCCTCCATGTAGGTAGTTTTTATACTTTAAAATCGTTTATTGCGTGTTTATTGACAAAAAATAAGAAGTGTCATTGTCACTATTGGCAAATTGACTCTTGAATCTTTCGCCGCCTTTTCGCTTCGATTTTATGCAAATTTTATAACATTTTTACAATACTCAGCGATTCAAAAGCATTTAATTTTTTTTTCCTGCTGAATGCCGTTTTATCGGAAACCTCGAAACTTTACACCCTTACACACTCTAGCGGAGAGGAAAGCTGTAAAGAATGGTGTTCACCACGCGATATTTACCTCAAGATTCGATCGCTATGTCGGGGATTGGAATACGGATAAGAAACAAGGTAAGTACGTACCTACCTATAATTAATGATAAGTAATAATAATAGCGACTATTGTCTCCACGAGCTCATGGACATCCAATGTTGAAAAACCCCAAAGATCTTTATTAGTTTACAGCCCTGGTATCTAACGATTGCCCTTAACTTTACTCGCACTAGTGTTCTGCCCACCAACATTTTAGAAAACTGACTCGTACTTACCTATTTTCCATGTCCTTTTCATAGGTACCTTGCTAATATAATAACTTACGGTTTATATAGAAAACCTAAACTTTATAGGGAAGGGCTTCTTCCTCACAATAAATGGTAAACTCTACGAAGGCGATTGGATGAGTGGATTCAGGTGAGCACTGAACATTCTCTGTTAACTTGTTGGTAGACACGTCCTAAAATCTATCCTTGTACCTACAAAAGAATCTGATAATATTATAAAATGTACTTAAAAGGCATAAGTATATTTCTTCAGTTACCTACTTAACATTGTTGTAGTTAACAATAGCATAACTTAGTAGAAATCTTTGTACAGTAAAAACCCTGTTTGTTAACCAGACATGGCTTCGGTAGACTGAGCCATCGCCTCGAAAACAACACTTTCCGTTTAGACTACCACGGCGAATGGTTCCGCGGTAAGCCCGAAGGGATCGGTTGGTGGTGGTACGAAAACGGTGACGTATACTTCGGGTATTGGTACGCCGGTCAACGGCACTTCTACGGCAAGATGTTTTACGCTGACGGCACTTACTATGTCGGCTACTGGGAGAAGGGACTGAAGAATGGTATTGGCATGTTTGTGCAGAGTAAGTTGGTCTTGATTTCCAATAAAGATTAGGTAAGATAACTAGTTGCAGAAATGCCCATTATACAGTCTGTCCAAAAAGAGTAGAAATTAAAAAGTAGCAACACTGTTGCGTCGTCCCTTTCAAATCAATCTGAGAACGAACGGGACAACACCACAATATTGCCATTTTTTATTTTCTACTTTTTTTTTGGACACACCGTAGCTTACCTGTTGTTAGAAATCAGAAGAACGCGGAAAGGTTTTTAATGGTCTTTTGAGCGACTGGGGGAGACGCACGTTTTTCTAGATTCTCGCGTAATAATAATAACACAGGTAGGTTGTCAAAGTTTGATCCGTAAAGTTGTAAGTAAGGAAAGGTGAGGCGAGACCAAATTGTCAGCTTCATCAACGCAAGGTTATAATTCCAGTGGCGACTTTTAATCAAAACCCAATTGATTAGCAATGGATTTTGTAGATTGGATTCGAATTAATTGATCAAGCAAGTTCAATGTTCAGATTAATTGTATCTAAGTAGGCAGGTACTTCAATTTGAAACGAAGTTTTCTTCAACATGTACTTACATCCTAGTGATCTACTTACATAAAAACTTTTATATGGAAAGTGCTTTAAAATACCATTTCATATGCCATTGACGTCGTGGTTACTAACTCAGTGAAAAGGTGGGATGATTTTGGTACATTAAGTATTATGGCAAGGCTGTAGGTAGGTACGTGAGCACTGAGCAGTCTTCATGGATAGTCTATAAGTCATTTTCTTAGGGTCAATTTATACAAGTCGAAGCGAATTTCCAAAAATGAACATATGAAATGCAACTTTAACTCAACGGCATAATGCACATTACTTTTGATATCTTAAAAAGACGCGCGCATTCGCGCGAATTCAGACATAAAAAATATCAGAAGTACTTACCTAATATGTGGGTTATGCTATTGAGTTAAAGTTGAATTTCATATGTACATTTTTGGAAATTCGCTTCGACTCGGCCCCAGTATAAATTGATTCTTAGCAGGTTAATAACCTTAGGTAGATAAGGTTTCAATGTTTTAAATGTCTTTCAGAGAACGGCAATAGATACGAAGGTCATTGGGAAAATGACATGAAGAATGGAATCGGGCGGTTCTACCACATGCACACCGGACAACTGCAAGAAGGCTGTTGGGTGAATGACATCTGCGTCAAGTCTAAAATGTCCGATATCATTGTTCGGCAGTTCTGCGATTTGCCGACGGAGTATCCTATTCCTCCGGTAAGAGGCTGTAGTACAATAGAACTATTAGAACTTTCAAGTCATAAATAGAGGACTTAGGTAGTGTGCGGTCACACGGTTAGGTTCGGTCACCAATGACACATCAGCTGAAATTACGCTGCATACATTTACTCTAGCCGCTGAACGTTCCGCGCGGTACGTTACGCAGGTGTGTCGCGAACTCGCGACCCAGACCAATGCGCATGGGTCTTGGGTAACTAACCAGGTATAGGTACTAGTAGGTATATCCAAACTCGCCACGAGTTACGGATATGCTTGAATGAAGTATAATCTTCATTTAAAACTTAAAAAAGAAAAAATATGGACCCGCTTCAAATAGGTTGGTACTTATTTACAGAGTGGTATGCGAGATCAAAGCGACCCAATTACACCTACTAGTGCTGTATGATTACGTCGGTAATGGTGATTAGTGATTAGCTTTGATATCGCTCGTAAAAGCCACAAGAGTAATAGGTCAAATCATTTATTCATTCGCTGCTACAGGTGTTTTAGGTTTTCAGTTTTATAGTTCCCTAGTTCCTACGGTATACGAAGGTTTATAGAAAGTGATTAACAAAAATCATATGGGCTTGCAGTCTATGACGAAAAACAAGAGACTATCAGAACTAACCAACTATCCCAGGACACATTCACAGATTAGTTAATAGTTACTAAGTATTGATTTGTTGGTCAAAATATGGTCTTGGGATAGTTGATAGGATAGTTGAGTGAAACAACACAATCTTGTATAGTTAGTTTCCTTTGATAAGGGCCTGTTTGTTTCACGATCTACAGATAAAATCTGGCAGATATTTTATACTTACCTGTCTCTGTCAAAAACGTCAAATATGTCTATTTGATAAAACATGACGACCTAGGTTTATCTGGCAGTTAAATTTTATCTGTAGGTTGTGAAACGGGCACTAAGAGTTGCAGCTAAATGTGATGTTATTTTCCAGGAAAAACTAGCAAACTCCAAGAAAATTCTAGAAGAAAGCGAATTTTGGTTGAAACAGAAAATTGGGGAAATGGACAAACGCTTAGAATATTGTATTGATCAAATGGATTAGTTTATTTCGTTGACAATACCAGATCGAATAAGTATAATATTACAGTTGTCAATATCTTGTCTATTACAGTATGGTGAAAGTTAGCTGCTGAATTTTGTTGGGTAATAGCTACTGGGCATTATATCTAGTATTGAAGATAGATACTAATATAGTCCAGTTATGCTGCATTATATTTTAATAACTTATGTAGAGTTGTCTATTTAATGAGACATTTTTCTATTTAGTTTAAACCTTCTAGAGAAAAGATCTATGGTCCAAATGGCATAGAACCATCAGCCCTCCATGAAAGGTTCTAATGCAAGTCTGCTATTGTTATTTCCTTTATTTATTTATTTATTATTTATTATATTATTTATTTATGATATTTTCAAGCAGCTAACTTCCACCTATCTACATTCTGTATTGATTATTTGACAAATAAACCGCTTACGCTAATTATTACATTGACAGATTATTACAATGTCTTTTATTTAACATATCACAGAGTTCATTATTGAATTAAGTAGCTCACGTTAAGTAACCTATTATTGCTTGAACAATGTATTCTTTTACGAGTTCACGTCTTCACGGTAATTTGCCTTGGGCTATTAATTTTGTTTACTGAGAGATGTCTTAACCGATTTTAAATCAAACACAAACCAAAAAATGTGATGGTTCTCATTTCCGCTGTATTTTTAAAAGGTAATTTCCTTAGTTGTAATACTGAAAGATTAGATACCCTTCTCGCAAATGATGCCTACAATTTTTTTCCCTCAATATTTTACATTCCTTAAAAAACTTAGTAATTTCAGATTAGAGGACCATTTTGTGAAATTGGCGACTTATTGACGACAGTTACTTGAACATGTTCATAAATATCCATTAGGTAATAAAATGTTTCCTATTTGTGAGCAGATTGCACCAAAGGTGAACGGTACTGAAATATTTACTTAACTTAAAGTTCACAAGTTATCTGCAATGATATTAATAATTGACGATTAACACTCAATTTATAACAACATCAACAGTCTGTATAAACAAGTCAGTACGCACATACAATTATAATTCGGCAGTACTTCACAAATAATTGAGCTAAAACCAAAAATCTTAACTTACAATCTAGGATAAACAATTGCATATATACGTAAAATGGCAATTTTAGTCCTGTTTCTCATCCTTCGCATTTTTGGCTTATTATACGACTTTTTAAATTGTCCTAAACAAAATCTGTAAAGACTTCTTTGGAGTGATATAATAACATTCCACTAAAATATACCTGTACAAAAGAGATAATAAACAAACCAAGCTTAAGAGATTCAACTGCTAAATATGTCATGATTACTAAAAATTATTGAATGCACAAAATCATTTAAAATTAAAATAAAATATTCAGATTTCAAATATCAGAGAGACAGCTTATATTACATTTTATAACATGTTTAATAAGGAACACTTTTAACTAACCCCTATTTATAAATTGTGCAAACCCATCTCGGCACTCCATAAGTACAATCTAAGTACCATAAATACTTAATTAAATATTAAAAACATGGTATATAAGGGAAATGGAGATATAACATTCCAAAAATGGACAAATGGTAAGTCAAACAGTCTTACACTATCCGCCCTTGATCTAGGAGCGTCAAGTTGTTCATCCGAGCATCGTGATCCCCCATTTCTATTTGTTCTTTAAGTAACTCTAGTTCTTTGATGCCGGTTCTTGTGACTTCGTACTTGTGTGTCGCTAGGGACATGTAGAAGTGTATAGCGAAGGCTAGGAACACTATCATGACTGGTATGAGCACCACACACGCGGACCACGCCGCCGTCGGGCTGAAGTCATAAAACTTGACCCAGCATAGAATAGCTATTTCTACTAAGAAGAGTATGAGGCCTAGTAAAGTTGAGAAGGCCCACGCTATTTCTATGTACCAGTGTAGTCGTTCGTGTGGTGATTCGTGGACGAGAGAGATGCTGTGTAGGTTCCCGACGGCTTCGATGTTTGGTAGAATGCAGGTGCTGATCATGAGTGCCAGCATATGTACGGCTACTAGTAATGTGGTACATACTGTGAATGCTACTAACATCGCGTTTGGGACTGCCGACGCATTGGGGGGGTTCAGCTGCACTTCTACCATCGCCACCTGGGAATAAGAATATTATACTAAATAAAACTAGAAGTACCTAGTTATTATCAATAAATTTGAAATTACACCATGAATTCTAGAACAAAATATAAACAAACAAAGTTCCTAAAGTTCGAGCGGAACTGCGGAATTGGCAACCTTCATTTGTTTATCGGTGGTTTATCGTATTTACTTCTATATTATAAACTTCAGTTGCAAAATAGATCATCATGGCAAACGCTACATTAAACTCATGTACATACCTACTTATCAGTTAGTAACATTGAAAATATAATAAAATGCAATGTAATGCGCAATAGTAGCTCATGTATTGAATATAACCGTTACTAATCGTTTTACTACAGTTCTAAGTACATGTTACATTGAATAGTGTAGACTATGTTATTTTATGGCTCGAATTTATGTCCATTGGCTTGCAAAGGAGTTATAAAGTTTAAACAAATATATCATCTGCATATACATACTGTATGCCCTAGAAAACAATTTAATTACTGAACTGACTACCTACCCAATTGCCATTTTTTGTTAGCTGGGTAAATATTGATTACTTTGCTTTATGATTTAAGTACATAGCGCAGAGGTTTTACTTATATATTGTGGTGGCGATATCAGGTGCCTAGCTTTATATGTGAGAAGAGGTAATAGGGTCCACACAGAGCGAGCAACCTCGCGAGGCAGATGTTTGGCTGCTCAAGAAAGACCCCGCTATCCTATTGAATTGGGTGGTTCTTAGGCCTCTTTTTAACCCCCGACGCCAAAAGAGGGGTGTTATAAGTTTGACGCCTCTGTCCGTGTGTCTGTGTGTCTGTCTGTGGCACTGTAGCTCCTAAACGCGTGGACGGATTTGGATGCGGTTTTTTTTAATTGAAAGCTGTTATTCCTGGGAGTGTTCTTAGATATATAATATGTAAATCGGTTCAGCCATTTCAAGGTCATCAGCTCTTTTGTCGGCTGTGGTAGGGTTGTAAATCCAATATAACAGCAGATGTGTCGTGTTTGGATTCATTTTGATCAGTGTTTAATTCTTAATATAATGCAATGGTGACAAAAGGCGAGGAGCTGATGATGGTGTCAGAATTTCCACCATTCTTGAAAATGTAACAGCAGATAATAATATGTCGTGTTTGGATTCGTTTTGATCAGTGTCCAATTCTTAATATAATGCAATGTTGACAACAGGAGGAACTTATAATAATTATAATATAATAAAGGTTTAAAAATTTCAAAATAAAAATTAAATTAAGAATTTAAAAAACCCCCGACTATAAAAAGTAACAAATAAGTAGTATTTAACTTTCATACAAACTTAATTTTGTCGGGGGACCGGTAAGTAACTTGGTGGGTACCTACGCAAATATAATACATATCATAAATAATCATGTTGTGATAACAAAATTTTAAAAAATACCTGTGAAATATTTTAAATGAATCGATGAGTATAATATATTCGTAAGGAAAATAGAATGCGGTCCCTCGACATAATGAAGTTTGTATGAAAGTTAAATACTACTTATTTGTTACTTTTTATAGTCGGGGGTTTTTTAAATTCTTAATTTAATTTTTAATTGGCCAAATGCTTGCCTCGCGAAGCTGCTCGCTCTTAGTGGACCCGCCTATTGAGGCATTCTTACCATAGCGAACCCAGAGAGCAGAGCCGATGTTTTGCTCGAGGCCTTTAGCTTAGCCCGGCTGAGCTGAAGTTTCCTCCATGATAGATACGCGGGAGTGTGCAGCCCGTCGGCGGACTGGATCGGCGTCTCGCCCGACATCAGACACTTGTGCTGCATGAAACAAACATATTTATAAACACTGGGTAGATAGAGATAGGTAGGCAAGTATATAGAAGTTAACTACGGCCAGATGTTACTTGATAGATAGATATTATTTGAACAAAGCAGCCAGTATTTTATTCAAGAAGCAGTTAGAATTAAGCAAGTTAAGAGTTCCAAGTCTCAAAAAGTTGTTTGGTTAAGGCACCAGAAATAAGGGAAGTTGCAAGTATACAATCTACAGTTTTTTTACATTAGGTACCAACTTCTTGTTTTTCTGAGTCAATATTATTGATTTCTCAAGTATAGAAAACACAATGCATATGAAAGACATCAGTATATCAGTAACACTTACTAAAGACATTTTGTTGCAGACTTTGGTACTCTCAGTAAACACAAGACAAGAATACAAGACATGGTTAGCGGTTAAGATATGGTTTGCGTGAAAATTGACTGACCCAGATGCATAAACACAATGAGCATATTGTCATTATAAACTTTTATAAAAGACTAACAGAATAAGGATAAAACCAAATTGAATAATGTTGAAAAAAAAAATGTTTGGTACTTACAAGCTTATTATATTATACTGATTAATTTATTAAAATAAAAAGTGTTAGCTCAGATCCAGATATGTTAAAGTTATTTAATCTATTTGTTAGTTTATTATTTGTAAGCTTTAATAATTTAGAAATCTAAATATAAGTTAATAGTAATATAAGACATTAAATTAAATCAATGTGTGTGGGCCATAAGATGTCAGTCAAGGGCAAAGTTCATAAGAAACACATATGTTTAACAATAGCACAATTAACCCAAAAATAGACACAAAACAAACAAACATTAACAAAAATGATTATGCACAATCTTTGTAGTAAAATAATAATGCCTGAGTGCTCATTATTATTGAATTTTATTAATATATACTTACCTACCTAACTAATCCAACAAACAAACTTACTTATATCAGAGATTCTATAATTTTTCTCATAGCTAAGTGTGAATAAATAAAATAAAATAAAAAACAAACAACAAAAGAACAATACAAGCCCACATAAAGAAAAACATACACAAACAAATGTTTAGTATTTATTAGTAATGAATTTTAAAGTCCACTAAGGATATTTTAAGAGTTTTAGCTGTAAAAAGCACTAAGTAAGCAAATTGAATGTCTTCTAGAACTATAAATATGAACATCCAACACCTACAGCCAATGATAGAGTGAGAAGGAAGCTATTTCCCGATTACTGCTAATTCAACTCACTGTTTGCTAGAAAAGGACAGTTGTATCGTCTCTACAGCCTCAGTGTATTACAAAACCAATTTATAGGCTTTGCAAAAGATCTTTCAGTTGAACTAAAGAAAACATAAAAGATTATTAAACAAAAATGTAAGTTGAAGGATAGATTTGTTTTGTTTTTTTTTATTGTAAACAGTGAACTCACAATGCTTGCTTATTAAATATTCAGGGATGACATCAAATCTTGATAATAATTTGATTAATCAATTAATTTATTTATGGATCAATATATTTAGTCATATCAGTAATAGTCAATTAGCAGCATTTAGCTGAAAAATTTTAAAATGCCTAAATGCCAATTCCATTTCAATAGCTGTACTAAGTGATAAATTGAGAACACAATAGGTGACCTTGTATTGTAATACCAAGCAGTGGCATTTAATAAGTGGCATTAAATCTTTGAAAAAGTTGACTATTGTGTGATAATGACTACAGAACAAAAAAGGCATAAAAACCCTGGAATAACTCAACGCTACATTTCTGATTCCAAATTGTTAATTTAAAACTAAAAGTTAAATAAATCTGGTCATAATAACAGTGTATAAATAGCAGATTATTGTCTTACAAATCTGATATTTACTATGATGGTTAAGAGATAAAAACAAAAAAAATATAGAAAACATAGTTTTGCACAAGATGATAGTAGGTTATTGAAAAACATTGATGTTGTGAATGTTTCATCAGATTGACTCAAAAGACTGACTTAACACAAGCAACAAAATATGCAGCATAATGAACAAGTTTTTAATAAGTCGAATAAAAAGTAAAAGTCAAAATCAGATTGATCTCAATAAAATAAGTAACAATTTAAAGGAAAACTAAAACAAATCTTAGCAGAAGTGAGACTGGAAACCACTATACAACTGATACTCAGTTCCATAACTAGTGAACCTCAAAATCTTTGTTTTTAATATGATAAAATAAAAAACAAAACCATTGGATGCTGCACTCAAGTGTACTGGTGTGAAATGCTAGGAAGCTGCCGTACCTTGCTTAGTTTCGGACACCAGGTATTGGATTGGCCCACACGACCGGCTTGTACGTTGTGGTAGTTATTCCCAACCGTACTGGCCGACCAAACCGACATACCTAAACAAATTGCACGATAGTCCTTCGACTTGAAGCGACGAGGTCACCAACACGTAATGTAGCCAAAATTACCCCATGGAACACTTTGCCACAGTTTAACACTTTTCACCTATTTCTCGTATGGTAATAAATATTTATTAAAATTCGATTAATTGATAAAAAAACATACAAGAACGATTTCAGCAAAACGACGAAAATGTAAATCAAAATGACATTTCACTTCACTCTGTGTCAGTCAGTCACTTGATATGCGTGCGCTTTTAAACAGTAGTTTTGAACTAACTCAAAATATATGATTGAGAAAAATTCAAAAAGGCTACGCCAACACCAAGCGTAGCTCGCGGCGTTCGTAATCGCACCTGTTTTATAACTTCATCTGTCGTCGATAAGTTTCTGTATCAAAAGCGCAAGTGACAGGAATGACAGAAACTAAAGCTTTCTCTTTCTTTGTCGCACTAAGGGTTATTTCATCTAGCCATCCTGTTGTCAGTGGAATTTTAGTTGTATTTCGGATACGTGAAAAGATAAAACAATGAAGAAATTCCCTTAATTAAAATTAAATAATTGGATAATTTCAAAAAATATAACCAGCAATGAACACTGCAAATGGCAAATCATTTAATTTACTTTACCTTTCAGGAAAATAATGGATCTAGATGAATATTTTTTTTGTTATTGGTCCGACATACAATATATTTTATTACGTATCCGATTATACAGACTGTCAAAATAAAAAAAAGTAACGGGACAAGGAAAGAAATATCGTGTGAATTCGTGATCATTTTTGTAACGGTACTTCATCCGTGCGGGAGGGAGTATCAATCCATGGAAATTAGGCTAGCGAGGATGATGATAAGCGAGTGACAAGTAGAATATTCGGTTGATTAGTGTATAATGTAGGTCGGACTAAAGTGGTTTGTTTTGGTTAATAGATAGTTGTTGTGAAATAGTACGTCGAGACTGAATGGTGTTGTGTTCGGAGTGAGATAGTCTTGGCTGCTAGTTTCTAGTGTTACTGTTGTGGATTGTTTGCGAGCGTCACGATGGCAGAGGCAGCAGGCGCCGCTAGTGCCAACCCCAACGCCGAGATCGTGCGAGCCCAGGTGTTCGAAGTGGGCCCCAGATACACCAACCTGCAGTACATTGGCGAGGGAGCCTATGGAATGGTTGTGTAAGTAAACCGCTTGTGTTTGTGTCATTACAGCTGTCAGTGTTTTATGGAATAGCAAAAGGTTATTTTTATCAACAATCACTTTTGGAACTTGAATTTTTGTGTATTTACATTGTTTAGCGTTTGTTACGTTTAGGTTACTTAATAAGCTAATAATACACATTTACATTTAAAGTTGTTATAAGGAAAACAATTGGTTGGTTGATCGGTATGTTAAGTTTTAATAGTTTGGTGAAGACGAGCCTTTACATTATCCATAGTATTTAATCACTGTCAAAATCAAAGAAAATGCTCATTCTGATACAGGAATAGGTGCTTGATATTGAAAACAGACTTTTCAGTATAACTTTAGTTACATTGTTATATTATCATGTCATGTAAGTACAACTATTTATTCACACACATCACTAAGTAGTTGAATTACAGAAATATTTGATAATACTGATAAAGGGCTTTGGTGAATTCCATTCAAGTAGGTAGAACAAATATTGTTGTGCTTTTGATTAACCCACAGTTGCAGATAGGCTTCTGATTATTAAGATTTCTATTAACTGTTCAATAAACATGCTGTTTATTTTTATTTTAAATTTTGTTAAAGACAGAGTCGGTTTAGGTTTAAAGGAGCATTAGCATGATTCTTCTTATTCAAATTATCTATATAAATGACAGCATTTTAACCATTTATGGGTTTACTGAACTTGTAGGTATTTTATTTTAAAAAGTGATTCAATAAATGGGTACATCTGTGTGCTATATTATGTTTTGATTCACTGGATGCATGTAACAGACATGAGACATGAACAGAATTAACGGTAAATTCTTGTCTGTAATTTACCGTTAATTCTGTTCAGATTACTTTTTATATTATATGATATTACTGATTACTAATAATATATTACTAATAATCCCTTTCTATAATCCTAAAAACAAAATAGCTCTTATTTAGTATCGGTAGAGAAACATATTCAGCATTTTTATAATATGCTGTACCTTTTGTATAACTTCTCTTTTTTTCTGTCTCTATGTACTATCATCTTACAATAAACTGTTAAATAAATATTCTTTGAAATAAATCAAATCAAGTTGAATGGTACATGTAAATCTCTGACACAAATTTAATTATGTTGGACATGCAAAGTAATAATTATTTTGCAACTAAATTCTCAGAATATATAATATACAAATAATTATAGAATAAATTGAAACTACCTATTTTAAAGAAAAAGAGGCACATACAAAAAGGAGTGTTATATTACAAATATTTCAAGCTAAGATTGCACCACAATCTTATCATCATATCAGATTACCTAGTAACTAGTGCATTATTGTTTTCATGGATAAAACTCATTTTTGTAATATAAATCATTTATTATTGCACACACAAGTATATTGTGTTACCAATGTTCTTTGTAAATGTCTTTATTTGTATACTTTTGTTTATTTCGTTTTCTAAAAAAAATCTGAAATAATCTCATTATAACAATTTCTACATAATAATAATCTCTATCAAACAATGATGATTATAATATTAGTAGGATATGGAATGCAACACTTTACATCATTAATATTTCATTCAATGCTATTTCATTACTTAGCCATTGTAAATATGCAATAAATTGCATGGTAACCACACTATCATATTTATTGCACTGTAATTAATAAAATATATAAATCTACCTACTTGTTTATTTAACACTATGTTTTTCTATTAAGTAGTTCTAAAGATTTTCTATACAGAACCTGTTGCATATAGTTAAATAATATTATTTCAAATTTATTTTAATTAAAATAATCAATAAGGTTTAAATAATAAGAATAGACAAGAAAAAACTTGTCGCTCTCGCATTGGATTATTCAGCCACCAAAAACACTGTAACAGGCTTGCACCATAAATCGTCTGCAATAGACGTAAGGCCTATAATAAGAATAGATAATATGGTAAGGTACCTACAATATTTTACAAATGGTAAACCCATTCCATAGACCAACACACTATGTAGGAGCTCATTCATAATGGTTTTGTTAAGTTAAAATTAGGGAAGTAAGAATATCTGACTAAAGGTTTCATGTCCATTAATTCAACTAAGACCAAGAGATTTCAGAAGGTTCTTGTAAATACAAGTATTTCTTATCAGTAGAAATCTTTAAAACCTCAACAAAACAGGGCCTTATTGTCAATATCTGTTGAGCGAAAACAAATATATAAAGGCTAGTAATGTATTGCGTAGCTTTTGAGGATCACATTTTATTCACAATACTGTCAGCTTTCAAACATACACCAAGATATTGAATACGGATAAGGGTGTGCTTTTATTGGACGGATATGCCCCCTAGGCAGGAGAGCCTTGGGACCCGACGGCCTTCGTTGGAGGCTTTAGATATAGATGGAACATGCAAAATTCATAGTATTTGCGCTGCGTGCGGGCTTTATTTATTTATCAATGGCGGGTACGTTACCGGCTCTGAACAATTCAGGTCGAAACGGCAGGCTTTATTTGTATTTACATTGAATGTCTGAACCTGACTGATATAATAAAACTCATTCAAAGCGTATTGTTGCGTAGAACAAGTAGACCGAAATGGTTTTGGTACAGGTTTGATATTATAAATTGTGTCGTAACGTCTCAAATGTGAGATTATCCGCTTGAGCAACGAAATATTATAGAAATAAATACCAGCAATCGAGACACAAAATCACAAAACATCCTTGATGTGGCTTCGGGCGTTATATTATTTACCTTAAATAAACATGAGAGAGGCGTATTTTGCCGATTGGCCGATTTTCCTCGATACATTGAATCACAATATTCTGTTTGTTACACGCGAATAGTTACGAATATATGAGCAAACATTATCCTATTATTGCAGCGCCTGTAGATATCTAATCCCAACCGATTCCGGTCACGTACCCGACGACTCCACAATAATCGCCTACGGATAACGAATTCTGTTCCTTTCGGGGTACAGGAATAATAATACAGTTGAGGCATATTACTTGTTGCTAGGCGCGCAACTAATTTGAACAGAGCATTTCGGGGCGCAGCATGTGAATAAAAATGACAAATAGCGACGACGGTAATATAATTTGGTACTTTCTTATCTTATCAAACTTAGGTAGAGGTATATTTTTAACTATTTATGGCATTGTTCTATCATGAAATCGTGCTCATGGTGAAAAATTTGAGAGAAGCCTTAAAAAATAAAATTGAAGGAAGAAAGAACTAAAAAAAGCTAAGAGAGCTATAAAAAAAGGTCGGCCCACGAAGTAAGCGACCGAAGCCCAATAAATCCATACTAATATTATAAATGCGAAAGTAACTCTGTCTGTCTGTCTGTTACGCTTTCACGCCTAAACAACTGAACCGATTTCAATGAAATTTGGTAGAGAGGTTGTCTAGACCTTGAGAAAGGACATAGGCTATATTTTGTCGCGAAAAAAGGCTTAAGGGGGTGGTAATAAGGGATGAAAGTTAGTATGGGAGATCGTCATTATTCGAAGATAAAACCATGAAACTTTATATTTAGGCACTTAGTACTAAAAAAATAAATATTTATTCCAGCTTTTTGGAAATATCTACCTGTATAGACGTGAAATAAGGGATGAAAGTTCGTATGGAAGTCCAATCAAAGTTACGCTTCCACACCTAACTCCGGAACTTATTTTCATAAAATCTGTTACAGAGTTCGACTAAAGCCTAGGAAAGGTCGCAGGCTATGTTTTATTTTTTTATTTTGAGAAAAAAAACGCCTTAAGGGGGTGGTAATAAGGAATGACAGTTAGTATGGGAGATCGTCATTATTCAAAGATAAAACCATGAAACTTTATATTTAGGCACTTAATACTAAATCCATACTAATCCATACTATAATATTATAAATGCGAAAGTAACTCTGTTTGTCTGTCTGTTACTCTTTCACGCCTAAACGGCTAAACGGATTTTGATGAAATTTGGTATGGTGATAGATGATAACCTAGAAATGGTCATAGGCTATAAATAATCACGCCATCGTTCTTAGGGGGTAGGCAGTAGGCAGATAACTAAATTGAGTTAGTGATTTTTAGTCGTTTTTGTTGGGACTTTTGCTCTTTCACGTCTAAACGGCTGAACGGATTTTGATGAAATTTAGTAAGGTAATAGATGGTTACCTAAAAACGGATATAAGATCAAAATGATCACGTCATCGTACTTAGGGGGTAGGAAGTAGGCAGAAAACTGAATTAAGTTAGTGATTTTTTTATGGTTTTTGCTGGGAGTTTTGCTCTATCATGCCTAAACGGCTGAACGGTTTTTGATGAAATTTAGTAAGGTAATAGATGGTTACCTAAAAACGGATATAAGATCAAAATGATCACGTCATCGTACTTAGGGGGTAGGAAGTAGGCAGAAAACTGAATTGTGTTAGTGATTTTTTATGGTTTTTGCTGGGAGTTTTGCTCTATCATGCCTAAACGGCTGAACGGATTTTGATGAAATTTAGTAAGGTAATAGATGATTATCTAAAAACGGATATAAGATCAAAATGATCACGTCATCGTACTTAGGGGGTAGGAAGTAGGCAGAAAACTGAATTGAGTTAGTGATTTTTTTATGATTTTTGCTGGGAGTTTTGCTCTATCATGCCTAAACGGCTGAACGGTTTTTGATGAAATTTAGTAAGGTAATAGATGGTTACCTAAAAACGGATATAAGATCAAAACGATCACGTCATCGTACTTAGGGGGTAGGAAGTAGGCAGAAAACTGAATTGAGGTGGGACATTGTTGCAGGGGGACTTACAGCCGGGAGAAAACAAAAAATCTTATGCGGACGAAGTCGCGGGCAAAAGCTAGTGTTTAATAAATAGGTATACCTATATTATCTTCACCAAATTGGAAAAGATGCCGCGTCAAATAAACAAGTTTACCTGAAAAATCGATAATCTCGTGCTGAAACTGGAGTAGATCAGAACTTTGCATTTTCAATAAACCTCCTTTTGACCACGATAAAATATTCATAAGACACGGCCTGACCGTTGTGCTAAAGGCAAATTAGACTTTATAATGTTTGGCACTCTTTTATTTAGAAGCCTGCTCTTGTTCTCTGTTCTTTTTAATAAACTTCAAAAGCAGAAAGAGGAGGAGTTCATTTTGATTCCAAAGTATTTTTTAGATTTTATTTTTTACAGTCTTGAATTTATTAACACTTGGAAACTTGATCTCATAATTACCTACTCGGTTACAACAAACTTGTGATCTTTGAAGTCCATTTTTGCGATAAAATATAAAAAGGTATAAAAAAACTTTTCTAATGTAACTGAAGTCATCATATTAGTAATTACGTAACTTTATTAACTCGGTAACTGAACTCACTTGAATGAAAAGTCTTTAATTTTGCGTCTCACGATCACGCGGACTTTTGTCCAGTGAAAAATCAATATAGCAAGTCTGACTCTTAACTAGACAACTTTTTATAGGTGGTTCTTTAACACATCAACAATTTCAATCTCAACAAGTCAATCACTCTTTGCGAAACTTTGATCATTACGGATGACATTAGAAAGTCTGAAACTTTGAAATGAAAAAGTTTTCAATAATATTTTACTAAGTATATTTCTCACGAGTTTTATTTTCTTCGTAAAAGTCATTAGAGAACTTGCGTGCAGTTTTATTGGCATAGTGATTTAGATAATTATAATTGGTAGGGCACCTCGTGCAAAGTTGAAAAGTAAATCATTAGAGCTGTTTCTCTTTGGCACCTGCCATGTAAACCTGACTTCCCGGGTAATACCGCCAGGGGCGATGAAGACCGGCATCAAAGTTCTTGACGGAACCTTTTACAAGTAAATTCTCAAAGTATTAATTAATTTATGAGGGTTAAGGTGGTCCGAGGTTTGTATTGTTTCCTGTGGTAAAGTACAGGAGAGTATAGGAGAGTTACTAAAAGTGGTATAAAATTCATGATAGGCTTGTTTATTAAATTCTTTTCATTTTTAGGGTTCCGGACCCAACGGGTGAAAACGGGACCCTATTACTGAGACTTGGCTGTCCGTCCGTCCGTATGTCACCAGGCTGTATCTCATGAACCGTTATAGCTAGAGCGTTGAAATTTTCACAAACGATGTATTACCATTGCCTCTGAAAGTGAGAAATCCATATTTTGGGAGGACTTCGACGATCTTATGAGCGCCTTACCAGCGGAAGAGTCCAAATACATTGGCGGAGATTTGAATGGCCATATAGGAACCACGTCAAGAACCTATCAGGGAGTGCATGGTGGATATGATTACGGCTCGGAAAATAAGGAGGGACGAACCATTTTGGATTTCTGCTCAAGGCATGGTCTTGCTATTGTGAACTCGCAATTCAAGAAGAAACCGGAACACCTTATAACATTTAAAAGCTCGGGAAACTCTACACAGATTGATTTCATACTTTGTCAAAAACATCATCTTAAATATTTTAGAGACTGCAAAGTTATTCCGGGAGAGGAGCTCACATCTCAGCACCGAATACTGGTATCTAGCTTTCTCTTACCAAAACCAATCAAAACTGTTAGAGATAGGACAGCAAGAATCAAATGGCGCCAACTTTACACAGACCGAGGTGAACAACTAACTATATCGCTTAAAACTCACATAACAAGCGATAAAACTGACTACAACAATTCAGAAGCCATGTGGTCGAATTTTGAGAAAATCTGTAAGGAAGAGGCATCGAAGATTTTAGGAGTCTCAAAAGGAGGAATTAGCACTGACAAAGATCCCACCTGGTGGAATAATGAAGTAAAAGAAGCAGTGAAAACCAAACGAGACCTCTTTAAACTCTGGCAACTTACGAAACTTGATGAAGACCACATCAATTATAAAATCGCAAAAAAGTCAGCGAAACAAAAAGTAGCGCAGTCAATACATTCTTCTAGAGAGCATTTTTACAGTAGATTTGAGGACGCTAAAACAGATGTAGAGGTATTTAGGATAGCGAAACAGCGTCACTCGGCCACGATGGATATTAAAAGGAATAAATACATAAAAGACGCGAATGGAAAACTCTTAACAACCAATACGGACATTAATAATAGATGGAGGGAGTACTACAAAGAACTGTTGAATGAGGAATTTCCCCGTCAAACAATTGAGAGATGTGCACCAACTTTAGGACCTATATGCGAAGTCACCCCTAATGAAGTAGAGAAAGCAGTCGCGAAAATGAAAAATCATAAAGGGGTAGGCCCCGATGAGATACCAGCAGACCTTTGGAAAAAGATGGGTCCCATTGGCTGGGAATGGCTTACAAAACTGTTCAATCTAATACTCCTGACAAATAATATTCCAAGCTCGTGGCGTCAGAGCTTCCTAGTACCGTTCTTCAAAAACAAGGGAGATGTTAGCGAATGCGGGAATTATAGAGGTATTAAGCTGACCACACACCTTAAAAATCTGGGAAAGGATCCTAAATAACCGGCTGAATACTTTGATTAGTATAACGGAAAACCAGTTTGGTTTCTCTGCTGCCAAATCAACTACCGATGCGATTCAGGCCGTAAGAATTGTAATGGAAAAACACCGCTCCAACCGCGAAGACCTACATCTCGTATTTATTGATTTGGAAAAAGCATTTGATCGCGTCCCTAGACAGCTCGTGTGGCAAGCTATGAGAGCCCAGGGAGTACCAGAAGTACTTGTCCATATAGTACAGGACATGTATGAAGGCATAAGTACCAGAGTCAGGAGTCCTGCGGGAGTTAGTGAACCTTTTGAGGTGAAAGTGGGGGTACATCAGGGTTCAGCGCTGAGTCCGCTACTTTTTAACCTCGTTATGGATTTCCTTACCAAAGACATTCAAGCCCCTATACCGTGGTGCCTGCTGTATGCAGATGACGTCGTGCTGATCGATGGATGTGCACAAAATCTTCAAGGAACCCTGGAAGCGTGGAGGCAAGCACTAGAGAATAACGGCCTACGTATAAGCAGGAGTAAAACGGAGCACCTTGAATGTCTTAACAACGTCGATAACCGCACATCCTGTACTGTATGCCTGGAAGGAAAGCCGCTCCCAAAAGTATCGCAATTCAAATATCTTGGTTCCATTCTCTCATCAGATGCAAACATTGAAACAGACGTAAACCACCGTATAAGCGTTGCCTGGCAGAGATGGCGAGCACTCACAGGAGTCCTATGCGACCATAAAATGCCGATCAAGACCAAAGGCAAAGTTTATAAAACGGCAATCAGACCTGCCATGACTTATGGCGCGGAGTGCTGGGCTATCAAAAAAGCACACGAACAAAAGATCCATACCAACGAAATGAGGATGCTAAGATGGGCAGCGGGCGTAACTAGACTTGATAAAGTGCGTAACGAGCATATCAGAGGAAGTTTCAAAGTAGCGCCCATCACAGAAAAACTCTCAGAGCAACGACTGAGATGGTATGGACATATCATGAGACGTAAAGAGGACCACGTAGTGAGGAAAGCCTTGTCGCTCCCAAACACTAAACGGGGAGCTGGACGTCCACCTGCTACTTGGTGGTCCACTGTGTCTAAGGATTTGGAACGAGCCCAACTAACAACCCAGACAACCCAGAACAGACAGTCCTGGCGCATGAGAACGAGGAGAGCCGACCCCAGATGATGGGATAAGGCAAAGAAAAAGAAGAAGAAGAAGATGTATTACCATTGCCTCTATAACAACAAATATAAAATATAATAAGTAATAATAAGGGGGGGCTCCAATACAATAAACGTGATTTTTTTGCCTTTTTTGCTCGATATCAATAGTGAATGGTACGGAACCCTTCCTGTGCGAGTCCGACTCGCACTTGGCCGGTTTTTTATATGTTTTTTTTATAAGTATTTATCTTTGTGACATGTTCCATTCAATTTGTATTTTAGATCATTATTAGTTGCCAGGGTTAACTTCTAACATTCATTACCCGTATTGTGGAATTTTCCTTTTCCCTGCTTACAAATTGAGGAGCTTCTAAAATACATTTTTGTAGGTTTTTTCTTTATATAGAATCAAGCAAAAATAAGGAAGGAAGCATGTCTATTTTAGCATGTTTTTGATTCGTTCCTATTATATTTAAAAAAACATTTTTAGGCAATTTAATTTAAATACTTACCAAGAAACATCCGTTTGCGTTATATTTATCACCAGATTCAGTGTCAACAAGTTTCTTTCCGCACGTTTGAGATTAAAGTTATGAATATAATGCGAGAGCGAGACCTTTACAAATCGGGATCATATTCTCGGAACAAATAACTGCGAACTGCAGACTGCGGATGAAAGCGGAGGCAGTTGTATGTCGCTTGGCTTCATCGCCGCCATAGCCGTGAGCATGCATTATTCCACTAGAGCGGTCTCTCCAATGTCGTCCGACCGCAGCCTTCCAAGAACCCTCCATAACTTAGCCGAGCGTTAACTTTATTATTAATTTACCACGTCGTCGTTAGATACCGTGCTGCATTAAGACGTTCCTGCTTACCTTTACTCTCTCTATAGCCACACGAAATTTAAATTTAAAACGAATTTTCTCTCTCGAATCAGCTGCATATTTTCTATATTCAACGCCCACGTTTTGATTGCGATCACATTATTTGTCAGACAGTACGACCTCGGTCGCGTCAGGTCAACTTTTTCTTTTTCCATATGGCGCCTTAATTCGGGCTATTATTAATCCACGTAACGTAATGGATGTTTGTTATAAGAAAATGTGTGTCTGCCTTATAGCCCCATATCCCATAAGCCATAAGCGGCCGTAGAACAAGCCGGTTAACAAGGGAAGGGTTAAGTATCTGACCCATGTCCTACCTGCCTCCTGCCGCGTGTAAACTCGTTAGATGGGTTGGCTTAGGTCTCGATGCGAGGCTCCGATATCGGCGATGTCGTAACATGACCGATCAAGGTCACTAATTTACAGACATACCTACTTTACACCTAAACGTGTTAGCAATTTGCGCGCTAACGCAGTTATTCCTATTACCTACAAGTCTATAGTGCTGGTTGATGGAAAGGAAAAGAAACATGAACGATAAGATGGATGGTATGAGATTTGACAAAAAATATGAATGAAAAGCGAGTGAGTCATGTGATGACGGATAACGGAGAGAATTGAGGAAATAAACGACATAACGTTCCGACCCTAATAGTCACAAATATTAATAACATACATAACACAATATAAGAATGTTTTAAATTATATCGCAACGAAACAAATAGGTGTCTATTGTCGATAGCCTTGACTTGTAGCGAACGCTTGTTTGTGATTGTTTTAATTAGCCGATCGTGGCACGCCGGCGTCCGCCTCACTACTAATGACGTCAAATGTCCCCCTCTTTCCCCCATGGAATCGCTGACGGCTCGTTATTAAGCCTATGAAAGCTGTAGGGCGTAGTGATGGCTCGCCTTTTGTTCCGGTGAAATTGAAGCCGCTCCGAATTCCGCCGAGGCAAAAACTGGTGTCATTTAATTGCCTCTCCTATCTATTACAGCTCTTTTCATTCGATGCTAATGCCCGATGAGATCACATTTATTTAGGAACAATGTTTGAATTTTATTGGTGTCATGGATTCTTAACTTTGCTACTAACTACGGTACATTTTTGTTCTCGAATACATTGATTTAAGCCCATACAAACACCGCTTACTTCATTGTTATCGGTTTATTTGTTTTCTATTAACACTTGTACACTGTTGCTCTATAAATAGCTGTATGCCGCATACGGAAATTCTGTGGATTTAGTCAATGATTCACTTCATGTACTCTATGATACGACAGTCTTACGTCACATTGCAAATCATGTATATTTTCGATGTCTTTTTCCTGCTTGCAATGTACGGATGTAAGCCTACGTGTCTAGAACGCCGAGTGTGACTTTGACGCAGGAGTGTGCAAAAAACGAGCATAGCAATGGCATAGCATTGTCTTTATTGTAAACAATAGTCTCTATTTTAGTTTTGAATCACAGCGGGGATAATTTTTCAAAGTAAACCGTGGCATTGTAACATATTACTGCAGTTTGTGAAACGTTTCGTGTATTTTAGCTGCGAGTGCTAAACTGCACGTTTTATTACAGAGCTGCGTAGTATTCCTGTCCAAGTAGTTGATGTAACATGGGATGTGGCCTGGATTACAATAATTCATGTTAGTGTAGGCACTGTTCTGAGGGAATTGTATGAGATTACATTAAGTGCTTAAATTGCTGGTAACGGAGGTCTGCATCAGGTGTTCCAAGAGGAATGTTTTCTCAACTTTGTGGTCTAGAATTATTACCATTATTTTTATTTTAAATTAATATTCTACTCATTTTCTTCCACAAAATATTTGTAATGTTTTAGCCTAAAATGGGTAACATCCAAAAACTTTTCAATTATCCAAGAGATTCTTAATGAGAAACGGTAAATTAAATGAGCCTTAAAACTTAGATTTTAGGGCGAGTTTATAACTTAAATAACAAATTAATGAGGTATAATGACCTCTCGCTGTCTGTTCACAAAATCTGACTAGTACAGATGGCAACCAGTCTGCCATTTCTTACAATCTGGTAACAATATACCAAAGGCGCGGTGCTCCGTTATCAGTAAGATTAATAAATAATAAATAGCTATCGAAAAACCCAGATAACCGAAGGCTTACCAGTTTAAAGACGATTCGAAAATAAACTTTGTTTTTGTGACTTATAGATACTTATGTAGGAAAATCCAGCCGAACACTTTACACAAAATGTTCGAGTTTAAAACTTCGGCTATTTGGTTTGTGAAGATTTATCGCAACTTAAGAGTTTGTTGAGTGGTTATTAGGAGGCACGTGTACGCTGACCTAACCTTGCGGCCATCAATGATTGATTGACTTATTCCAAAGTTTGGGAACTTTGGGATCTTTTTATCGCTCTCTCCGCAATGATACTTTTAATTATACATCTTTTCACTCCAGTTGAGTCAAGACTGTTTGTACCTATGCCTTTCTGAGAAACCGATAAATATTAATTCATCGTTGGTGATATTTTGCATCATAACGTAGTTTTACTATACTTACTTAAATTAAAGAAGATAAATATCCATCGTATCTCTCTTATTGAAACCAATTCCTGGAAAATGATTTCTATGAGCATGGAGGAAAACGCGCCTTCCACTATTGTTTATGTACTTGGAAGTATTTACATAAGTGCTAGACAATGGTAGGTAGTTAGGCACATACTAGTTTCTTAATCACTAACCTAGAATTAATTAACACTGCAAGTTTAAGGTGGCGTCGATATCCTTGTCTTAAAAAAGGAATATATCTATCCAAAAGAAATAATAAAAATCACTCAAAGCAAATAGACAAATAGCTATGCAGCTCTTGCGTATATGGGTACAATTTATCATGTTACAATCTACGTTATATTAATTTAAGGAACACAATGTAAATGTAACCACACAAACCACTATTTGTTTGTTAATAGTATATCACATTGATTAACCCGCTCTGTGTAATTAATTAGCCTTGTCGAAGTCAGTTACGGGTTACGGGTTATGGGTAACCATACAACAAATAATATTAATATTATTACATCGGATCCGTAATAAGGATAAACCGATTCGAGACCCTAATCCTAATAATGTGTTGCGGATTTAATACGGATTTAAACGGGTCAATAAATATGTTGAATTCGTATTTGAAAACATTGCGTGAATTGCTGTTAAAAATATTTGAATATGTACAGCCAGAGTACTCTTCGAATTATATTAATCCAAAAGTGGAATGGTAATCCACAAAACAGTTCATAACGATTAATTTCCGTACACATACACATACATAATCACTTGCCAAAACAGTTATTATACTGGCTCAACTGACTACAGGTATATGCAATATCAGGACGAGTACATACAGATAGGTACATTAAACAACCTAGAAGCTGCCTATAGTTGTAAGTATTGTCATCTAATACCTCATCTGCTTTACACAACTTAAATCCTGTTTGCATAGGAGTCGAAACTGGCTTACAGTCTGACATACCAAATCTCTCTAAGACTTTCTTAATGTAGATATATAAATGTCATATTGTTATATGAACTTGTGTTTTAACTTAGTGTAACTTACTTAGCGTTTCTCAAATCTCAATAAAAATGCTCCTAAGACTAAACACTGAGTAGTTACTACTTTAATATTTTTTCAATTATTGGATAAACATTCAATTTATCTGGCTATTGAAAATCTAACCCTAAAAAGAATCCAATGAGAATTATGTACGGGGTTCGCGTTTATGAAATGTAATAATAGGCACTCTCACACAATAAGATCGTTGCGGTTTCAATATTGCCGACCAGCCTTGCACTGCGCAGCAAGGTCTTGTACAAGTGGTTTCAGCTTTCAACGTTATTGTAGCTGCATTTATACTTACAATACAATACGCTTTTCCAAAGAACCAACAATAGAAAAAGTACAATAAACGCCCTTGCTTTATGCCTTTGTTGGCTGGACAGATTTTAATAAGCAGATAAATGCTGGGAATGCTGGAAAAATCTCCAGTTTCGGAAAAGACTTGTTAAATGAAATATAGAATTAATACGGCGAATGTTTACAGCCTTTTAATAACGTCATTGCGATTTGTATATATCCAACAACAAAGTTTAATTTGAAAATGGATTTTATTTTGTAGATTCACCATTTATAACCGAATATATTTAAAAAATGGATAGAAGTACAAAAAGTGGTTGTATTTTCGTTGTATTTCGATAGCATGAAAAGGGTTAAAATACTCCTGAAATGTTTTTGTTCTCTACAATTTTCATAGAACCCCAAATTACAGAAAAAATGGTTTACACAAATAACGAGGGAGCGGCTCGTTTTATAAAATGTTAGCCTATTTTTTCACTGTAGTATAGTAATTTTTAAGAAAGTACTTTCAGAATTAGAGGAAATAGTTTCTACACAGTAATCAAGCTACAACCGTCGAATAAAATTACTATTATCCAATAAAAAAAAATGTTGGAGACAGAGAACGGATGCCCCGTTTCCTAGCAAAGGCATTCTCCTTCACATTTTCCTCAACTTGAAAGAAAAATTTATGAAACTCCGGATAAGGAAAGCAGGTGAAATTGTCGAATGTAACCATTACAAGGGAAACACGTCAGGAACGTGCTGCAAAATGTGGATCGTGTTCCATTATAACAGGTACATACGAGTATTGTAGACAAAGTTCTCTATTCTCCACCGTAAGAGGATTTACGCCGGTATTTCATTTTATTCACGTCTTGTAAAACCCATTGTATGATATTGTACATTGCGCTGATTCCTGCCTCGATCTTATTTCATTTTAAGCTGGATTTTGCTTGAAGTGTCAGATAAAATGCTCGCTTCAGTTCGCATGTGTATAATATTACGTTAACTAATGGCAATTTTATACGTTAAGTACTTTACTTTTTCTTTTTAATAAATGAATAGTTTACGTTATGTTATAACTGAGTTTATTACGAAATATAAAAGTTATTAAGTTATAAAAGTCAGTTTATTGTATCGTAGTTTATAAAAAGAACTTAGAAAGTAGAATTCTGTCTCAAATAGCTAGACCACCGTAAGAGCTAGAACAAAGGAGAGTTGAATTTAAATTCCTTTTACTTGTGTCTACTAGTGATATTTGCATTGTAAATTATCTGAAAACAAGTTTCTTTCATTTGCCTGAAACTAGTTGTAACGCGAAAGTATTTCTGTAAAATATTCTTTGGCTATCCGGTTTCAGGAAGCAAGAATTCATTATATGAAGAATTGAAGGTTTAAGTCCAAAATGTAGTTATAATATATTATTTGTTGCCTCAATTTCTATTAAATTTTCATTCTTCCGGGCTATAAATTAAGTATTTGTTTGAAGGTACTTATCAGTAAAGCTTGACTTCAGTCACGAGTCCTGAACAAATCGCCTTAATTAGTTCCCGAAATAAAGTTCCTCATTGAGAGAAATTCGGGTCGACGGTGAACGAGCCGTTTAGAAATTAGTTATTTTTAATTAATTGTTTCATTAATACTGAATTACGTCATGAATGCGGCCATCTTTTAGTTTATCGCTTTTATCACTGACGTGATGTTTTATGTCTTATAAATTTCGTTATCGCGTGGTTGGGGAATAGGCAATCTGAGGTGCGGCTGCAAGTATAACGGGCCATTAGAGGTTCGCCACCCAGCCTAATCCGATATATTTATGACGTCATTACCCACTCTGAAAGTAACTTTCAAAATGACGCTTAATATAATAACAATGTCTGCCCTGATTCTTCAGTACCTGCCTTTACAAAATAACAATATTCTAATAACAGTCCATATTACTAGCATATTTTATTTTGCCTGTGTACACGTGCTTTCAGTATGTTATTAATAGAGATTACAAGGAAACTGTATATAATACTTACTTTCACAGGATTATAAAATGGATTTAAGTAGGTACATTATGCGGCAACAAAGATTATGTTGTAAAATCTTTTGTGAGTGTTCCTAAAAGTCGAATTTCATCATCATTATAGTCGTTGTTAAATCTAAAGGCTTATTTATTTCTTTAGATTTTTAACAACGAATATGCCTTCTATGTTTACTTTCGTTAAAAATTTAAGGTCTACCTCCTCTATCTACCAACCAAAAATGCGTTTTCCATCTTTCATTACTTTTATGTGAATTGGAATTTATGAAAGTGCCTGCAACGTTGAATGTCGAAAGCGTAGTTAAAGTTGCTACGTACGTAAGACAAACATTCTACATTTAAGTAAGAGGTTGAGTGTGCGAGGGCATTTCATGCAAATGCTCAGCTTACGGCTAAGTGAATTGTACTTCGGCGTCTGGCTTAACTTCTATACAGACGGGCGACTTCTTTTCCTACCTATTACCCCTTTTACTTTACATATCTTTTGCTTTACATTAAACATTCATGTTTTAAGATAATTCGAGAGCTGTAAAAAGTAATGCACAATCAATAGTAGAGACATTGTTAACTCCAAACAGTAGGCCGTAGGAGGGCTGCTTATATAGCCTGACTGAATCTGTGTTAATTTAGTTACTCTTGCTGCTACGGTAGAAAATCGGACGAATACCGTTGTAGGTCGTCTGCAAAACCCGTTTAACACTTGTGATGCGAAACTTGGCTGCGACAAAGTGTGGGTACATTACCGCACGGGTAAATAAAAGTCGTTTTAGGAAACTTCCAGGGTTCCAAGGGTGTAATGTAGATAAATGAATGACCAGTGCGCTCGGGTAGTGGGACGTAGCTCTTAATTAGAGTCGCCGAGCACAGAACAAACGTGAGCTCACGTGAGCGTGATGGAAACACAGCTTTATTTAAAAATATTGCCCTGTCCCGCTCTATTTTGCTCACACATGCTCTGGTTTCACTAAACTACTAAAATTTTCATTCACCACGCTCTGACCCCATATGTTCACCAATTTATTTAGAGAAATGTACCTACAAATGAAAAAGGTTCTTAAAGTTTTTCGGACATTGTTGGCAACTTGTTTCCGTTGCTGCCTGCTTCCATTAATTCTTTGCACAGCTTAGTTTCTAGACGAAATGCCGCCGCCTGCTCAACACAAACTGTTTTGAACTTTCTGTAGGGAAATAAGTAAAATATATTCGAAACAAGTAGCAATATTTTCAAGAAGCTTCTTCTTTCTGTACCTATTTAACTTTCCGTATCTTTTAGTTCTATCTATACGTATGAGTATTCTATGCACCAGTTGAAATTATTTGATCATTTGCCGAAAACCGAACGAAAATCCCTTTTGTAGTTTTCTACTTCTTGGCGTTCAATAAACTTCTTATTAGACGCCGATGTTCCTACACTTTATCTACAGTGACATGGTAGCTGCTGCGGTAAGCTAGAACTTAGCACGTTTAAGAGCCTACTAACGCCAAGTAATCTCCACTTTGGGATTTCATCGTAAAAATGTAGTTTCAGATTTAACACACCATTTTTGAAGAGGCCGATAAATGGAGAAGTAAACTTTAAGCTTTTAAGGCTGAATCGGGCCTTATGTAACGTAATGTTTGGATACACGGCAGGCATGTAAGAATTTCAATGTTATCGAACAATGTTACGTTGGTCGTTTGTTTTCATTATAGGTGAATTACCTTTCCCTTTGTACGCTCAGAGGTTCATAAAGCGGCTCTTTGTTTGGGGAAAATAAACTTTTCTATTTGTTCCACAATTTCACACAACTTTTCTATATTATGTCGTTAATATAAATGGGTGAAGGTTTTCAAGATAAAACATTTATTACATAGCAAGGGTTGATTGTCCAGTGAAAATATTCATGTTTCAATTTCGTAAGTGGCGGTCGAGTAGAAACCCTGTGGAGTTCTGTCTGGCGTACCGCGTACCTTTTGATTCATTAGTCTTGTGTTACAGCTGAGTTTTCTGAAGGATAGTTTGCATTTCGTACATTTCATAATAGGATGATATAATAGCTGCTTATTAAATTATTATTTGGTTTTCTAGTAAGCTTTGTGTTTGCTTATCATGTGTTATCATTGCTTAACATTTTTTGTTTGGGTCATCAATTTAAATCAAAGTCAGTCAGGGGTTTTTGATTGTATCGTAGTGAAATCAATCTTATTTGTTTTTTTCCTTTTATTTACTGTTTCCAAAAAAGCGAGTTCCATCTACAAATACGAATTCATCAAGTTATCAGTAATTTCCCTTAGGAATCAATTGTTCTCTGTACCCGATCACCCTCTGCTAAACAAAATGTATTTTTGATTCCCTTTTGTTTTGTTAAATTTAATTTCGTCTAAGTACCAATCCCTTTTGTGTCCTCCGGGACTAGAGATAAAGACAACTTTGCCACCAGTTTATTGAAATTTCTCAGAAAGCGGGTAATAGTGGTCGTTTTGACCTCGCATTAACTTTTATTACACTGGATAAGAGAATTGCAGGGTGCAGTCTGCACGTATGAATATTACTTAACAAGTTGCGGCTACTTAATCCCATTAAATGTAAAATAGCTTGTGGAAGGTGCCGCTTAATCAACTCATTCACGTAATTGCTTTTACACTTTTTACTTACTTTAATTTAGGACTGTGGATGTTTCTAATGTTTTATAGAGCACAAAAGTTACTTTTACGCGAGAAAACAAGGTGTAGGGTCATAAGCAAGCCCCTACCGAAGCAAGCAAATTGAAGCAAGAATTTTCATATATTTCATATGAAATTCTTCGTGTTAGATTGGTATTCGAAATTAAATCCGTCGACGTTACCTTACGTTTCTTTTCACGCGTTTCCCTGCAAAATCAAACCACATAGTAAGTTGAAAGTAAGACTTCAATAAATTGTCGAGGTAAATACACACGTGAAAGACTACAACGAAAATCTTTATTTTACCGGGTCATACGAATCAATTTACTGAAAAGAGAACGAATTGTACCTCAAATATTGATTTAGGACGAACGTTTTTCTTGTTTCCAATTTGATACAGTCAATTTAGGTTGGTCTTTTGTCCCGGCACCTCGTAACATTTCAATTACAAAATCGTTTATCTCGTGGATTGGTTGTAGTGAAGATTGCTTCGCGTTGGCTGCTGCATTGTTGCGTTTATTCTTTTTTTTTCTCAAATGTATTCATTTATTCATAGAGATGTTTTTTTTATGGATATCGGTCCACCAAATTGAACATTTGCCATCGCAGTACTCGAAAAACCGTTCCTATGATAAGTATTCCTATAATTCCTATGAGTATAAAAAATGTGATAGCAACCGCCACCAGTATCAACAAAGTTGGTTTAAAACTATCTAACATACAGCTCAACAATGACATCATTAGAAACATAAAAGGCTCGCTAAATACACCTTTGATCAAGCTTCTAGCACTACATGCTTCTTTAAATACTAACGAGAGACTTAGAAAGCACCTCTCAACTTCCTTTGTGCCGTAAGCGTGTCGTAAAGACAAGACTTTGTGTTAAGATACACTAGGTATATAGGTATATACAGGGACACACACAACACATGCATTGTACCGAAACGAGGGTGGTAATGAGACTGGACGGGATGTAGCCTGCACTAATTTACTCTTCGTTGGTCTTTTACCTAGAAATACATCCTTAAAGTGTTTTTTCCTTGTTGGTATTCTCGGGAAGAACTTAATTAAAATTAACGCATTCGTCGTTGTTTAAATAGAAAATACTAGCCTTCTTTCATTTATGTACGATTGTTCTTTTTTGTTTTGCTATTGACGGAAATATTAAACGAACTGTGCATCATACAAGGAAAATCCAAAAATATCAAGTTATGTTGGCAATAAATTAGCACGAAATTGAATCCATGAAAATTGCTTTATATTTTTACTACATTTTCCTTGTTACACTTATTCATATTGAAATTTGACACAGGTAATATACATATTACTAACTTTGTATTATCTTAACTTATAACTTTGTTAAAGTTTAGAACTACAACTGATAATCCTGTATTAGTTTATGTTTTGGCCTAATCCTGGACTTCAATAGTTTTGTTATCGGATAACTAAAACCTTGCGGGTCGCTGTCGCCCTAGGCGCGGTCGCGTGGCCGTAATTTTATGTACGTAATTGCTAAGCGATGCTTGATAATTAAATATTATAAGTGATACATCAATCTTAAACTGGAGATAATCTAATTGCTTGTCAAACTCATAAACACAATATGTATTAAATTACCTTAAAGTGGCGGCGGCGCCGGTGTTGTCTTCAATCGAATTACATCTCAGTAATTGGTTATTGATTTGTAATTATTCTCGGGATCGCTCATCAATATCCATTACGCGCTCTGTTCGTTTAATCTAAAACAATCCACCGCTTTATTCTCTGAAATGTTTGTTTTGTTTTCGGTAGGGCAGGATATGCTAATTAGTTATTTTCTTATCGCTTTAGATATTTTTACTTGTTATTTTTTAGCATGTTACTCGTACATAAGATTTATTCAAAACTCGGTAATTAGCTCTATAGGTATCTACTAACTTATTTGCTTCTGCTCTTTATTTTCTTATTCAGTAACATTCCTTTTGTGTAAGAAATACTTGATTATTCAATTAAGTTTTTCTCTTTCAAGATAAATATCTAGTACTATTATTTTCAGCTTTCAAAGAAGCCGAAAAAGTTCTTTTAACAAAACAAGAGAAAGCAATTAGAAGCGATATCATATAAATTTCAACCTGTCGGAAGTTTTTGATCTAAGTACAAGTACGCGTTTAATTAAATGAAATGGAGATTCTCGGGAGACTATAAGAGAATATAATAATAATTGCCTCATGTCCAATTTCCTACGAGACGGAGAATTTTGCGTGCCAACCTATTGCATTATTATCATCATTGTATTCGAATATTCGGTTCAATTTGTCGTACATAATTGAGTGATATTGAATTGGATGGCTCGTTATGTTTTCGGCGAAATAATAAATTGAAATAATTCTTAAGTACTCGAATGTTTATTTTATAAATTAGGTATGTGTTTTTTTTTTTTTGTTATTCGTAGAAGTTTCATCTCTATGTCTTGGAAATCAATTAATGAGCACTTAAAGAAATCAACAAGTTAGATAAATAGAAGCTGGGTTTCTAAGAATAAGTACTTACTTAGATGAAAATTTTCTTATTATAAGTCTATTTACTTATTTTTAAATCAAGGTTTTTTTTTAACATTAGGTACTTTTCAATCGTAATTTAAGATTTTTAGATAATTGAGCTTGTGACTTAAATAAATTTCTTTTTCAGATCCGCCATCGACAACGTAAAGAAAGCCAAAGTGGCCATTAAGAAAATTTCGCCGTTCGAGCATCAAACTTACTGTCAGAGGACGCTAAGGGAAATCAAAATTCTAACGCGGTTTAAACATGAAAATGTAAGTAGTTATGGTACTCTCACACTGCAAGTTTAGTACCGTTTGTATGTACATTTTATGACATGCAGTGTGGGAGCTCCATTATACATGTAAAAATATCATTATGAAAAGATCCTAACTATTAAACGAACTTATTTTACTAGCTATTCAGCTACACACATGTTTACTCGTGATCCGTAAATCGCAGTTCGGTTTAGTTTATTACTATACATTCAGATTCTTATTAGCTGCAGAGGTTTTTGGTACACTGCGACATTAAAATATACTATTAAGACATACTTGACCATTTTCGCATTTTGAAATTAAGAATTCTTAGCATTTCTTAAGGAGAAAACGTTTAAGAGCTCACTGAGTACTTGAGGCAAAAGTGAGCACTTGCTCTTTTTAATTGGATATTTGATACCAGGCTCCACGAAATTATCGAATTCGGTGCGCAAAACGTTCGCTAAGCCTATTATTTTTATTAGATTTTTCTGGACTAAAATAGAAAATAAAATATTTTTATTAGATTTTTCTTGACTAAAATAGAAAAAGAAATAAAAAGATTTTCTGTTACGTAAGTTTATACTGAGAATAATTCAATAAAGAAAAAGTATAAATAGGCATTTGCCTATCATAAGACAGATCCAATAGCTTTTCACTTAGATCTCACTAAGGCCCATTTGCGCAGCCAAATAAACCCGGAGTGAGCTGCTTAATAAAAAAAAATATTGATTTATCTTGATTTAACCCTGTGTAAGCTGCTAACTCCGGGTTTGTTGCGGTAAATCTGGGCTGCACAAGTAGGCCTTAGAGAATTATCTTTCTGAATCATATAAAACACTCATTAAAGTTGCCATGCCAATAGAATTTTCTCAACATTTTCTTGTTTCAGATAATCGACATCCGAGACATTTTAAGAGCGGAAACGATTGATCAAATGAAGGATGTCTACATCGTGCAGTGCTTAATGGAAACTGACCTTTATAAGTTGTTAAAAACACAGGTAAGTTGATGTTATGTCAAATTGTAATTAATTCCAAAGTCCTTTAAGAACTTTGTTGTTTTACTGCTTCTTAGTGATAATGTTATAATAATATTACCATCATTCAGTTTAAATCTATTTTATAGATAAATTACTGTATGGTTTGGTCTGACTGAATGATTTATGGTTTGTTCATAGAAGTAACACTAACACACAAGCAATTCTGCTATTCTTAAACCCTATCATTCTATAAAGTCGTGCCTAGGTTTGTTCGATTTAGATTCCTTCCAATAATGTAATTTATCGGTCGCGTAAAGTAAAATACATTCAATTCATTCCTCAATACCGCTACTATCACTAAGCCAAAAATAGCATAATAGCAAATAAAATGTTCTTCTCGCTTACTTTCTCGCCTTAAGATCCCTTCAATCCCTTGAGAGTTGAGACGCGAACGTGATACCTACTTACATGTCAGACAGACACGCTTCTGTTTTTTATCTTTCAGTTTGATAAATCTTACGTTTTTTTTTTCATTACATCGTGTTATGGCAAGAACATATTAACACCTATCCGAAATGTTATGGGAATATTTGTAACATCGTATTTTTCTTAAATTGTTGTGGTTGCGTTCTCTAGTTAGGCTTACACGTGCCGTTTTAGTATACAGGGTATCAATATTGACGTTAAGGTATCGACGTGGTTTTCAATTTCACTCCAAATATATATTCATTCGGGTGTTTTTTTCGTTTTCGATGGAAATGTATTTCAAACTACATATATATGAATGTATGTAAACATTTTTCCATAGTTATATTTTTGTTTCAGAAATTAAGTAACGACCACATCTGTTACTTCCTGTACCAAATCCTGCGAGGGCTCAAATACATCCACTCCGCGAACGTGCTACACAGGGATTTGAAGCCTTCAAACCTCCTGCTTAACACCACCTGTGATTTAAAGGTAATCGCCGATATTCGACACTAAGCAAAATAACCTCACTGTAATCCCTAATCTTATTAGGGTTTCTGCTGATTCACGCTTTTTAGTTACCGAAATAAATGAGACCGTCGCTTGAGATGTCGTAAAAACGTCTATTTACCAAAGAAAAAAGTAAAGAAAATTCTGAGTTTAAAAAATCGGCGTTCGCCTAAACGACAATACAATATACAATTCATGAGGTTGTCGACCGGCTGTCTAAAACTAGACAAGGCTCTTTTATTATGAATTTACAGTATTATATTTTCATAAAACTCAAGAACATGTTAACGTCGGGATTCCCTCGGAGCGTTTAGTTAAATAAGAAAGATGCTTGTCGGGACGATTCAATGTAGAGAAACCTGTTTAAACTTTAACATGTAATAGTAGCTTTTATGTATTGTAAAATGTTCGCTTAATAACCTGAGGGAGGTTGCTGAGTAGCTGAAGCTAAGTTAGAATAAGTTAAACCCGCGGTTTAAGTTTCTATCAAGTTTCGTTCAAAACATAATAAAAACTAAATCTCTGAAACTGTAACTTATGACTTCATTTCTATTCTGCTAAGATGCTTTGTTTTGAAAAAGAACATCTTTTCAGTCTTTGCATATTACGCTGTGCAGTGATATATTATCTTGAGATTCGCGGGCGGTCTCATATGATTTATCATCACTTGCGATTGCTTTTTGGAAATTACAATTTCATAATTTTACGTTATGCATAGACATTTATCAAAATTCTCATTGAAGTTACACTATCACGCTGTAAATTTGAAAACAATGCTCCCGTAATCTAAATATCTAAAGGCCCGTTTGATCATTTACAGATAAACAAATTCTGACAGGTATTTTAGAGCCTATCTCTGTCAAAAAACGTCAAGTTCTATGAAGCAGACATAGGTTTATCTCTCAGTTTAATTTTATCTGTAACTGGTAAAACGGGCACATAGGCTAACAAAACACAATCTAACTGTTATATTTGTTATTAGATTTGCGACTTCGGTCTGGCGCGAGTGGCGGACCCTGACCACGACCACACAGGGTTCCTCACGGAATACGTCGCCACACGCTGGTACCGTGCCCCTGAGATTATGCTCAACTCTAAGGTAAATATCATAACAACTTTCAACCGCTCCTTAAATTCAAAGACAGCTATCCGAGACCGGCAATACTTAACTGTCACGTAGCTGTCACTTTCGATTTATCCTTCAGAAGAATCCCATACATTTTTTGACAGCGGTAGGTTTATATGGACGAAATATTCTAAGACAGATAACTACTTCTGCCTCCAGTAGGGCAAAACCAGAGATAGATAGAATATAGGGGACGGGCGTTATATGACTGATGTATCTGGATGAAGCGGAAGAGGTGGGGTTCTGATCGTAGCAATTTAAAGGAACTCATCTCTGCCTTGCCTCTAATAAACTAGGGGTTCTATTTATGTAAATGTTTGCAATTCTAGCGTATTAATTATACGACAGTTTGCTTGAAGTAGGTAAATATAATAAACCGCAACTTAAATGATAATCTTCAAATATTACCATCGAATATTTGCTTTGGTTTATCGATGTTAGCTCTAAAATCCTTTTGAATAATCAAAAACGCATTATAGATTCCAACGAGTTTGGTAGCGGTCTTTGCATAAGATTTATTGTGCGATAAATTTTCCAACATGTTGAAATTGTATCGCGAACCGCATCTCAGCGGCGAGGATTCCAATTAAACAAGCGCAAATGTATACCATCTTGAATCTGCGATGTTTCAGTAGTGGAGCTATGATACATTAGGAGTTCTTGATAAATTGATCAACAACGAAACTCGACAAGAGATTTAGCCATCTCTATACGGAGTGTTGCTTTATATAAACTTTTAGGGTCAGCGCAGACAGAACGGAGCGCAGCGGAGAGGATTTTATTACCGCACTTGAAAATAAACCTTAAAATTTTTACAATTAAGTGCATAAATGTTCGAACCGGCATCCTCGAGGACGCGCGAGCATTTTTTGTCAGGTTCGAGCATTTATGCACTTAATTGTAAAAAATTTAAGGTTTATTTTCAAGTGCGGTAATAAAATCCTCTCCGCTGCGCTCCGTTCTGTCTGCGCTGACCCTTACAATGTTACCAGTAAACTCTCATCTTGCAATAAACTATTAAAATACTTATACGATTATATCGATATTTTCCCAGAAAATTGTATGTAAATGACCTTTTTGTATAAACTTGTATATCATCTTGCAAAAAATTATAAAATATATTTATATCGATATTTTCCCAAATAAGTGTAGACATGTATATTCTCATATACTTATATAAAAAGACGGAAAAATATACAGGTTAATTTGTCGATTTCTCTAGATTTCCCTAAAAAAGAATATAATGTCCGATACAAAATGACGGGATAAATTAAATTTTCTATGTAGCATCAGGTTTTTTTAATAGAACACATGTTTTTAGTAAAAGTAACTTGTTCTAATCTGTAAAAATTCTACATCTAACAAACTACTGACACTTGTTGTCACCCACAGGGCTATACCAAATCAATAGACATCTGGTCTGTGGGCTGCATCCTGGCGGAGATGCTGTCGAACCGGCCCATCTTCCCCGGGAAGCACTACCTGGACCAGCTGAACCACATCCTCGGCGTGCTCGGCTCCCCCAGTCAGGAGGACCTCGATTGCATCATCAATGAAAAGGTAAATCCTATTTTTATTTTAAATGTCAATGTTTGTGCCGATTGATGGATGTTTGTTACTCTTTCATGCAAAAACTACTAAACAGATATTGATGAAATTTGGAAATGTTGTTGCTTATATATCAGATTAACACATTATAGGCTATATTATTCTAAGATATCATTTTTTTTTTCCAAAATATACAAGATTTCCAAGATAAATCCGTACGAAGTCGCGGGCAGCCTCTTCGAGTGGTATTTTAATAAAAGTGTTTTTAAACAGCCTATAGAAATGTCACTGCTACTTGGAGACTCCCAAAACATTTGACAGTCGCAGGCAACTATCTAGGCGCAAATCAGTACCTTATATTTCTTCGATTTTTTTAATAAAGATCATTTGGCAACTGCTGGTAATGGTATATTATGTATATTATGTATATTACGGTTTCCTATTTCTAGGTTTATATTACTACATCCTTTGTAAGATGAGTGTACATGCTTTATTATTCTACGCTGCAATCTTTTTTCTTTCCATTCGGTGTTCAGCATTTTACGACTAGCGGGTACCCTGTATATCCATTTACTTCCTATCAGGACTCTATTATCGCATTAATTCCCACATTTGGCTGGTTACATCGTAATGACTTGCCAAACACCACATACAGAGGTCAATCAGTCATTTAGGGTTGCCTTAATTCGATTTGTTCCTCGCGTACTGAAACCAGAACTTAAGGTTGGGTAGATTTGTATTTATCTACATACTTTTCATTTTTAAACGTTATACTTATAGTAAATAAAATAAAGGGAGAGGCAAGAGTGGATGGAAATGTTGGGAGGGTAAAGCCAAGACGAACGTACCTCGATCAAATCGGGGATTTGGTCAAGAAAGGCCAAGTCAAGAGTACCCGAAACCGAGGGGCATATATGAGACGACTGATGAGTGTGGATGAAGCGAAAGAGGTGTGTTTGAAGCGTAGCAAGTGGAAGGAACTGGTCTCTGACTACCCCAATGGGAGAGGGGCGTGACGGATATGTATGTATGTAAATAAAATGAAATATTTTCTTTCAGCCACATTAATTAGTTGAAAGTAATTATTCATAGTAGTAGAGAACTAGAGAAAGTTAGTACCTATTAGTGACAATCTCATAGGATGAATAACCCGAACTGCGAAGTTCTGCTTCTTGCGAAGTTCTCTCCATATCACTCCACCAGCTGCAAGCCTACAGAAGTTTGTTTAATCTTATTTTAAGTAATCACGTTTGGTTGCTCCGATCTGAAATCACGTCAAGTTATAACTTTGAATTTAATTACTCGTAAGTTAACGCATTAAGGTTTAGTATGGGACTGCTCGAGGCCTTATCTAATAAACTTCGGTATGTGTTATCCTGACTTCCTAGTACATAAGTGAGGGTTTCCGGGCCACTGCCTTCGTTTTCATGGAAAATTCGATCAACGCAACCTTTTTGTGCGGAATCCACGAATACTTTCGCAAATCGCACGCATTAGGGATAATCTGAGCTTTCAGCGATTATATTTGGGGCAGAAGAGAGGGCGTCATCTATCATTCGCGGACTTCATTTTATCGGGTCAGCTCTTACAAAGACCAGACCTTTTTTCGAATGCTAAAAATAGATGTTTTTTCTTTATACACTTAGGTATTTAATTTTCTTGTTAATACAAGGTTATATAAGTTCTTTGTTGTGTTTATTACACTGTAATTCAATTCATTAGCAAACTCTATATACAAATCCAATTATGAAACTATGATTGATACAAAGACAAAAATATACGTACCAGTTCTAAAAGTACTTACCTAAGTACTTCCCAATCTTTTGCCTTTTCCATGTAAAGTTCCAATCATTCTGTTAAGCGTAGAGAGACGTGTGTGCATTTATTTATTCGTTTAATCTGATTGGCGTCAGTCACGCTTCTAATTCATTTAATTAATTTCGGAAATTGCTTTCTCGCTGCTGAAACGTGTTCCAAATTCGAAAACATCGTGAGACAAATTGGTACTCTTTATGAAGTCCAAATTGTTTAGTGTTTATTTAGGACGGTCGTAAAAATCGTCTACATACTCGTAGCTATCATAATCTAAAACGAAACAGTCCTATACTAACATCATAACATGAACATACCCTCCCGCTATATGGAAGAATAACACAACTTTGTAATTCGTATGTGGTTGTATAAATCATGTTCATTCTAGGAAAAAGAAAAGTATAACGCATCAAATTGAAAGTAATGATTCTGTCTTGGCTTGTTGGCTATCAATTCTTGTTAGCGGCAAGCTTACCCTGATAAATGTTACACGATAATTCATACCACCCTTTAAAACAAGATGGAGTTGTTGTATTTATCATACAGATTTGGATATTACGTTTCATTTTTCTGGCTTTATTATTACTAAACGAATTTAATATTTAACATCCACGGGAAAAGGTGAAACAGATTTTGATAAAGCGCGGACAAAGTAATGAAAACATACAGAGTTAGTTACACTTACAGCTCTATTTACACATACAATCCGATTGATTTATCTGATAATAATAGTGTGTTATTTTTATCAGTAAGAATATTCCTTTGTTCCACAAGCTATTGAGCTAGAAAATCTCTCGCTTGACAAACAATCGTCCTTGTATATAGAGACTGCCAGCGGAAAACTACGAGCGATGTTGTTTATCAAACTCTATTCGATTTATAAACGTATTAGTTTTATATTTATTGTATTGTACTTCGTGAGGATAAACAGTGTAGCGGTAGATTAGTATTGGTATTTGAGAAATGTGAACATTTTTGTTAAGTAAGCTGCCGTTTATTGGTTTATCGTCAATGCGTAATTCTATTCACCTCCTCTTAATATTAAGGACCAATTCTTGAACGTAATTATCGAGGCTATATTGCTTTTTCGAATTAATAGACAATTTCAATTTAATTATCATAATTATATTAGCTATCGACGTTATTGTCATAAAATAAGAAGATATTAATGATGTTGTTCGTAGCGGTGAAGCTAACAATATTGTACCTACGTAATATTTGTGCCTTTCGCTACTTCAGTTCGAGTATCGAGTAACAAGATTTTCCGTAACGAGTTAATAGGCAATCGATTCTCTAGTGACTTCTACTTCCGAATTCCAAATTGATTCGATTCATTTTTTCTCGGCGCAAGGTTAACAAGTTTTACCTACCTGTTTACTCATAATTTGTTCGAATAAAAATTGGAGGCCGGAACTGATTCGGTTTTCGAAATTCTAGATACAAATTGTCGTCTATTAGTCAATAACTTATTAAATATTATATTACAAGTATCATAAATAGATGCCGGATGTTATTGACTACGAATATTATTTTCGCCTTTGCACGCCTTTGTCGTAAACCTGGACTAAAACTTGCACAAAGGAGAGCTACAGTCCTTTGTCAAAGTTATCTTCTTTTCGTTCTCTCATTTCTTAGACCTCGCTTCCTATTTATGCCTTTTGCGAATACCAAACAACTGCCAAGTATAGCATATTGGGTTTTCATAAGTTAAGGTAGGATATAAATAAAGGATATACTGACTGAAATTCACATTGAAAAACATTTATTTTCAATTACTGGTTATCAATCAATAGTTTACTTACAATTAAGTAATTTTGTCGAAGAGCTATTTTCTGATTATCCTCGATACATTAAAAATACTGAAACAAATGACCGCAATACTTAGTTATTAAATCTGTCGTCAGGCCCGCGGCTACCTAGAGTCGCTGCCGTTCAAGCCGCGCGTGCCGTGGACGGAGCTGTTCCCGGGCGCCGATGCTCGCGCGCTGGATCTACTGCATCGCATGCTCACCTTCAACCCGCATAAACGCATCACCGTCGAGGAGGCGCTGGCGCATCCCTACCTCGAGCAGTACTACGATCCTAATGATGAGGTATGTACACTTTAGATATACTGTATTAAATAGTTACATGTATTGTAGAAATCGTAGTTCTTTTATGAGTAAGGAGTGTTTTGAGTCCTGGTAAAAAGTACAGTATTTTTGTACTATAAAATGCAGTGGACCAAAGCTGCTCTATAAAACAGTTTGCGCATCAAGGATTTTCCGAATCTTAAAAGTTATTATTTAACTTACTTTTTCAAACTAAGACTTGTCGACGCGGACATTTCGCACAGACAGTCTTCGCTAATTAATTATGGACCAACACTAAAGACTTTCTCTGAAATTACACTACCGAAGTTCTAGATGAAGTTTAACATGATCAGACAGGCACGAGGCTAGCCACTTTAATTTATAATAACGACTTGTCAAATGACTTGTTATTACAGTTGTGTTATCTGTTTTTCTTGGAAAATAGAACCAACGAATAATTCTCGTAAAAGTGGCACGAGGGTTTACAAAAGAAAAAAGTAATACACTCGGCTTCAAAAAAATCGCACGTCCGTAAAAAGAGGCTTAAAGCACTGTTAATCCTTAAGACAAGCAGTTATTCGTAGCAATATTGGTATCATTTGAGAGCCCTATAAAAAACTCTTTAAAAAATATCCATTTCATTTGATTAAAGAAAAAGCTTGACACTTTAAGTCACTGTGAATGACAATGGAACTGATTCTCCTCTTCAAATTTTGTTTGTATTGTTTTGTTTTTTGGGTATAAAAGGGTCGATACAGCTTATTGGGGGATAAATTTGCTACCAACAGTCGAAGAAGACACAGAAGAATATCTTTCATCAGAAAAACGTCCTTGAAGATGGACACTACTGCTGCTGAAGCCGCCCAAGTTATCGCACTACTGCAATCAGGACTACGTCAGTGTGATGTTGCTCGGCAATTGCACTTGAGTCGCTTTTCTGTTCGAAGAGTGTACCAGCGGTTCCTGCAGACCGGTGGCTTTGTCCGAAGGCGTGGGTCTGGTAGAAATCGCTGCACTTCTGCGAGAGATGACCGATTCCTCGTATCGAAGTCTTTGAGAAATCGGTTCTCTAATGCTGTTGAGTTGCAACAGCAGCTTCAAGCAGTTCGTAGAAGGGCCGTGAGTGTCTCTACAGTTAGAAGAAGACTAAAGGAGAGAAATATTGTGGCTAGAAGACCTGCCACGGGTCCAAAATTAACCGCAGCGCATCGGCGAGCACGCCTGCAATTTGCTCGCGCCCACGTCAATTGGACCCTGGACCAATGGAGAGCTGTTCTCTTTTCAGACGAAACGAGAGTGTGCCTTTTCTGCAACGATAGACGCAAAAGAGTATACAGAAGACAATGGGAACGTTTTGCCCAAGCCTGCATCCAAGAGACGGTAGAATACGGGGGCGGTTCCTGCATGTTCTGGGGCGGCATATCTGCCGACGGCAAAACTGAACTTTCTTGCGTCTCTCGGACCGGCGGTGCTCGCGGGCAAGGGTCGATGACTGCTCACCGGTACATCACAGAGATCCTGGAAGAACATGTGGTCCCCTATGCTGGATTTATTGGCGACGGGTTCACATTAATGCACGATAACGCTCGCGCGCACACTGCTGGAATTGTGCAGGGCTACCTTCAAGAGGTTGGGATCCCTGTCATGCAGTGGCCAGCGAGAAGTCCAGATCTGAACCCGATAGAGCACCTCTGGGACCAGCTGAAACGCAAGGTTAGATCCCGTGATCCCGCTCCCGCGACTCTTCAGGAGCTCCAAGACGCCGTTATTGAGGAATGGGACAGAATCCCTCAAGAAGAGGTCCTAAAGTTGGTGCGATCCATGAGGGAGCGCATGGAAGACGTCATTAGGGCTAGGGGGGGTAACACTAGGTTTTAGGTTAGTTTTAAGCAACTTTGTTTTGAAAAATTAATCAGAGTTCATTAGGGTTTTTTAAGGATTTTTATTGTTTTGTAAATTTTTCTCAGTTCCAATAAAAAACATTGAATGAATTATTGTTTTTGCATTCTCTATTTCCTTACCTTTCAAATGATACCGAACATTACCAATATTTCATAATACAAATACGATTGAAAGATGTTTAAAATAGATTTCTTAAAAGGTGCGATTTTTTTGAAGCCGAGTGTATCATTCCATGTCAGAATAAAATGAAACGAACAAGTGAATAAATAGTCTTCGTTTTGGAATTTCAAGACATATAACGTCTATTCTTCTTTGTATTGTAGGTCTATTATGAAAGGAATTCATAAAAGTATATTTAAAATTCATTAGGTACATAATTGAAGCGAGAGCGATGTTGTGTTTGAATACTCTCAATTTGTCGACGCTCGGCAGCAATCGACGGCTTTTTTTATTTTGTGTATATGAAAGGGGTTTTTAATTGATAGTTTTGCAGAGTGTTGGTTTACGTTGGGCGCAGCCCGGTGCAGACTAGATAACGTTTCTAACATATCGTATACCTACCTGTATGTTGTAATTTATTTTGTACCCAACTGCCTACGTAGTATGTCAAAATCAGATATTATATCAAACAAACATCACGACAACTTTGTAAAGAAATAATTAAAACTAACCAAGAAACTTTGAAGTACTCGTACCTTCGAGAAAACAACAAAAGCAATTAAGAAATAAACACAAACAATTAAGGAACGCTATTTCCGAAAACGGGGAGCAACAGTTCGCTTGTTGCGAGTAATTACACGCACAGATTAATAATATTGGGTCGGTGTTTGCCGTGTAAATACAAATGTTTCATTTATAATAGCATGCGTGTTTAATGGCAGCGGTTACCGCGCGCGAGGGAAATCAAATATATGGAGTCTTTAGAACCCATAGTTCTATAGTGAAATCCATACTCCACCACGCCAAAGCTTCGGGGCCGAATAATATGCGTATTTATGAAGCCCGAGGACACAATTGTATTGTTTCCAAGGCTACCTCATTAATGGGCGGTGTAAAGTAAACATTTCAGCTGTCGATTGTTGGTCTTGTATTAATTTACATGCATGCCCACGATTAATTTAATATCTATAAATAGAGGATATTCTAGCTAGGTAGTTGTTCCATTGTTGAAGCGTGGTTTAAATTTTTTTTCTCTTACAGCCCGTGGCTGAAGAACCGTTCCGGTTCGCTATGGAGCTGGACGACCTGCCGAAGGAGACCCTCAAGAAGTACATCTTCGAAGAGACGCTACTCTTCAAACAAACCAACGAAGGCGCGTAGAGTGCTCCCCGCGCCCCGCACCCCGCAGGTACCGCCGGCACTACAACTATATCCCGGTTGACAACGACTTTAATTCAACATTTTGTCAAACGAAGTAGTAAAATAAACCCTGACTCGTTAACACATTGTGTGCCCCACCCCCTCCCCCCGAACATCTGTATCTGCAACTATCCGCGGGCGAAACCTACCGACTCCGTATTTTTCCACTCCAATTTATATTATTCAAAAAATGAACCGGGAAAAACGATTTCCATTCGCGCCACACCGTTTATTTATGGTCGGGAGCGCGAGTAAATATTACCTTATCTCGCGGGAGATGAATACTGATACTGATTGCATGAGTTAGCATCAGGAAAATGTATGTGAATAGCCTCGTAGTTACAGGTGCCTGTAGTCCGACTGATCCGTGGATTTTGCCACACTATCGGATTAAATCCTCATCTAGGCGGACGACAATTTAATCTGCGGGGATTGGACGATTCTGGCGGGCTTTGTACTGTACAACAGTCTATTCGCTCTACATGCATTTATCTAGTTAATAGTATGTGAAACATTTACTACACCATAACGTTATTAATAAATACTGATATGCTAGTATCATTTTATGATCGCATGCTCTATTGCCTAATAAAGTTAATAACATTGTTGTAAACGCGCTGAAATGGAAGGGGAAAATACAGAGTTGCAAATAAAATATAGATGTCTGTGCCGATGTATTGAGTACATGTAGTTCACCCAAAGTTGCTAGCTATTCGGGTTCTTGTGAAATATTTGGTATTACATTGTAAAGATTCGTATTTTTAAGAGTGAACGTTCAAGATTTTATGGCAAAGTTTAACTATAGTCTGATCGTTAATCCGAGTCACAAATTGACAAGTGCAACTGTCAATTATACCAAAAAGGGTGACCAGCTACAATAGTGATGTTCAGCAATCTATAGATTTAGATGTTTAGTCGAGCCTAATTTTATTAGGTACCTAATAAAAAAAAATTAGTAAGTATGCAATAGGTTTTTAATTTTTATTTAATAATAAGATTAGAGGAATATAATAGCATACTTATTAAAATTGCTCACTACAAAATTATTACAAAAGATGGAAAATTTATTAAGAGATTTAGAGAAATTAAAATAAAACATTATAAGTTCTTTTATACATTTTTACACGACTACGGCGAAGCCAAAAGGAAGTGTGTTTGGCAGTCTATGTATGTATGTATGTTCCACCGTAACTTCTAAAATACTGAACCAATTTTGATGAATGAGGTGTCAAAAGATTCGTAATAATACGGCGGGTGACATAGGCATATAGATTTGCAATAAATTTAAAACTTTGCCTACTAGTGGGCAAGAAGTCACGATGAAAAAAATAAAAGTTTGAAAATGGTGTTGTGTGGGGTATCAAATTCAAGAGCTCAGTGAGAACATTTCAAAAATATATCGTCAGTGGAAAGGATAAAATGCTAAACCGCCAAAATGGCATTTGTGGGAAATCGAGTATAATAAAATTTATATCTCTGATATTGTTAGAGTTAGAGAGATGTTGTAAAGAGACAAAATATAATTTGATTTTTTGTCTAAATATTCAGCATAACTGTGAATGTCTATCTGTGAGTGTCTACCGAAAAGTAAGAAAATCATATTCAGGAAAAAAATGCTAAACTCTATCTACTTTGAAAAACCAATTCATCATAAAATGCTAATATACGGCAAAAGTCTCTTATCCATTCAACGGAAAATACTAATCTTCTTGATTTTATCAAATCGTAATCATGAAACTTTTGCTAAACATTACCATATCCTAGTAAAAAGCTGCTGGAAAAAAATTCTGTTCTGTTCTGTTTAATTATCATAAATTATTTTTATTTATTTGATAGCAATTTGATATTCAATAAAGAAAAATATTCAATCTCGACTAACTTAATAGTGAAAACTCGATTCACCTACATCACTATTTATTAAGGACAAAAAACTCGCAACACCGTAATTGTCAGTTGAGTGACTCGGATTAAGGATCAGAGTATAGCTAACAAATGTCTTTTCAAATAACAAGGATATAGAAACCAATAGGAAACTGATGTTCACTGAAAATATTAAATCCTTTCATTGATTGCGGTAAATACAATTTTAATAACCGCCCACAAAATGTTGAACGTTCGCATGAAAAATTGTTAATTGCATTCGTACTAAAACTGTTCTTTTTACGATCCGTACGCCGCGTGCCTACCGAGTATCGGTGTCGGTAATTACGCCATCACGATACTTTGTGGCGGCGCTAAATGCATAATAGTCACTTTAAAACTCTGCCAAAGAAACCACCAGCGCTGTCGTGGTTTCCGACCATTTATTTTCAAAAATATGTAGCTACATTACATGTATTATGGATAGCTTTCATTTTATGATAACTTTAATGCTAAGTATAATTATTATAGGGAATACCTGTATGTAATTGAAAAGATATCGTAACGATTTGACTGGGTCGAGAAATAGAAATGTTAACAGTATAAACGTAGAGACAACTTTAAGGTTAAATAGATATATAGATAGGACTTTCTGAAATTTATAAACGTTAAACATGCCTAGTCGTATGGGTTTCGAAATTGGAATGTATAACGAGATCAACGATTGTCGGTGGACGTCGCGAGCGTGCACCGCGTCGCGCGCCGCCCACCTGAATTCTGCAGTATTATGTACGTACAAGTGAGCGCATTATACGACTTCTTATACCTTCAGCTGGATTCATCGTGAAATATGGATGTATTCGCGGGCCATGAATAAAATCCCTCGCATGATGTCATGTCAGCGAAATACCAACTACAGATATGGACTTGGGATGTTGTAAATATTTTTGCATTTCGAATTAATGTATTTTGAAATGTCACCGAATAATAATTCCCAGCACTACTACTTTATTCATTAATTCTAATGTGATCTACTTACGAATATATGTATTTTCACTTTGAGCTGTGTAAAGGTCTATGTTGAAAAACTTGTTTATTTTAATGTGTTTTCTAAGATTCTGGTCTTCCTTGTATTGCATGTTAGCGCACAAGACGATTTTAGAATAGTTGATTCTTCATATCAAATTTTTTGAATAGATATTTATGGATGTTTAAACGTTATTTGAAGTTTGCTCGTAAGCGATCGACAACTATTCGATAAGAAGTAAAGTATTGTATGGGATGAAGTATTTTTGCATGGATTCGTTCCGGCTGGCGAGCCGGTGCTCGGCGTACCAAGTTTTTCAACGATTGACCCGAAACGGGTGCGACGTTTGGTAGGTGAGATGTATGCGGGTCTAATCTGTTATTACCTTTTAATATGTCTATAAGATGTTGTTGGGATCGAGGCCCACTCACTCTCGTGCGCCTCGACTCTGGACTATCGCGGTCTACTTCTATAAGACTTGAATAAAGTTGTTTGTTGAAACTAAGCGTATTAGAGAAGATATTTGTCATTTAGAATCATACATTAAAAATGTAAAACGTTTTCATTCAGCTCAAGTGCCGTTTCGTCTTGAGTTCAGCTTCAGACGTGTTCTATATTGTGTATACTAAATAAGCGTAGCTTTGCGAACGCGCGGGTTGCCCTGTGAGCGGTTTAAGCGAAACGATTGTGTTTGGACATCGCCTTCAGTTCTTGCGGTGCGATCGCAAAGTTTAACAGCGCAAAACTTAGTTTTTGCTTTGTAAAGTGTGAGATGTTACAAATGAGCACACTTTGTGTACGTTTTTATTTGCTCGGGAGGAGAAAGCATACAGTCGATTTTATATGAACTCGTCTCGCTCACAGCGTGACCGCGCTTTTATTGTTAGATACTAGTATTCTCATTTCGAGATCATTGTAAGACATGTTCACCTCATTTCAATTACCCCAGTTACCTAACTAAGAAAATGAAGGCGTCAAGGCATTAAAATCAGATTTGATGTGTAAAAGACAATGAAGTACGCCTATTTATATGAAAGTTAATTTACGTCATGAATTTATTGCGTGACGATAATTTCAAATGTATTTTTAGAACTTAATCGATCATAATTTGTATGTAATAAAAGACAATCGAGTTTATGGTTATTGTGACATTCATACTACGATTTACTGTATTATATTTCAAGTAAACATAATGTTTTTTGTAATAGTAATAGGTGTACTAAACATACTTCCGAAAATTTTCGATTTTCTTATTTTAAATTTCAATAATATTTTAACTACGTGTCCAATCAAAAATTAAATAACACCAGATTAACTACCATCACATATTTATTATTAAAATATGAGTGTTGCCATATTTTCTTAAGTAATTATGTACAAATTGGATATTGTAAGGTCATTTGTTATCTGTCGACAGTTGATTATTACGAAAATAAAAATCAAATCAAAATGTCTTTTTATTGTTTTATTTTTTAGACGTAATAAGTCAGATTTTCAGAATAGTGTTTTTTGCAGCTTATCGATAATGTGCAAAAAAAATTGCAAAGCCCTTTTTCAATACCCAAAGGTTTGCTCTACTCGTAGTAAGTATTTAAGTTAATCACATTTACCCAAATAGCCATTAACTGAGGCTGAGATATTCCAAGAAATCAGTTTATCAATGTCATATGAATAATCAATTTATGGAGAAAATGTAGTTCACCACAAAGGAAATAGGTAAGTGAGGATTAGCTTATAAGTAAAATAGCCCTAAGGCCCCGAGCACTTTCCATCTAAGAGAACATAACAAGTATAATCAGCTTACATTAGCCTCTAGTACGTAGTCTTTGATTAATTATTCAAACCAAGTTTCTAAACAAAGCTTCTAGAAGGGATAACATAAAAACATAACATGTGTAAACAATGTCCCAGACATTAATTTACTAAGTAGAACATATTTTGAATTTTGAACCCCACACTAGTTGTGTATAGCTAGTAGGTACTAATATATTTCAATTTAGGTTGGCACTATTTCCGCTTTCATATGAAACTGTCAACTCTCTGCCTCTCTCTCTCTATCTTGCAACGACACCTTCTTGATCGACCGACACCTTCTTGATCGACACATTCACACACAACTGTGCTAGGTATGTAATATCAAAAGTTCAATAGAAAATAATAATAACTTCAACATATAAAAGTGTGTTCAGTGCCTGCGGCGTCCTGTACTTTCCTAATCAAACCCAAAACCACGTCCACGAAGGAAACATTGTTTTCGTTGAAAACATCCAATTTATTTCCACGAGTTTATTCGCGGTGGAGCTTTAGAACAACAGTGTTTTTTTACTAAAGCGATATACTCGGTTTACGAATAGCTCGTACTTCTTCAATAAGTTTGACCAGCAGTAAAACGAAAGTGTTTGATTTCTAAATACATACTTACATATCTGTCACGCCTCTCTCCCATCAGGGTAGTCAGAGACCACTTCCCTCCACTTGTTACGATCCAAAAACTCCACCTTCGCTTCTTTTTTCTCCTGTTTTGATTTCTATCCGTTATAAAATAGCTGAAGTAAATTATAGGTAGGTATAACAGAAAGAAACAAAACTGTTACCTAATCGATTTCTATCTTAAGAAGTAATCAGTGACTTTTTAGTTATGCAAAAGTATCCTCTTACTTAGATTTATTTACTAAAGAGATTTTAAATGAAAAAATTCTTAAAAATGTTAAGCAAAGTAGTAAAATAGGTACTAAGGTAAGTCGAGAAATAGTATGAAAGGAAAATTATTTGTGGAAAATATGCTCAGCTCAGTCTATGAGTCTTCTCGGATATACGTTCATATCCTTAAACAGATTTATAGATACTATCTATGAAAGCCAATCGTCTCGTCTCGAGTGAAAGTGCAGGAACTTGAAGCTTGCCCATATACACTGCATATATCTAAGTATCTAATACATTGAGTATGTTTAGTGTGTTTTAGAGTGGTATTTAGTTTTCAGCAGTAACTCATTAAATTCAGTTTTACCAACTTGTCAACAACTCTGCGTGTTCGGCAACTATGTAAGTACCTTGTTAAATACTATTCTGACTTTAGAATCCTATAAGGTAAGTACTTAGTAAAAATATTTTACCTTTTGGTTATCTGGTTATACTTTAGAAAGAAATAATAATTTTCACGAGTGCCGAATCCCAAGCTGCAACGATCGAAATAACGTTCTGTATATGCAAATAGCAAGGAATTTAGCAATCAATTACATTTAAGTAGGTACAAGTACAATCCTCATCTCCTCAATCTGATTAAGTAGATATTGATTGATTGCTGGGTTCTCTGCTATAACCTGTACTTGAATTAAGTTTGACGCTTCAGCTTATGCAAATGCGTGGCGCTACGAAATACGCGTAAGAACGTAATCAATTAAAAATGGGAAATTTTTAGCAAACCGTGCATTTAATAAATGTTGTAATTTATGCATTATTTTAGAACTAGGAGGAATGTTATAATATTGGTTATAACTAGGTTTTAGGATGGGTATGTTTTACTTACCCCCAGTTAACATGACTGACAAGCTCATTAGGATTCCATTTACAAACATCGTACCCTCTTATTCTGGTTCTAAATGAAAGTGACAGCTATATTTGTAATGATGTATTAGATTAGCTTAGATTATTTTATGACTAACCTAAATAATGCCTAAAACTAAATTGTATTTATAATAAGGTACCTACCTAACTCATAATTTATTAGTTCTACAACGCTGCTACGAAAATATTACTTTTTGGAACTACCTTAATTTATTCAGGATAATATTTTCTATTTCGAGCTCCAGAGCAGTCTATGAGAAATATATCTCGAGTTTTACTTGTAATGTAATATCTTAGGAAACTTTACTAATAAACAAACATTTTCAAACAACAAGCGAAACCTGTTTATTTAATTTTTGTCTAGACTAGACTTATAAAGCCGGAGGGCAAATTATAATATGTAGAAGTAAATACTTTTGTATAGGTACAGAATGTTTAATCCCTGGCTAAAATCAAGGATCGTTATTTGCTCATGAGAGTGAACAATTTTGCCCAAGACACAATGTCCCATCTCCTTCGATTGACATTAATATTCACAGGAAGATGTATTATCCATGTTTTTAAAAAAGTAGTTCAGTTTCACGAGTAGATTATCTTCATTAAATTTCTTCGGGAAATGCTTAAACATCTGTATAACATCTATGATAAGTACTTACTTAATAATAGGATCATACATATACAGAGTAGGTACCTAGTATTTCTCCCCAAGCTACATTGTAATTTCAACTGCTTGTTTTGTTTTTACAATACATTAACTTGAGACACGCTCGGTAAAACATAACGAGGATAATACGAGTACATTACATCAGTTGTAAGGTCGGAAATACAGTGAAGCGTGATACATACAACTAGCAATAGTTTACTTGGTACTCGAAAAGTAAACGCGTTCGTACTATACCGGGCTTAAGAAAACTCTTACACGCTTAAGAAATAAATATCTAAGAAAAAGGTCACGATAATGTCAGGTGGGAAAGGACTTGTTAAATGATTCGTTTAAATTTCCCTAAAAGTAAACGATTTCTGTTAGAATCCTAATAATAGCACGCTGCCATACAAATGCGTGTAATCTTGTTCATTGCTTAGTAACAGTTCAACCGTTCTTTATAAAGATGTAGAGAGGGTATTATTTTTCTATGATGAAGATTTTTTTCCGATGTGTACATACCGACGAATAGATAATATGGCCGACTATCTACCTACTTACGGGCCAAAATTAGCCTTTGCTCCGCAGAGGGATCAAATAGGAAATAAGTAGTTACGAAGACGAAAAAAAGATATTTAAATGTTACACTTCAACCCGATAACAACTTAATTCACTACATTCGACGGGATTTTCGTTTATCACAAAGTGCTTATTCACACTTCATTGCCGCGGAAAAAATCACTTACCATTTTCACGTGGCGTATCAATGAAGTGGAGCAGGAAAATGGGTATTTACCCTCAAATACAGCTTTACAAATAAAAGCTGGTTTCGCGAATGCAATCACAGAGGATTCGAATGCTTTTACTTTAATTGGAAGATAGGTAGATCTGGCCGAGCGCTAAAATAAAGCCTACCAAACAATTTTATAATCCGATATATTTCGCTCGCCTGGCATGTTGTTGGTATTTCTAGCTAAAAATTTATAAAAGAGCTGAATTTGTTTTTTTTTTAAATTTAGATCCAGCGATTGGTAGCTCAATAGATTGTTCTCAGTAGCGTAACAAGTTTATTGGAAATAATCTGAATGGACTAAAGTTTTAGATGTGACTAACAAAAATCTTATTTCTGTCCATTTACAATAAGAGCCTAATTACTAAGGTGGTACATAACATGACAAGCTACTACGTAAATAACTTTTCATTTTAAAATTAAGTTGATGTCTCTTTGAGATCTTCCAAAGGTAAAATTCGAGCAGCAATAGGTATACATTCATCTATACATACGAGTATTCTAATCTCGTGTGTTAGTGTTCCAGATAAAAATCCGCAATTTCCAAGTTTAATCTAAAAAGTATATCACGTATCTAACAAAATATTACTTCGCTTTGAACCTACTGTATTGTGTAACCGTTAATAAAAAGGAAACAAATATGTTATGTTCTTTATTCGTTAGAAAATTTATTAGTGTCAGAAACGGTGTTTCATTGTAAATAAATCCTTTGTTTTATTATACGGGTTGCTGGTTTCAATTTATAAACTTTCTCTCAATTAGTTACCCTTTGTCGGGAACTCTATAATTGGGGAGATTCTAACAAACAGACGTAGGTACTATCTATCTTTAGGAATTCCTTAACAAGAAACTTTACAAAATGTTATTACTTATTCATGTCTATTTATACCAGTAAGGAAATTCTATGTAGCTTACTTATAATATTCTTCAGCGTTTAAAGCTAAAATAAAAACTGTAGGACCGTGATTAAACAAAGCCGCCAAAAAAAGTTGCGTTGGTTGTCTTACCGTAAAGCGGAATTAAGTAATTTTTCGGTTTCTCGTTAATCCAAAAGCCATGTTATCTTAAACGGTTCATAATGGGAAAAGTTAGATTTAATCTGGCCGCGTCCGAACAAAGAGCGTTTATAAAGTTTATTATCCTTAGGAACGCGGCGGAAATTGTTGGAAGGTGGGTAAACATCAAATTGTTGTTCTTTACATTCCTTGGTCTTGGTCTTAGGAGATAACAAAATCACTTTCCATTATGTATAGAATATTATAATACTATTTTGCAGCGTTCAAAAACTTAACTTATTATAGAAATCGACTGCAACCAGTTTATAACCCAAGAAAACTTTATGTCACGGCTAGAAGTTTCCTCTGTGAACAGATGTCACATTTCAAACAAGTGTCGCTGTTTCAATATGAAACTAGAAACTATTGTGTACAGTGAGTCACAGTCAGAGCGCATTACTTTAAATCATAAGTGGCATCATACATAGATAAGTATAATCGACAGCGAATACTACATTACTATTTCCTAAGTAAACTACAGCAAATAAGCTAAGCCTTTTTTTTCAATCTAAATAGGTATTTATAATTTAATACAATATAAACCTTTTGTATTTTATAAATACGAATATTTTGATTAAAACTGTAATTATCCTATACAATGATATTAAAAAAGTACCATACCTACCAATAAATCTATGAATTTTCGTAGCATATGACTACGGGCTACGAGCTACGCAACTCGTAGCATATTTTGTTTCTTTCATAGTTTGTTAAGTTTCAGATTCTGTAGTGTTATTTTGGAATCCGTAAGTAGTCAGAATAATTTTACCTACCTCCCATGAAATTATTTGCCATCACACAGGTACATGTTTATGCTTTGTCACAAAAGTTCCGAGTTTACCTCATGGGTATGTCACTCTTTTCTGTTAAACTTTCATTAGATGAAGTGTATTCAGTGATTAGCGATGTGTATTAATTATGGTTGAATTTTAATAATATACCTAGTTCATACAAAACATTGGCACGTGTATCCAAGCCACTCCGCATAATGAAATGAAAGCACAATAAAAGTATAACACGGACATTTGTCGGGAGCAGCCGTGCGTATCCAAATAAACCGACTTTTATATGGAGCTATAAAATGTTGGGTTTGTCATGTTATAGTGTTGTGATGCAAATTCACTTTTGTATGATTATTATCAGCTTGTTGCAGAAAATGTCAATTATACTAACGCTCCGTTATATTTGGCATTTTAAAATATCGATATTTAACGGATAAATTACTTAATGAGCCTTTTCTTTAGTAAATATTTGAGTGAATTTCCTTTATCTACTAATTATTTACTAGAATTATGATGTAAATCACTCTCATTATAAGAGTAGGCTCGTGCCTCAGTAGTGGGGACGTCAGAGGGCTGATAAGGAGGAGGAAGGAGGATGTAAAATTTACACTTTTGTTATTAAAACCCTTTGAATATAGAATATATAAGGAGGTGCCACACCGACTGGATCTGCGTGCCTGGCCTGGCGCAAAGGCTACCTTTTTGTATGGAATTTCTTATCATTTGACAGGTCATCTACCAAGAAAACTATGAAAAACTTACGCCAACCTTGGCAAGCTGTCATAAACTCATTTGTATAAGAAAAAAAATAGAGCCACTCCTTATATTCCTTCCTCATTGTTAAAACCAGATAAAGACATATTTAACTAGCCTATTTAATTAGCCTTTCTGCAACAGTTAGTAAGAAAATCCTTTCAATAAAGGTTCGTCCGTTTTGAAATTAATTCTCCATGTTTATTTTCTTGAGTTCTCCAAAAATAAACAAACGGAAAGTAAGGGAAGGGTAAATATTGTATGGCAAACAGGAAAGAGTATCGGGTGCCGGAAAATAACCCTTCCATTCGAGTAAAAACAACAGCACGTATCTACCATTACCGTGTAATGAAGGAAGGTAATGATATGGAGCTGGTGTTATGAAATATCATGTAGGCAGGTATTTTCGTGAAAAATCCTCTAAAAACTAATTGGTTATCCCGAATTTGTAAAAAATCATATAAACTTTTTCTTATATACTTAATTTTCTTATTTTTTATAATTTTCACTATCTTCTTGCCTACTTACTTAAATATCTACTCGTTGTTTAACCTTCCAAACATTTGCAATTAGAAATTCCTTTGTTCTAATAACAAAAACCTTAAATGGGACAAAGGAAGAAAGTTTTCTTCAGTTGAAAACTTGTGGACAAATCCTCTTTATGGTATCAAGACCGCTTTGCCGTAAGATAAATGAGAAAATTAAAGTTGATAGGCAATTTATTGGAATCAATAATGTACTTTACATAATAATGTACCTATTTCTCTCAATGCTCGACCGGCGGCGGCGGCGGCGGGGGAAATCAAAAAATTAAATGTTGAGCCGATATGGCACCTAAACGGATTCATAATCATAGAATATGATTTAGTGCGGCTGGTGGTTTCTTTTTTTTTGTAATTTACCATCGCGCACTACTAATATATTTTTAAAAACAAAATGAACGTTTTATGAGTATAAAAGAAGTAGTTTTTCATCTTCATACCTAATTATTTCGTTTGTTAAACCCGAAAGCCTTAAAATGACGTGTTTCCCGTAGCAATATCTATTTCTTGTTTTGTAGCGGCTGTATGAATACTACTTATTTTACCTTTTTATCGTGCTCCTCATAAACGTGAAACGACCGTCGGGATCCCTGACTTTATAAAACATTTTATTAGCCACTTTATTATGAGAACAAAAACATTGACGTGTAGGAAAGTACATACTTAAATATAGCCTCAGTCATGTGGTTTTTTAATTACGTAAAAAGAAGGTTCCTATGGCTTCATTAAAAAGGGAATTGCGTTGGGATTAATATCGTTAATCCAAGGCTTACTTAGCATACATAATACTCGCGTTCGTTTTAATTAAACTCCATAAATTTACAAAGACTTTTTCTTAATTTGCAGCCGACGACGGTTAATTCACTTAATTTGTGCGTATCTATTAATCAAATTCTGTAATCTTTATCATGTTTAATTTGAGTTCATTGCTTTCGCGAGTATTTGAGCTCAAAGGTAAAGGTTACTGCACTTTATTTTTACGCACGGGTACATCGCGGTTGCGTTTGACTTGTATTATGAGAAACGCAAAACGCCGTGGCATGCGGTTGACGTACGTTATCGGCTCGGATTCATATCAAACGTCAAACCACAATCGTACCGCAAACGTAGCAGGTATGAACTCGTAAGATCCCGACCACGCTTTGGATCTTTCCTCAAAATCTAACGGATCATTTACGCAATCGCAATTAATTATATACTTAATAAAGTAGGTACTCGTACCAACAGATTTGGAGCACAACACTACTGGTCAAGTCTCCAGCTATTGTAGCATTCAAGATAATTTCCTTGAATAATTTGCACGTAAATGTGGTCTCGACTTCAAACAGCGCTGAAGGGTTTAAGGGTTCTTTGTGTTGTCACTTGCCCTCGTTAATATGCAGAACATAGGTAGCTTGAATATGTATGTGGTTTAATTTAGTCTATCCACTTCGTATAGAGACCTTCCTTAGTGTCCGTGTTTCACGGAAATTTGTTGCTAAGGAGGCGTGGTGGAATGTCCTTTTTCTTGTTTGGGGAAAATTTGATGGATTAGTACCTTTTTTCTTTAATCTAATAACTGTCTACTACTGCTAAGAGACAGACACACTATGTACAAACGTAATGAGTAGTGGCCTTTTAAAATAGCCTATTTGTCGTACTGATAACAATTTAACATCAGCCCCAAAAAAGGTTTACCTATTTGGGAATCTAGCTACTTATTTCCCCTATCAAAATATGAGCAGCCGCCTATTTGAAATAAATTAAATTTGTACGCTCCCAGAGTACATAAAAGTATGGTTATTTGTTTTATTCAAAGGGTTTCCAACCGTAAGAGCGGCTACTCTCTTTATTTTCTTTAGAACTGCTCTACGGTTAAATTATTACGTTTTCTCCAAATACGAAACATAATTTACATTGAAAAGGTATTTTAAGTGAGTTATTCTTTCAATATAAGCATTATCTTTATAAAATAAATAATGAAAATGTTTTATTAAGCTTTAATTCAATTATGAACCATTGAAAGAGGTCGAGCCGAGCCGAATTGTATTGGATAGATGTTCAGGTTCATTACTGAAATATGATCGATGGATATGTAAGACAAGGCTTCTACAGTCGAGACATTTACAACTACCCAAACAGATATAAAGCTGCTGAGCACTTGTAATTTGGTAAATAGATAACAACCGTTTTCATTTTATACTATTTATACTGTCACATACAAATTACTTTAAAATTGTAACTTTAACGTGTATCCCATTTCCTTCTCACTGTCATGCATGAATACAGAATAAGGAGACCCTTCTAACTTTATTCTAAACAAAGAGTCAGTTTTCTTATTTGTAAACAGACCCTCGGTCGTATGAAACATGATAAAGCTACCGAAAATGGGACAACTGGGGACTTATTTCCCGGAAAATCCATTAAAGAGCTTCCGTCGGATATGTCCCGTGGAAAAACTCTGAATTGGAGAGCCTGAAGAGACACCTAAGGTCTCCGATGGGTAATAAAACTTACCGAAACAATATCACGCCTTTCTTATACCCCATTTTGGTTTTTTGTCTGTAATTTTCTTTCTATAAAACTTTTGTGGTTGAACGCTAGTGGTGCGGATTGTTAAAATTGAATTTATATTTACCTATCCTATTTCGAACGTAGTTCTTATTCCATATCAAAATTGTGATGTACTTGGATTATAAATTTAATCATAAATTGTCTATTTCAAAGTTGTAGGTATTTCAAGAAGAGCGTTCATTGAAAATACGGGCTAGTTGTAATCGCCACGCGTGTAGAAGAAAAGCGGAAACGGAAGTTAAACATTCCCACGTGAACTCACCTACATTTGGGATAGGTAAAAGATATCACGGAATGATTTCAGAATTTTCATACCTACGATGTTTGCCCGAGGGAGCTTAAAGGGATGGTATTTCAACTCGTAAAAACGTGCGTTATCAATTTGCGAGGATACAGAGGTAGCATTGTGGTTTTGTAGCGGTGGAAGAAAAAAAACACATGTCATACAGAAAGAAAGGCAGCTTGTGACAGGATGATATTTGCTTGCAGTTATACACACAAAGGGGTTATTTACGTCGGTACAGCCCCGTTGCCGCTATCGCAATTTACAAACGTATTAGGGTGTTTCTTCGATTTGGGATTCTTTAGTTGATTCCACTGGTAAAATTTAAATATTATTTTATTTTTAAATTGAGAATAAAATTACAAATTAGAGAGGTCAATAAACAAATATTTTGAATAGGCACTCATTTCTTATGTAAGGATCCAAAGATATTTGATGTTAAAAATTTACGCCCAGGGGAATCAATAATAATGCAATATAAAGTATAAAAAAGTTTCAATTTTGTTAAATAAAATTAAAAACAGTTAACGTACCTTCGAATTTAGGCTTTAAAATGTTATTGGGTATTAATACAAGTTGCTGTGAAGTTGCTAATTCAAAATCTTTAAATAGGTGACCGAGCTTTGAAACGTCCTCCCTTAATGTGGAAAACTGTTTTTTTAATAATATCAAACATTATTACACATAACGCTATTTTTAGAAATCAATATAAACCGTTATTTAAGCAAACTGTATGATTTTATTAGTATGGTCTGGTCATTAAACCAGTGGAATCAAGCCAGTAGTGGAAGCAAGAAATATCGGTTTTTTGTCGTTTTACATAAATTGGATTTAACTAGCGTAATGATGTTTCCAGGCTAGATAATGGGCACCCATGCGCTTATTCATAGCTATATCAAGCTAGTCTTGTAGTACAAAATTAATAAGAAAACATGAACATAGTAATCAATGATCGTACAGAACAAAGCCAGGGGAATCAGATACTTATCTTTGTATTTCGTGAATGGTACAACTTCACGCATAATCTACCCCCTCGATACATAAAATGCATCTCACAGTTCGCGTGAAAATAGGCAGCGCCTATCCAAATGGCTCGACTAGGGTCGTATGCGCGATTTAGTGACGTGCCAAGGTAATCACACTTTAGTGCCGGACAAAATTAAAATGACTCGAGAAATTCAGTTAATTGTAAAATACGTGTAAAATTTATTATGATGCGTAATAATTAACTATTCTATAATAAAATAAAAACATGTATGAATCTTTAAGTATATATGATAAAAAGATTTTTAAGGTTTTCTGAATAAATCGGGAGAGCGGACACGTCAGTGGAATCAATTTTTAGGGCTTTGAACTATTTTTTAAATACCTTTCGATTTGAATTCATGTATTATTTTTATTTTCCCAAGTAGATAACACCTTAATCTATAGTTTAAAACATATTTTATTGACTTTATAATTTGAAACGTAGGATTTAAGCCCCCGGACATCAAAATTCTCGATTCTGAAGATTCACCCATTACCTATCTTCTTCATAACTCAATCGAATACTAAACTGCTACAAAACCTGAGATTCGCAAAGTTAAGTTAGATAGACTAAAATGAGCTTTTTCTTTGTTTTATGATGAAGATGAGGACATTATTTATTTTATGGCTTATTAGTTTATGCTCTAGCATCATTTTGTCACTTTTATTTTTGTAGCAATTTAGCGTGAGCATTGAGTAATTTATTTAAAAAGAAGTTAACAGTCTTATTACAAAAAAATGAAATAAACCTGGTTTAAACCAGGTCTAACTAGTCTAGGTTTAAACCTGGTCTAACTTTTCTTATTACAAAACGAAGACTATCCAAAGATTATGAAGTCTCATCGAAGTCCACGAATTGTCTATGGAAATTGTTATTATTTCTTGTTGTTTGGCAAACATTTCGGCAAGAAGGCGGCAAGCCAAAATTAAAAAAATAAAACGTCACTTTTCGCAAGAACGTTCCGTTTCTCCCAATATTGATATTTATACTCGTACCTTGAAATGCATAAATATTGTAATATAATGTAAAAAAATATATTTCAAAGGCATATACATGTATAACTTAAAGATTCATAACGTACATAAGTAATTGAAACGGTTTCATAAAGTAAAGTTTTGTTTTAATATTTTCCGTGAAACGGAGTTGCGCGGTGACATGGCGCGCATGCTCTTTAATTTGACAAATTGCAAATTGCAAACTAATTATTTATAAACAATTTTAATCAAATTGCACAAGATTATTTTTCGTTTACACTTCGCGCCAGCTACCTAAGTTTTATCTAAGTACCTAGTTAACAAAGAAGATGGAAAACCAGCGGAAAAAAGGAAGCGAAAATTGGAGTACAGAGGAAGAAGTTAGTAAAACTTTGTTTCGTGTTTTTCCGCTTTGTATCATTACATATATACATATCCGTCACACTTCTCTTCCATTGGGGTAGGCAGAGACCACTGCCCTCCGATCCAAACACACTTCCTTCGCTTCATCCGCACTCATCAGTCGCCTCATACACGCCCGTATTCATGTAAATATTATCTAACTTGTTAATGTTAAAGGGAATATTAATCTAACTTATTACAGAGGTTGATGGCAACATGTTTTATTCTGTGATTCTGTCCTGCTAATGTTATAAATGTAAATAATAATGACATACTTTCTTTTTCAGGAAAATCATTGCAAGAAAGTAAAATGAATTCAGGGAAATTATAAGAAGAGACACAGTATTTAAAAATAAATTGAAAAAATTGAAATGAAAAAATAAAACCACTAAATTGAAATTTTATTTATATATTATGATTAAAAATAGGTAGCAACAAATTGCCTTTTCCTTATATTGCCTCTAACTGTAGAACCTGGCAAGAAGTTTTGAACTTCAGGCTCCCTTGGTATGTCCTTAGCGTCTTCATCCCCAGGAAAGATGTCTTCTCGCATATTGATTGCAATGTTATGGAGACGGCACAACAACGAAACCTTTGTTTCCATAACCCGAAACACCTTTTAATGGTGTTCCTGGTTCAAATGAGTGAGATTCATTATATCGCCTATGGATGCAGGCATCATTATAAACCTGTGCGACATTCTAGCAAGGGATACGACTATTTTTTTGCACGTTAGGCTTACAACAGGTTGGGATACCCCATGAAGGTCAGCGCTATCATCTTGTATCTATAAGGAAAAGAACATATTATTAGGTAGGTATAATATGTTAGTTAAGAAATAATAATTTAGTAAGTAAATGATAATGATAAGCACGTCTTACTTCATGGCGAGCCCAGTTGTGAATTGCACATGTAATTTGCAGTTCTGGGCTGAGGGGGCATCCTCTGGGGTCGTGAGCAACATTTTGCCGTACCAGGTCAACGATTTTCTGACCAAATCGTTAAGTGAATCTGTATTTATATTGAAATTCTTCATCACTAAGTGCAAATGGGTTATAGCGATTCCGAAATCTGTGCACATTGCGATAACTATATAGGTACATCATCTATATCGTCGAAATCAATGTCTTCAATATCCATGTTTGTATTTCACAAAATATAATATAATAATCAATTTCTTGTAGTAAATTCGCGAAAAACTCTTACTTCAAGTGACAGCTGACATTATTTTGTTTGACATTTTCAAAAGATAAACTAGGTTTAAACTAGGTCTATTGCGGGTTTATCTTTGATACTAGGTTTATTCCTAGTCTAAGAGATAAACTACGTTTTGTAATAAGGTTTTTCTTTAGTACCTGGTTTAAACCTAGTCTAATACTTAAACTACCTTTAAACCTAGTTTTGTAATAACGCTGTAAGTGGCTAATTCTCAAAAAAGTGGCACCGCAACCTGTCAATCAATTAATGTTAGAACATTTTTTTTACAGTACGTCCTAATCGTATTTAAATTATCAATTATTATTTAAAGACACTTTCTACATCGAGGCCTAGTAATTAAAAGAAAATAAAATGTATAATATTATATTAACTTTAGTTTGTAACTACGTTTTGTCGTTCACTTGACGCCAGATACCGAACTTTGAGGTTAAAAATAAAATAGAAAACATTAACCAAAAAAATATTGAGTGCTTTACGTAGCTTACTTATACCTTCCATATTTATAATTTTAGTATTTTACAACTGCTCTTAATACAAATTTTTGTAGATAAATGCAGTTTAAGTTTGTCCGAGGTAGTTTTTGTCGTTGTTCTGCCACCGCACGAACACTCCTATAGAGTAAGCACTATGTTACCCCCCGTGCCCCCCTCTTGCATGAATCGACGCGTCCAAATGTCGGCCAGCTCCTGTTACAAGTTCACGTGTTTATAGCTATTGTAGGCGACGTGGAAAATAAAAATATTCGGCGAGCGGGAGTTTGTAAAAGGTATGTTGTCTTTGTTCTGCCATTCAAAAGTCGAAAATTATGTACTAGTTGATGTGATGAAATTCGTTTGCATTATGTAAATTGGTGTTTATTTTCTTGTCAAAACATATTACGGGCATAAACCAAATACTTTCCTTGTAATTGTAAAAAAACCGTTAAATTGTCGGTCACCTGTAAGTCGTTAGCCTGCTAGTGTTAAACAAAAGACTAACCAATTGGGTTGTTTACCATTCTTCTAAAGTACTTGCGATATATTTACGGATTGTTAGGCATTTGAAATCAATTTTTTTTACTAAAATTTTGATTTCGTTAATAATTATTTGGAAAAAGTTTAGAATTATGCTTTGTTTATTTTTCGTTATAGCCTAAGAGGTACTTTGAAAAGGATAATATTAAAGATAATTAAAATAAATGTGATTGATTATTCTAAATGAACTGTATTTTATTTGTCTAAACTATGAACCTGCGCACATTGTCGTTAACCCGCTGATAGTTTCAACTAATTTTGTATTGGATTGTCGGTATCCTGCACTTCTTATCAATAACCTGGATCCTGATATTCGTTCACCTGTCATCACAGTCATTAACCTGGACGCCTAGTATTTTTAAATGCTTATATTTCCTAAACTATTTGAATAATTTACTTCCCTCCACTTGATATCGAATACTGGTCTATATATCTAGCGATAACTGTAGTCAGAAACTTAAAATCGCAAACTTAAAAAAAAAATGCAAATTTAATTCAGCGGTGCCACTTTTTTGAGAATCAACCAAGTAATTATACCTCCGAAAAAACTGTACATAAATACATTTTATTCCAAGAAAACCACGCCGACATATGTATGTAAATATAGATACGAAGTCGATATCTTATTGAAACGTTCGTTAGGAATGTCAAACGGGACCGGATAGAGAAATCTTAGCAGTATTTCTTGATATCTTGACACGACTTATCGAAAATCAATAGAATATCAGAAATGTTATTCTAGCACAATATTTTGTGAATAAGAATAAAAGCAGATATTTCAGAGGCACAGTGAACAATATTAGAATAAAAAGAAGATTTAAAAGGCACAGTGAACAATATTCGAATCCCTGAGACAAAGCGATGACGAGGACGCCTTATTATTATCTGTCGAACTTTTACATAAAGCGCTTATCCTGAGTACCCATAAACATTCACGGAGTGTTTCTCGGCTCTTCCTAATCGAAATAAGTTCCGAATTTCCAGTGACAGATAGCTTCGCTTCGTTCCGTGACTCCTGTATGAATGAGGTGCTGCAGACATAAAGCGAACACTTTAACAAAACATTTCAGCATTTTTTGCATGCCACGTTAACGTCATGTCGTATCAAGAAGTCAGAGCACTGGCAGAAGATAGGCATTAATGCCGGATGCTCCAGCAATATGAATCTAAATAAAATTATGATGATCATTTATGAAATTACATAAAAACTAATAACCAATTGCTTAGTTACAAAATATGATATTTATTGAAATTTTGCGTCGCGTCTGTTGTCGTTAGGGAAGAGCTTTCATACTCCCAATGGATATTAACAAAATAACATTAGAACGATAGGTTTCACAAAACATCAAACGTTTCCTCAGGTCTTTGGCCTTTTCAAGATTATTTCTATTCAAACATAAATGGTCTCCCACTATAAATTTCAATCAGTAGTCTATTAATAAAGAATCCTTAACGAATTTTTTATTGACCAAGCTTTATAAAGATTTATTTACTGACCTTTTCACGAGTAAATGGAATAACAAGAATGTGGCGTAAACAAGAATAAAAGTATCTTAACGACGAGTTATTTTAAAATGTCCCAATTTCTTTAGGCCAAGAATGGATTTGTATAACATAAATAAGTAGGTATGAATAAAAATTACAGAAAACCTTTTGTCGATCGAAACACATGTACTTACGAATCGCCTTCAAGATGAAAAGATTTCGTCCTTGTCGTTCTTATGGAAAATCTCTGAATTGCGGCCAAAGGAGACATCTAATGTCATTAAAAAGTAAATTCAAAATTCAAAAATAATTTATTCGTAGGTAACATTAAATTTACACTTGAATTCGTCACAAAGTGAGTAAAAAAAGAAGTAAGTAGGTACATTAAAATAGCAAGAAAAAAACTTTTATTTTTAATGTTCCGGGCCTGTTTGTTTTATTATTTTCCACCAATTTACAAAACTAGGAAGATACCCCGTAATGGAATTGTTTTGTCTAGTTTGCTGAAGATATAAGACCTATGTCGAGGGTTTATGTTTCAAAGCTATTTCAAAGGCTGTAGTCTGTGTAGTGTTCATAGAACCGTGAAATGCGACAGTTCGCCCCCGGCCACCGTCGGAAATGCGACACATGCGATTTGAGGTCACATACAACGGATGTTAGTCATCTAAATACCTGGTATTCTATTACCTGACCTACGTAAATTTTGCTAGGTACCAACTTGTATCCAATTGAGTTAACCATTCACAAAGTATTCAAAAATGTTGAAGAGTTATCATTAAATATACCTAACTGAAGAAAAGAAAAGTTGGCGTCAGTTAAATTTAACATAACACTTTGTAAATAAAAGTACCTACTTAAAGTTGTTTAACAATACTATATAGGAAATTCGACAAGTCTTTCTATTTAAAAAACATTGTTTAATTTTATTAGAAATGGGAAAAATGTAGGTACTAAGAAAAATAAAATGTACTAAGAGTATTGGAAAATATAACTTTTCGTAGGTAATAAGCATTTACTAGCTGACTACTTACTTATAAAGGAGATAATTAAAAATGTATGGGATTTAAAATTTGTAGACAAAAAAGCAGCTATAGGTACTTCTCAATAAATGAAGTAGGTACTCTGAGTTCAACAACAGTTTATACGTAGGTAGATACCTATTTCTCCTCGCAAATACTTTGAGGGTATAAATATTATCCCAAACTCCTTGAATCTTTGATTAGTTAGATGTTTGAAATCGGAATGGCAAAGCCAAACAACTGACCTCGAACAAACTGACCCGCGAACAGGGAACACACTCAATAGATCCGTGGATTCGATTTGGGTGAAAAACTTCAGCCATTGATTTCAATGGCTTTTTCCAAAGGGCTTTTTCATTGACTGATATCATGATATTTATAATGATTTTTAAAAAACTACTTTTTTCTCGCATTTAATAAGATGGAAATATTGTATATGGAGCAATAAACCATTGAGTATTGTGTATCCACTTGAAATGAACTATTAATAAATAGATTACACGAAAACAAACAATAATAAATACGTTAAAAAGTGCACTTACTTACACAATACTTATTAAAAGAACTAGAACTTAGATTATTTAGTCTCATTTGTCTAGTCTAAGCTAATGACTAAAATTACATATAAGTAAAAAAATCGTATTACAAAATGCTATCACATCATCCAGTCTTAGCAACAAGGTTCTGAGTAGCTACGAGTATTTCCAATCCCGAATTTCATTATGCTCTCTCATTTCTTCTGTTTTCATTATCAGCAATCAACAAACCGCCTCTGACTAAGGTTTTATTCAGGGGCGGCTTTTAATATTCATCTCCTGTGATTAATATGACCACTGCGAATAAAATACGAGTAGGTTTGTTTTCTTAGAATTTGGGTTTCTAAATATTAGCTGTTTGGTTGCCTTACAGCACCTTGAAAAAGCATCAAAACCGCTGTTAAAAGTCTGCATTAATGTGGCCATCTAAACCCGCATTTGGCTTAGCGTATTAAAAAATAGAATTTGGAAAACATATAAGTATTTTCTATCGGTAAATTAAGTTTGCTGCAAATAAAAACACACCTAAATCAAAATTTAAGAATCAGGTAGGATATGACTTTTCATCGTAGGTTTCATCTTTTGAGGATTTTTGCGAAAGGAAAACTTTTGATAGAAATTTTCCCAGTTTCAAAAGAGAAGCGTTGAGGTGGCGTTCAAGTTATTTATTTTAGAAATTTCTAGTTCACACGCGAAGAGATTCGTAAGTTACCAAGTTTCTCATGGAGATATTTCTCAGTTCAAGATGTTGAATAACATCTAGGTGTTATTTATATTAGTTTAGCGACGAACGGTATTTGACGTTGAAAAGGATGTCCCAGACCATCTTTGTTTTATTTTCAAAAAACCTAACAGCCCAAGCCACTGAAGTGTAACTGGTATGAGGCGCTACATATTTGACAGCGGTAAATAGGTACCTACCTACAAACGTCATTGACCCTGAAACAAGCAACTTTTCCTGAAGAAGCAAAGCTCCTTTGATTTGTCAACTTTGTTCATCATTTCCGTTTCACAATAAATTAATTTCGGATAACATTTCGAATTTAATCAAGAGCATCCTTCCGGTTTATATTACTTTTTGCAACAAAACTCTCAGTTGAAGGACATCCATCTATTCAAAATTAAATGTCTTGTGAAATTTGTAATATTGAAATATAAAATTATTGCTCTTCAACTTTTCAACAAGATACTGTTCACCCTGTTAAATTGTAAGAAATTGATTTTGTTTTTGGCTTTAAAAAAGTTAAATCATTTCATACATTATTTAATTAGCAATGATTTTACTTATTTCATTAGTCAATGATATGGATAAAATACTTTTTTGATTATATGCACATGCTTTAAACGTGCTTCAAACACACGTAACTTACCTACCTAAAGTACTGCAACTGCATGAAACTTAATAGTGTAGCTTCAACTCTCAGATAAACTTGTGTTGAAATAACATATCTACTCGGTACTTGTAATACGTAGAATATAGGTATTCAAGCCATTCTGTGAATTCCCAGACTCATACCCATTTCTTTCACTGTATTATGTATACCTTTTGTATTGTGTGATATTAATAGTACCAGGAATTCAAGCTTATCCGGCTTTATGGATTAAAATCCGAGTAGCGGTGAGTTCCAACGAACGTTTTTGTATTGGATTTGTTTTCAACAATATTGGAAAAGTGGATTGAATTGGGTTTTTGTATAAGTATTTTTATTACCTGACTATTATCAAATATTTTGAATATAGCCGCATTTAAAGAATATTATATGATGCGTTTATATTTTTAATGTAAATAAAACACTAAGGAGACTATCCTGTAATTATTCTCATCGCTTCAGTGGTCTAACTTCATGGAGGTTACGTAAGCACTAAGCAGGTATAAAGGTAATTGACTGTAAAGGAAACCTAACGCGAAATAACAGAATTATACTACCAAAATATCTCGTTTGAATATTACTTTAATAAAAATAACTCACAGCTTAAATAAAAGTTGTTTCTCCAAATTGTTCAGGGCGGGAATAAGCCCAAGCAATTTTCTTTATAAATAGCCTTCGTAAAAAAAACAGATATCGTCATTAAATGGCAAGACGAAGAGATAATTTAGGAATAAATTGTTCTTTTTCTTCTTTTCAGCTTATTCGTACCCCACTGCTGGGCAACAGCCCATCCAATATTTCTTAGAACATTAACTACACTTAAAATCAATATTATTTCATACTTTGGAAAGGCAACCTTAAAACTAGCGCTTAATTAAGTTTTTGCGGCCATTTTCGATTAAAACTCCCTACTATTTGCTTTTGAATATGCATTTCGTTTGGCTACGGATTTCCATTCGAAAACAGTCAAATAGAATTATTATTATAGGTACTATCTATTTTTGGTATGTATATGTAGTTATGTATGTATGTATTCTGTATTATTTGCACAACCCGCAACCAATATTACCTCTTTCTTGTTATATCTTACCATAAGGTTGCCTGGAAGATATTGCTACCTAGCAATAAGGCCGCCTGTTGCTTCTTATATTCTTGTCTGTGTCTGTACCTTATATCTTTTGTGCAATAAAGAATATTTGTATTGTATTGTATTGTATAGAATGACGTTTGAAACTTTGGTACCTATATATTGCATTTTCGATAAAATTCATATTTAGTTTTCGTATCTGCTTGTTTACCATGTGATTAAGAGGCTTTCTGAATAAAAAAATGGGTCATTAGGAGTGATAACTGTTGTTTTTTGGCCTTAATAATGAAATCTTGCAATATAATATTTCCTGTAATTTTTTAATCTTGTTGTTGTAATCAGCTGTAATCTTGCAATATAATATTTACTTCTCCAAATGTTCATGGAAAGGCACGTATTACATGATTGAATTTGTTCCAGCCATTCGAGGATAAAACACGACAGACGTGGTGTCTACGTGACGTCACATAAAAAAATTAACTTGTAAAGCAAATTTCGAGTTTATAAGTGACTAAAAGTAACATAAACAAATACATAATTATGTCTTTAAAATTTTTGAAGACGGTGCCAATTAAAACAATAACTAGATATAGGTACCTAATATAGGTACTTATAATCAATCTTTTTCACATCTCAAGGAAACAGGTGGCACCGTCTTCAAAAATTTTAAAGACATAATTATGTATTTGTTTATGTTACTTTTAGTCACTTATAAACTCGAAATTTGCTTTACAAGTTAATTTATTTCATACTTTTTAGTTTCCGTTTTGAAGTTGTTTCTTTTTTGGCAAAAATTTTTTATTTCACATTTTTTAGTTTCCCTTGACTGGTCTTCATTTTCATTATCAGACCCCTAATAACAGTCACAACCTATTTAGATGAAAGGTCTCAATAATATAAGTTAATCAAGCCCAAACACAAAGTACTTGCTGTAAACCGTTGTCGAGTTCCGTCGGCTGCATTTCCGCTCCATCATCAGGTCAACGTCAGACCCTCATTAAACATTAGGGCTTTAAAATTCTTATTATTGCATAATATTAAGAAACACACAGTCGCGATGCAATTTTTCGAGTGTTTCCCTCGATATCTCCAGGTTTCCACCATCAGGTCCTGGTTTCCTTACCATGGGACCACCCTTGGGATACCCCCTTTCTAACAAAAAAAGAATCATCAGAATCGGTTCATGGACGACGAAGTTGTGTGAAGAAACGTAAGAAACAGACTAGTCGAAAATACAATTTTTTCGAGAGTTTCCCTCGATTACTCCAGGATTCCATCATCAGATCCTGGTTTCCTTACCATGGGACCACCCTCGGGATACCCCCTTTCCAACAAAAAAAGAATCATCAAAATCGGTTCATAAACGACGAAGTTTTGCGTGGACATACATAAAAAAAAAAAATATATATACGGTCGAATTGAGAAACTCCTCCTTTTTTTTGAAGTCGTTTAATAATAAACTTTCAACAAGGTGGCAAGTGTTTGACTATTTTAATCTTGTAATTGACTGTGGCCAGATGACCTCTAAAATTTATTTGGTCGTTAAATTGTTATTTCCCTGGTAGTCAGCGAAGGCTGTAGCCGAAGGGCGACTGTTATATTTTTATTGGAGGCTGTACTTATATAGCGCGGGTAGACCATAAAGTCGGCTGTGAATACATAAGCACCTCGGGTAGTTCGCAATATGATCTTATAATTACAGTACAGCTCTAGACCAGTCCTATATACTTATGAAATTCAATTAACCTGTGTAAAGCAACTAATATCACTTTACCTTCAAATACAATTCTACCTATCTCTGACTAAAGCTATATAAGAACCTTTGCAAAAAAAAGGTAAATGTTCACCGAAACAAGTAATTAATTAAACAACATGAAAGAGATTGTAATTTAATTTTGATTGATGTTGTATCTAGAGAGTATAAAAAAACTATGAGTTCGGTAATGTGACGTTGACGAGGGAACGTGTGTCTTACTTTAAAAGGGTTTAAGTTGATTAACGACTTGAGTAACATCTGACGGGTTCTAATCACCAAACTAGCTTGGAGTTATAAAAGCTAGCAGCTGAACCCAGAGTATAACTATACCTATACGTAATTAATCAGTTATGTAGATGAAGCAATGACGCACTAACTTTAAAAACTATCTTTAAAAAAGTTAAATTTGAAATGCCTAAAGAAATCGTTATAAGATGCATCGTTCAGAAATCTAATGTAAAATTGGAAATATGCAAAAATAATCAGTCATTTTATTATGATTGGTTTTTGCGTACCGCGTTATGCCAATTGTGGTCGATCAGATTCTATTTCAAATGTCAATCCAAAGGACGGGTCAACCACAGTCCAGCCGCTAGTAAGTTAACGTAATGTACAAAGTGTTGCTATCAAGGGAAATCACTAACTAAAATAATGAGTTAAATGATTCAGATCTGAAAGTTTGCATGTTTGTCTGTGGCACAGGAAATCCTAGTGTGGGGTTTTAAATGTGGAATGTTAACGTGTGTGTGTGTGTGTGTGTAATGTATATATATACCTATTTGACTTTAAATATCTCATCAAATACGATTCAGAAATAGCTGAACTGTTTCCAATATTGGTATTCTATCGGTTCTATGCGGTACGCATTTAGAATTTTCCATTTGCATTGGCAGCTCATGGGATTTCCACTCTACTATGATTTCCTAGAAGCGATTTCTCTCGAGGATTTCCCGGCTTCGTTTTTAAACTGAATGCTCATCTACCTAATTACTTTATTTAATTTTATTCACTCCTATTTTCTATTTACAGGTTTATGAAACTGATATTTATTAATCCTTCATTTAGCTTTATATCTCCTAACTATTTATTACGTTTATTATACTTTTACGCAAGCGGTTGGATATATAAAACGCGAAACGCAGAGGCGATTCGACCGCTAATGTGTAAAGGCCTTTAAGTTGATTATTTTATACATTAGGAAATTACTTCAATTAGGTAGGTTCTTTTTAACTTAAAATGTAATTACCTAAGTACTTCTTACACCCTATAAATATTATTAATAAAAGTAAGAACCTACTTAAACTTAATGTAAATCAAAATAAGTAGACCGTTTGTTGCAGCTAGTTGCACCTTTGCCAGGTTGTGTCGTAACTGCTACGGTATTGCTACGGCGGCGTAGCTTCGTAGAACTTCGTAGCCAACGCCTACGTGCTGGATAGAGGCCAGAATTCAATTTATAAAATGGAGATTCTAATGGAGATAAATTATTCTTGCATTACCTTAGTATTTACCACGTATACATTTTGAGCTTAGTTTTGTATTTTTACCTATTTAAATTAATGTAATAAAGATTGTTTAACAATCGTCTTTTCCGTAAAAAAGGTCCCACTATCAACTATCAATTTCATAATACACAGCGATTTATTCAGCTAACATTTTAATAATCACAAAAAATAACCAATTCAATAAGATTTTTATTAAAATGAACATAAATAAATAATTCCAATTTAAATATTTATTCATGTTAAATTAAAACCCTGAAAGTAAGCAATACGCTACATTAAGTAGTCTTAATGAAAGACCGGTAAGTAAGTATCTTAGAAGTTAATTATGAAATTTCTCGTTACTAGTTTTCTATTTAACTTTTTACAGACTCGACCATTTCCTTCGCTATAAAACACTTGGACGGCACTCCATTTGTAAAGTGTAAAACACTAATTAAGGAAACGCATTTTTATGAAACGTGTCTCGAGAGAGATGGCTAATATAGCTTTTGACTTATACCTTCCAATATTTCATATAGTAAATGCCCCAAGAGATACACATCGCGTTATAATTAATTTGAATTCACCTACTTTTTTCTTTGCCAATTACAATTAGTTGTTAAAAAGGTCATTAAAATCAGAGCTCCGTTAACCTGACACATTCTTAATCAAAAGTCAGAACGACGATTTTTGAATATTAACTTTTAACTGGGGTTCAAATAGATACACGTATAATTCAAACTTTAAGAGGTGACTAATCAAAACAGTACCTCTATAATAGACGTGATCGACAAAAGCAATATGATAGTGACGAGGCAAAAGGGAAACAAAAGAAGTGACACTTTGAGACATAATCTATGGATTACAAGCTCTGGTTTTTATATATCCTATTAATATTATAAATGTCAATGTTTGTGCCGATGGATGGATGGATGGATGTTTGTTACTTCATCACGTAAAAACCACTGAACAGATTTTGATAAAATTTTACAATAACTTAGCTAAGACATCAGAATAACGCATAGGCTATATTATTTGTAGATATTTTGTGTTTTTTCAAAGATATGACGATAAATGCGTACGAAGTCGCGGGTAGCCTCTATATTATTATTATACGACCCTATTAAATTATTAGACCAAATAAATTGCCAATTAAATCCCTCGACCGCTACGCAGTGAAACTGTAGTGTTATTAATTTATATCCACCGACCGATATCACACTACACCTCAATGACACTTAATGAGATATGGGCCTGGTACTTGATTTATGACAAGGTGATCTGATTTATTGACCTACCGGGACATATAAATCTTCAATATTGGATATCAACGCGAATATAATCCGTCATTTGTTATTTACAGCCTTTTTATAGGACACGTTATATGAAATTCATTTTGAACTTTTTTAATACCTACCTATTTAAATCTGTAATGTTTAAATTGTACTGTAAAACAACAATAATAAGCACCAAATAACAAATATAATTTAATTAATTACTACTTACTAATTTAATATTTATATTATACTTAATATTACTCAATCAACTTAAAAATATAAAATATAATTGTAATTGAATTGTAAATCCTTTGTAGTAGAATAAAGGCTATTTTGATTTTGATTTAGACCTGTTTAAATCTGTCACACTTTCTCAAATGAAACGTCGTGCGAATAAACGAGGGTTTAATCCGTTTTTAAAGTTTAAAATTTAATTACTTTTGTTGCCTGATCATTTGCATTAAATTTTCATAAACAGTTATTAATTATGAGGAAATAAGAGAGCGCAAAAGATAATGGAACTTATTTTTATTGAGATAGAGATTCTTTGAACAAAGCTCTTAATGTACCTTTATAGGTAAAAAAATACCGTGAACCACTCGGGTATCTAACCAAACCCACATGACCTAAATAAACGTTCTATTCATACTAGATTCATAAATCAAAAGTTTAAAAAAGAAAGACTTTAAAAGAGTAGGTACAACGCTTAACACAATGCATATAATTTTATTACCGTTTCTTTCAAAGTAATTCATTTAAAAAGCGGTAAATTTTATTTTATTACTGCTTTGCGTTTTACGAGCCGTAATTTTAACGAACGAGGTGTGCTTTGGCAAAGATAAATCTTTGGATTGAAGCATCAGCTGATTTGATAAAGTGATTACGAGTATGATTTGCTTTTAAATTACAACAACTACATAAATAATGAAAAGGACGTAGCATGAATAATCAGACTTATTACAAAATATCTCCGTTAATCTAGAATCTTAACGATATTATCTTTAGCCTTAACAACGAAGCAGAAAACGTTTTACTAGTTTCTTGTTTCTGATAAAGTCCGTTCATTTTCTTGTAGAGATTCCATAATTGGATCGGTATTTTCTCGAAACTCGAAGCAAGCGAGAGTGAAAATCAGCGTCTTTGGGTTTGTAAGAAAGTAAAAGTTATTTTGAAAGACGAATAAGTAAGTATATTGAGCCATGGGGACGGCACGCACTGAACTCCTTAGAAAGTATCCGCAACTCGGAAAGAGCCACAAAGATGTCAATATATTAGCCGCCAAGGGAATCGACTAAGTATATTTTTATGAAAGTTTGCTCTTAAAAAACCTGTCTGACCAATAAAATGTTCTAGAGAACTACAGGAACCTCGATATTGATATACTGATAGACAGATCAATATGTCGGTAGGTATAAATGTGAAGTAGTTAAGTTTAAAAAACTTGTTTACGTCGCTAGTGATTGCTAGGTCATACTACCACATAATGCGTAGCGTATTAGCGTTGCCAAACGAACAAAAGAAGTAGGTAACTCAAATAACATCCGCCACCGAAAGTGCCACCAAATTGAAAACTTGAGTGGCAATTACTATGTTGATTACGTATTTTGTTAATTATCAAAGTATTCAGAAAAGGGCCGAACCTCAATTTCCTGAGCTGCGGAAAGCTTTTCTGAGCACGTCCGTATCACATTATTTAACCAGAATGCTGTAAATCCTTTCATTTCCTCTATAATAGGCACTCCGTGACTCACAATTTATATTAACTAAGTCTGGTACACTGAATTCTAAGCATATTTATAGTTTCCGAATTCATTATTACCTAAAATAAGCTAAGAACAAAGGCTTCAAAATCAGCAGAACTTTAGAAATTAGAATAGATGCCTTTATAAACTGTACCGTTTTAACCGCTCACCACGCCTTGAACGTTTGATATTAAAAAGGCGACAATATAACGCGATAATAATAATGGAGTTTATTCTTCAAGCTGTAAAGGCAGTCCAAACTTGAATACTTATAAGTCCTTACATTTATATGAATATATTAAAACAGCGCAACAGTTTAGCGTGGTCTGACCACACGTTATAAAAAATCGTCATCATACGGTTTTGCTAACGTTTTGCCAGATACTCCGTAGTGTGTAAATACACAGGTCGGATTGTAGCGGGCGCAGTTTGTCATTCATACCCCTCATTTGTCTCTGTCTGGTGATACTAGAGACGGACAGAGATAGTCATGACTTTTATTTAGAACTAGTGCCTATCATTATCATCATATCTAGGAAAAACATAGGGGGAAGTGGGGCACATTGATACACAAAAATTCAAACTCCGTTTTAATACACAAATGTCAACATATTTGATCATTTTTTTTGCCGGGTGCATGGCCTGATATGTTAACTTATAATTAAGTTTAAAAAAAGCTGATAGAAACGAATAGGGAAAAAGTTATGGCGACTTTTATAAAAAATGGATTTTGTATCATTCTGCCCCACCGGTGGGGCACCTTGATACAGAGAGTGGGGCAGCTTGATGCGTACTTTATTTCCATAAATATTATAATATTTTTTCAAAATAAATCGTTATATTACTTAAATTGACCAAATAAAGAGCAAATAATGCTTGATATCTGAAAAAATCACGTTATTTATTAGTTATTATTCGTATTAACGATAATCACAATCAGCCTAATAATGAAATGAGCTAGGAAATAAAATTGTCATCAAAAATCTAGAATTTATCAAAATCTTAAACATGTAATTAAACATAATTACTCAGTAATCAGCCTAAAAGTACTACAGAATTGGGCATAGTGAAATATAGAAATAACAAAATAAAATCCTCTATCAAAATTATAGGAACTTTTTCTTAAAACTCATAATCAAAAACATCACAAAACTGAAATCCTAAACGATTTTTTCACATTTCTCTGCTTAACTTTAAAAGTCCGGACCATTTTCTATAATAAATGAGATTTTTAAGACTACTTTAAAATACTAACGGGGCACTTTAATGCACCAAAGGGGCACTTTAATACACTAACGGGGCAGATTGATACGTATCATTCTGCCCCGCGCTTTACTGTATCATAGTGCCCCAAGGGACTATATTCACGAAAAAGTAATTTATTATTTTTTAAATCAATATTGTATTAAATAAACATATTAAATAACATTTATTAAAGTATAAACGTACTTTTGGTAAAATAAAACTATGAAAACAACTAATAATATGGAGCTGAGACACAAACACATTGCTCTTAAAATTTTAGTTGTCGGTCCCAAAAACACGTTTGTGCCTGTAAAAGCAAAACGGCGAATAGGCGACGAGCATCGTCACAACTATCATCCTTGTGGATGTCCTTGAGCGTTCTAATGATGTGTCCGTGTGCGTATCGTTTTTCAGTATTTCAAAACAGGTACTGTATCAATGTGCCCCGAGTATCAATGTGCCCCGCCTCCCCCTACAATATTTGGTTTTTGCGTCAATAAGTAACACACATCCTCACATCCAACCATACCTCCATCCATCGGCACAAATAATAGAATAGAATAATGGAATTATTCATTTGTTTTATTAGTAAGTCGTGTTACGGACTTTAAGAACTCTTACTCGCAATGTATATTGGCTTGAATAGAAAAAATTTACTGGGGCGTTAGTATGGAACTGAGTGCACGCACCACGCAGACATTGAATTTAATGCTATATCCGCAAATTATAGCCATTTCAAACTGTGATTATGATACAAGGTTGGTTGACGCCCCTATTGTTTAGTTTGTGTTTTGCGGTACGATCTGTCAAAAACATCATTTGTCAAAACCCCTTTGTGAAACGTGAAACCTATGCTGAGATTCGTGTAATATCCTCCTACTCTATGACTAATAGCACTTTCACTAGATAGAACTTGGAATATTAATATTAAGAGATACACGCCATTAAATTTCGTATCTCTCTTGTGCCAGTAAGGTTAGGTTCTTAGGTTTGTAGGAGGCAAAAGATGTCCACTTTTGGTGTCGCGCCTCTTAATAAGTTCGTAATCATATTAGGTATGTGGTATTAGCCTCTAGAGCCCTAGAAGTATCTATAATATTCCTTTACATATTTCCTTTGTGTATTTCCGAAAATGACAAGACGCTGCATCAATCTTGTTTGACATTGACGGAGGTGCGATAGCGAGGCGTCAGGGTAATTCAATAGCATTTCTTAAAACCATATTGGGAAGGAGGTTTCTGCACGTGTCGTGGTTTGAATAAATAAAATATTGTTTAAGATGAACTTCAATAACTAAGTATTTGAAGTAAGATAAGTATTTATTCAGATTTATTTAAATAATACTGTGGCTTAAGTGGGAAACAATAACAGATCTAGGTATATTAACTCGTTTGAAATATCATTATTTTTTGATTTGCGGTAAATTCTACGAATTCATTAATGTATGTACCTATACAAAGACCGAATTTGGGGAAGTAAATAACATTTTGCGAAGTAAACCGCTAAGTTAAATTTCATAAGGAGATTACCTACTCGAAAGCTTTTCCGTGCTCTTACCTAATTGTGTTTGTCACACAGCCTCTGTTTGTGATACTGAATTCCTTGAAACTAGCTTTTTCCTGCAGCTCCGGCTGCGTGCAAATTTTTGACGTGGAAAATTCCCACCTCATCGGGATAAAAACTTTACTTCCCTTTATTTTATTTCTATTTCGTATCTTCAGCTACGTCACCAGGAAAATTTAATGAATTCGCTTTCGGCGATTTAACCGTGAAGAGATACCGGACAGACAGTATATTTTCGCGTTTATACCATTAGTATGAACTTTATTACAAAGGATTAAAACCACGAAATCTGGTTTTGTCTGATGTATTTAAATTAATATAGCTGTAGGTATAATATTCAAGCTTTGAATTTGTAGCCGGTTATAATGCGGTGAAAGTCTCAAGCAAGACGAAGTTTGCAAGTGAATTCGATTGATATTCGATTCATTAAACCCATACCATTTAGGTTCTTAAGTATTGAAATAGATTTTCATGTTTCTCCGTAGAATTCATGTGAAATAGGTAATAAGATACCGTTTATTAAAACGTTTGTTTTGTTTATTAAAAACATAAGGAGAATAAAAAAAGGGATTCCTGTTAAAAGCTACTCTTGCTTCTGCGCATTTTACTACCTTCTCACTTTATTAATGCCATTAAACGCCAAACGTAATATCAGAATATAATAACAAAGGTACATAAAACTACAGGACGTCGGTGGATAATATTCACGACCACATTTGAATCCATTATTTTACGTGTAAGGGGAAACAATAAAGAGACCTTTCGTAATAAGATTCCATCCATTTGATCGCCAAAGCGTTGGTGGCGGTAGGTAATTACTCGGCGATGTGTTGTTTGGAAGTTAAGCCTACCTAGGTTAGTAAAACAAAACTTTTCATATTAAACATTCTCTTACAAAAGTGTCAAATAATATGTAACTTTTGTATTGAAATCCTTCCATTTTTTCTTTCCGTTGCTATATAGATAGTAGATAAAGTAACGAACAATAACTTTTAATTCCTAAATCACACGTAAGGCCGCTCTTGACTGTTTTTAAAAATATCATTTAGCCAATCTCTTTAAAATAATGAAAAAAGTGACGATCCCAATACTACTTATAATATTTTTTTTTTCATTAATGTGATATTCTTAGGCAACTAGGTACCTAAGAAGATATGTGATTAGTTAGATAGGATTTAAATATTCATCAAATTATAAAGTAAGTAAGTGAAACTCAATAATTTAAAAGTCCAACAAGCTGTCCGTAATAACTGTTTCTAATTACAATTCGCCACGTTTTAAACGGCTGAAACACATTAATCGACGAAGCACTTTCCTTAAGTAATTGGGAGTTCGTCTAAATTTTTGTTGGAGGCTAAGGGCAGAAACGGTTATTTACCGCTCTCGTAGGTAGATTGAAATTTTAAAATCTTTGTGGTGGAATATTAGGAATTGCCAGTGCGCAAGAACTTACAATTAGTACTTATCTTTATATCTTTGATTACCTATTTCTTATCTTAATGTAATTGACAAATATTCATGTATGGAGATCATTCATTGTTTAATAAGGGTTCTCTGCTTAATGATACGCTTTTGTTATTTGTTAGGAATTGCGTGAAGAATTAAGTAACATTAAACGTCACATTACATAGGCACAAACATTTCTAGTTAAAATAGGTATTAGTAGTATTTATTCTATTCACAATAAGATATAAATGATGTGAATATTTGCTGGTAAAAAAGAGGCTGTTATGATGAATAAAATGAAAAAGCTTATGAAGTCACGATTTCCATAAAAAGGTGCCAAAGGTATTCATTCGGTACTTTGATAACAATGTCCATTTTCCTTTCAACTTTCACCTAGAAGCGGAACAAAGCCCGTATTTCCTTTCCTCCATACCGGGTAAGATCTAAAACGTTGTGTGAAGAAGAATTTTCTAATTATATTATTATTGAAACAGTATAACAAAGAAATGCTTACAATAATAAAACAATAAAAACACCACTAACTAATACAGTAGCTGATAAAAAGATTGGTGTTAAAATAACTGGTTCAAAAGTACAAATAAGTTCATCAGCTGCTAAAATTATACGCATCATGTCAGTTACTTCGTTTCATTCTGCTCTTAACATATTCAAAATTTGAGAAGAACCTGCGAGTAGGAGCTGTAGTTCAGATTAAATACGTCAAAATTGAATATACTTCATCAGTATAAGTACTTATTATTAAAGATACTTCATCCTTTTTTCTGCACCCACGATTTGTTCTGCAGTCTTTTGTTAGTCTACAATTTGTTTCCCTCCACCCTGTATACCTAACGCCACCAAACGCTCCAGCATAAAACTCTCAAAAGACCATCGAAACGAGTTCTGTTGAAATATTTCTCTTTTCATCTTGCTATCTGCTGTTATCGATGGACTTTGATCTTTGACAGCTAGTTGCAGAAAGGGTAAATTAACTTAATGTTTCTTTAAATATGTAGCAGATTCCTTCACTTAGTATCACTCATCAAAATTTTATGTGAGTTTCATGAGTGCCAGAGCAAAAAAGAAAGCCGCATTTGGAAGATTTGAGTCATCAGATAATTCTGATGTTTGTTTAATGAAACATTAACCCATTCAGACCTGAATTAAAGTATTGTGTTTAAAAAAATATAACTGTTGATTTTCTGCATATTTGTGGTCTAAGTAAGTTTTTTTTTGGAAAAAATAATAACATGTATTTATATCTTTTTAGATTTATGTCCATTGAAGTGGACATAAGGATTGAAAGATTGCTATATTTTTTTTTGTATTTACTTGAACATACATAACATACCTTATGATTTTTAATGGATAATTAAGTTTAATGATGTATCCTGTAACGCTGTAACGAGCGGCAATTCTTCGCTTTCAATGCCTTTCATGATTCCGTCTTTCTAAACGTGTTCATTAAAATATCTAGAACTTGTAGATTCTATATATTTTCAGAGTAAGATAATATCCAATCATGATGACTTGTTAAGAAGCTAAGTACGAGTATGAATTTAGTACTAGATGGTTTTCAACGAAGATATTGTTAGTAAAATGAAAGCTATTGTTATGAAATTTTATAAATATACTATTTAATGATATATCTATTAAATTAAAAAGTACTCTTATCTTGCAGAAAGCGCACTTACTCACTGAAAAGTTGAATTGAATTCAGTAAAATTGGTATTTAAACTTGCGCTACGCTTCATCTTAGTCTCAATATTTACTCACTCCATTCATTGTGTAGGTTCTTTTAAATGAGAAGAGATATCCAAATATCGATAGATATCTAGTACGCATTAAAAATATTTTAATACTAGCTGTCCCGGCGAACTTCGTCCCGCCTTAGAATGAACTTTATTGTGTAGGAATAAAGTTCAAATTGACTCTACATTTTAGTAAGAAAACATTTGTATGGGAAAAAGAAAAGGTCTGTTTTAGGGCTTGCCCGGCAATTATTCGAATTTTTCTCACCGTAAGAACCATCCTTGGACTTCAATGAACATTTAAAAAAAAGAATTAGCGAAATCGGTCCAGCCGTTCAGGCGTGATGCCGTGACAACGGAAAACGGTTTTCATTTTTATATATATAGATAGATAGATAGATTTCAAATAGAAATTAAAGTTCATTTGATTCATTTCTTTTATAATATTGTATTTTATATCAGCTGGAAGTTCTAAGTCTAGAGCACACCTTTTTTTATAACATACCGCCAATACCCATTCTCTAGATGTACCTACTGATACCGAAAATCAAGAGAAAAGACGAATTATTTGAAAAAGTCATTTTGCAAACAAAATGCCTGAGCTGATCAACTTAAAGTTGAACATAATTTTTCGCTTTTTGACTTAAAGTTCTTGGTGGAACGTGGTCAGTTTCATATGCAAATTACCCTTTATTTTCGCGAGGGATCCAAACGTATTTCCCATTATTTAACACAATATTGCGGCGTAAATAACAATTTCATGGGTGTTGTGTTCAGTATTCCCACGGTCACCCGAGTGTCCAATTACCAAGTCAAATAGTCTGCAACGAACATGAATGTCGAGTTCGGAATATTTCGTGGGGTAATGTGAGGAATTTTGCACTTTCAACAGTTCTCTATGTACCTACTTACTTATTTGAATTCTTGGTATTACAAACATACATATCCGTCACGCCTCTCTCCCATTGGGGTAGGCAGAGACCACTTCCTTCCACTTGCTTCGATCCAAACACACCTCTTCCTCTCTCTCTTCTTGATATTAAGTTAATACTATTAACTTTACATCAATGTTTTACATTTATGGTTAGTTATAAAACTGCCGTCTCTAATTTGGTGGTTCTTATTAACCATGTTTACGGTAGGTACCCATATTTTTTATGTCATACGGTTAGCCATCAGTATCATAAATAGCTAAGCTAAGGTACCTAAATACTATACAGTAAGAAAACAATAAATATTTAGAGTTTGAATTAACCGTTAGATACCTAAATGAAAAAGAAAACGTAGGCTATGTTTGTCTTGCATAACCATTAGGAACAGAAGGGATAACATAAATATTGACTGGGAAATCTGCATGATATTTAAAAGTATGTTTGCTGTTTTTTTACATGGCTGTTTAAAACCGTATTGAATGAAACATGAGGGTAGTAATGTTCAGGTCACGTAATTACGGTGAGTTATTTATGAATTTTAATGCGTAATGTATAATTCATCCACAGAGACAGTTTCAAAAGAGTTATCATTCGCTATTTTTTACTCAGAATATTTTTAAAATCTTCTTGTAAAGCTACCTATTTTAAAATAGACGTAATAATTTAAATCGGAACTGAACCGGCGGCGGCGTAGCAAATCTGCTACGAGGTGTAGGCAATTACGTAGCGCCGTCGTAGCGCATTTCTACACACTACAAGACCACGACGACGCTATTTGAACTCATTTTTTTTAAGGTGTATTTTTTTTAAGGAAATGTAACTTAATCTTTTAAATCACATTTCAAATGCATATTCTTTTTATACAAAACAGTCATACACGTGTTCAACTTTAAAAAAACGTACGGCTAATGCATTACTGGGTACTTTGGTTAAATGAAAGGATTTGAACTACACGTGCTCTCATCTTACCCGGGTAAATTAAAAAAAAACTTTCCTAAGCATTCAATCCCCAAACGTGCGGCAAATTAATAAAAAAATTACTCGTTTTTGTTTTTTGCTGTCAACACAGTCATTTAGCCCCGTAGTGACGAATAACAAAATGACTTTTTAATTTGAAATGAAGAAAAGTGGAAAACCAAGTTTTTAATTTGGGGTTTGTAAACGGCCCTTTTGGTGGGTCGTTTGTAATCCTATTACAGCTGAGACATGAACAAAGGGCGAATCGAGTTTTTAGCCCTTTGTTGGCAAAGACCTACTTATTAGAGTCCTCTCGAGCGTAGTTTGAAGTTTTAAACGTGTTGCGACGGTAATGTAAGTCGTATTCAGTTTGCGCAGTCACCGGGGAACGAGCCGAACCGACATTAAGGTTGCTAAATCCTTGCCTTGTTGAAGTAAACTTTGTGAAAAAGTGTCATAAAACAGCGAAAGCCGTGCTACGACTCGCTATAAACATTTTCCTTCAATTTGTGGATTATTTAATTAACTGGATAAAAACGTTTTTTAGGGAACACTTAAAATATTATCTTAATTAATTTTTTGACGCCTTCTAAAAAAGTTATTATTAGAAAGGTTGATCAACAAAGGATCCCTTCACCCATTGTCTTAAAGGTCAGAAGATTTTCTAGTCTTAAAAGAACTTAAATGCCGCAAATGCAACAATCAACGTCACTTATGGTTACTGCGAGGTCTAACGAAGCTTTTAAAAACTCGAGTTTAATAATAGTCAGGGAGATAGAAGTGCCTCATCACGTCGATATTGTCTAGAGACTAAAAGAAGATCTAAATCCATTAAGCTACTTGAGCGTTAAAAAAAAAGTTGAAAGGATCAAATGGAAAGCTTTTTAAAATAGTTTTCAGTGCTTGACTAAGTACACAGGAGATTTTTGCTCATTATTTTACAAAGCGTGGCTTGTTAAATTATTCTGCAGTTAGCTTATTCTGTGCTGACGTTGTGAGTAAACTGTAAACTCATTTATCATTCATCGCGGCAAACGTAATCAACTAGGTTGATAGAACTGTGAAAAACAATCTAACTTAACTATGCACATGATTAGTAATGAGGAAATGGCACGCGTTGTGGCGTTGTGCAACACATTTCTATGAAGCCTTGCCCACGCACACACATTTTCTATTTATGTCTAATGCTATTCGATTGTACGATGCGCTATTATTAGATTTGTTTGAATGTTATTCCCATTTTAGAATTTTCCAATCTATTGGATTTGTGCGTCTGAAAGCTATATGCTAATTTTAATCGTAATTAAGCACCTACTTACTTGTAGCGACTTATTAAATTAAAGAGGATTTACCTCAACATAGATAAATAAAGAGTGATTGATGATGACTCGTTGGTATCTACTTTATTACGCCATGTTTGTTATTCTACAAAATAAATTTTATAACTTGTTATAAATATTTCAGCTTAGAACGTCAAAAAAAGGTTCGCAACTGAAGTGCTTTTAATTTAATGAAAAAGGTATTCGATCGCTTCTGAAAGCGCACATGCAAATTGTCTGCTGAATAATTAATAAAGTATACGTAGCACGTTTGGTGCGATAAATACATTAAATGAAAATTACTGCATAATTTACTTTGGCTGTATAAATTATGGCGATACCTAGAGGGTTCAAACCTGTCCTTGACATCGTTCATTAAAGTAGCTAATAAAATAAATTAACAAAAGAATCACTTGCCTCTACAATTGCTACCACATTTTCATAGCTGGGCATTAACTCGTTAATACGTTAATCGTTAATTAACGAAGTTAACATTTTGATTAGCGGATTAACTTTTAAGTTAACTTTAAAAAATGTTAACGGACATGTTAACTTCCGTTAATTATGCAGAAGTCCGTTAATCGTTAATCCAATGCCTACTATTTACCGCACGGCTCCGCGGGACGAGGCGCGAAAAACAGGTTCAGACAAGTGCCGGGCGCGGCGAGCGCGGCGCGTGGCACAGCGAGTGAAACAAAAACAAAACTAGATATATTTTGCCGGCGCGTGCGAGTGAGAAAACTGCGAAGAAATTTGTTTCGTTTGATCATTTCATTACTTAGCGCCGCTACTTAGAGTGACAAGTGTTTTGTTTGTTGTTATTTTAAAATATTGTCAGGAATCATTTGCGTGTTGATAAAGAAGAGTGCAGTGAAAGGAGTTTGAAGATTTTAGTATGGAGAGTGTCCTACCTACAATTATTTTTTTTTTCCAAAAGTGGCGGCAGTCAATGAAACCTTCACTAATCGATAGTTCAGGTCAATACAAATCGAAAATATAGATGAAAAAAATTTGATAAAGCGTCACGTTTCTGAGATATAGGCTGTCAAAGATAGACTAGTGGCGCCATTAACTATTGGAACATAGTACAAGTACATACAAGTATTTTACACAAACAACAATACAAGTATTTTGTTTTGTTGCTAACCTGTTAACTTCCTGAACCTAAACCAACCAACAGGTTTATTAACTTCACTAACGCAACGATATAAAAATGCAATTTTACACATAGTTAACGGATTAACGATTAACTTTAACTTGCGTTAATTCTTCCGAAATGTAACGCTTTAACGTTTAACGAAGCTAACTTTTTTTGTAGCGGATTAACGATTAACGAAGTTAACTATTTGATTAACGGTGCCCAGCTATGCACATTTTTATGTAAGTATTTACTAGGTAACTGGTAGATAAATAATAAAATCAATAAACATCATCTATCATTACTATTTTTTATTATTATCTATTTGATCTATCATCTTACAATAAACTGTTAAATACTTAAATAAATAATCTACCTACCCATGTTAAAAGTTAACAAAGAAAACAAGAAAGTTATCAAGTGAAAATAAAATCGAAATAGCATCCACCGAATTGTAAAAGCTACACTAGAGGAAGCTCAAATGTATTATGTGTTATACGTGTAAAAGTTACGATTCGCAATTGATCCGAGTTCACACATGGAAACGAGTGCTCGTTGATGGCGTTGTGTTCACGTATCGAGGCCGTTTCCCTCGTTATAGTAATGCAGCATTGTTTGCTGAGAGGTCAGACACACAGACCGCTGGCGTCGCGCCACATCTTCCCGAATGAGACCACAATATCACCGTGTTTGAATTTGCGTGAGGGTTTCTGTCTCTAACAGATTAGGGCCGGCATTAATAGGTATAGCCGGTTAATTTGTATTTCTAGGTAACTATCTAGTTGTAGTTGACTTAAAGAGGTGCCAGTATCTAAAATAGTTATAGGTAAATTATACTAATTTTAGATTTCATATTTTAGAAAGAGATCAGTCGATTTTAGCGTACCTAGTAAACAGCTAAACTTATGGTTTTACTAGTTTTACCGACTAATTTCTGGTTTATAATACCTAAGTACCTATTATTTCTATTGTATCTACCGAAGCAACCCTAACTTATCTTGTCACGTACCAGTCATGAGGAAATATTTCTATCGTAATATTATATTATACCAAACACCTTAAATAGCACAACTATTTATGACACATCTATTCTCCAATTATACTCCTACCAAAGCTATTCGTTCTAAGAAATTCTATTAGTGACAAGTATTCTTAGCTTTTGTTTTTGAAACAGAGTTTTTATACAGGCAAGTGTGTCTAAAATACTTAATTGGTGGCAAGTAGTAGGTAATGAGTTTAGCGTGAAATTAATATTCATCTAATTAATTAAAGTGTTTTGAATAAAGTTTTATATTATTTTAAGTTCAGGGAGTCTACAGGTACTTATATCGGGAAACAAGTAACGCAGGAAACAAGTAAAACATTCGCAAAATTAAACACAAACAACTTTTGTTGAAGGAGTTATACTGCGTAAACAAATCTGCCGAAGAATTCCTAATCATAAGAAAATTGCTTCGTTTCCTGGGAAATTGCTTCGTCATAATGGTGCCCCGTATAACAAAGAATTATTTATTATTCCAATTCTAACAAACGAAAGAAAATATTAATAATTTACCTTAATACTTAGATAAGTACAATTTGGTAGGTATACTTTTACCTAGTATTAAGAGGTAGCCATTAACTTGTAGGTATAGATAAATAAGAATGATTCAAGTCACAAAATCCACTTAATTTTGAACCTAAAACCTAAAATTTCGATAAAATTCAGGTTAGTATTATATAAATGTAGGTACCTAGTGCTTTTCTTAGAACGCGTGCCTAGTTGCTCACATCGTTAGCGTAAGAAGGGAAAACCTGCTCGTTTTGTTGAAGAGGTTTCCATTAAAATGTGAATAGCTTTCTATTACATCGTACCTACACCTAGGTACTGCACTCTTAATACAGTAGCACACTTATCGCTGTAGGTGTAGGTAATATTCTTATATTTTTCAAACTTTATTGTTAAAGTTGACTATAGAATATTAAGTAGGTACCTAGTATTTATTTAACATTTACAGATGTCTATTAACGTTAGTATCAAAATTAAATAGATACTTAGTGTAATCAAGTTTCATTATTAAGTAAAAAAAAATAAATTAAGAATTTAAAAAACCCCCGACTATAAAAAGTAACAAATAAGTAGTATTTAACTTTCATACAAACTTAATTACGTCGAGGGACCGCATTCTATTTTCCTTACGAATATATCATACTCATCGATTCATTTAAAACATTTTACAGGTATTTTTAAAATTTTGATATCACAATATGATTATTTATGATAGGTAAGTATTATGTGCGTACCCACCAAGTTACTTAGCGGTCCCCCGACAAAATGAAGTTTGTATGAAAGTTAAATAATACTACTTATTTGTTACTTTTTATAGTCGGGGGTTTTTTAAATTCTTAATTTAATTTTTATTTTTAAATTTTTAAATTTTTATTATATTATAATTATTATAAGTTCCTCCTGTTGTCAACATTGCATTATATTAAGAATTGGACACTGATCAAAACGAATCCAAACACGACATATCTGCTGTTACATTTTCAAGAATGGTGGAAATTCTGACTCCATCATCAGCTCCTCGCCTGTTGTCACCATTGCACTATATTAAGAATTAAACACTGATCAAAATAAATCCAAACACGACATATCTGCTGTTATATTGGATTTACAACCCTACCACAGCCGACAAAAGAGCTGATGACCTTGAAATGGCTGAACCGATTAATCTAATATCTAAGAACACTCCCAGGAATACCAGCTTTAAATTAAAAAAAAACCGCATCCAAATCCGTCCACGCGTTTAGGAGCTACAGTGCCACAGACAGACACACAGACAGAGGGGTCAAACTTATAACACCCCTCTTTTGGCGTCGGGGGTTAAAAAAATAGTAACTTTAATAGACAGACATCAAAGTTGTTTAATATTTACGAGTAGTGTAGCAAAACTTCAAGTTTCAACAACCTCTTGATGAGAGGGACTTAATTTAAAGCCAAGTAACTAAGGTGGTTTTAATCATCAGGAGCTGCTTTGATTAATTATTTACCTTAGATTATTGCACACAGTTTATAAATGTATATAGGTACATACTTTTAGGATAATCCTAGGTTGAAATGAAACATTAGGAAGTGGCTTTAGAAGCATTGAGCAAAGAAGCACGTAACAGACTCAGTAGGATCTGTTTGCAGTAGCAAAAGATCTGTTTTTTTATAAATGTTTAAAAATCAAGTAAACCCTAAACACTGCCCAAATAATGATAAAATATTTATGTATCAAGAAATACGAGTATCATATTCTACGTAAAATATTACTAGCGTATTACCTAATAAAGATATATTATTTCTTGCTTACTTCATCCTTCAGGCAAATTGATCGATCAATGGCTATTATTCGCAATATCCCACCTCGATTACGGGAGATTGGCGGGAAATTGCGGACAAATAAAGCCTTGGTCGGCACACGGGAAACTCTGGGTGATGCAGCAAAGGGCGCAGGGCGTCCCGTGACGTCGCCGACCATGACCCAGTAGGCTCCAACTCGATACAATACTATGGATACTCGAACGTATTTAGATATGGAATGCTCCACTTAAAAGCCTCACTTTATCCTTTTTACTTTTAAATTGAGCTTGGTTTTTTATTTATTGTTTTTTTTACTCACTTTCTAACGAGTAGAGAGTGAGTTAATTTGAGAATCACAGTCGTCTAAACTTTTTCCCCCATCTGAATATTATAAGCCACGATATGATGGTAGGGGTGATGTAATAGGTACAACTCGTAATATAGGTCAAGGATGTACCAATGCCGGTGCGGTGGTGGAGTACGCACAGGAGGTGTCAAACAAAGGAAATTTATAATTTAAATTAAACCACTCTACGTAATTATTTCCACACAACTCTTCACAGTGAGAGCTATTTGGTAATGGCTTCAACCCTCGTAAGTACCTATACCATCGTCAACGCCCTCCCTCAAACATTGTTTCGTACTTGCGGCATGTGGTGGCAATTTGCCCAATTACATTTTTGAATGCAGAGTTTAGTAACATAAGAAGATACTTATAATCATTTTTAATTGCAAAGTGTTTCAACAAAAATACTAAAGATATAGGAAAATCTAGCAATGCGATGAAAAAAAAAAATATTTTATCTGGGGATAGGATCTATCTGCCTTGAATAATTGAATTGAAATGAAAAGCCACGAAGATAATGTCTATCAATATTGAATCTTGCTTATAGCTAAAGGTGCCTTACAAACGGAAAAGAGCGGAACAAAAGGTTTTTTAATAATCCAAACAAAACCGAGAAACACAATGGACAGGTAGAGGTCTTTAAAAAGTAGGTAGGTAGGTACCTATTTCTCATTTGTATGACTGGTTTTGTAAGGCCGTAACTTCTTACTTATCAGGGAATATTTCAGGTTTTCTGATGCACTTCATCTGAAATGGTAAGTATAGTACCTACTAGTAGGTCATTAGCATAGTTCCTAATTCTGATGTTATTTTATTTATCTATTTCCAAGTCATCATAATGTTATGTATTATGTAGGTACTTACGTCTAATGCAGACTGAATTAAGCTATAAGAGCTTTCATTTTAGGCTAAAAATATAAATACATCTTAAGTAGATAGGTATGAGTAGATAAGCATTTAAGAAAAACCCGTTTTTTGAGTAAAATCATTTAAAATTCAAAGACACTGTACATGCTACATAATTAATTAGGCATTCCTCCGCCGTGATTTATGTAAGGTAATGTAAGTAACGCAAATATGTACCTTCGTACCTATATTGTATTATACCTAAGTAAACTGAGATAATGGTAAGTAAATATATATGGGTAAGCAGATATAGTGAATTAGTTAAGGAATATAAATTAACATTTATATTATATACAAATACCTACTCTATTGAAAAGAGTTTGAAAAGAAATATAACCGACCGTTAAGTTACGAATGATTTTTTACTTCGAATTAGTAGTTCAGTAGGTATGTACCTACTTTAAGTAGGTATCATTTAAGATAGTAGCTGATAAAGCTATCATATATAATTAAAAATATATTATAGGCAGCTAGGTACTTACCTAAAGTTATTTTTAATCAGGTTCGTAACTACTTATATCCATTTTTCGCGTACCGCGTAGCTACCTACTTTACCTCTTTCCTAAGCTGAAAAGCAGGGATAGGTATTTGCTAATAGCTCCTAAAGGGGTAAAAAAGTTGCTACGGAAGCTCAAGACCAGTTTTACAAAGAACTCGACATTAAAGAGAAGTGGAATGGATTTCAAATGCCGCCGCCGTGAATCGCGACGCGAATTCCGACATCAAACGGAAGAGGCCGGATTACGCTGTTTCACATAAATGGAGGCTTTAGTTATTTACAAGTTATGCATTAACGAGCTAGCGTTAGTTAAACAATTCATTGTTTTAAGAATTCTCTAATTAAACGGTAAGAACAGAGATCAATGACGACCTTATTTACATAAACAATTTAAGCATCTACTAGTACCTATGTACCTAAATATTTGTTTATTTACTGCGAGCTAAGGCGACACAATTAAACCCAAAGCAAGAGTCAAATGAGAAACAAATAATGCATTTAAATAATAGAAATAAGTACTTAATGGTATCTTCACACCAAAGCCGCCGGCTTTTTGACAGCTGCCATTCGTATGACGACAAGCAGCCGGCCTAGTCCGGCGGCTTTGGTGTGTTGATAGCATAAGATACCTAGGTAGATGGTTTAGGAAACTCTCCAGTCTATCTGCGAGAAGTTAGGCCATCTAACGCCCTCTATCATTATTATATTGAAACTGCAATATCACAGTGGGTTTAGTTTGGTGCCAAAGGTAGGTAGCTGTAGAAAGTGAAAATACTTGGTAGCTACTCATTTACGACATTTTTCATTAAAATTTATTGTAAGTATTAAATTTAACCCATAATATTATGATAGTACTTATTATTACCTACTAGGACCCATTTTCATTTTTCCATGGTTCTTAGAACTAGAAATGTTTTCAAACAACAATGGGATGTGTAACAGTAACTAAAATTAATATACTTTTAGTATTTATTGAACATTTACATAAACTACATAATATCTACTTTAAAACATTACTCTAAGCCCTCTCGTTTTTTCCACTCACTTTTCAACTTAGCCATTTTCTTTTTCTTATACTCTGTCCTCTTGTACTTTTTCTCTTCTATTCTTTTTCTCTGAGCCACTACGCTGTCCTCTCCGTTTAAATCCGCATCCAATTTTTCTATTAACATTTCTCTAGCCATTTTTCTATTTTCGTCTTGACATCTGCTGATGTGGCATTTTATTACAGTACCTGTAACATAAACGTAGGGTGTTGTAGCCCATGACAAGAAATAATGGATATTTTCCCAAGAATAAAGGTCGAAAGAAAAAGAACCGGTTCATACAAGATGCACGCAGTCAGCTGATTGATATTGGTACAGGAAGGGCTTGTAGAAAAATACAATGACCCTTTTCACACTGGAGTTGTATGGCAATTCTAGATTTGAATTGGCACTAAGCCGATGAGAAGTATCTCATGAAGATGTTTTATTTTACTTATATCTTACAATAGTTTATTTCAGCATAACCCTTTAACTACCAGTGAGTACTTCAAAGAGCAATAATTTACCTGTTGGGATATGAGTTAGTACAACACAATTGGCATTTTTATTAACAGCGGATCCACCGGGGCCTCCTCCTCTGATAAACTGTTCTGATAAATCATTCTCATTGATCTTTGGTACTTTAGAAAAGTCAATAGTGTGTTTTAGAGCAAACAGTGTTTGCCTTGCAAAATATATGTTCTTAAGAATTAATGTAGGCCTCAGAAACATCTTAAACAACACTGCCTCGACGCAGAAGTGATTGTCCTTTCTGAAAAACATAGAAATAATTCAAGTTTTACTTACTGACTTATTTACCACGTAAGAGCACAAAAGTAACATTGATTTATTATGACAAACCTGGTATGCAAACTCAATATCTTCCGGCGTTTTAAGAGATTTATTTCGTCGAAATTCTGACGAAATCTTTCCCCTAAAGTACACAGGATCGGTTAACGTTAGTGATCTCGAATATAACATCAAATTCTTATAAAGTCTTAGAATTTCTAGTTTCGTGATAGACATTTTAAACGGGTAAATATTCTTGGTCCGTTCACCACATCTTCTTTCTATCGAAATCACTTTCAGAAAAAACTTTTTGTAAATAAATGCAGCTGAAAAATAACCTTACTTTTTTGTGTTGTGAGTGAATGCGAAAATGCGAAAGACGAATTGACGGATTGATTGAATGAAAGAAAGAAAACTTTTGTTTTCACAAAAGTATCGGTAAAAATATTTAATCGTTGCTTTTATGCAAGCTAAATAGTGGAAATTATCTGAAAGAAAAAAGGGGTTAAAAAGTGTTGATAAAAGTCCGTCTCCGACCAAGAAATTTTTTTTTGGCTGTATAGTCCCGTTCCCTTACCCATCGTAATAATGAATGGAAAAAAACCGAACCGACCTTTCTTCCTTTGACAATGACATGAATGACAAAAAAAAAACTTTGTTTTGTATAGATAGTTTCGAGTTGAGGAAAGTTGCTCACGAATTCGCTAAATTAATCTTATCTTTGCTTTGAAGTGATCAAAAATTTATTGTGTAATTGAACATTAATGTGCTCAAAAGAAAAAAAAGAAAGAAAAACTGTGCACTGTGTAATTTTAGGAATTAGGGCGGCGGTAACGGCGCGGTGGGGAAGTCCCTTGAGTAGTCAAAGAAAGAACGTAGCATTTTGTGATCAATAAATTACTATTATAGGCACAGAAGATAACTATTCATCTTAACGTTTACACCTTTAAACAGTTCCTTTAAAAATGTTGCGATCGGATGCTCAATTAAGGGGCGTAAAGGTGAATAATCTCGTTGAAAATATTAACTCTATCACAGTTGATGTCATTGCGCAGATTGAGAAGGAATTAGACCCTTATGACTTGGTGTCGCTCGTATTCTTACTTTATGAAATTCCCGATACGGCATTACAGAGACTGATCATCTACCAACGAGTGTCACAAGACATTGGGGATAAGAACTTGAATCTGCTCTATGACTGGGCGCAGCATGTTCAGGGTCAATTGAATTGGCGACACGAGTTTCTAGAAGCACTTGCTATTTGTCAAATCAACAATGTTATCAGAAAACTAGGCTTCGATGTTCAGAACGTTCAAAGACACTACCTGTCGGATAATATGAATTCTGCTATTTACATAAACCCTATGAAAAAGGCACTATACAAACTGTGTGAAAATGTAACTTCAGATAATCTCAACAAACTGCAGCATACTTTAAAGACTTATGAGATTGAAACTGATGAATACAAAGCATGTGAATTGGTTTTCTTGGAGCTTATGTGCAAAAAATTCATTTTTGTAGACACTAACAATAGTGACAAAAAAACTTCAACAAAGGTTCACATAGACAATCTGGCAAGAATTATACAAAATTTCTCAGGACTACAATGTTTTGCTGAACAGCTGAGAGACATACAGAGCACACTAAATGATGAACCGAGACAGACCCACCCTGATGTGTCCTTTGCATCCACTTCTAGAGATGATGTCAAAGAGGAGCCAGAAGAAGAAAGAGATGAAGACAATCTTACAGTTAAGGATTTTACTGAAATCTTTGAACAACTCGCGAAGTTGAATGTAGAATCTGATACTAAAAAATTTGATGGGAGTGCTTATACAATAAAAAACTCAAAGAGAATTGGAGTATGTTACATTATCAATCAAGAAGATTTCCATCCATCTAAAATGAGTATTGAAAATAACAAACATCCACCATCTCTTGACAAGAGACTTGGGTCCAATAAAGATAAACGAGCTCTTGAGAAGACTATGACCTCTTTGAAATTCGAAGTTATTAGCCATTGTAATATAAATCATGTAAAGATGATTGAATATTTAAGAGATATAATTCAATACAGAGTACACCCAGATGACAGTATGTTTATGTTATGTATTCTATCCCATGGTGTAAGAGGTCACGTATACGCAGCAGACTCAGTGAAAGTAAAAATTGATGATATACAGAATTTGTTGGATGAAAGTTTCCAAAAACGTAAAATGGAAATACCAAAAATAATGATTCTGCAGGCATGCCAGGTGAATAATGATGAAGAGCCACGTTTCAAATTAGAAGCTGATGGACCTGCAAATTATTATCTAAAGAAATTAAATTTTCTCATCTACTGGGCTACTGCACCTGAATTAGAGGCGTATAGAGATATAAATAAAGGCTCAATATTTATTCAGTTTCTGTGCTACATGATTCAAAAGAGTGCCAAACGTGAACACTTGTACGACATATTTACAAAGGTAACTGATGGGGTTGCTAAGATCTGTACTACACTACAGCGGGATCAAGTACCTATATTTGAATCTACACTAAGGAAAAAGTTGTTTCTGCAAATCCCAGATTAGATTTTTTTTTGTAGAATATAAAATAGACAGTAGGAAACGCAATTATTTTGTAACAAGTTTTTTAATAATTGTGATTTAGTGAAACAAATAATATTCTTCTCATGATATATTTTCTAAATTAATTGCTACATCTGTTTTAGTGAAATCCATAACTGCAGCTTCCAGTCCTTTTCTCTCATCGTCGGTCTTTAGTTTTGCCCACATACTGTCCAAATAGGCCCTTTGATGTAATCTTATGAATAAGAAGCTATGTTTTAATGTTGCTCCTACATGAAGAGTTCTTAAGTTTACATCTAAGTTTCCTATCTTTGTAATAAATGGTAAAGTACTAGTTACAAATTTATGTGGGCCATGTCTTGATCTAATTATAGCGATCCGTGTACGTTCATTGCAATATTTGGTTAAGAATCCCGTTCTGACTGCAGCTGTACCAAAATCTCCGTGTAATTGCTGGATTTTACTGAGAACTGTATCATGAAATATTTTAGACTTAAGACTCAATGGCTTGTCGTCAGGGACTGTAGGTGATGTAATTGTAACTGTAATGTACCTAAAAATAAGATTAATGTTAATATTTTGGTTATTTCATTATATTTGTTTAATTAATCAACTTTTATATAAAATCTTAAATAAAATGACCATGCATTTGAAATTAAGATATCTATAAATTTAAGTAAAGTACTAAATATTTACTTTTTTATGTTGTAAGTAAGAATTTAGTTTTAAAGTTGTCAACAAGTTTATAAAGGTACATAAATGACAAACTGTATTATACCTGTTCTTAAAGCGTACCATTGTTTTAGGTGGTGAAAATAAACTATTCAGAAAAGCTATTAAGTTCTTTCTTTATTTTTATAACCTAACCAATACACCACACCACAGCAAACAAAAACAACTGTTGTTTGACAATTCAGATGTATGGTCGTTTCATTAACAATACAGTTTTTGAGTTAATTACGAGAGAAAAACGAGTACAATATACGGAGTATTGTATGACGCTATCTCTTTCTATACTAAATAGTAGAAGAAAATACAGTAAAATAGCCGCAATCTTGGCGGTAAAATCAAATAAAGTGCACTGGCTGGCTAATTACTTGAAGAAGATTAGCGATATTGTAAAAATAATTCGTAAATAAAATGAAAAAGAATGTTAATTTAACTAGTGTGTTGTGCATTTGTTTTGCTTGTTAAGTTATTGATTTAATATACCTATGTTCTAATCGAACCCTCTCTCTGCATAAGTCAAAACTCAACAAGGTTATCTTGAGACATTCACGCGCTATCTACAAAACAAGGCTATTTATTGCTATGCTTTTATGTTATGTTAATTAAGTCAATAAGTAAGTTATCTTGATATGATTACTATAAATACGTAACTCCTTGGTAGCGCTCGTGTTTGGTCAATTATTTTTTGTTAAAAATTTTAAAGGTAAGACTGATTATATTGAAACTTGAAAGTTTACAATTTTTATTCATATACATTACAACAGAATGTTGCTTTATTATATTGTGTTATGACATCTAAAGCTATATTACTTGTAGTGCATTAGCTAGCACCTACCTATTTCCTATCTTAATCTTCTGATATTATTTTTCAGTCTTTTAGCTTTAATTATGAATAAGAATGTATACTTTATTGGTGTGGATGTGGGCTCTGGCAGTGCAAGAGCGGCTCTTGTGGACAAACAAGGGCATGTTGTAAAGACATCCGTACAAGAACTACAAACTTGGAAACCTAAAACTGATTACTATGAACAATCTTCAGATGATGTTTGGAATTGTTGTGTACAAGTTATCAAAGTAAGAAAGATTATCTACTTATTTCTATATAATTATGTTACTTTAAGTACCTATTTCAATATAAATACTTTTGACTTCTTTCCAGGATGTGGTGAAGGATGCCGATCCAGCCAGCATCAAAGGCATTGGTTTTGATGCAACATGTTCATTAGTGGCTTTAGATAAAAAAGGGAATCCTATGGCAGTTAGTGACTCGAATAATAATGAACAAAATATTATAATGTGGATGGACCACCGAGCACAAGCCGAGGCTGATACCATTAACAAGATCAACCATGAAATACTCAAATATGTTGGGGGCAAAGTAAGCCTCGAAATGGAAATACCAAAACTACTTTGGCTGAAGAAGAACCTTTCATCAAAATGGTCTGAATATGGATACTTTTTTGATCTGCCAGATTTCTTAACTTGGAAAGCAACAGGGTCTTTGAGCCGTTCATTATGTTCTCTAGTTTGTAAGTGGAATTATGAATGCTCAGTGGACGGAGAACAGGGTTGGAACTTAAGCTACCTTCGGGAAATCGGCTTAGGCGATTTAGCTGACGATGGATTTAAGAAAATTGGTAATAAGGTGTTGATGCCAGGTGAGAGATGTGGGGTACTGACAGCAGAGGTAGCAAACTTGTTGGGACTTACGGAAGGTACACCGGTTGCTACATCTATAATTGATGCCCATGCCGGGGGACTTGGAATGATTGGTACAAATGGGGATAACATTGACAAAGACATGTCATGCCGGCTGAGCTTAATTTGTGGGACATCAACATGTCACATGGCTGTGAATAAGAATCCTGTGATGGTGCGTGGTATATGGGGCCCTTATTTCAGTGCGATGGTCCCTAACATGTGGCTTAACGAAGCAGGTCAAAGTGCTTCAGGAATGTTACTTGATCATGTTATATCAAGTCATCCAGCAGGCATCGACTTACTAAAGAGGAGTAGTACAGGGGAGTAAGTATTAGATTAAAATTCATTAATTTTGTTCTAGGTGTGTGATTAAAGTTTTATTACTAATTATTTAATTCCTTTCAGAGTCCGTCAGCACTTGAGGTATTTGCTAACAAAAATGGCGAAAAGTCAAGGTCTTTCTGATGTAAGTTTACTGACAAAAGACTTCCACATATGGCCAGACTTCCATGGAAATCGATCACCTTTAGCTGACCCCACTATGAAGGGCATGCTTGTTGGACTCACTATTAACAACAGCGAAGAGAACTTAGCTCTGTTGTATCTGGCTACATTACAGGGATTGTCAGTAAGTGTAAAGTAGTAAATGACTACAACATTCACTGTTAACTAGTCAATAATCAAGTTGTTGATAAATTGTTTTTGTTTCAGTATGGTACACGGCACATAATGGACGCATTGGTTCTAGCTGGATATCATTCTTTTAAATCTCTTCTAATATGTGGTGGAATCTCCAAAGACCCCCTGTTTGTACAAATCCAAGCTGATTCAGTAGGCTTGCCGATTCTTAAGCCACATGAAAAAGAGTCTGTTTTATTGGGGTCCGCTATATTAGGAGCATGTGCTTCTCAATACTTTAATAATGTACAAGAAGCTACAGAAAACATGGGAGGCAACGCTGATGTTATACGGCCTAACCCAAGTATCAAATCATTCCATGATAAGAAATACAAAGTATTTCTCAACATGTTTCAAGATCAGTTACATTACAGAGAAATTATGGGTTAATAGGAGCATAGGCTTTGTAGTCTGGACTGGACTGAAAACTTTAAAAAGACATTTGAAAATAAATATTTACTTACCGAATTTTTTATATACGTGTTTTTTATGCATAAATACCTAGTGTAGAATAAATAACTATCTTAAAAATGTATATGTATGTACCTTGTTTATTATTATAAACATATTTTATTTCTTTTAATCTGGTATTTTACTTGCTGAAGTAGACAAAAACACATTCATTAAACTTGGAGGGCGATGATCACAGAGATGATCCGATTTGCGATAAAACGCATTTGAAATTTGGCGCACTTTAGGGTGCTAAGCCTACAGACAATTCTACCATATTAATACTTGACAAAGTCTAACTGATTTGAAATGGTCGAAATAAAATACATGTTAATTTAAAGTTTGATCGCAAAAATTATAATAGTGGACATTTTTGCGTAGTTATTATTTTGGATAATATTATATTCACAATCTCTTAACTTTCCTTTTGTGCATTTTTAATGTTCATTTTTATATGGTAGACTATAATTTTTTTAACTTGCAACCCACAAATTCTGCTGGCGTTGTCGGGTGGGGAGTAAAATTATGATATTTTTCTGAATAATTACTAGTTATTAATTATTTAATCAATTTCTTAGCAAGATGTTAAAGATTTTTATTGATAAATCGCTTTTGATTCTTCAGTCATTAGAATAATTGAGCTAAAACCGTGAATTCCAGATTGTCAATATTGACAAGCAGGTATGTATAATTCGGCTGGGTAAAAAAGTAACATATTTGGTTGACTTTCTAAAGAGACTGTACTTTTTTAATTTGTTCGGGTAATGCTGATCAATAGCTTGTGGATTACATTTTTATGTTGTTCTGAATGTTTAACAATTTTTACTCGTAATTTTTCAGGTGAGAGGATGTCTAAGCGTTCAGCGGACGACGGCGGCAATGGCAGCAGCCAGCCGCCGATCAAAAAAGTCCACTTTGAGCCTCATCTCATTGGACCCGTGTCCACTTTGGAGGAAATGGACATAAAAGTCCTTCAATTCCAGAACAAAAAACTAGCACAGGTAATGAAATACGGTTTGCAGTACCTTTTATATATAACGAAATGGGTTGAAAGCAGTAAGGTAGTAATTATAAAAGCATTTGACATAATCAGCTGTTCCTAATTAACATAGTCATTTAACTGCAGTTGTTTTGTAAATTATGCTGGATTTGTTTTGTTTTATTGAACAGAAGCATAACAACTTGACTCCACAGCCCATAAATTAGTTATTTAGATAACCATTATTGTTTTGAAGCCCCTCCATTTCCGTATATGAATCAGAGACATCACTCACATCAATGCACTAGGAAACAATAGAACTGAAGATCGTAAAAGTAGATCTTGCCACTGATAGTTAATGTTAAGATAGCAGATAACAATACACGACTATGCATCAATGTCATTTGCAATAATGTGCACTTTAAATACTGACCTTCCTTGACATGACAAGACAATAAAGGCTACATTAAATGTGTAATTTATTTTAACTATTCTAGGTTTTTTATTTTATAGATGCTTTAAGAAAAATGAAGTAGGTACTGGAAGTCACTGCGCAATGAAAAACTGACTAAAAAGCCACATATTTTATAAAGCATTACTTTTAAATTCTCAGAGAATTGAACAACGTCATAGATGCGAGGCAGAACTACGAGCCCGTATTGAGCAGTTGGAGAAACGGCAGACTCAAGATGATGCCGTGCTGTGTGTAGTGAACCGGTATTGGAACCTTCTTAACGAGGACATCAGAGTGCTTTTGCAGAGGTTTGACGCTGAAACAGCTGATGAATCTGAGAACAAGAGTAAGTTGCTTTTTTATCTTTTGGACATGAAATGAGATCGTTTTGATACACTATCCTTAGGTAAGAGGTATTTAAAGCTAGTTTTGAATAAATATAAGACTCTTTTATCATTTTTGTTAAAGGCTAAGTATCCCTAGACATCATATTTGATGCCTTATCATTCTAACTAGGCTACATCTCTGCTTCTTGTTCCTTACTGACATGACACCTTGACTATTGCCTTTCTGTTGTCCCTGTCTTGCATCATGATTCATGATTAGCACTGAATACTCATGTTATTTATCTATTTAATTCTCAGATGAGAATGAAGCAACAACGTCATTCCTTATGCAGCTGTCAACTTGGGATAAAGAGGAGTTGGATGCCCAGTTGGCTAACCGCGTGCAGGTCAGCAAGAGAGCTGTGGCCAAAGTGCTGCAGGCTTTTGACCGCCTCCAGCAGAGGAATGATAAGATTTGGAGGGCTATCAAGGGCGAGGGTGAAGGTGTGTTTTGATGATATATGTATAGAAATACAGTGCTACAAGGATCTTTTAGCACGTAGTGGAAATTGGGACTAACAATATCATCTTGTAAATTGTCGTTATTTTGAGTAATTTGTTCATCATCAACACCCACCTGACAATATCACTTGAGTGCCAATAGGTCCTTGTAGCACTGTAATAATTTATTGCACACAAAGATACAAGCATTACTTATAATTGACGATGTTTCTTAGTTACTCATTATGATCTTTGCAGTCAGTTTTTAATCAGAACATTACCAACTAGTTTACATTTTATGTAATGCACTGGCCTTCTAAATAGACTCTAAATTATGACATTTATATTTCTTGAAGCTCCTGGCCAATCTAGAGAAGGTATCCAGTTCAGGTTTTTGTCCAGCAGTGTAAATAATGGCTAGATTTGACTAAACTAAACTAATTATTAACAAGTAAATTTTAATTTATGTGGGAATAAAACACTCTTTTCAAACATTACTCTTTTGAGAATAATTAAATTAAATACCATTTCTTTCAAGCAGAAAGTGCACCAGCACCTTCGTTAGACGAAGTGATCCGGGCCACAAATGAGGAGGTGACCGCAGAGAACCGTAGACTCCAGGCGCTGTGTACCACGTTGCACGAGAGCCACCATGCTATGACATTACGGGTTGCTCAGTTGCAAGATGCTGTTAATAGCCGGGACACTGAGAATGCTGAGCTTAAGAATCAGATTGACGATTTACAGTATGAACTTTTGAAGGTAAGTTTGTTAGATTTGGTTTTGTGTGAAATCTTGGGAAGAATTCTGATTTTGGCTCCTCTTAGTTTTTAGGTTGTTAACACTAGAATATCAATAATTTTTTTGAGCCTTTTTGGCTTGCATATTATGTCCCCTCTAGACACACTTCGTTAAAGCAAAAGTGTTATCACGTTTTTTCTTTTCATCACTCTATATCTAATTTATCTAACCGCAGGTCCGTTCCCGAAATGACAAACTGGAGAACCATTTAGCAGAAGCGATAGAGAAATTAAAAAGCTACCACCAATCAGGAGCGAGTACGTCAACGGGACCTGCGCCCGCGCCGCACTCGGCCGCCGCCGCCGCCAAACTCGAAGACGTCGCCGCTGAGTTGGAGGAGCAAAGGGAACTTGCTAATAACCGGTTGGCTGAGCTGGACCGACTACATCGACAGCATAGAGATACCTTGAAGGAAGTTGAGAAGCTTAAGATGGATGTAAGTATTTTAGCTAAGTAGGTGTGTGCTTAGGTCAAACGAAAGTCGGAAAATAGATCGGAATGGCGTAGACTCGACAAACAAGAGCTTTGTTCTTAAATTAGATGATGAAGTACTACATACATACATACCTACATATATATACATATCCGTCACGCCTCTCTCCCATTGGGGTAGGCAGAGACCACTTCCTTCCACTTTCTACGATCTAAACATATTTATTTCGCTTCATCCATATTCATCAATCGCCTCGCCTTTGTTTAATTTCAAAAAATATTTATGTTTTAACAATATTTCAGATACGTCAACTACCAGAATCAGTGATAGTGGAGACGACGGAGTACAAGTGCCTGCAGAGTCAGTTCTCGGTGCTGTACAACGAGTCGATGCAGATGAAGACGGCACTGGACGAGACGCGGTTGCAGCTGCAGAACGCCAAGAACTTGCACATGAGGCAGATTGAAATGATGGAGGTATACTGCACACCTTTTTTTAAATAGCCTGTTGGGCAAAGTCCCCCAACCCGCAACTTCTGACCAACTTGCCAAGTGTGCATCCAGATCGTCGCGCCATCTTCTCTTAGGCCGACCTCTACCTCTGTTATACATATACTACTTCTGTATAATAATAAGGAATGTATGAGCTCAGTAAGAGCCCGTTGTATCATGAAACATAAATGTAAACTAGATGCCTACACAAAATTCAACAACATGTGACACTATTGCAAAACTATAGGCAAGTTTTAATACACAATTATTTAGTTTCTTACATTAGTAAAAACGCTGAAATTGTCTACATCCTTCCAACATTATTGTTCCCACCAACAGAGCGAAGAACTAGCCCGCCAAAAGGCGTTACGAGCCGAAATGATTCAACTAGAAGACGTACTCGGCCAACTTCGTAAGGAATACGAGATGCTCCGTATAGAGTTCGAACAGAACTTAGCCGCGAATGAACAGACCGGACCAATCAACAGAGAGATGCGACATCTGATAACTTCACTGCAGAATCACAATCAACAGTTGAAGGGGGAGGTGCATCGGTACAAGAGGAAGTATAAAGATGCTAGCCAGGAACTGAATAAGGTTGGTTTTTCTATGCACAAAACTTTTTAATTGCAAATACATACACACACATTCATATCTGTTATGCGTCTATCGCTCCACTTGCTATAATCCAAACACACTTCTTTTGCTTCATCCACACTCATCAGTCGCGTCATCCATGCACTTCAGTTTAGGTTACTCGCTTGGCTTTTATTGCAAATACTTATAACAAATGTGTGACAAAGTATGGAAGGGATGTCTTATCTATCAAGACGTTTTTGCTCTATTTATGTAAGATTTCGCTGTTGTTGTGATATTTCAATGTCCATTCACACACGAGTGCGTCCGCGCCAAAATTTTGATCGCTGGTTGAGTCCATTACGCACACAATATGTAACTTACATAGATATACGTTCATCAGTAAGCAATTCTTTACCATTTATTTATTTTATTTACATTTATTTATTTATTTATTTATAACAGTATAATTAAATGTAACTTACAGACAAAAATTATCTAAGGCATTACATTTAACACATCACATATCATTTAAGTCACAAAAAAAGAATAAATCAATTTTCTTATAATACACTTAAAAATAATAATTTGTGCCTATCTAATATATAATTAATTAATTAGCGTAATTCAAATAAGGATGGAATTTATTTCACATTCTATCATCACCCCTGCATACTTTCTCACACATACTTCGTATCTTTCGCTGTATAGAGAGCCAATCATCCGCAAACACATCAAGTTGGGTATCCATATCCAAAAACTTATTTAGCACGTGCAAGGCTCGACATACCGGAGAGTAGCGGCCTGCGACAGTTCTGGTCAATGGGGCGGCAAAGAGGCGAATGACTCCTCTACGAAAGCGGGTTGCATTTTGTGGAACATATAGTCGACATGTTTGATCATGCAGGTTAATGCACTCCTGACGTCCTCTCAACGTTTTGCAGATGTTAATAACCTGGTCATACAGTCGACCATATAACAATCCACTGTTACCACATAACCAGTCCATCAGTAGCTAACCAACAAGCCATCGTCCCAGGTTCGCAAGGAACTGGAAGAAGCTGGCACCCGAGGTAGTGGTCCGAGCGAGAGCACGGACGAGAAGCCGGTGCTGGTGAAGAAGGAGGAGCCCGAGGGCGAGCCGGGGGCGGAGCCCGCGCCCGACGGGGACAAGCCGCCCGCACTCAACAAGGACCACAGCCGCGCCAAGCTGGCTGAGCAGGATCAGCTTATCAAGGATCTCAAACAGCAGCTTAAGTATGTAATTTTTATCCCCTTATTACAAAACTAGTTTTAAAGCTAGTTCGACATTAGTTCGTTTAGTTTGACGTTTCGGCTATGGACAAAACGTCATACTAAACGAATCAAAGGTTTCCTTACCCAAAGGGTGAAAACGGGAGCTTAATACTATGGCTCATTTAATATTGCTGTCAGTAACATATTTCTAGCAATAATTATTTAAAATCCTTTGATTATTTAGAATGTTATTAGATTTATTGTTTGTGACAGTTTAACTTCATTTATACTCAAGTGAAACGTAAAATTAATAAGTTATTTTGAATAAGATAGAAAGAATTCTTGGCTAACAAGTTGATTATTAGTCGTAAAAGAGTACTAAAATCATAAACTACTAAAGTGATATTAAACTTGCGCTTAAATAATTTATAGTTTGATTCGCCCTTAACCTTCCACTCTACTCTCCATTACTTACTATTCCTACCCAACTTGCAGAAAAGCAGTAAACGAGCAAAAAGAGCTAAAGCTGCTTCTAGACATGTACAAAGGAGTGAGTAAGGAACAGAGAGATAAAGTGCAGCTGATGGCGGCGGAGAGGAAGGCTCGCCAGGAGCTGGAAGACCATCGGCAGAAGGCTAAGATGGCGCAGGTTGGTCAGGGAAACTAATATTTTAATAACAGTAACAATACGAAGTGATTCCGAAATCTGTCGAAAGTTTAAATCCCTATATTATTAATCTACGAATATTGTTTTCTCAACATCATTATGTACACTCCCGGACACATCAACCTATTCATCCGATATAACTAACTATGCTACAGTATCCACACAAAATAGCTAACGAAAGACAAGGATACCGCTCGGTGCCCGATGCGACTGAGAAGAAATAACAAAAATATATAGCGCACTCTCACACGATTCTCCGCGAGCAGCTTCTAATCAAAGTCCAATCAGTCTAGGTTAATGTGTCCGAGGGTGTACAATTTATATAGTTTATTTTTACAGGAAAGTAAACGCGAGCGTCGCCTAGCGGACGAGGACGCGTTACGTAAGATCAAACAACTAGAGGAACAGAAGTACGAACTGCAGAAACAGCTGTCTTGTGCTAGACCCAACGCCGACCCGCTGCATGCCTTCTCTAGGCCGTTTGCTGGATCGCAGGTACGGTTTAATAATAATTGTGCTACATAAATGTAACTTAATAGAGCCAATGTATGAATAATCGCAAGAGCATATTTAACATCTTCAAAGAATTTTATAGTGCAGTGTTTGCTATTCTACCTAATTCTTATATCGCTCAAAGGCTGGCCGTATACATACGTTTTCGTTTTTCGAATTTGTTTTCCGTATTCGAAGACCAGAAGGCATGGATTCAATAGAAAATTGACAAGGGCTTGCTAGCAATAATGTCAAATTTCTTGTTCAAATCTTCCAGTCTTATAATCACTATTTATTATGCAAGAAAACAAAAGAGAATCTACTTATCATCATCATCATGTCAGCTTATGGACGTCCACTGCTGGGCAAAAGCCTCCCACCAAGGATCTCCACAACAACCGGTTTTGCGCTGCCCACATCCAACGGCTTCCAGCGACTTTAACCAAGTCGTCAGTCCACCTTGTTGAAGGCTATTTCTAATGTTATAAATTTCCCTTTTTCACTTCAGGAAGAAGAAGCCCTGCTAAACGAGATGGAAGTGACCGGCCAAGCATTCGAAGACATGCAGGAGCAGAACTCCAGGTTGATTCAGCAGTTGCGGGAGAAGGACGACGCTAACTTCAAGCTCATGTCGGAGCGGATCAAAGCCAACTCGCTGCATAAACTGCTGAGGGAGGAGAAGCAGTTGCTGCAAGAGCAGGTCAGATATATGTACATTAGGAGAGCCTTTCACCAAAGATGTGCTATGCTACGTTGCTATGGATGAGTTTGATATACACAAATCATATTCAGGACATCCATTGTAATGTGGCATAGTACAACTCTGGTGGAAAGGCACCCTAGTTCATGTGGTAGTAAACATCTTGACCAATATCAATGACTTCTTATCTTTCCTAGCTGACCGGCTTCATTGTCCCATTCCTGGACAAAGGCCTTTTTCTCATTGATTACACATATTAAATTGGTCCTTATTTGTAAAACGAGATGGGTCACGAAATTTCCCCCGCAACATATCAACTTGTGGACTTCCACTGCTGGTCTACAATACTCTCCCACAACAACAATAAGTATCTCCACAAAGTCCGGTCCTGCGCTGCCCACATCCAACGGCTTCCAGCTACCTTCACCAGGTCGTCGGTGCACCTTGTTGGGCCACATCCAACAAGCTTAATAAAAGCTTATGATTTTAATTTACCTCATCCCTTCATCTATATAGGTCTTAACCCGAGACCAGCAAATAGAGTCAATGGGCGCGGTGGCTCGTCGCCTCGAAGAGAAGGAGCGTCTCCTGCAAGCCACGCTGTCTGCTGTAGAGAAGGAGCTGTTACTGCGGCAACAAGCTATGGAGATGCATAAGAGGAAGGCGATCGAGTCGGCGCAGTCGGCGGCGGACTTGAAGTTGCATCTTGGTAAGGATATTTACTAGCTACGAGAGTATATGGATGAGATGTTTAAAATACGAGATCCTATATGTATGAGTTACCGGCAATATCTATATAGTTTCCTTTAAAAATACGTAGAAACAATGTTATAGAACAGAAAATTAACCGCATATATCGTAGACATTTCTGCAATTTTGTAGTCATTGTAAATTGTCGATGTACAGTATCTGCAAGTCATGCAAATGAAATATTGCCCGTCTTGATATTAACTATATAAACCCATCTAATATTACCTTAATAAGTAACATTAGTTTCTTTTCCTGTATCACGCATTCACATCGGTTTTATAAAATGTCTAATTTGATTAAAATATTGTCGTACAATTTGCTAATACTCAAATACTCAAACGTTTTTGTACACCATGGGTTAACATGGCTGTTATAGTAATTATTTATAGCATTAGCTATGGACCTTGACTTGTAGCTAGAGCACTTATTATTCTATTACCTTTCCAACAGAAAAATACCATGCGCAAATGAAGGAAGCCCAGCAAGTGGTAGCGGAGAAGACGAGCGCCTTAGAAGCAGAAGCGTACAAAACAAAGCGGCTGCACGAGGAGTTGGCCGTCCTGAGACGGAAGGCAGAGCGCATGAAGAAGATGGAGCAGGCTGGAAGTAGTATGGACGAGGTGCTGCTTGAAGAGATACGGGAGTATAAGGAGACCTTGACTTGTCCCTCTTGTAAGGTACGGAGTTTTTATGTACATACATACATATCTGTCACGCCTCTTTCCCATCGGGGTACGCAGAGACGAGTTCCCTACAGTTGCTATGATGCAATTCAAATCACACTTCCTTCGCTTCATCAGACTTTTTCACTTTTTTTTAAAGTGATTTTCTTTCATGGTGTTTGGCATTGTTCGGTTATTATAGAAAACACTATAGAAGTTTCATCGACGAATAAATTCTATTTATCATTTTATGGCTTTCTCCTAGCGAAAATACGATTTCTACGCGATATTTGTTATTTCATTTATTTAGAAGTTTATTTCCATCGTCGCAGGTAAAACGCAAAGACGCAGTGCTAACGAAATGCTTCCACGTGTTCTGCTGGGACTGCCTGCGCACGCGCTACGAGACGAGACAGCGGAAGTGCCCGAAGTGCAATGCGGCGTTCGGAGCCAACGACTACCATCGCCTCTATCTCTCCACCTAAACACGGTAATAGCACTCTATGGGGGATTGTGACTCGTATACTATTGCAATCTTTAATAACACTTGGCATTAAAACTGTGGCAATAAAGGTTAAACTTCTTTGGTTTGGCAGGAGTAATGTTATTTGTCTGAGCTGTGTATCCCTGTAGCATTGTTCGTTCCATTAAATATACGTAACGATGTCTAAAGCCTTGTACGTATAATATCCACCATTGGCAATGGCAATTATGGGACAATATAAACCCGAAAAGATTCTCGAATTTGAATTAGTTTTGACTCCTAATGGCTTGTAGCTTGTTCATATTATTTATTCTGGGTTTAATTGTGAAAGATGGAATGTGAAGAGTGAGAGAAAATACTATGCACAGACAGATCAACACAAATCATTCAGGAAGTTTACCAATTTTTCCATCAAAGTGAAAGATGTCTTACTGGCTAAGACTTAACAAGCAGATTGCCAACGAGTGCACAAAAAATTGCAATAGTCTATTTTAATTATTATAGTAAATGTATTAGGAATCGGACTTGTAGAATCATGACCGTTATTATTTTAAGGTCAGAACGGGAGTATATTTTAGAATATAATTAAACTTACCTTGTATAATATTTTAATTAATTAATAATCACGTTTTTCACATTGAATCAAGCTAAGAATGTTTTAGCTGCATGCGATAACTATGATAATCTGGTAAAATCTGTATCTGAATCCGCCTTTTCTTCATAAATACACCAGCTGGTCTCGCGTGTGGATCGAGACTTGATTTCTCAAGGGATGTAGATAAGTAATGCTGACATCAGCTTAAAGTTTCAGGAAGTCTTATTGTAAATATTTATTACTGTTTTTATTTGACGTTTTGAATATCGATACTAAACTGCCGCATTTGAAAATGTAGTCACTACTGTAATGAAGTTTGCACATCCGTTAGACGCATTATCTGTATTGAACAAAATGTTAATAAGAGCTCTTACGCTTTAAAGCGTGCAAAAATGTACATTTCCAATGTTTAACTGTTGCATGCGTATGGGCTCTTATTATAATAGATTAGGGTTGTGAATCGTGACTGGTAACGTCGGATTAGATGACGAGTTTGGTACAGACAGCATAGCCTGAGTACCACTCTTTGACTACGAATTCGAATTATCTCAACATGGTACCCACTAGTCTAAAATGTTTAACAACAAAACTAAACGGTATTATTGTCCCATTAGATTTGATGGTAATTCATAAATGCTAACCTATCATATTATCTGTACTGTACATATCTGTAGGGCACTACTTCTTTGATGTTTTCTATGCAATTTTACTTAACTTTGTATTGAATTAATTTTCAAATAAAGTTATAAAATTATAGGTCTATTTAGTCGGAACACTTCGACACACGACTCCTTTAAGCGATAAATAGATCACTGACTATAAAATTATATGAAACTGTTAACGTTCATTCCTTGTTTTATACAATGAAGTAGCTTTCTGTGTAATATTGAATGTAGTTGATGATTTCTATGCATTTCGCTGCCTGTATATGAGTTACATTTTATTGATGTTGTATATTTAAGGATATCATGAAATCGAACAAGTGGATGTAGTTTATCTTTATTTAAATAAGATATTTAATAGTTGTAAGGTTTGTTGGTGTAAGAAGAACGGCGGGTAAGAGGGACGGTTTGTCAATTCTTTGAAAATCATAAGATGAATGGATTACGATTTTGTATATTTCGGCTTGATGATTATAGCTGGCAATAAATATGGTGATTAATGATTGTATAAACAGTTATCTATGCTTTTAGATTTATTCAAGGTTTAAGTCCCGTACTTACCCGCGAGTCCTCTTGCCGGAGGATGTTTGCAGATGACGTGTGATTGGTGACGCGTGGCAAGTTCTAACGGTTGAACACAGTAGATAGTGAAATAATAGCTAACAGCCCACTGACTGATATATTTATACTTTTAGGTTTAATATTTCCTCTTTGGGTGTACTGTTCCTGTCTATAATAGAAATTATAGCTTGACACCATGTTAACAAACTTAACATTTCCTAAACACTAAATGTGACTTAAATGAAATAAAATTATAAATCTCAGCTTTCTTACAGGTATTTGCAATCGTTAGGAGTTATTTACTTTAAATATTTTAACTTAACATAGTTGAAGGTGTCCCCTGCACACGACAACTTTTTGAAACTACGTTGCAATAACGTAATTAAACTGCACTATTTAAGTTCTCGTATGCAAGGGCTCTAAATATTACGTAGCGCGGTTTCAATAGATTGCTGTCAATGAAATCACAAGAAGGTACAAACACTAGCTAAATATTGTCCAAAATAAACCGCGCTGTGTCATTTTTGCCAGTTTGTAACATTTACTGTGGATATCTAGTAGCAAAGCAAGGCTCACTCTTTTACACAGAAAGTATTTATTACGTACTATAAATCGTGGGCTATACTTACAAGTCCCTTATAACAACTAGTTACTTCATAATTTGATGTTCAAAGCTCTCTGATAAACTGTTTCAAACTGGCAATAACCGTTGACTGTAATTTATTCAAGCCTTTTAATGTAAACCTATGTCAGTTATTAATATCGTTCCATATTTAAAAATAATATTGTTCCATATTTAAAAATAATGATTTCTAGTTTTTAATTAAATCTCATCGTATTTAGACGTAATTAAGCTAAATTCGTAATCAATTAGAAAGCTGAGGAACCATGTTAAAAGTATACCTGATTATAATTGTGGAAACTTATATAACAAAAATATTTTAAGCAAATATTTCAAATAAATGTCTCAAAATATGTATGTATTTCATTCAATATTGTCCTAGATATCGAACTAATTCACTAACACAGTTCAGTTGGAGTCATGGAAGTAATTGAACAAAACAAACAAAAAGACCAGACCATGTTAAATTGATCAATATTTTATTTACATAATATTTACATCACATGATTTGACATTTCAAATATTCGTTATAAACATATCTGGATCTACTTAAACATATACTTTTACTGATCCGGACTTAACGGAGCACCTGCTGCGAAGTGGAAAAGGAAGCTTTTTTGTACTTATGAATACGTATTTACGTAAATAAACATTGAACACGAGCAAATTCCTGACCATAGAACCATAGATTATGTTAATTAATATTTGTGAATAATTTCAATATGACACATTCCAAAACCATTTTACATATCGACGATGAAGGTCGAATACCTCCTAACTGACACCCAGGGCCAAAATGAGTTATCTATACCACTGTACTTAGAATTCAATTTTGCACCGACTGGCAAAAACACCGAAGTGATTTTGTAATAAATAACGGCACAAATTCATAATGAGAATACCTCCTAAAATCACAATTTGCGCGTTTTAGCCTGAAATGCTGCGAATATATTCTAACTTACAATATGAATATCTCCTAAGTTACTTTCGAGCAAATTTTTCTGCCAATACTGTGCCAATACCTCCTATCTCTACCATCTGTTAGTGTTAGTTAGGAGTTATTCGTTTCACTTTGTGTCTATGTCAACCTTATTTTGATGAAGTTAAGAGGTATTACTTTATAAAAAATAGAAAATAATTACGAAAATCTTTATCAAATAACCAAGAAAGTAGTCAGAAAGTAAGAAAGTAAGTCTGTTAAGTCTAGTCTGTGGTCTAATAACAATAAATGTGTCGCATCGGCGATCTGGCTGTCGGAGAACGGTTGCGGATTCGCTTAATCCAGATCGTTCCTTAAACTAATTTTACGTGATTTTTTGTGAAGCTTAGATATAAATAAGTTTCAATATAGAAGTACTGAGCAAGAGACGTATTTTTTGGTTTATCTAATAAAGATTTTCGTTATTATTTCCTATTAAATTTATTAAAAAATACCTCCTAACTATATCAAAACAAGTGTGACATGGACATAAGTGACGTTAAAACTTCTAACTAACACTTAACTCGAAAACCACTGGTCTGTACGTAAAATCAATGCTAGTAACAATTTCGCAGCCCCATTTAATAACAATTTGCTATAGAACACATTGTCATAAAATAGGTGCAAAAAGAATTATAACGTTTTTTTCGCCTCCTGTAAAATTTGATTTTTGTTACTTAGGAGGTATTCGACCTTCATCGTCGATATACTCAAGTCAGGAATCGCTTCGCTTCTTTCAATATAAGCAAACTTTGTTATTTGAGACCTATCGACTTGTAAACTTCTCAGGTTTTTCAGTCCATCCATATTCACTCCGCGCTATTACCATCAACATCTTAACTCTCCACATAAATACAACATCAGTCTCATGATTTGATTGTGTCTAACATTTCCAATGTAAAGGTTACATTAAATTTATTGATTAGATATTAGCGGCTCGGTTACCTACATTTAAATCTAATTAAAAAGGCAAACGATACCTGAAATCGGATTAAATTACTTTCGTTTGATTTTATTTCACATAAATCTGAATAATCAAAATATTGTTGTGATTGACTAGAATACAATAAATATATTGATTAGAATGTACCATCCGTTGCTTATATACAAAATGTATTGATTATTATCGGCGTATTTGTGATGTAAACTATGTAAATCCTTCCAATTGAAATACTGCACGTAAATCTAAAATCAGCCGTGATTTGTTTATTTACAAGTCGCAACATGTACTACAACTAATGGCACTTACATACAACTTAAAATTATTAACAAGCATTGGCTCTTTTGTAAGAATTGATTAGTTTATTTAAAACAATTTATTTTACAATCCTCAGTACAATCAAAGTAGGAAGAAAAAGTAATAGAAACTAGTGATATGAAAAATTATATTTTTACGTAAATGCCTTGCGGAATGAAAATAAGCATTCAATTCAGGCAAATTCGGTAAAAAAATTGATATAATATTTAAGTATTTTTCATTAACTTTGATCACTTTATCAAGTTTGTGCACGCACAAGTTACATTACACGTTTGAGATCAAATCCGTAGTTAATTTTCAAAACGAGTCCAACTTCGTAACTACCTAATATATTTTATACTACCTACTCATCTTTGTAACATTTGTTTACCTACAAAATACGTAACATCCATGACTTTCCTCTCTTTAATATAAGCTATCTACGCTATAGCAAAGTAGTAAGACGAATTGCGTCAACATGAAAAAGAAGATAAGTTCTGTATGACTATTGGCAAACCTACTGTTTTACATTATTTAGTAAGTAAGTACTAATTTGCTTGTTAACTTATTAACTGTCATGGGCATTTAGTTATGGCAGGCAAGCATTGGAACATCGTGGAATGCAGGACGGAAATCAGGCAGGTGCAAGATTTCACACATAGATTTGATTAATTCTTTCTAAACTAGTTAAATCGCATGCACATCATCCTAAGTATCATGCTTAATTCGAATCTTATTTAATACTATAAAGAAGTCTGTGAAATACAATAGTATTTTTTAGTTAATAATTTGTTGTGGAATTCAGAAAAATATTGTTTTATAATTCATTTTATTGAGACCAAATGCTAAGTTCGTATGGTTTTCTCTAATAATAGATAAACGACTACCTATAATTATTAGGTATTAAATATTGTAATTTATTCGTAGATTTCTAATAAAAGTCTATCATTTGGAACAGCTTAGAACATAAAGGTTTACTAGGCTGGCTAAATTCGAAGATCATATGATCATTAATATAATTTATGTCAGTGTTTGAAAGGAAATTCATTCAAAAAAACCGGTTAATTAGGATTTAGGCGGGCATCCTATATACTGCAGAGACCAGACTGTGGTTTTTGCACCTTTCGGGAATCAAGTCAACTTATTTACACACGACATACTCAATCAACAGTTTCAATTATGGGACATTAATCTTAGACCAGCGTGGTTCGTTACTATTCTCAATCTGGCGGCCAATGTTTTATCTGTGTTTTTACGTATGTTGGTATATAATTCACGCGGTGGTGTGCACGTGTTGGTGCGCGTTGGCCCCAGCGTTGGGTATATGTGTGGGTCGCGGAGGCGCGGCGGCGGCGAAGGCGAGCCGCTCGAGCCGCGCGTGCAAGCGAGACAGCCGCGGCCAGCTGCGCGCGCGCGGCGACAGCGCCGACAGAGCAGAGTCCAGGCACTCGTACAACTCGCGACGCTCGCTCTCCGAACATGAAGATAGTTCCTACAGGACGACAATAAACATAAATCATTTCATAGCGTGTCGTGTACATTTCCTATCGATCATACAGAAGCCGCTCCATAGCGTCAATTAGTGTGCGTGCATGTTTCATCAAAAAAGTTAATAACGGAGAATCATGCTAATCTTACCTGTTCGATAAGTTCTAATTCTTCATCTTCACCGGATTGTGACAGTTGATTTTTGAGCGTCTGAAACACGATGTAAATAATATATTCGATAGTTTTCAAATTAAATAACATAAGAGGTGTAACTTGAACATATTCTTGTCCACAAAACCAATATGCGAATCAAAGCTAACTCTGCCACTTTTTGAGAAAAGCCGTTAAAAAAGTTATAAAATGTTCAAGTTACACTTCTAATGTTTGAATGATATCGCAGCAACATATTAACATGGATGCGTGATAGATTTACAGTGGTACTCTATTCACCAATTATTGAAATAGATTGTATATTACATTGCCTATAGATTCCCGTAGTATTGTATTTATTAGTAGTGTGTCGTTTGTACATCGTGCGGCCGATATAGCGGCTCGTTGCAAGCTATGGGTGATTGTTATTGTGTTCTCTCCTTTCATAATACATAGAGCAGTTAGTTAATATTTACATATGTACATGTTGGAAATAAACGGTTAAATAAATTAACGTATAGTTATAGAATAGGATAGATAAGTAATGGATGGATATATCATACAAATATAAAGATACATAAGTACTGAAAATACTTTGTACATAAGATAATAACCGTGTTATCTATGAAAATATATAAAAAAAAGTAAAATATAATAAAAAAGTATATTTTACAAAATAAATGACGTAACCGAAAACATTATTTTATTTTATTTTTGTAGGAACCTTTATGGTGTAACCATATGAATCACATCGTTATAGACTGTGTAATGGCGAATGCCTTTACAAATAAAACGTTCGATACAAATAAACAATAGTTGCCAATAATATAAAGAAGAGAACACAAAGTATTGGTGCGTAAAGCGACGTGAATGTATTGAATGTACGAAGTAGTAACCTTGGCGCTTTATTCTTGACTCGAGATCGCCAAGCAGGGCCTGAATGGTGTAAATACCTGTTTCACATTAAACCTGTTAACGGAACTAACGATATACGAACATATTCATCTCAAATAGTTAAACAACATTCGATTTAGGTGATTGTTATGGACAAAAAGTTACGAGTAATGACTCTTATTTGGATTATATTACCTACATGAGAATATATCTAGCAATTGCTGTAAACTTAGAATATCAAATTATGCTGGCTTCACCGAATTGGGGTTCGCAAGCGATTTTTTAAATAAGTTTTATTGTCAGTCTCTAACATCTATAAGACGCATATGACTGTCTAAAAGTCTGTCCGTTATTTAATATATTCGACGAATTTTTAAATAATCAAAAACATTCCTACTCGAACCCCAAGCCGTCAAGCTTTAACTACGACACAGTATAGAGATAAGTCAGTAAACTCACTTCAATGGAGTGTCGGTACTGCTCCATCATGTTCTTGCTGGCATCTAGTTCCGCTAGTTTCTTCACTACCACATCCGCTACGTTCTTCTCTGTTAGGTCTATTTTATCTCTGGAAACGATATATTTTTAGTTTAGTTGTAGCGTTGAATATTAATGAGCAATAAGATGGCCAATGCTGGACATAGGACTGAGTTCACAAAATCTTATTTGCAAGTCGGATGTGGTTTGTATCGGTATCTCAGTCGTTACATTATGTGGTAGAAAAGGAAACAACTTTTATTATTACACCGAGTTCTAAATCATTAAAAAATTGTTCTTTCATAATACATTTCACATTATTAGCTAGTGCATTTTGTATGGGGGTTCGAAAATTTTTAATTGATTTCGAACTAGGTTCCATAGTAAAAGTAGTTTGTTATCACGAGTTCGGCCATATCCTTTTCTATCGTTCACTAATTAGAAGTCACCCTATTCGTGTGTTATACTGACTTGAGCGCAGCAGCGAGCCTCGCCCCGTCATCGTCAGTGGAGTCGGCCACGGCCCGCAGCGCGCGCAGCAGGTCGCTGAGCGCCGCGTCCACGGCCGCCACCCGCGACAGCAGCCGCGCGCCGCCGCCCTCCGCCTCCACGCGCTGCCGCGTCGCGATAGCCAGAGACAGGTTGCGGAGAGACTCGCGCTCTGATACCGACGCTGATTCTTCTGTAAATCGTAGTCAGGGTTGCCTTAGTTTTATGTAATCGGTTTATTCCTTTTTTAAACTTGTGTATCTGTCTACTAATTTGAATTAATTGTAAAGGAAAAACGCGGGGTCACACAAAGCAAGCAGCTTCGCGAGGCAGATGTTTGACAGCTCAGAAGAGACCTCGCTATCCTACTAAATTAACTTAGTTCTTAGAAATAATATTGTTTGAATGAAATGTAACGGCGTTACCTTTATCGATATCCCCACAGGACTCCCTCTCAGGCGAGAGTTCATCCGCACTCCACGCGCCCGTCGCCCCGTCCCCGCCCTCCGCACCCGACCACCACTCCTCCGCGTACTCTGTGAAGACGATGATAAAATATCATTGCAAATACTCCCACAACCTCAATATGACATTACAATATTTTTTTATTCGGTTTAAAAAACCAATAGAATTCGTATACTATCTAGCGCTAACCATTATAACGCCGAAATAGAAAATGACGTACGTATTGTTTTAATTACAGGTTGCAAGCCAAAATAAAAGTCACCTTAAAAGATCCCTGCGCTTAATTTTGCATTTCGTCTGTCATTTGTTTTATTATTTAAAAATTACTGTGTATAACATAGTAACACTCGTATTAACCGATCAAACGTCTAGTTACACAAAACTTATTCAGTAAATACCCAAGTTACACTCACCAGGGTCAGTAACGAGACACGGCTCTGTCTCGGAGTCGAGTAGATCAGCGGAGTTGTCGTTGTCGTCGGAGAGGCGCGAGCGGTCGTCGTCGTGCGGCGGCGCGTCGCTGCAGTGGAGGGGGGCGGCGCGCACGGCGCGGCACACCGCCGCCAGCAGACCGCGCGGCTCCGACACCGGGGACAGGGCCTCGCCGCTGTCGCTGCGGCTGTATGATCAAATGGGATTTTATTACAGTTTTTTTGTATTAACAAACACTAATAGTACGTATTGCTGATGCAGTCAAGACAGCCACCGAGCTAAAATTTCGTCTACCGCGTGCCAAATTGCTTACATTAAAGCTACGCGGCAGACTACGGGATTGAGCGCCTTTTTAGAAGTAACAGGCTAAAGGCGATGTCGGATCGAATATTGGTTTTTGAGGACAAGAGTTTTAAGTGCTGCTTTTATCTACGTGCAATCTTTAAAACGGCCTAAAACAATTTTCTGGCTATTAAAGTATCCAAATAAGTTAAATAAGTTATAACCAACTATAAATTTCAGGTGATATAAGTATTATTACCTGAAAGCATCGTTATGATAGACACTGGGTTCCACTGCACTTTGCGGTAGATTATACGCTCTGAGCACAGCCCGCGTCAACGTGCGCAGTCTCCGTGCGAGTACGTCAAGCGCCGGCGCCGCGCCTCCCGACGAACGTGCGCGTGCGACTAGACTCAGTGCTTCTTGACGACGCTGTTCGCACATGCGCACTAGTTGGCGGCATTCTGCGCGTCTGAAAAGAAAAAAATACAATTCAATCAAGTCAAAATCAAATCAAGAATATTAGCAGAAGATAAGCGAAAAAAAGCGAACACTCCCGACGACAAGAATCATGTTTATAAACTAGTGTCTGTGATAACTTGTTTTACAATTAATGATGTGAACAATTTGGAAACTCGTAATTAGTTATTTAGGAATGTATGTCTACTTCATTGGCCAAGCATGTTTAAATGTATACATTTATGATGATAAGATAATTTACAGATGTGAAACTTTGGTTCGCTAAAATAAACCAGTTAAGTTAAATAAAGTACCTACAAATGTAACAAAATAAAATAACCCTACCTTCTCTCGAGCTCAGCATTCAGTCTGCTAATATCAGCCTCGGCATCTCTGAGCGAGTGCGTGAGCGCGTTGGTCTCCGCGGCGAGGAAGTCGTGCATCTCGGCCGCCTCGCGTTCCGCCTCCGCCAGACGAGCCTCCGCCACGCGGGCTGCCTCGCGGCTCGACAGCGCTTCCTGTACATGTTAGATTGTGTTTCATGACATAGTTCCTAAGCCGCCATGTTGGCAGCACTGAAAATTTGTACTGCGACATTGCCCACACTGTGTTTCGCAGTACAAACAATGCTGCCAACATGGCGGCTTAGGAACTATTTCATGAAACGTACTCTAGATGTTACTTAAATTCGATGCGATGTTGTTTTTAAGCGAGCTCTTATAACAGTAGATATTTCTCCCACAACAAAGGAATTTTAAATCTTCTCTTCTTTCAATCAAATATTAAGACTTTCATTTGAGTATTAAAGACTGCCCGCGACTACGTTCTCGTATATCGTCATATCTTAGAAAACTTACGCATCATCTTAAAATATTATAACCTAAGTGTTATTCTGAAATACATATAAGCTACAGTATTGCCAAATTTCATAAACATCAATTGAGTGGTTTTTGCGCGAAAGAGTAACAAACATTCTCACGTACATCCATCTCGGCACAAACATTGACATTTTATAACATTAGTAGTACGAATAGTATAGTAAAGGTTACCCGATGCTGTGCATCAGCGTGGGTCCGTAATGAGTCGATCTCAGCTCGTTGCCGCGCCGCTAACTCGCTAGCCGCCTTCAGCTGCTCCTCCAGTGTATGCAGGCAGCCGTCTGCGCCCGCGCCGGCGCCTACGTATACAATAAATAACTTAATGTATGAGGACTTCAAATCTAAGTTACAATTTAAACTAAACGTTATTTTTAAATAAATAAAAAGAACTGACAGTTTTCAATGTAACAAAAAACAATTGTATGACTTCATCAGGAGAACTTTTTCAAATCTTATAATATTAAGTACGAGTAGACAATACGTACTAAAAAAGAGTCTAACTAAAGTAAGAAACCAAATGAGCGTAAGGAAGCTTTACGTTTTATCTTAATTGAATTGGCCAAAACAATAAAACTGGCCAGATTTAGCTGAATTAGGTCTAGACTAGATCTAATTAGATCTAGGACGCAGTTTTACGACACAGCGGTTCAGTGTGCAATAGTAATTCGTTTGTCTAAGCTTTAGGTTTTATAGGTTTATATGTTTACATTTTATTACATAAATAACACTTACACAAATCGAGGGTGATATAACATTTTAAGAAGGAGAATGGTGAATAAATAATGTTGAAATTAATCACAATATTGAAGCTATATAGGAACATTTGTTTTGTTGGACTGCAAAATATAGCAGAGATTTTCTCTCAGAGAAAATATAATTTTATAGTTACCAGCGCCAGCAAGTTCCAGTAGCTTTTGCGTGTTGTTCTCGAGCTCCGCGATGGCGGCGAGCCGAGCGGCGCGTTCGGCCGCCAGCTGCGTCTCCGCCAGCGCGCGCCGCGACCGCTCCTCCTCCGCCGCCGCCTCCGCCGCAGCCGCCGCCGCCGACAGCCGCGACAACTCCGCGTCACGAGAACTCGCCTGCACGCCGCGGTGGCACCGGGTCACCTCCACGTGGCTAAAAGTCAAGTTTCGTTACAATGGTTTTGGCTTAAAATATAGTTTGATAGGGCTTTTCTGCCAAAAAGTACTCACTTTGAAATATTAGGAACGAGTCCCGCTAGAGCCGCTTCGATGTCATCCCCCACTAGAACCGTCTGCGAAACTTTTTCGGCATATATCCGAACACGCGTCTTGATCGCCGACCGCGTGGACACCGACCGAGTCACGGTGGGTCTCCTCGAGATCGGCGGAGTGCTGTCGTGTTTGGGAGACCCTTCGGGGTCGTTTTCCTTCCGTCTCCGCGGTAGCGTGCCGTACTTGTCCGCCGCCAGCCGCGCCGCACTCGCATCCGAGGCGGTGGTCAGCCGCGGTCCGTTCGACGGCCATCTCTTCTCCTCGCTCGGAGAGTTGGGCGTTCGACATCTCGCCGCCGACGTTTTGGTGGGTTTGGCACGCAGAGCCGGGCTCTCCCGGACGAGGTTGGGCAGATCCGTAGAGGGGCGGATACGCGGTTTCGGCGTTAGCGGTCTAGGTTTCTCGGGCGGAATCGGCTTCTCTCTGCTCCTAGCGCGTTCTCTGGTGGCGAGGTTGGGTCCGCGGGGCGCGGTGACGGGGCGCGGCGTGGAGGCGCCGACGGGGGAGCTGCGTTTGGGTTCGGTGACCGTGACGCTGACGCGGCGCCGCGGACGGGGCGGAGCGCCGGCCAGCGACGAGCTCTCGGAGCCGCAGCCGGAGCCGCACGACACGACGCTGGACGCGCACGAGCGCGAGCCGCCGCCGCTGCTGAGCGCGCGCCCGCATCCCTCCACCCCGCTATCGCTGCCCGCAGCGCCCAGAGCGAGTTCGTCGCCGGCCGGTAGACTGTCCAGATCGCCCAGCGATCTAATATCATCGTTGACCTCACATGTGTCATTGTTTTCTCCCAACGAATCCTTTACTTCCACCGTTGCATCTTTACTGTCTTCCACACCGATACCGCTCTCGTCTTTACTGGTTGTTTCGCAAGCGTCCACTGCTCCATCGACCTCTATTTTTGTTTGCGTTGAAACTTCTACAATTGGTGGATCGGATGTTGGCGGAGTACCGGCCTCTCCCGCTGGAGTAGTACATTCTTCCATGTCTGTTTGCTAAGTCACATGATCTGAAACAATAAATGAAACTAGTAAATACATTGTTTGTTTCGCTAGCAAAGATTAAGTATACGGAGAGCTTTAACAGTCTAGCAAAATTAATCATTTTATCAGTCCTTGGCAGTGCACAATTGTGTATAATAGTTATTGTTCGCAGTCTACGAACCTCAAAGCGGTTTACTAGATCCTCTGGGGACCATTTACTTATTATATTCAGTGTTGTGAATATATTCTGATACCGTATACGGCATTGCTTTTATAAATTCTAGATGGTATTGCAAAGGAATATTGTAGAAACGAACGATACATAAACCATGTAAGATACGGCTTATATTACAGAATCCTAGAAAACGTGTAAGCCTTATGGCTTCATTTAGCATGCGCGTCACAATACCAACGCTAGTTTCACTAGACGTATCACAAAACCGACTTAATGTAAAACGAGTACGTAAGTGGCATAATAAAAACGATGCATTCGCAACGTGGAGTGGAGAAACTGGAGGAACAAAGAGCAAAACCTATCGACGCATTGCAATAGGTTTCTCCGAGTGGGGAGCGAGTGGCACAAAGCACGGTTCCCAGGCCCGGAGGCTGCCGGCCGCAATCGCCCGCCACTCAGACTATTCAATATCACAATAATACATTTTGCCTCCATGTTTTACACAAGATAAAAAAAACAAAGCTATTATTGTTCAAACACCAAGGTTTTCATTTAGTGTGCATTAACCTCATTAAGGGGCTGGTTATTTTCTCGTTTCGTTTCTTTATGGAAGAGGTCATTTTACGACACACAAAATCAATTAACGCTGATAATAATCATATTATGCCACATTCATCGAAGAGCTCGGCTTTTATCATTTGTTTGTAATGAATGTCCGATAACACCGTACCGATTGCCCACATAAAGAGTAACAGTACCTATCTATTCACTTGAGATTGTCTTGTACGTGATAAGGCATCCACTGAAATTAGAACAGCCGCGATTGAATGCACAGAGCGCATTGATTGATAGGATTGAGTGCCAAGCAGGGTACTGCGGGGTCATCGCACCGGGGGGCATACAACCGAACCATTCAAATGCGGGTTTCAAAGCACGAGCGTCCATTCGGAAGGCTTACTCTTTATTTTGTCACGGTTGGTGCCGCGACGCGCCGTCTGCGCACCCACTGCGTATTAATCACATGGTTATTTTTACCGGCGATAGACACTGCCTGTGTGCCGGCCATTAATTAACTAGTTAGGAAGGCCATGGCGAAGGTCTTGCCGTCCGGCATTCGTCAAGTTGCACTAAGTCATCAACCCGTAGAAAGTTTAGGCGAGACGAAACGATCGACGCTTTAGCTTTAGGCAAGTTGTTACCGCATGGATAGTATTGGAACTAATAATTTGTGTCCAAATAATGATGTAAGATTTAGCCTATGAATTACCGTGCATAGTCACTCTCATAAATCAGCTTGTATTTCTTCATCGCACTTTCATCTACCCTCTCAAACCTCAATACTGTCTTCATAAACAACTTTCGAGCGAACCCGCAACGAAAATATAAATAAGGCACTATCTCTTAGTGTTCACGATAAGAATAAATTGCATGTTTCTTTGAACAACCAAAGCACGTACATTTGGCCTGTTTTCGAAGCTTGCGAAATATTATACGTTTTGCGTATTGGGAATCTGTTTACATGTCTCTAGTTTAACATTTCGAATGATTTATATTGTAGAAATTGCTTTTACGCCTGATCGTGGTTTATACACAGTTGTATAGATTCTGTAGCGTTCAGGCAGGAATTTGGCACGTTTCCACGCGTCCATATCAGATAAACTATTTCGTTTTGGGTTAACATAAATTGCATAAATGCATCGGGACTGGGAGCAAATATGCTAACACGTGAAAGCTCATTCATTTCGTATGAATGAATAGACGGAGAGATTCAAGCTGAAAATAAAGATAGTTTTACCTATTTTATTGACTTAAAACCACTTTGATCTTAAGAGTAGAGTATTTATATTTACTTATCTCGTTAGATGTTTTGCTGAAAATTATAACGGTTCGTAATATAACAATCAGCTATTTTAAAACACAATTAGTGTAATAAATGTAGATCTAGGAGTCGAATCCCTTCAACCGCAACCAACCATGGTAACTTCGTTATCTTGTACCTAATTAAAGTTTAAAAAGCCATACTAGTTTCCCTAAATAATCAAATAATAATTTTAAAATAAATACATTTATACAACCCTTTCAGTTTACAAAGTTGTTCCGAGAGAAATATTTACATTGACTCTAGTTCGGATAAATATTTACGCCCCTTTCACAGGAAGACCAAAAATAGGTAAACAGTACTCTCTGTCGGTAATTTCTTTACTCAACTGGGTTTAGTAATATTAAACGGCAGTGCTTTTTATAAACTATTACAGTTGGATTAGATTAGAATTAAATTATTTCCGCATTAAAAGCACTTACGATTAAGAGAGGCCTCGATAAAGAACTTATACACAACACAAAACATATAAAAAACTTGGAAGCAATTGCAACGTAATCTTGTATTCAATAACTTTCTGGCTCGAATGTTGTTTTTTAGTTCCAAGTCGAGAGTAAAGTGCTATGCTAACTTTATTAACTGTCTCTTAGTTGTCTTGAGACTTGTTTATTTAATATCATGGTAGCTAGGTACTTTAGTTTTGAAATAAACCGCTAAGTTTCTAGAAACAGTTTTTCCTTAAGTTCGTAGAATCTCAACCGCATTATGTCCTTTATTGATTAATGCAATACCTGACAAAGCTTGTACATATTGGAAACAAAAAGACATCCTAATGAAACGAGACACAATTCATTCTCGATATTACAAGGTTACGCGTGAAAGAAGACATTAGCCTAAACAAAGAGCCTGTCTTCTCAAGTACGTTCGAAGTATTGACGAGCTGTTGTCGGGAATAAATAAGTATGTACCTTGTATATTTGAACAAATATGTCTGCGTAAACGGATAATCATTTTAGTATTGACAAATGGTTAAGTGTACCTACTCGAATTTACCGCAATGCCTCGAGGATACTGGAAAGGAATAATTCAAATGGAAATAGGAATTTATTACTTGTTCTAATAAAATAGAAAGTTAGTAAGATTCCTTAGAGTTGAATCACGATATCCCTTAAGCAATACTTCAATCATGTAATATTGTCAAATACACATTTTATTAAATAAATTGCCACAAGTGAACATTTTACTATACCTACTTATTAATATAAACAATTATAATTAAGTCTTCCCACGACTCCTAAAGACTCATCAACATATAAGATAGTCAGCCGTTGACTTGTAATTTTCGTAATAATTTTAAACCATTAATTACGATGTACTCGTATCATAATACAGGTAGAGTTAAATTACCATCTGGAATGTTTATGAGAGCAAAAACTGGACGCAACTACGCAACACAATAACGAGATAGGTAAGTATTAAATCTTTTGAAGAACCACGAGCCACGAGCAAGAAAAGAGTAGGTGTTTTTACAAAGGCTGATAAAAAAACAACCACAGAAAATGTGAGTAGGTACATCGCTAACGTCATCTCCAGATTTAGACCGAGATATATCTCAGGCACGACTAAAAGGCTACAAAAACTTAATGTTTTGGTTTATTTTTTAGACTACTTTTTAACACAACATCAAACGTAGCTTGGGGTGACGGAGTAAGTCAGATTTAATTCTAATATTTAAATACTTAGTTAATTAAGGAAAAATAATTATGGGGTAATTAAAGCAAAAGAAATCATAATTATGCTTTATGATAAACGTAACACATAATTATAATTTACAAGAAACCTGATTTAAACTCACGCAATGTGCTATCCATCACATGCTTTTTGTTGTCTTTACATCACTGTACGAAGGTACTATTTCCCGTGCTTACTTCCTACAGCATTATTTTCTTTCTTAAGTTATTTTTAACCCAAAGAGTTTTCACATCTTAACATATAATGGTTAAGGTTGTCCTTTACATAAAAATACTATCTATTATATCTTTTTAAAGTCATCGAAACGTCCTTTCACGGGTCAAGACAAGGTCGTTGCACCGTGTTTTTTTAAAACGAGTACTGTGTCTACCGGATATGTTTTGGCAAACATTTTGTAAAGGCCATTAGCGTAATTTGAAAACACTAGTGCCATGGAACGGGTTAATCCTGACTCTGTAACTAGAGCTAACATGAAAATTCAATTGGACCGTGAGTTGGAAAGTTTCCGAGTTTGGAAGAGACCTGTCTCTGGGGACTGACTTCAACGAGTCTCTCTGATAAACCCAAAGGAGTTAGAGCCTACGTTATCTAATAGAGATTCTAAGTTGTTAGTTAAAGAAACTAAGGTAAGCTGTATTGAACATTAATTTTAATCAGGACCTACGTAACTTTTACAACAGAAAACTCAAGACAGATTTATAAAGTGTTTTTAAACCGTAAGCCAACCTTACAAACTGCTAGCTCTAATTAAACTTAAACATGACATGAAATTAGTGATCCTAAAATATCTCACAACCCTCTTTTTGTAAAAAAAAATGGACAGAATTTACACCCAAAAATACAAAACTGATTATAAATAACAGAGTTCACCTAATTTGTTTATTTATCTGTAGCGTGAACTGCTGACATTTATTTAGATTAGGCACGTCCATAAAGCATTTTTGAAGCCGGCAAACGGGACCTAAGGCTCAGTTACGACGACCTATGGGACTTGGTACAAATTGGGTACATTTACCCACTGCCTCGTTGGACAAATGTAGACACGACACTGTATTAATAATACAGAACTTACGCACTTAAGTTCTAGTTAAATACTTTTTCATATTGTTTATTAATTCCTTAAATGATAGTTATATCATTTATAAATTACTCTTTAAAAATATCGAGATGTATTTTAATGATAATATCGATATGGTGACTTTATCGATAATAATTAGTTACGCCATCAAATCCCAATACCATCAAATGACACTAGTGTGTTAAGCAGCGTTAACATTAAACAATCTAAAATAACTACCAAAAATGAAGCTTTATAAATAAAATACGTTTAAAATAAAATGCCTGCCGCATATGTGACATTGAATTAGTTAATTCAATGATACTCGAAATTATTGACATTGGATAACTGGTCCGATTTCTTCTGATCAACTTGTTTGTTCTTTACGACACGATTCGATCAGACATTTACATATGTATATCATAGTTGTCAAATCAAATCGTGTTTGTTTTGTTTCTACAATAACATTACTGTGGTTATGAGTCCTTGATTAATTTCAAGGGCCTTCTAACTTTTGGTAAATATTAGGTCTTTACCTATGAAATTGCCGTTTTGTATGAAAAAATTCAAACTATTTTTTTTTCATATAATTTTTATTTGTATTAAGTGAAGTAATTACCCATACAATCAATGCATCTTTGCCAACGCAGTGGTAGTTTATTAATGCCCTTCTTAAAGAAATCAGCTGGACGAGAGGCAACAAATTCTTCAAAGGCGTTTTGAACTGCCTCTTGCTTATTGAATTTTTTTCCAGTCAAGAAGTTATCCAAATTCTGGAAAAAGTAGTAGTCTGTAGGGGCAAGGTCCGGTGAGTACGGTGGATGAGGGAGAGCTTCCAACCCCAGTTCTTGCAACTTGGAGACCGTCATTTGTGCGGTATGAGGTCGCGCGTTGTCGTGCAGGAGCAGCGGAGACGAGCGATTGACCAATGCTGGTCGGAGACGTGCCAGCTTCTCCATCATTGTGTTCAATTCTTCACAGTACACATCTGCAGTAATACTCTCCCCATTTGGTAAGAAGCTGTGATGAATCACACCGGTGCTAGACCACCAAACAGTAACCATCACATTTTTAGGGGTAAGTTTTCGTTTAGGGCATTGTTTAGGTGCTGAACCAGGATCCAACCAACTTGCTGAGCGCTTACGGTTATCAAACAGAATCCATTTTTCATCACAGGTGACAATGCGGTTCAAAATTCCTTCATTTGTGTGTCTGTTGAGCAATGCACGGCACGTCTCGACGCGTACTTGGCGCTGGCGATCATTAAGTTCGTGGGGCACCCATTTGTCAAGCTTTTTTAGCTTGCCAATTTGACGCACATGGACCAATATTGTTTTGATGCTAACGTCGAAAGCTGCTGCTAATTCAGCCGTAGATTGAGTATCATCAGCTTCCACGATCGCCTTCAATTCGTCTGCATCGACCAAAGTCTTCGGACGACCGCGGGGTTCATTTTTCAGGTCGAAATTTCCAGAACGGAAGCGAGCAAACCAATAACTAGTGGTTCGTTGGTTTGTAGTGTTAGCTCCGTACACGTCGTTGATGTTGCGAGCCGCTTGTGCCGCGTTGCTGCCACGACGGAACTCATATTCCATAATTACTCGAATTTTTAACGTATCCATGTTGACGAAAATGATTGAAATGCAATGAAAATGTAACACTAACCAATAAACAAATGACTGTTTTTGGAAAAAGAATTCCATATTTTTCAAATGAAATTAATTTGAAATTAGAATTCTTAGCTAAACAAAAAATATTTTTAATTGAAATGGGCAGTACTGTAAAACGGCAATTTCATAGGTAAAGACCTATTAATTAGCTTGTATATGTTATAATTATTAAATTGAAAGGTTTCTTCATCTCTATACAAACTCTCTATACACCTGTCGTAACATTAACAAAGTAACAATGATGCTTTGTTACCCTGTTCGGCCATTAACGGAGTGAGTGGCGACAGACAGGGCGGGCCCAGGGAAGGGATTGGCTCTCTTTGTAGGGACCACTAGAATATTTACGAACTTGCTATTTAAATGGTTATTACTTCACATCCTATATGGCGTTTAGATAAAATCTAATGTTTGGGTAATTTTTGTATGTAAGACCACTTGAGCAACAGCAAAATTATCGTTTTGAAGTTGTACGAGTATATAAAGTTTGTTATTGCGACGATACCGCAGTTGAGACAACTGACATAAATGTTTAGAGCGGCTTTTAAAACGACACAGATGTTATTTAACGTTAGTACTTAACTTAAAGGCGTGGTGTGGTACGACTTGCAAAAAAAAAGAAAGGCGTTTTGGTATTGGTGACTAACTTAGTAGGTTCTACTAAGATGGTCTTCAAATAAATCAAAGAAGGGTTAACGAAGCAACGAAGTCTGATGAAGCACATTTGCGAGAACACGTGAGATAAAAGAGAGTTTTTGTTATAGTAGAAAGATATAAAAGTTTGGTTAGGAATAAATGAACGTACGAATTAAGGCTAATGGCTCCCACGAAGCTCCCCCAGCTTGGCACGGCCTGCCCCTATAGTGTTCAATTTGCTGTTTTTACTCAAAATCTGTGTAGGGCCATTTAGAGTGGCGAACTTAATTTGTTTCCAACGTAATTTTACCCCACTTATGAACGTTCTGACTTAAATGCTAGCTAAAATTAACTGAGACAGGCATAGTTTGTTTATTTTATACCTTACTTAATTTGCCGCTGTGATGAAAGGACGCCGGAACCACCTTTACAATCCCAAGTTAACTTTTTTAATTCAACTCGTGCATAGCTTTTATTTTAATAACATTTACATAATTACAGTTGCATGGATTGCTTCTCTACTTCATTGGTACAAGTTATAACCTCCGTTGGGTCCTTTCTTCGTTGAGAAATATTAAAAATTTTATACATAAAGCAATGTAATTAAGTATATGTATGATTACTTTGTTTTATAGAGTTAAAAATGTTTTGCAAAGGCGTAAAGCTTTAGATTATTGGCGTCTAGACGGCCTTTAAATAGCGGTACCCCCAGTTCCGCGAATTGGCCGCTTGTCCCATATTTACCAAGTTACCCCCGCCCGGCACGCGCCCTAACGAACCCAAACCCAATGACATTATTCCAGGATCTAAATCAGACATGAATTATGAGCTCGTAAATATTTCGTGTGTCGAAACTTCTAGAAAAACGCTCTTTAAATTAAGTGAGCTCTACATTTGGCAATTTTAACTTAAGTGGACGAAATGTGACGCGGTGACATAATTTAGGAGGCGTGATTTTGTGAATGTTTTTTTGGAAATCCGTCAAGCACTTAATGTGGTGAATTTACATTTTTATATGTTGTCGTATTCATGCTACAATACAGTGTATTATTAAAATACACGTTTGCAAAAACCAAGGTCACCAGACATAATAGGATAGTGAGAATATGTACGTACAGGTTTAAAAGAAAATAGAAAAGGGTCAAGTTCAAATATTAGCGCGGACAAGTGTTGTCAAAGTACACGGTTTTATTATTCGAATAAATATTTCTTTCCCCTCTGTCTGCGACACCCTCCTCGTTTTGCAAACCGACGGACAAACAACGGTTGAAATAATTATGCAGTTTTCCAATGTAGACATCTATTTCTGTTGTGTCACATGTTTATGTTTTCAATGTAAACTTTACTAAATATTTACATTTTTTCAACATGAACCAGGTATGTATCTACTAACTACTTATATTTTATTTTTAAACCTAGATAATGAAATGAAAATCTATTTATCTACAACTAGCACGAATAAGTAGAAGTTATATGTTTCGATAAGTTTAATAACAATATACTTAGATAATAAACGATAAAAGGATAATTCGTCCGCATATGGAGATAATTATCGCGAAGGTGACGTTTTTCACATGCAAATGTGATACACAAACATGAAGTTTTACGCATTACCATATTATTAATGTTATTATAAGGACAGACGTTTCAAATAATGTGGTATTGTTGTCCAGAATTAAAAATTGACGTTATTTTTATTTTCCTCTTCGATAAGCTTATCAAATGTTCAACTTTATTTAACTGGGAAGGAAGCTTACTATAATTTTATATACCTACCTATATAGATGTATTTCGAAATGAACGATCATACCTTATCGTCCTTATCCATTTTTATTATAATTTTGGGCACATAACTTATGATTCAATAAGACATGAAAATATTGAACGGTAAGTACCTGGTATAAAATCAGATGTACGAACCACGTTTTCCAACTATCCAACTATCAGTCACAGTCTGTTTCACAATAAGTCTGAAAATTAACTGAAAAACTAGTTATGAGATATTTTATCGTAGACACGACAATGTCAGAATCGAGCGCGGTGGAAACTGCTACTGGTAGAGTCGCAGGATGTCGGCGGGGAGTGGCGGCCGCGGCGGGGGCACGTCGCCATGTGTACAACGAATAAGCTAACAATTCGTAAGCTCGTTTCCCTATTAGCTCTGACATAGTTACATGTAGTATCCTCAACTCGGTGAGGTTATAATGCATGCTCCATACTCGACGCTCATCCCTGCAGCTGTTTCGTAAGCGTATAAAAAACGCGATCAAGATACAAGTTCGCATGCACTAAGGACTTCAATTCCCGACTGACATCACCTGCTACTAATCGCAATTATAGCCAATTTAATTCTATAAATAGCAAATACCGAAGTGTCTAAAGGACTATTGTATTGAAATTGAATACAACGTAATTATTTTCAAACTTCCAAAAAGATGGTTTTGTTAAGGCGCGAGAAAGAAAGTGACAAATTAATGCGGTGCCTAAACCATTTGCCAAAAGAATTAGTCGTGATTTATCTTCGAGCGAAAAAGATCTTGCAAATTAGCAATCGGTCTTGGTCGGTAGGTATTGCGTGTAATCAGGCTGATCGGATGCGACTGCGGCGGCGCTCATCTACTTGCAATAACAGATTTGCCGCTAGATACCCCATCTGCATCTGATACCAGTATTTTCCCCTCCGGTGATTCCAATCATAAACAAGTTTCCAATGCAATACAATTTTCAGAAAATTGCAGCTAGCTCTTGATAGCACACGCCCTTTTGATAGTTGAATCTGTTTATTCAGAAGGTGGCATTGAGGCGGTAAATATCGTTACAACTTACAAGTGACTTTAATTATGATGAAAGTAACAGCGTATTTAGTACAAGTACAAACAAAGGCATTATGCTAAACACATTGTCGGTGGGAATGGAGTTTCCAGGCAAAACAAATGAGATGAAATTAAGAGAGTTGTTTCAAAACCCTCATATTTTAACACCGCAATGCAGTAGAAAGTTCTAGAGAATGAATTGTTTTGATCTGTGACACAGAATACGATTTTAAAGTTAGTGCCAATACATGTCGAAGTGAGTTAAGATTTTACAGTGTAAAATTTTGTATAGAGAAGCAAAAGCAATCAAGATACTATAATTATTATTGCAAACACATGTTCCTTTGCGCATATCTCGATATTAGAAGTAAATTGGCGCAATAAGTTTTCCAGACAGCAATATCCTGTCCAGTCTAATATTCGCGATGGAAATTCGATTTCTTTACTCATTATGATTGGCCGGGCATTCGACTGCGATTGGATTCAAATCCCGAGCGGGGCTACGGTTTTTAATGAACGAGAAATAGATCGCTACCTGCTGTGAAAAGGAAGGCCTAGTTTGAAATCAATCGCTTTCCAATTGCTTCCGCGCGTGTCTGTAAACAATCTTAGATTTTATTTACATCCTACTATTTAATTTATTTCTAGACGCCCTTTTCCTTTACGGGTTTACATTTGGAAACAGTAGAGCTTCGGGTAAACATTACGTTTCACTGAAGCTTTATTAGTTAAATGCGCTGCTTAAATTTTTTAAGCCGGATTCGAATTATTTCCTGGTGTTTTAAAGTTTTAACAATAAAATTGGTCTGCATGCTTGTGTAGAATTTCATTTGTTTGGAACGTAATTGCCGACCCAGAAAGGCAGCCTTGACCGCGGTAGAGAGCCGTCGAGATGTCGGTGAGCCATATGGTAGTGCGGAGTGGTTCGAGTGCGAGTGCAAGTCCGTTGCCTTACCGGGCTCAGCTCGTGACCAATCCGTGCGACCTTGCACGCAAACTACCAACCGGACCAAAAATGAGGACAATTCTACTCTCAACTATCATTGTACACATCTTAGCCGTTGAGAAACTATCTAACAAATCCGTTATAAAAAAAATGTGTGCCAAAATGGAATAAAGTGTTTACCGAGTTTAGAAAGAGTAAACATTCTTGTTTTGCTATCCATTAAATACTGTAAATGGAAGGTTTTTTACTAGAACATGCTAACGAAGAAAGCGACGCGTGCAAACTGCGTTCTAGGCCGACCCTTTACCAGGAGAAGCACTGGTAAAGCGGGCGTACTTATATGTTTGATGTAGGCCTATCCTATAGTAAGAAATGGTGAGAGTTGTAAAATAGTCAACCAGTCAGGAATATGGAAGTATAAGATGCATATTACCACGGCAGCAGTTCGTGACGCAAGCGAAACGTGCGCGATGAAAATAATTACAAAACCTAATTAACAACTCCGGCCTTACATAATGCTGAGCATCTGTGTTAATGGTACGATTTGTATTTTATGCCAAAATCACGTCGTACATTGTAACAATTTTATGAGTTATTGTTGCGGGAGAACATCTCAATCTTTTATGGTAGTAATTGTTTTGGTTTCCTGCGAAATCAGACCATTTTGTAATGCGTTGACGGAATTAGACGCATCATAACGATCGACGCAATAGGTAGGCCCTGTTGGAAGTATGCCGGTGTTAATTATTGTAATTAGAATATAAACATTGAAAAGTAGTACTATTAACGCTGTATTTTAAAATCGACAAGCGTGATTATGATTCATTGTAGAGCGTGCAACCGTGACCGGGCGGGCCATGCGTGCTTCGATGCTTGTACAAATTAACACGAGGTGCAGGGGCTTAACTTCAACCTATATATATGTCAGGGAAAATAAACAACAGAGGAGCATGCTATTTTATTAAGTCTCAAGTGTATAAAATTCTCTTAAATATCACGGCTTTTCTGTAACTTTTTCGGGTAATCTCGGTGTTAGGAAGGTAGAGACGTAAGTATACAGAATTAATAGCACGGAATAAATAAAATGCAATGTATAATTTACAGACAAAAATTAGAGCCGTTAGATGAAATTGGTCGTGGCCAGAAACATCTAGATTCTTGTTATAGCATACAAATCTGAGTGATTAGACCCGCATTTGCGTATTCTCGGTGTGTGCACAGTTTGATAGCGTGAGATCGAGATTGTCCTGGATTTGCATAGCATCCGTGTGAGGTGAGCGCTGACCCGAGGTCCGAGTGAGACATTGGCCATGCAACCAGATCCTCGGCGCACGGCAGCGGAACACACCGACCACGGGTATCGGGTTTGATAAACGTCATGCACTTAATCAATTCACTTGGAAAATTGTGTCAATCACCCACTTTTGTAACTTTAAATTGGCACACTCTCAAATATAGATAATAAATAATCTTCAGATAACCAACCTACTATCGACACCGTATGATGATCTAGATCCAGATTATAAATAGCGTACCTACCAAAATTTCAGGGACGATTAGAGAGAGGAAGAGCTTGCAAAGGAAACCCTGAAAGCTTTGTGTTAGCACAAACTGGAAAATGTACAGCGTAATTGAGTTACCTAACTAACCCTTTTGTCAAGTCATGGGTATTCAATCGCTCGGGTTTTGAGAATCAGCAAGACTTGCGCAAGGAAGCTAGCGGCGTGCAATTCGCATTCAATTTATAAAATGAACCACCCAACAACAGCAACCACGCTTCAACTACGTTCGCGGTTAATTGGACATTTCATTAACTTAATTACTACTGTTACTTATTAACTCTATGTATCCATTATTATCTTATACAGTGAAATAAGCTATCAAATCGCTGTTAGAAATTGTATTACCGAGCATAAAATTTATAGAACGCATCACCCAATATCAGAAACCTCGATTCTACTACGTTATAACGCGGTTAATTGTAAATTTAGTTAACTTAATAACTTATCTATCTGTATAATTACTTTGTTCTTATCCATAATTTTCTTAAACATATCGTGAAATAAATCGAATCGCTGCAATGTAAGAAATTATATTATCTTGAGAATGAATAAAAACGGGATAATAAATACTTACAAAGGAGAATCTAATTATATCTTAGATCCGTCCCCTTGTGTTTCTACACATAGCTGGCATTCCTGTCTGCATGCCTGCAAACATATCCCGTATATAAAATGTTGATCAACTCTTGGAGTCGACGAGCAAGGTGCGGAATGCCTTCTACTTGTTTAAATTATTCCTGCTCATTCCATTTCTTTTTTAAGAAGCGACAAAAGAAAAGCTAGTCGAGAACAAATTGCCAGGATTATTGGTCGGACTTGGCGTGGCTTTAGGAAGCTTTTAGTTGAGCAAACAAACTCGGGCGGGAACTAATAAAATATGAATATTACATGTCGACTGTCGGATGCGACGAGCTTGAGCTCGGCCGATATTTCACCACTGTGTGGAACTTTTGAAAAGTATTAGAACGGCGCTTTGAGCCCGAGAGTAGACGATAGCTACATTTCCGCATTGCATTCGTTCCTGCATAAGCGTTGGTTTAACTATGATTTACGTCTGGTAATAAGTTTTCATTTAATCAGCGCGTAACAAACGATAACGCGTCGGATTTATTGGTAGCTCTAATCTTGTAATACCACATAATGCTGTGATCTATCTATCAGAGTAATAGCCGGGTGGTTCGAGTTGGCTCCTAAGAGGATAATGGAGGTTATTACTTAGGTGAAGGCCGGTCTCTGGTGGTACATAAACACGGCTTGCCGGCGCTCTCGGCTCGCTAAATAAGCGACTTCCGCAGCTGCGCCGGCGCAGAATAACCGACCACACGCGAATTGCTATTTATCGCTAGCAAATTTTAGATTATGGGCTTGCTCCATTTCTTATCAATGTACTAAGGAGTTACATTGTGTATAAAAAGTAAGGTTCATTTTTTTTAAAGTAGTTCTTTGTTCCGCCGTGAAGTTAAGTAATAAATTACATTGAAATAAACTACCTCCTCCAACGCGTTGTTATAATAACTAATAATAAAATATATACAGGAAACCCGCCAGCTGAAATAATACGATTGTTGATAAAACCTTTGCCACTTGAAGCAATATAAAAGTCCAAATATACGTGGAATATTATTATGGAGGAAAAGGGGCATAAAACATTTAAACTGACATATTTATATCTTACTCGGTATGGTACCTTGTCGCCAAGGTCAAGAATAAGTGATTTAATAAAAATTCCTTTAAATGTGTCAAGTGAATCTGAATATTACGAGTTATTTTTAAAATTGCTACGAGCCGAACAAGATAGTAAGAGAAGATCTCAAGTTGGTGTCAGCTGTGTCAAGAGGATGTTTTGTGTATATTATAAAAAGTCAACACGTGTCCGACCCGCGGCAGGGCGTAAAATGAGGGTCCGTCGGCAACGAACGGCCTGAAGATACCAAACACTAAATGCTCTCACAAAAACTCTACCTATTTTATAACTTACATAAAGTAATAATTGCTTCAAAGGAGATATAAAGGTGATAAAAACGTCATTAGCATGCAGAGGGTTAAGTTATGAGACCACAATGTATTTTTGAAGATTAACAATAAATGAGATCATTACAATAGCATGTAGGTGGCATTAGATGCCGTAAATAGTTAATGTCTAAGTATGATACACTGTCTATATTCAAATATGGTCCCAGCATTAATTATAGCAAGGACCCTGGCAGGTCGTTGCTCTTCGATTGTTTTGCATCGTGGCGAGACGGTGTCTGCATGTTGATTGAACTAGAGCTTTTGCTTTATTTTCTCCGTAACAATTGCCCTGTAATTGCAGTAAGTCGCTTTACTTTTTGAATGGCGTTAAAAAACGAAATTGCTAACGGCAAATTGTATGCCGATAATGCTTCCGCGTCCATCTCTTATTGTGTTTCAAGATAGACATTATGCGAAATTTTTATTTATTTTAAATTGCTACCGTCACCTTGGCTCGTTAAGGGTTACGTCATCGGTGATCAGTGATCGGTGGTTACGAGGAGTGCATACAATGGACGGGTAAAACGCACAAAATTGTCCACTACATCCGGGAAAGCAACGCGGACGCATGGCGAGGAAACGATTCAATCGTGCCGCCCATCACTATCGAAGTTTAACATCAAATAAAGCAAATCAACGGTCTCAAGCCAATTTGAGCAAATCGGACCGAGCTTGTTTATCAAAATAAAAGCAGATAAAATCGGAACAGATTTATTGCTGAAACTGTGTTCTATTCTCAGGCCATTGTTGTCACGATAAATAACGCAGCGGCATAAAGCTATAATTCTTTTTTGACAAAGTATAGGTCTTCACGGCTGAGTTGTTGAACAAAGGCTTTGTAAATAATATTACCCAGGAGGTTTAACATTAAAGGTCGCGTAACAATAACCTATATCGAGGTGGGGCGGGTTTTCGTAACAGTGTACCTAAGGCGCGACAATCCGGCGCCATTCGCCGTGGTCTACCACGAGCAAACAGCTGAAGGATGTAACAGATACTTTAAATATTCGCCAAAGCCAACTGCAAGAGCTTGGTGGTCTTGACCTAAATCTTAGAGCGCTTAATACTTTACGACCAAAATGGATAACGAGAGAATTGAGAGAAACTGTAAATAAAATCATGAATTTATTCTAGGTATCAACAGATTGACCAAAGAAAACAACGTAAACTGCGAAAAACAAATTAACAAGATGCTTACACACGTTATGGTTTGATTGCTCCGACGAGACTAAGGGACGTGAAGACACAGAATATACGAAGATCACGAAGCTATTACTTTGTGAAACGGCAGAAGTTGTCTAATTAAAAGGGAAAGTTTCATTGATGAGATTTTACCGCATATTTACAACAGCAGATAACGTCCGCCATTGAAATAGTACATGCCACAGGTTAAGACCATAAACCGCCATGGTTTTACGATCGCTCCCCATTGCTAGACGATAAACACGTCGGTGCCTCGGTAAAACAGACCGAAATAACCAAACGCAAACAAACTCCAGATACGGGGAGATGATTTGATGATTTCAATGATTTGTGAAAACGATATTTCTATAATTGAACGAAAAAGTATTGGCAAGACGCCAATGCGACAGACAGAGTAACACTGCATCCATCAAATTGAAACTCAATGCGGTATTTTTCGCACAGTTAATGCGATATATCGATAATACTCCAAAATTAGATTCCCACCAGTTCTAAATCTGGACAAACCGTTACTCTGGAACGTTATTTATTGTTACCATCAATCTCTTACATATTTGGAATACAATAGCTACATCGTACAGTAAACGTGCCTAATCTTAAGACTGCCTATCAATCCAAATAAATTACAAAGACTTTCGTGAGTTATGCTTTTTATCTACAACCACTAAATTATCATAAAGTAACGGTGTTGTCTAAGAAAGTGTTATAGAATGCACAGGGCAATGGGCCAGGTGTGAATATAACGGATGCTGGGAAGTAATCGCAGCTTTGTTGATAAATGCAGTAACATAAGTTATAGGTGGCAATTATACATACGTATAAATATGTTGGAGGCGTGAATTATAATGGAGACGCTTAATGGCAAGAGCTTCTTAAAGTTATGAAGTAACTGATTGTGACTGGTAGATGGAGTGGATGGAGCCTCGGGGAATGTAGGAACAAGCCGCAGACTCGCCGGCGACAATGTCTGCGGCCACTTCAAAGGAAAATAGGCCGCGGAAAAAATACTCCACCGCAGGAAATTGTGAGGAAAAAGCTAGTGGATGAAAATGAAAGATGGAAATAGTCGAGTCGTGACAGCTATTTGTGTCCGTCGAAGAAAGTATTCGGTAATTGGAGAGGCGAATCGAAACGCGCTATAATTATCAAAAGTTATAACGAATTAGATAGGCAATTTTCCAAACCTAGATTTTCTTTGGCTTGACAAGTTAAGATTTTTGATGTTATTGCTAGCGTAGTATCTACAATTATTTACGGCCCGGCTGTAATTTATTCGCTACGAAATACCTTCAACAAAAAGTTGAACGTCTAAATCCCAGACTTGCATCATTGAAGTGGCGTCACCCCTTCAATCATCGGAGCTGGTTTTGCAGATTATTTCCTTTATTGATGAAATCGACACGTCCATTAATCTATGAATAAATAACAACTATGATGATTGGCAAGCTTATTAACTTTTAAATTAGTAGCGAAAGATTCATGTTTATAAACTTTAGTTTGAAGAATTGCAAATATCTTTTGGAAATGCAATCTACAAAATATGAAATGTGCTATGTGAGCTGAAATAAATAAATTCAATTTCAGCACATATTATGTCCCATAATAATATCAGGAGCATGCGAAACTGAATGTTGAAATGACTACCTACTTCGTTTGTTTGATTTAAAGTTTTATTTTTCAACTGTACTTGGACAGCGAATTATAGTAAGTCTGTAGGAAATGCTTTTCTAGCTAAACTACAGTCAGTGTACAAGGTCGTCGCTCTAAAAACGAGCTAGCGGGTTCGACGCCCGATCACTAATGTAGCCAACATTTATTTACTTAACTTTGTACATCACATAAACTTTGATGCGTTTGTTTGTTTTGCAAATATATTTAGAAAACGATATTATTCGGTTGCTTTTGCTTTAGGTAAATTGACTCATGAACTTATTTGCTTAAAGCTAGTAATTTCCGAAAAAAACAACTACAGTTGCAGTAAAGAAACCCAAACTTCTCAAAACTCGCCGCGTGACAACGTGTAGCTTTTCGACATGAACTTTGCTAATAAACCGGAAATCTACAGGATATTATGGTTTTTGATCAAAGTTTTTACAAGGTCATATTCTTTCAGGGGCGTTCTCATAATCCCCTACTGGCGTGTTCTTTTCGTGAATGTGCTGTCAATGGATGACTACTATATTTTATTTTATAGGTATTTTTTACTACCTACCTATGTGTTTATTTATTTTTATATAAAATTTGTCATATCGTTTGAAACCAAGCTTGGAAGCAAAAATATAAATCATCATTTGTTTTACGTTCAATCATAAAATCGTAATTATGCTTTTAACGTTAACTGCAATATAATGTAATAATTCATTATACGTAATAGTTGTTGAATCATTCAAACATTGAATAAATATGAACAATGTAGAGCATATTAATAACCTAAAACTAATCGAGTTGCAGTTATGTACATCCTGTAGTGGAGGTTGAAATATCACTTTGTTAGATAATTGAATTATCCTGCGATTATACGTATCTATTCTCCGATCCGGTTATAAACCCTCACTTTCGAACCGGTCTTCATGCACACTGTACTGCACACTTAGTGCAAATGTCATACACTTCACTCAACTATCTAGCTAGATAAAATGTTTCGATTACATGGCGTTGGCGAAAAAGAAAGTTCGTTATACCACGATCAGGCTAGACGATTATATTATAAAACACCTTTAAGGTAAGAACTGGATTATAGAAGAATTAAATCTAATTAAACACTTTGTACTTTATATGACCTTAGAAGTCGAAAGAAGAAACATTACCGCCGAACAATACAAAATTAAGCAACCCCTTTATTTTTTTCGACCGAAATTCTGTTTACTTTCAGTTTCGATAAATTTCAGCTGACATTAAACCCATTAGTAACGAATGAGTCGTAAATAAATAAAAACGATTAAAGTTAAATTTAATACTTACACGCAATAAGCAACAAAAATGTGTTCACCGTCTGGCCAGTCCTTTCGAATTCACGAGATATAAAGTCATTGTTTTATAAAATTGTCAGCACATCTCAAGTTTATTTGATTTGATTACAATAAATGGTTTATTTCACTGCTCGTTGAATATAACACGACACACGAGTGATACAGACGGCGAGTCGGTCGTAACTACACCGCATGGCGGTGCCGAAGCGATCGTGACTTTAAAACGTGTGTTAATTTTAACTAAAACTTATTATTGTTATCTTAAGACAACCACAAGACTACTGTGAAAATACTTAATCCCATTTAGAATTTAGATTCCCCTGTCATTGTGCTATGTACCACTGACTCATTCTTTCAAGAAAAACACAATAACATAAATACATATAGTTGATAAACAATGTTTTGATTGTCTATCAATAAAAGAACTGTTTTATTCATAACCTTTACTATGAAATATATATTGTGCATTATGTATTGATCTAGAAGTAGAACCACATAATAAAATGCCTGCAATCAGTACAATACATCAAAGATATCAATAAACATTTCAGTACGTGTAAACAAGTGTGTTCCAACAATTTTACAAATTCAGTCAGTGTAGGACTCTACACGAAACCTCCAATAAGTAAGTGGCAAAAACTATCCCCCAGCTATTTCTGTCTAGACAGTATGACGAGGTACCTACGACGTAGCAACCAACCGTCGTCGCTGGACAAATGCACAACATTTATTTTGCTTTCCCTACAACCATTTTAAGGTTTCTTTAAGGTTAATGTGTTCTTGAAGAATGACCGGTCTTTTGTAACTGTATGTTCCCACAACGACAAGCATAATGTTCAACTTAATAAGTTTCCCTTCAACGGAAATAAATGATTTTAATGGTAGGTTGAGGAGAAGCTTATGATGAGCTTATGAACGTTACTTTTGTACCAGTAAACTAGATTGATGTAGAGATCTGTCAAGTGGAACACACGCGATCCATCAAGATCAATTTTAATAATTGTACGCGTCGAGAGATGTCATTTGATACTTCTCGCGGATTGGAACGGTGAATAAGATTGTGACGTGACTAATAAAGGGTGCACGTGGTGGCAACACTAACACAGGAAATCCCAGAGGCGTTAGCGCAAAATGCAACGAAATTAGAGCAACACGACGAAGTCTCTGCAGAAAGTGATTCGGACCGCTAATTTTGTAAATGACTATGAGAAACTGGTAATTGACTCAATACTGTTTTCTATTTATTCAATCGGTCGCTCTTTTAGGAACGGCTCAAATGTTCAAGCAATGCTTTTTTATTTCTTTCGGAATGCTTGATTTTAATAGTTCCAAAAGTTATTAATGTGAACTGTGGAGGCCGTTTGAGAAAGAAAAAATAAGCCTACTGGCAGAATCGGCATAAAACTTTAAAAGGAATTCAATTAAATTGTCGGACTTGACCTATAACGTATTGGGTTTGGGATTAACATTCGAGTGGCATTTTCAGGTGGTTCCGCCGGTCTGGTGACCCAGTTCCGAGATCTGCGGCTGCAGGCTGCTCGCTGCGGAGGCTGCGTACATTCAGAGGTCAGCCTTTACACGCATACACTGTCCATGACACATTAATACGTACCTAGCATGAAAACATCAACACAAAACCTGCTTACTCAACGGAATAAAGCAACTTGCAAAAAATAAACAATCACGTAACGTACATTGCCGTTCGTAACTAAATTCTCACCAGATCTCGAACGAATGACAAGAAGTTACGTTGACGATTTACGATTAGATGACACGGATGATTGTTCCCACGTAGAAGCCGTCGTTGGGATAAAAAATCAATAAGTATACATTGTTACAGTTCAAGCCTATTGTGCAGGTGAAAGTTCAGGTCTGTATAATTTGTTCCGCGTTATCGCAATATGATACATAACTCTACGTGTACAGTTTTTTCTTATTAATTTATCTAAGCTGTACATTATGTACACGGAATATTGCCTTTCTAAATGTATAATAGTAAATTTTTGGGCAGTCTTTAAATACTTAGTAAAAAATGATCTTGCAAGCAGGTAATTTATACCAATTACCAAAAAGCCAGTCGATCTTCAATCATCATCAATGGAAAAATAATTAACAATTCAGTGGTTTAAAAATAACGAGCAAATGTATCTCGCGAGTCATTGGTTAATAGTAGTGGTGGGCCGAGTACCAGTTTTACCGAGTAACCGAGTACCGAGTATTACTCGGTTTAAAGTTTACCGAGCCGAGTACTCGGCCGAGTTACTCGGTTAACTTGAAGTAGGTAGAAATGTGTGCGAACAAGTTTGGGAGCGAGTGGTGTTAATTGTGTTTGACACTTCCTCTGCACCCTGCAAATTATTATTCGAATGCAACCAATAAACGCGCGTCAAGTGGCAAAAAAAATAATAGACAAAGCACTATTTATGAAATTTTCTTCTAAATCATTATGATAATTGCAGCTTATAACATTGCTCTTTCTGGGCAAAGTACTAAATATGTATTATTAGAAGTAACTAGACTATGATCTAACAAGCAGATCCAATGCGCAAGGTAGATTTACTTGCACCGAGTATAAACCGAGTACTCGGCCCACCTCTAGTTAATAGAAAGATTGTGATAGGTACTTTCTAGTGCGATTGAGTGTGGATTGTGTATGGAGCAATTAGCTTGGAGTTGGCGGACATCCACCGGCGCGGGCGCGGCGGCGATCGTGCGTCCGTGCGCGTCCTACAACAACCGGGAAGGAATCCAACATGGCCTTATTTTCTGACTTCAATAACGCGCTTAATTGCAGAGAAAGTTCCTACTGTTAACCTTTTCTTACTTTTCGACTAGGTAAATACTGAACGAAAAAAAACTGCGAACTTGCAATGATAAAATAAGATTACGGCAAGGCCTTCAACTATTCCTCATTTCTTATAATATTCCCGCAAAGAACACACTACTAATCCAATTATGTCGACAACAAAACAATGAAAGTGTAAATTCTCATAAAAGTAAGATAGATACGATATCCTCGTTACCATTTCCTGTCTTTTTACGCTGTTTAGGAACTACGCGCTTTGTTCTAATATAATTTGCCGGAAAGCGATATCGAACTGAGCCGTATCTTAACTTTATATTCAGATCAATCGGCAGATAAACGCTTTGTTTCCATGAAAACCTGTATTAAATTCGATGGAAAGTGATTTAATGGAATTATCTATGGCATTTGGCCACGGTCCGCCTCCGCTCTCCCATGGGTGCTTATCATACAATGATAGAGAAAGCCATTGTCAATTATAATATCTTTTAACGCCTCAATACACCTTTCCATACAATTTTATGGAATTATTTTTTTCTTTTTCTTTAACAATTAACTAGAATCTCTCACACCCACTCGTAAATATGTTCAATAGTTCATAACTTTTTGTTGAATTTCAAATGTTCAATTAATTGTTGCGTTGCGCAAAATGAAATTGTTCGTAAACTATGTATTTATGCTATTAGCTATTTGGACACAATAATCGTGCTAATTCGTCTAACCAATCGTATAACCTTCATCGGAAGGTTCGTCGACTCATCGAAACATGTTTGCGAATAGAGGTCAATCCACGAGATGTAAACTTTGTGCGATTCGATCGGCACTCGTAAAACGATCACGATTTATGTTCTTCCATAAAATGTACACTCACTAATGATTGGGTGAATGTGCCTCAATTTACGTGAAATAGCCAATAATAGGCCATGTCGTCGCTATGTACCTCACATAGGCAAGTGTACACAGACATTTACGTTGTTGGTAAGTGCAAGTAGAAACAAAATCTACATATAGAATTAGAAGACAAGACCACAGTCTGAATACCCGGAACTGAAATTGGTCAAGTGTTCTTTATAATTATGAAGTGAGAAGTTCTACATAAACACGTTTCCAGGAACGGTTAGAGAAAGCTCTCGCACAAAGGACAGATTGCTAATTATATCTGCGGCGCGGAGTCCGCGTTCCACACATGCCTACCACGACGGGAACGCCACAACAAAAAAGACCATCTTCTCTATAAACAACTTAAATAAGGACTACCTATACTGACCACTTATATTGAAAGTACGCTTTAAATCAACTACCTAGACAAGTGATTAATTTAGTCAAGAGTGGATGCTGCTACAAGGCGGAAGTAGATACTCGGAGGACTCGGAAATAGGATTATTGATGGTATTGCCTTTTTGGGCTTGACTCTATCTTGAACACTGAGATTAACGCATTGGAGGTTAATTGAATAAATCTAAGTAACAGTATTAGAAGATTATAGTATTTCCTGGAAGCTCATACACTCCAGATTTTTAAGAAATTTTATGTTTTTTGTAAGAGTGGCAAATGTAGAAACATAAATTTGGCTTTGCGTTTACACGCTTGATGTGAACGATCAATCCAGCATGTTTGGAACCAAAAGAAATTGATAAAGTGTGTGTACAATCGTAAGCAGTCGAGATGCGTCGCCGATAAATATACTCAAGTCGTCCATCCGACAACCGGATAAACCGAGTTATTCCAACACGTATAATTTACGAGAGTGCGTGATTTATGAAGAAAGGAAACATTCTTTTAGAATAAAAGCTTTGCCAATTCTAAGCCTGCTGGTATTTATTAAAATAGCTAATTTATAAACAACAAAATGTTTTGCTAGTCATAGGAAAACCGCTGGGCACATAAGATTTATGATTTTCTAACAATAAGCTATAAATCCAGGTCGATGCGGACGCAATGGCCACGACAAGCAACAGGAAAGGTCACGCAGGTTTAACGGCCCATGTAAGCATTATACTTCCTTAATGAAACTGTATGTACTAGTTGAGTTGCTTAACTTATAGTCTGAACTAGAATAAGGCAATTTTTCATCGTTGCTAAAATATAAACGACTAAATGACACGTAATGTATCTGTAGCGTGCTAGTTTATTCGTATTGTGTTGTCTGATCCAAGGTTAAGCCTGAAATGATAAATTGTGATCCTTAGCTATTTTAATCCTATTATAATTTATAACCTATTGTGCGTGACGACAATACGAACACGAGGAAAGAATGAAGATGTCTTTTAGAGGAAACTAGTTATTTAACATTAATTAAATTACTTAATTCGCTTAGCAAATGAAAGAAAGGGTACAAAAACCTCCTGCAAACATGTTTTTTGTAGAAAGTTCAATATGAATCATCGCACTACCACGCGCCTACCACCTACGCGACTGAGAATGGCAATAAGACTAAATTCAGAAACAACAACAAGTATTTAAATCTCACCAGTAGTAGTGAAAACAGGCATCACCTTTTTGGGAACGAATCACGATCACATGAAGAATAAAGATCTGTAGACTGTTCAGTGTCCCTCCTTCTGTTATTCCGTTAAGTTAAAAATGTGTTATTTTGCACATTCATTACATAAACAGAAAAATTAAATTTCACGCTTGCAATAGAAATGTAACGGACTGCAATTTAGAATTTCTACACGGTACTTGCGACATGTCACCACAATATGTCTAATCCACGCATCTAGGTGTCGCAAACATTAGATTAATATGTCTACGGTATAATATAACAATTACTCAGACCTCGGGTCGCCAGGGTGAACATTTCAACACAAACTTTTTGGACAAATGTTGGTTAAATCTAATTGAATGTGAGTAAGAGTTACGTTTAGCGGTCGTTGGTTATTAGGCAGACGAACATTATGACAAGAATAAAACGTTGCAAAATCACGGTAAATTTAAACCTACCTATATTTTAGAGGGCAGTATAAGTTAATAAGGAAAATTCAATTTACTTTAACAACAGAGTGCATTGAAAGACCCCCTGCAGTGTTGATTGTGGTAGTATCGTAAGATTTATCTCAATGCCGATTACACGAAGATAACGAACGTATATTATAATCAGCAATCAATGCATATTCCTCTGTTGTACCTATTCATTGTCGCATAAATTAACAACGAATACGTGAATCTGATAACACTTTGCGGAAGACAATACTTACGCACTTTCTCTCGTGTTATAAAAACTGCCATTTCAGATAAGGTTTGGTTACGCAGTTTAGCTTAATTATTTCATGGTTTTGGGCCTGAATAATTTCAAAAGAAATAATTTATTGTTAGCGTGGAGACTAGTTTTATTTCAGTAGCTCATAAGGAAAACAAATATAGCACGTGACAATTAATAGGGCGATTAATATCGCTGGCGGGCGCGTAAATCAAAATATAACCGTCACTCGGTACAGTCGCGTTTCAGCGTGGCCGTTATGGACGAAATACTGAAGTTGCCCAAAATACATATATTGCGTCACCACTACTGCCCTTAATCACGCACGAGACACGGAAATCATTGTGTCCTATAAAATAAATCTAATATTGGTATACTGTTCTATGACATTCTCTCAGTTACCTACTTGTTATTATAAGACATAGAAATTAAAGCATATAATGATTCATATGGAGCTGCGTGTAAAAGTTTAAGATCCATGTTGACAAGCCCTAAAGACTTTTTATGGAGCTTGTACCAAAAGCTGTAAGTAAAAAATGTAAAAAAATAAAAATTTACCTATGTCTATGTTATTAGCACATTTGAATAACATTTAATTTTAGAATTAAAACTACTTCCTAATTGGATATCATTGCAAGCTTGTAGTTGGTAAAAAAATAGGTAATTTTTATGGTAAAAAATTATCTGTTTACTCCAACATATAAAAGTAAAATTCCAAAGTACAATATGTCTCATAAAACAAGTACCTACTGCTAAGGAAAGGTTTTAATTGAAAGATCACACTGGTTGTCTAGTGAATTGGTCATGACTTGTAATTGCATAGCTATTAGATGGTTAAGATTAATTGAATCGCTTGTAAAAGTATCAAGATCTAGTAATTGCTTAGTTAAGTTTTTCTTACTTAGCTTCCATAATAAATGAACAATGTGTGAGCTTCATGCCTCTTAGTTTTATTCTGTCCTTAATAACATTTATGAATTTAGTAAAAAGCTCTTTAACTGCGATTATGGTCTTAAATTTTCTGCTATTAATCAAGTTTGGTAATATCCAAACTTCAATTAATTGAAAAGTATAACTAGTTTTGCAAAGCTTTTTTGTAAAAAATGATTTCTTTTTTAAATTGGTAATTTATTATGATTTTATGACAGTAAGACTATTTCCTAAGTTTCAAACTGCAGTAAAGATATGGAGAACGATTGTAATTTAAACTTAACATGACTCTCCAACCAAAATCCTAATAGATGCTAAGTATGTAGGTAGGTACCGAGCATGGACAGCATCACAGACGAACATACTCCGAGACGCTATACATGCTAAACCTACGAGTTGGTATATTAATATCCTTATTATTTCAAAGAAAGGTTCTCACGGAAACTGTGCTAGTCCACTATTTAACACAAAATTAATCAATAATCATAAAAAACAAACCTTTTGAAACCCGAAGAACAGCGGCAGGTCGCGCGTGCCAGAAAACTTGCTTTGTAACAAAAACAGCCCTCTTTGATTAAGAAAAACAAAATCCCAAGAAATAAAGACTTATAACGCGCGGTTTGAAGCAAAAACTTAATGAAGAAAACGTGAAAATAAAATAAATACAACGAATAGTCACACAACTTCAACCGCCATGTCAAATGCTTGCGGGGAAGTAAAGGGGGTGAGGGAGGGAGGAAAAAGGAAGGGAATGCTTTTTTAAATATAATTTTTAGCTTGGCACCTAAATTTGATTCTTCTTATTTCAATAAATTCCAAAATAAATTTGAGAATATTATAATTATGGGATTAATCTGTGGATTTATCAACAAATCAAGTGTTGGAGTCTGGAGTCTTCGAGGAATGTGACTGTCGGACTGGCTTGAATGGTCTTTGTTGCAAACTGCATGGTTCAAAACCTTATGTTCGAAGTTCAAAACAATGGCTATGGCATTATGATGTACATTCCCATAGACAGACTGAATGACTTTAAAAAAAGTAAAAAGTCACATCACAATCACAAAACAAATGTCACACACACAGTCACAAACAATACAAAAAAAGTTGAGAAAAACAAATAATTGATTGAAAAACAAATAAATAAAGGAAAAACATACAAAATTAAATATAAATTAAAGATTTTTTAAGCTTGCTTACGATTTTGTAACTAAAGCACCCTTGAATATTATATTTTGAACTAAAAACATTGCTTGTAAATAAAATGGAAGCTGACTCTACCACTCATGAAAACAGTCACAAAGAGCCAGAAAATGAACCGAATGTGCCTTTCTCGTGTTATCCAGGGTGAGTATTTATTTATTTTTATGGAAATAGGAAAATTTATTCCTGATGCGATTATAAAACAATAGTCTAAGTTAACTGCAATTATATAACAATGAACTGTTAATTTCAGCAACATGATGCTTTACAAAGAATTCGTGAGCAATAACGGAGGGAAAAGTCTGGAAAGTCAAATCGTGGAGCGACTTCAAGCATTTGGATTGATTCCTAAAGCCATAAAGTGCCCGACTGGCAACCCTGATTGTCGGATAATTCTCAAGACTGCCAGAGTTATAGACAGGTTTGTTCAAAATAATTGCCGTTTTTTTAAGTGGGTACAATTAAAGTAAATTTTCAATTTTAAGGAACCTTGGCTTTGATACCCATGAAGATATTTGTAGAGTTAAGTTAGTCCTGTGTAGATAACATTATGCTACTTGAAGTGTTCTGTTTCACCTGAAAACACGGAAATCAAAACACAAAAAACACAAAATCACTCTGGATTTTGTGTTAGTAATGAATATCAATAGTTAAAACCACGTTATTAAATACATTTCATACAGAAAGATGACAAAGCTCCAGGACCTGATGGTATAACCAACGAAGTTTTAAAACAAAACAAAGAAATCCTGATACCTATATTCACAGATTTGTTCAATGATATCATTAATACCGAAATCATCCCCCAACAATGGACAGAGTCAAATATCATTCTACTGTACAAGAAAGGAGACAAATACGACATTGGAAACTACCGCCCAATCAGCCTTATGTCCAACATATATAAAATTTTCGCCAAGATCATTCTAAAACGAATCGAAAAGTCTTTGGACGAAGAGCAACCGATCGAGCAGGCTGGGTTTCGCAAAGATTACTCCGTCGTTGACCACATTCATGTAGTGTGACAATTACTAGAGAAATACAAGGAGTACCAACTAACATATTACATCACCTTCATCGATTTCAACAAGGCATTTGATTCTCTTCTACATGATAAAATATGGGAGGCCCTAGCAGAACAAGGCGTTGAACACAAATATATCCGATTGATAAAAAATATCTACAGACACAGCACTGCAAGGATCCAGTTGGAAAAGAAAAGTGCTCCTTTCAAGGTGGAGAAAGGAGTAAGGCAGGGCGATCCCTTATCCACAAAATTATTTTCTGCGGTACTAGAATCAACATTCAGAAGGATAAACTGGGACCACCTAGGCATCAATATAGATGGAGCTCTGTTATCACACCTGAGATTCGCTGACGACATAGTCTTAATAGCAAGAACATCTGAAGACCTAAACAAAATGTTGAAAGACCTTGTGGACGCAAGCAACAGAGTAGGATTGACTCTTAACCCAGGCAAAACTAGAGTAATGACAAATGGAGATAAAGATGTTATATCGATAGGAAGTTCTGCAATAGATTATGCCGACGAATATGTTTTTGAACAACTTATAACTCAAAAACAACATATGAGATGGGAGATCGAGAGAGGAATTGCTAATGGCTGGAAAAGATATTGGAACCTGAAAGAAGCAATGAAAGATACGATGCTCCATATCAATATCAAAAGTAAACTATTTAATACCTGCGTATTACCAGTTCTAACATATGGATGCCAATCTTGGGCGATAAACAGAGAAGTAACTAATAAACTAGAAGTTTGCCAACATGCAATGGAAAGGAGTATGCTCAATGTCAAAAAATCTGATAGACTGAGAAACTCAGCCATCAGAAAGAAAACCAAAATAACAGATGTAACATACAAAATTAAAACACTCAAATGGAGATGGGCAGGACACATGGCAAGAGGTTCAGATAAATGGAGCAAAAGAGTCACACATTGGTACCCGAGAGAAGGGAAGAGGAAGAGAGGTAGACCAGCGAAGAGGTGGGATGATGACATCAGGAGAGTGGCAGGAATCACATGGCACAGAGTGGCAGGTTGGAAGAGGCCTTTGCCGACTGGCACACAGATCTAAATAGAATTAAAAGACAAAATGTTATAAGAAGATAATGGAGAAAAAAATAAAATAAAACAAGTAATTAATATAATAGTAAAAATAATTTTAAGTTTTAATTTTAAGCATGATATGTATTATACTGTTAAGATCTGAATAAAAGGCTATATTATTATTATTATTAAATACATTTCAGAGTGCAATGGGTGTGTGAGGGATGTGGTAAAAGACTACCGATCCGTACAGGGTCATTCTTCCTGCGGATTCAATGTTCTCTCTTGCAAGCTTTGCAGATTATACTTACATGGTGCGAAGATGCTGATTTTGGCAGCGCCGTTCAACATTTTGGTAATTATAAAACTTTAACAAAAGTTCTTATGTTTTTTAAAACTATATACAACATGTCTCATTCACTCAATTTATTTCTCATTTATACTAACATACTAATTTATTGTTGTAATTTCCATGCTGACAGTTTATTTACTAATAATTAAGAGGTAAGTGAATATAAAACTCCTATAAACTAAATAATACAACTTTTTAAAATACAACTTCATGACCTGACTAAAAAAATTCTTTTCAGGAGTAAAACCAAAAGTCGCATGCATGATATATGACAGACTGGATGAGCTAGCAGTAAAGGAGCAGAGTAAATGCAAGTTGGGAGGTGACGGTAGTGTGGTACTCACTGACATCTACCCAGACTGTCTCACACAGCTGTCTCCTGACACCACAGACCAGCCTCATGTGCATAGGATACTTATGATTGCTGATACTAAGGTTTGTGTTTGTTTTTACTTCTTTTTTAAAGAAAAGAGTTTGGTTTGAAAGAAAAAATATCTAGATCATCTACTGAGTCTATCTATGTCTTAAAAATCGTTTTCCCTTGTCAGTTAGGGAAGCTATTGAAGGTGTCAGTAAAGGTGGCAATTTTACTGCAATTTATCAATAAAATTAAAAGAAGTGTGTTTCTTTGATTCCTAAGTAATGATCATTTACTTAACAATTCCCCTTACTTACATAGTATTACGATGTTCAAAATCAAAGACTATTACAGCTAATATTTTATCTTACAGCACGTCCCAACACACTACCATCTTCATGTAATAAAGGAGGACTTAAAGAAAACTTCGGGTGCTACGAATACGCCGGTATAGTATTCATATTTTTTAAAGTATTTTCAACAATCTCAGTCAGATTAAATAAAAGACTACAAATTGAAAATGCCATATTGTGCCTATATGTTGGGTATGTCTCATACAAATATGTATACTAGCATATTATATCCCAGATATAAGCAAATTACCTGCACTGTATATGATAGAAAATTTAAATTACACTTTAAATTATGCAATTTTTATTAGAGGTGCCACGAATATTCGGCTACTATTCGGTATTCGGCCTATTCGGCCACTTTTTTTGGTATTCGGTATTCGGCCGAATAATAAGTACTATTCGGCCGAATACCTAATACCTAAAAAGTGGCCAAACTGTGGACAAAAAAGACACATCATATGACTCAAGAGTTGTATTTATTACCAAATTATAATATTTTAATAAGTAAAATTAATCAACGGTAAGTTGTGATGGATAAAAACAAGCTTTTCAGCATTTGATGGTAGCAAACGATTACGCTTTTCATCGTAAATGATACCAGCATCAGAAAACAACCTCTCACTATACACGCTACTCCCGGGAGAAGAAAGGAGAAGAAAGAAAGCCTGCCCGCGCTCGAGTGAGACAGGTCGCGACACGATTTTGCGTTCGACAAGCATGTTCATGGTGCCGAATGTTCGGCGGCCGACTATTCGGCGCTTCGGCCGATAGCATGGCCGAACATTCGGTATTCGGCTAAATCACTATTCGTGGCAACTCTAATTTTTATAACCATCAACATAATCAAGAAATGTTTGTTACAGTCATTCACAAAAGAAGTGACAGAAGTGGTATCACAAATGACGGAATCTGGCTCCACTGTGGTGGCTGGGAACAACATACCAGCGATAGATTCTACATCCACTATACAACAACTTGTTCAGTACTGCGATGTTGATATGCAGCATTTCTGTAAGTAATCCCAGATTTTTTTAAAAGATTTTGATTGCAGTTAGGCTGTAGGCTATACATATTTCCTTTTATTTAGTAACGAAGCAAGGCTGGCGGCGGAAGCGTCTTGTCAAGAATACTCTAAAAAGTACTAGAATAGAGTCGTATTTTCCGTAATTTCGTCCGCGCTCCTTAGCGGCACAGCCTGCCGCGGTGCTCCTCGGAGCGCGCGACATTGGTATAAATCACGCCTTAAAGAGCCTATCTATTGTCACGCGCGGCGGATATTTTATGCAATTCTATTAGCTCGCGTCTCCGCTTCACGTGAGTAGACATGTAGTTAAAACCGACGCAGTGATAAGGTCTTACCATAATGATGTGACAAAACGACAAACCATGGCGAATTCTACTGCATATTGTATAGATTTGTACTTAAGCCAGCTTTTCAACATTATGATTTTGTTTCAGTAACGACTCGTATCTGGCGTCAAGCGATATCGCTATGCGTAGCGTCCCGCGACCTCTGCTCGGGTCCGCCCAGCGTAGTCTGCGCCTCCAACGTGCAGAAGTATTTATTGGCTTCTTTATACAGACTGCGGTACACTGACGGCTTCTACCGACGTGTGCTGCATTTACTCGCTGAGGAATATACTGAGAAGTATGCTGAGGATAATCAGGGATTGGTTGATGAGATAAGTGGCTAAATATAAACACTCGGCCAGTCGCAGAAAAAGTCATTAAAGCTCCATTACACCTAAATCTTACCTGTCGGTGGCATATCAAAAAAAGCAGAAGATCGCTCGATTTTTAGTAGATAATTATTGTTATAATTGCCTTTTCTACGACTTGAGTTTATATTATAGTAGAGCGATATTGTGTGTGTATTATGTTACACATTTTGTGTAACAATAACAAAAAAGGCCAAGTAATCCAAGTATATACAGATAATAGTGAGATGTTTTTTGTTGTGAAAACACAAGAAGAGAAAAGAGAATAGATAAAATAGATTATTTTATGTTAAATTGCAATAGAGCAGCCTCGTGACTTCCAAAAGAAATTAATAATTATTTTTAGTTAATGTAAGAAGATTTTTACAAGAAGTTATAAAGTAAGTATTTGTTCTTCCTTTTTTTGTAGTTGTAGTAAAGAAGTGCCTTCGAAATGAAATAATAATATTATTAAGTAAGGATAGGGAAATAAGTTTGATATTAATATGATGATATTTTAAGTGAAAACAGACCGAACTATATACTTTTACTTTTTTATGCGATATCTATCTAACATAAATGGACATGTGATACTGTTGACGACTTTAGAAAATAGAAAAGGGAAACAATAATACTGGAGTTTCATCTCCTTATAGTAGTTAATAAGTGACCAATACAATTTATTTGCTTATTTTAAAGTGCCTTAATATTATATCAATGCCTTCCATCGTCTTCCAAATGATAAATACCCGACTGCAAAAAAAAAATAATTAAATATTAAATAAAAAAAAAAAAAAAAACTCCACTTTGTAGCAAACAAAGGAAAGAGAAGAAAAATCAAACTGGCTCCGATCCCTATTGATAAAGATTATATTAATTACCAGTGATCGGAATATCTTAGTGCATGGTTTTAGATTAGTATGGATAAGACTTTTGGTTCGGATATTTTTTCGGATATAATTTTTTACGTCGTAATTCGTTATTTTGCACAGGTATAATCTCTTATAAGATCGGTAATTTCGTGGTTATGGTTGCCATTTTCATAAGGTCTTTTTGTCTAGTAGGTACTTTAAAAAATATTGTTTATACACCGTGAAATTGCAATGGTTTTCGATCGACAAGTAGAAGACTCCCCTTTATCATACCTATGTATTTCAGTCATAGTTTTAAAAAAAACTCCAAAAATAAAAAAGTTAGAAAGTGAAAATTTCATTTTTTTCTTTTCGAGAAAACAGTAGTTATGTTCTATCTCTAGCTTTGCCTACCGAGGTACTTTCATTACGTATGCTTAGCTTGCGAGTAGTAGGTAACATAAATACCTACCTAAACTAGTTTTAATCTTCACTTCATACTCGTAAGGGCTAAGAATCGTCATAGATACTAGTTTCCTAGGTTTAGGTATTACTTGCTATAACTAGGCCGCCTTGCAATTTGATAATTTTTTAGTAAGCGGTCTGATACCTAACAAAAATAAAGTATTAAAGCGTACCGAGGTACCTAATTAAAAGATTTGAATCAACTTATTTACGACAATTATTAAAGCGCAAGCAGCTTACTTACAGTTCTCGTGTCCCTGTTGGTGTTCGTAATTACGAAACACAAAAAATTACATCACAGTTCACAAATTAGGTACCTGCAGTACGCATCACAACACATAATAATCGTATACGAACCATTACTTTCAATTGCGCCCTCTTACATAACACCTTTATTTAGATAACAGCTATTTTGTTTACTTAGATACGCACATGACACGGAAGCCGGAAGTGCACTAATTTCGCTAGCTTGTCGAAACAAGATCGATGACGGGCGGGGAGAGCGGGCGCGCGAGGGGTGATGCGCGTACGTTGCCAAGGCAGGATTTGTAGAACCCGTTTGTCGGTGTCTAAGTACTTTCGGTTGAGATCGCTGCGCGCCGAATTACTCAAACTACTGCTTCACTTTCGAGGGACGAATTTTTGGGATTTATTTTTTATTTTATGTCTAACTTAAGGTGAGTTGCCTGCTTTTGGATCGAAAACCACTGAAATTTCACGATGTATTTGTCGTTATACTAAATATAATATTTATTTAAAGCTTGAAATTCATCTGAATAGTATATTCGGATATCAGGGTTACCTTATTTTCATAAAATGATCGTTTTTCTTGCAAGATAATAATAAATAATGACGGTTAGTACTTAATTTGGTTTATTTTTAAAATTTTGCAAAAAAAAAAAAAACAAATAATAATAAAAATGTTTGTATTATACAAAACAGAAACATGATTGATTGGTACATCAAAATAGGTAAACAAAGAGGTTCTTATTTTTAATACTGCAAAATTAGTACTTTTGTTTGTTACATAGGTAATTAAAAAGAACCTTTAAATACCTACCATATCGTGGGAAAAAATCTATAGTACACATAATTGTAACAAATAAAAATGAGTCCATGTATATTTCATAATTTTTTTGATTATGTGCATGCAACATACCATGGGTACATGTAAACAACCCTGCATTCAAAGAACTATAATGTAGTTACAAAGAAAAATGAGTCCATGTAAGTAAATTAATGTTAATGGTAAATATGATTAATATTAATAGGTAAATATTATTGTGTTAATCAATGTTTATAATACTAAAACTACTTAAATGAAATTACTAACTAAAGTCAGTAATAGAGGAAGTAGTAGATTTGAACAAAATGTTTTTGAAAAAAATTTTATTTGCGGGTTTGGTTGTTCACTTGTATCCATGGTATGTTGCAAATAATAAAAAAGAAGTGAAATTTTCTCATACATGGAAATATTTTTCTTTGTAACTATTGTGTGTATGGATTTTTTTTCCTACGATTTGGTATTTAGAAGTTCTTTTTAATTATGTAACTAACCAAAGTACTAATTGTGCAATGTTAAAAATAAGAACCTTTTTGTTTACCTATTTTGATATGTCAATCATTTTTCTGTTTTGTGTAATACATATTTTTTTATTATTAGGTATTTGTTTAATTTTCAAGCAAGCAAATTTGAAAATTTGACCAAATTACTAGCGGTCATTATTATAATCTTGCAAGAAAAACGATAATTTTATGAAAATATGGTAACCCTGATGAACCCTATTCATATTAATTTTAAGCGAAAATAAATATTAGCGCTAGTTTATTAAGTATAAAATATTGGATATCCGATTTTTAATGAAAGTTATATTAACGATAAATATAAACAATACTTTTTAAAGTACCTACTAGACAAACAAAACCTACTAAAAATGGCAACCATAACGACGAAATTGCTTACCTTGTTAGAGATTATACCTTTGCAAAATAAAAAAATCAGTCGTAAAAATTGGTATCCGAAAAAATATCTGAACCATAAGTCATATCCATACTAATCCAAAACCATGCACTAAGATATTCCGATCACTGTTAATTACGTAGAGCCATTTGTAGATAAGTCCGTCTGAAAAAAGCTCCAATAAGGAGGGCGCGATGTTTAATGCAACTGGAGGATAGAGCGCCGATGTCAAATTAATTTACAAACTTTTTAAAAACATGACATAACTTTTCTTTCTGCGTAGTCGGGTAAGAAGATATTATTTTTTTATACCTGTCATTAAATATTCTATATTATTCGTGTGGAATGTAGCTTTAGTTTAGAGGTAAATGTGACTTGTTTTCTTTTAAATAATACCTTTTAGGTAAGTAATTGAGACTGAAATTGAATGTTTATAGTTTTGAAAAAGTTATTTGTAATATTGTATTCTTTAGTATAATACTAAAGAAGTAATAATAATTACTCTTCCAATTTGTTTGTGGTTACTTTAAAATAGTTTTAAAGAACTTTCAAGAATAATTAGAACCTAAAAATTGTTTTTAAGCACAAAAGTTGAAATACAGTCTTCCGACAAAACAATTGAAATGTTTAATACTGTTGTGAACGTAAATGTTAAGGATATTATCTTTATGTGTACTGTTAATTGTAAATACTTTAAGTGTCACTCCAACATTATGTTATTATTGATTTAATTGAATATATTTTTCTATTTCACTATGCGTCATTTTATTTGTCATTCCTCTTACACTTTAAGATAGAGATAATACCGACCTATTTAACATATACCTACTTAGGTTAGAGTATGTATTCTACTTAGGTATCTATAAGTATGTATTGTTGTTGAGTCGAACGTAATAAAATCGGCATTTACTCAAAAACAAAGATACCACAAAAAATAACGTTAACATTCACTATTGATCAGCTTCCTGGTTAAATATAATTTCAAGATTTAACTTGTCAAAACGGCACAATGTTAAAACGCGGAAACGAAACAGCTAGTTCGGGTCTATAGCAAATAAAAGCTTAGTCACGTACCCGAACCTGCTCGTAGACTGCCTAGTATAAAGCGGTAACCAACCAAGCTGAAGGTTTATTGCTTTTACAGGCTGTTTTACGTCATGTCTAACTATTAAACAACTATTTTTCCTAGAGAAGTGTTCTGCGCTTTTCAAATGAAGACACATTTTTATTTTCTCCACCTTTATTATCTTTCTTTTCTCGGACTTTCTTAATTTCGTTGATAGTCTAATCTATCAACGTTTTAAAAAAAGTTTAGGAGTTTCAAAAACACCCTATATCCAGCGGTTAAATGCACAATCCAGTTAGCAGTGACATTCTTTGAAGTATCGTGTATGCTAATGCGGTTAGTTGAGAGGATGACAGCCGTCCGACCAGCTCCAAATTAGGACACGACGGACTGCTGGCAGACGAGTACACGGCCGGTCCGGCTAGCCACTTCACTTCCTTGTTGTTAGAAAAACTAACTGGAAAACTGTGGGCAAACTAGTCAGTCCATCTAGATTATAGAAATATGGTAAAAAAAGGGTCTTGAACTTGCGTCTCAATCTAGGAAATGAATGTAGATAATTGTGCTTAGTTAGCTTAGATACCTAGTAGGTACCTATAAAATCTTTGTAATCTAATTCTGAATTGCATCACATCGGTAAACGTCGGTCATTCTTATTTATTACCTACTTATTTTATTTCCTTACAAATACCTAGGTAGTAGACACAATACGAACACCATTGGATTAAGCAAATCGCATGAACTCGGCGACACAAAATGAAGATAATAAACAAAACGTAAAGAACCTGAAAAAAAAAACAAAATTACCTAAGTTGTAAAAGCAGTCTAGCTTTCAAATCGATTAGCGAATACACAGAAGTGCAAAGCTTGAAGCGGAGCGGTTTGAAATTGATTTTATCTGCCGTCTGCTCTCTTCCTGCGTGCTCAATCGGGGAGCCTGACTATGACTAATTAAAGTTACATCTAAGTATATACGAATTAGAAAAGGATTAAACAAACCACCAAATACTTGGAAGCTACCTAACAAACCTGAAAACTAGTGCGTTGCTTTTTAACTATGTAAACAGATACTTAGGTTTGTGAAATAGGATGGTATTTAAAGCTACTCATATGCATAAAGTATCAAAGCGCAGATCAAACCAAAATATCTACAGATGATTAACTCAGCAGTAGAGATACAAAATGCTTGAAACAAAGCTATTCAATTTTAAAATTACACATGTCTTAATGCATTATTCTCTTGGTATGCTTGTGCTATGCCAATGGACCATCGGTTTTTGCAGTTGACTGAGCACACGCCGTGGCAGAGCTCAATTCCACACATTGTACCTAGTTAAAAATGCAAATACTAAGCACAATTTGACAGATAAAAGGACCAATTAGAACGTACAAGTTTAAGTACGAATCAAGATCTTTAGTTACATAGCCTGGATTTCCAACGACTCTACATCTAATCTCTAGGTAATTTATTGTAGGTACAACTACTTAGAAGCGGGAACGAAGCCAATTCTGGTTTCCAAGTTTATCGGTTCTCAAGTGCACAATCCATGCCAATTAGGGTGTAATCCGATGGGACAAATAAAAGGAAATATCGCTTTACCGTTTATCGACGGCCGCGATACAGTTAGTCGAAAGCGCGGGCAGCAGGTTGTTCTACCGTTCCGATATCTGTGTCAGCCAACAACCTTATATTTTATATATTTACCACTAATTAACAATGTTGAATGTAATCCAGGTCGCATTCTGCAAAAGTTTGCAGAAAAAAAACAATAAATAAGATAAGTTTCATTCAGATTTAATGTGACTTCAGACATTCAATCGAACACTTCAGTCATCCATTAATGCCAAAATTGATCAATTAAAATTGCTTAAAGGATTCTGAATGCCGTTATAAAAACGTGTTTTTTTTTAGGTTTTTGGATTTCCGTATCATTTTGTGCATGCCTGAAGGTAATAAAAAAGGCATTCCTACTAAATCCTTAAGTATTTCAATTAAATATATATATGTTCGTACGTACGTACGTACCTACACGAAGTGGTTGGAAACTTTTTGCATGAACTTGAAGAGAGGAGACGATGTGAGTAATGGTCGTGATTGCGTTGTTGTGATCGGATACACCTGTGTCGGAGGTCACTGGGGCAATGGCTGCCCGTAACCCGCGCCCACACACCGGCTTGTTTTCCTAAGATAAAAATAGAATACAACTTTGTGTAGGTACGTTGGTTACTAGCTCTTATTTTTGGTTCCTGTAATTGTTATGTTTACGTTATTTGGTAATTCCTTTTTGTGGTGGCGTTTATTTATTTTAGTTAGGAAGATTCAATTTCGTTATCCACTCACTACATTCAAATGATCAATTAAAAAAAACTTTTGAGTTAAGGTTGAAAGCCTTTAACATACTTAGCTTAAGTATTCGTTGAATGCTACAAGACTAAAAGTCAAAAATGTTAAACCGCCGAAAACATCCGTATCAAACAGTAAAGCCGTGTATTTATTGTAAAGTTGCTGAGATATCAATTCCAGTCAAGCTGGTATATACGGGTGGTGCGGTCGGTCGGTTGATGCGGCTGTACCGCTATCTCGGCGAATAAATAAAAGATGCAGCCGGGATCGAGTACATAGCCGAGCCGGCGACCGCAGACACGAGCTCAGTGCGCCTTGAGAGCCCAGCCGCGATGGTCAACTACAAGCGAGTGGTGTGCGAGGTGGCGGTGCTGGCCGCGCTGCTGGTGGTGGCGGCAGGGGCGCCAGCGCCGGGTGCTCACGCGCACGGGCCCGAATGCCGCGAGACACACTATGACCAGCGACAAAACGGTACCGAGAACTATCGTCTAAATATCGACGGTGTCGTGATAGCCGTCGCGCCCGCAGAGTCGCTGCTGTCCGCCGCTTCCGACCTCGACTTCAACGACCTCTTCGACCTGGAGGAGCTGAACGAGCTGCAGAAGCCGAAACCGCCGTCGGACGACAAGCCGCCGAAGCCGCTCCTCGAGCCGAAGCCCGAGGGCGGCAAGCCGGAGGCACCAGCCAAACCCGAAGATTCGCCCATCAATGACGTCACACTCAGCAGCGATCTGCAGAGCCAGAAGAAAGAAGCCACCACCAGGAAACAAGAAAAAGCTCAAAGGTAAGAATTTTAATACTAAAAACGAAAAAACAAAGAAATAGGCATTCATTCAGCTATGATTCTGTAATGCTAAAATAGTGACGCGTTGATGTCTTACACTAGCGCTAGAAACGTACTAAGATTTAAACGCGTTCACGGCATATTTCTGTTTACTTATTGGATTCCATTAGCATAAGCGGTATAATAAATCAATACAGCATTCTATTTTAATATTGTTTTACATTACTTTTAATTATAATTATTTGATAAATCATTACATTTATTTCTTTGCTTTTTGTTTCAGATTGAAGAATCGCCTCGCGAGTATTTTGGTGCCACTTCTGAGGAGGACCCGACACCACTGAAGCGATAAATAAAACACGTATTTTTATGTAGAATTAAGATCAAATACATTGAACTAAAATATTTCGATATTTTGTACTAATGTTCTACATTTAAGTTAATACTACTTAGAAATGTAAAAGTAGGAGAACTGAAGTGATAAGCGATGCATTTATTAAATTATAAGTTAGAAAATTATTTAGTACTGTAAATTGTTTCGTTGAAAATAAATGATAATTTTTATTGAAAAATCCCTAATCTTGGTATTTCATTGTTTTTCCACGACTGCACATCAGATACAGTACTTTACACGACTAAACGATAGGTAGGTACCTAAGTACTAGATATTTTAAATGCCTTCATTGAAGTGTTGGTCACTTAACTACTGAGCTAAATACTATTTTAATTTTTTTAAGGAAAGTTACACTCATTGACTTACTGCATTTAGAAAGAAAAGCTGCAAGTTTCCTATGATGGGTAATAAAATATTTAAGAGCTTTGGTCTACATCAGCCTAGTCTAGACTCTAGAACAAGTTTACTTCCGATTTCTCTTTTGCTCGCCAATTGCCAATATTAGACTAAAGTGAAGTAAGGTAATCTATCTTTGAACCTATAAACACTAAATACCACGGCTGTTAATAAGATTTAATGCATAGATTCGCGTATTGATTATTTTAATAAATACTTACTTAAGATTTTATTCGCGTGATGGTAAGTACCTAAATACTATAAATATTACGACACCGAACACATGAATGCTTAATACGATAATTAACAGGGTAAGTAGGTATTTAGCCTTTATTAAAAAAACAATAAATCAGTTCAGTCCTTGTTATAATTAATAATTTGAATTAAAATATGTAATTTACCTGCACTTGTAGAACAGCTGGCTGAAGTCGTTTAGCCATTAAACGTCGTGTTTTTCTATCAATTTCTATCGATATTTGGTAACGATCGCAGTTTGGGCTTTTTTTTTGTAGATATTAAATTTTAATTTAAGTATATGTAGGTTTGGAAAGCTCTAAAAATGTGAAAATTTGCTATTGATCGGATAAGGAATGAAATTATGTTCTTAAGGTGATTAGTTTTCAATTAGGTATAAAGTAATTGGCTTGTTAAGCACGTAATAGGGAAGTAAGTATTATAGCTTATAGCTAAGTAGGTATATTGTCATCCTTTAAAATGTAATCTACCTACTATTATTGTTCATCCTTGGACGAATGATCTTTTCTTTGACAATCTTGAGTTTCCCTGTTTGCAATTATTAAAGTCCGCGGATAATAGTCATATTCAAATAACTGTAGAGTAAGGACTAGCGGTTGCCTACTTCAAGATTAGATAACGGGACAGACTGTAGCTCTCAGCGCGTCCTGCATAATTTGATTATCGTCCACTCTGCGACAAATGCGTTTTGAACTCAACTAACTACTCACTAAATGATTGAGTGATCCATATACAACCTCTTTTATACTCCGAACTTTCGTTTCGGATAAATATTGTTTCAATTTAATTTAACGCAACCAAACAAAAGCTTATTAAACTGTCATTATTGCAGTTAAGTAGGTACTAAGTTTTTCAGTCCACCCTATACTTATCAAACATTTTAATTGCCTATGTCAATACATAAAGTCTGGCTATTTGCCAGATTACTTCGGTGATTATAAGAAAGAAGTATTTGGATATTCCAATTCAATCAAATCTTTATTATCTAGCTTAAATATGCCATCCCATTCTTAATGTAGGCACCTATACTTAGTAGTTAAATGGATTAAGCTTTTAAATTTTCCTTAGCAATGGAAAGTACGAGTAAGCCACTGTGTATTAAGATCCCCCGTCGCGAGCGAAACTCGGTTATCGTATCAGTGACCTGTGGATAGCAAACAAACCAGACGAGACGACATTTGAATCCTAGCTCCATCCTCTTATACGACACGGCCAAAGAGAAAATATACAACCTGCAAATTATTAATCCTCTAAATCCAATACTTTTATTGCTATCAGTCTCGCCAGACGCGACAAATTATGTACCTACCTATGCAGTTTCAATCTTATTAGCATCGCATTAATGACCATTTCATTACAATGGTTAGCGTCTGATTAGTGAGTAAGTGTTACTCTGATTCTCGTATGTAAAAGTCCGAACTGCGTCTATGTCGTGTTAACCGTTACAATGTGCTCATTTCGTCCGATACTGGTTCGCGGGTGCCGAGTAAAAGCGGCGCGGGAGATCGCGACGCGCAGTCGGTGCCCAGTCTCTTGCTCAAGCGCATCATGTTGATATTCGCGTGTATCCTGGCGGTGGCGGTGGCGGCCCCGGCCACCTACGACCAGCGGCAGGACGGGGACTTCAACGTCCGCGCCGACGTGCAAAATGTAGTGTTTCTAGTCGCGGTTCCGTCGAAAATGACGATTCCCGTCGATTTCCTCGGTCTCATTAAGAGTGCGAAACGAAACCAGGAGTCTGAGCTGCAGGACCGAGCGGATGTGCAAGTGATGGAGGCGTTTGTGGAGCCCAGCGAGCCGTACCACGTGGAGATTGGGGACTCGAGGAACGCTGGAGGCGACGGGCGGGCCGTAGAGGTGGTAATTGCTGGTCGGCGGCGGCTGGAGACCGAGCCGCAGACTGATGATGACGAGTACAAGCTGATTGGTGCCACGGAGCAGTGCGGTCCAGACCGTGAGCGCGACCCCGTCACACTAGCGTGCCGAGCACGGTCCGTGTCCGAGCCTCCCGCTGACCCTGAAAAAGATAAGGAACCCCAAAAGCCGGCTGCTGAAGTACCTGCTTCTCCTGCGGAACCCGCTCCCGTCTCGTCGTAATCTACTCATTGATCTCCGCCATAATAATTAATTATACCTATAGCTAAGCTAATTTATTTTATACTGCCTATTGTTGTAAATTATTGAATAAATTTAATAAACTATCTAAATCATAATCTTGTCATTTCCATCGAAGTCGTTTAGTTTCTATGTGAGTACTTCTTACCTACTTAAATAGGCTCTCGTACCAAATAAAAAGGCGCCTACACATTGTTTACAAACATAGGCTTACCTACTATCAAACAGCGGCGTCTTGTATTTTATTAACATACGCTATCAGAGTTTATATTAGGTACTTAGCTACTTCGGTTGGTTCGGTACTCCAATGTTAAACTACGACACGATTAGATATTTGTTAATTTCACTACAGAACAAATGTATACGCACATGTTCTTATCTAGACAGAACAATAAATTAATTATCCTGTTTACAATTTACTGACAAAGGTACTTATTCTAAGACTTTATTTACTTACGTACGTCTAACTTTATCCGCATCTTGACTCAGTGAACTGCGCAATATCTACACTTTCTGAAGGACAAGAGATTTTATTATACATATACCACCTCCTTGGTATGACTCTACATCGTCACCGTCCCTGTAGAGCTCCGTTCACGTTCGCCGCCGCAGACCGCGTGAACGCATAGTTGTAAGCGCCTGCGCTGCGAATGCGGACGCCTCTTAACTTTCACTTCATTCTTTACAACGATTTGTTTACCGCGAATTTGATTTAAATATACAGAAAAATAATAACAATGGAAAGTCAGAAATGCGACAACTTCTCTTTGGAAATGAAGGACGTCGAACCAGAGTTGGCTTCCGAACTAATGAAGTTTTTTACAGGTAAGCGAAACTAATTTAGTATATTGGTTCAGCACAATAATAAAACAGTGAAAGTTTTCGGAACACTTTTTAGTTTTCTAATTTTTGTATATTTATTAAGACCAGAATTAAGGAAGCTTTAAGTATGTAGCCATTTGTCTTTTAAAAAAGTTTTCCATTAACCTCGACAGTATTGTAGGTGGTGCCTACAAGAGGCCATTCACGGTAGCTGCACTAATATTTTTATGTAATGACCTTATTATTCAGAGATAAATCCTTCACATCAAGGCAATTATTAGTAAAAAAAAGCGGCCTTAGTTATATTATACCAACCCAACTTACGTGTCAATTAAATCTTTAAAACTTTATTAAAACTTCTCGAAAATGCATTAAATTGAATATTTATGTATTACGTACTTGTATGTACTGAGACCTACACAAATAGTTAAAAAATGCTTGAAAAACAAATACCTGCTTAACTGATGTAGGAATGAGTTGGTACCTTTTATTATACTTACTACTTAATTACTTAACAATAAATATTTATGCCACTAAAATTGATTGGCAGCAACCTTTAAACCGTTCAAGCAGAGTTTACAAACAAAGCGTTGGAAACTGGACAGCGGTTCGACATCATTTTAATATTTCAAAAACAAGTTACGAGTAGGTATAACTTCATTGCAGTCACCTACACTGTACAAAATTTTAAAAATAACAAGCGTGATAGCATATATGTAGCTGAGTAACTATAGGTACTTATTGTTTATTTATTTCCCAATGTGACTGACCGCTCACTGATTTAATCTATTTTATATAGGTCGGTTAAAACGAGAGTATAGACACCCATATCATATTATATGAGCTAAGCATATGAGTAATAGATAACGTGTGTAGAGTAGAACAATGTCGAAAAATAATACCTAAAACGTTTTGTTTCACTTTCTTCCATATTTATCTAAAGTAAACACTTTCAAAATAATTCGGGTTTTTAGCTTAACATCGCTAGACAAGACACATACAAAAGTAAACATTGAATTACAATGATATTAAAGTAGTACCTAACTGTAATTAAATATTAGTACCACCTAACTACTGTAATTAAATTATTTTGTACTCATAATCGTAATGAAAAAATACAACACACGTTTTAATTAATTCTACAAAAAAATATATTTTAAGGAACAAGGAAGAACGTATTTAGGTTTTAATTTAACAATACCTCTCTAGTCTTTTTATGTGCTTAATGCTAGGTCGGGTACACACAAAATCAATACTCAATACTCAATGGTTTATTGCTCCATAAAACTTTACATAATATATAACAGCTTACAGCTAATTATATTGAAAAGGATTATGGACCCTGTTATAGGGCACCGCAAATGAAAGAGGGGAGGCTTCTCTTTTTTATAGGTATTTAGGTATTTATTTCTATTTAATTATAATTATCCTTATAGATTATAAATATTGATATATATTGTTATCTGTTTTATTATCATTTAAATATTCATTAATATTATAATAGCATTTATTTAATAATAAGTTTTTTAATTGTTTTAATCGATCTCAGCAAATTGATTGAATAAAACAAACCTAATGTTAGTGCGGTTTAACGCTGTTGTTTTCCGTCGATCGTGAAATTATCTTTCTCGATTTGTATTTAGTTGTATGAGAGGGCTTGTGAATTTTACAAAGGCAGGCATGTAGCACAGATCAGAAAACACTAGCCTGTATACTGATATAGGCCCGGAACCTTCCCGGAACAGATCGCCCTGTAAGGGACATATCACACTAAGTGACTATCATATTTTGGATCATACATCTATCTATGAAGTCAATGATATTAGATAATCTCCAATACTATGACTATGTGTATGATCGATCATGTACCTAAATGGTAGTGTAATAGGCCCCTAATATACAAAACGTTCTGTATACGTATAGTCAAATCTACGATAGACAGTAAAGTTGTGTGTAGACCGGCCTTCAACACATAATTTAATAACTGCAACTAGTTGCAATTACTTCCCTATTGCAATTTGATTGGAGTCGATGGAAACTTACCTAGGTACTCCAAGGCCTCGAAATCTGAATGTTTAACAATTAAGTATAGCTAAGCGCCTACATTCCACGAGAAGAGATCACGCACGGTTATATTATAATAAATTCCAGTTTAGTTGCATAAATAAATTATTTCTTTAAACTATATAAACCTATAACTACCTTCGTGCCTTCCTAACTAGTAGTTCCATATTAAGTACCTACTCATATGCTCCTACTTATAATTAATTTATGAATGACAATCGTCTGTTTAAACACAGGTACACAATTTTGTAAGTATTTCGCTCAGTCTAGGTTTTGTGAGGTATCTATCTGTCAGACATAACCTAAAAATGCGTTTAGATCTTACTTATGATTAGTAGGTACTCGTACCTACCTAACTTACATAATAAGGATTTAGATTATCGCAAACAAGCAACCATAAACCTCGGCTAAAAATAAGTTAGCATAGGTATGTCAGTCAAATTAGGTTTTTTTGGCCTTTGTTTCATAGCAAAACAAACATGTTAGTCTGGACTTTTGGTACCTAATAAAACTTATTTATATCCTGCTCTCGAAATAATGGACTGAACGGTAGGTAAAAAAAGATATAAAAAATAATTCTCATTTTATCGTCGGTAAACTAAACGAATGTACCTAGGTATCTCAAATCTCGAAATGTGTCTTTTTTTTCAGGTGAACATACGGGTTTTGTGCGAGTCGGCCCGAAAGGTTACTTCCTGCCTCACAAGTACCGGCAAGAGGCGGCCGCTATCTACAATATGCCGATACGGCCTGATGACATCTTTGTGGCCAGCTACCCTCGATCAGGTACCTATGCTGCATCATTATCTGATAAAATTATTCACGTTGTCCTAGTATTATCTAATTGTGTAGGTACACATACCTAAGTACAAGTCCCAGAGCGTAGGTACAAATGTAAACAAGTTAAATTACATGATACCAACCAATACGTAATTCATACTTTAAGTAGGTACCTCTACGTTAATAATATGAAATCTGAATAGACACTGCTCAGTCATATGTCGTCTTTGCGGTTTGAAAGGGACCCTTTATTAGCACGAAATAGGTGCTTTGCCTAACTCGTTATTTTGTAAGTGTATATTTTAATAAAACATACCTATGTTTATATATTATTTTATATATTATAGTAAATCTATGCCAATACCAGATACTCTGTATTTCAGGCACGACATGGACCCAAGAGTTAGTATGGATGGTGGCTAACGATTTGGACTACGAGAAGTCGGACGCAATTCCTCTCACCGAACGATATCCGTTTTTGGAGTAAGTCTCTTCAACCTAAATATGCTTTGATATTTGTTTTTTTATGCAGGTACAAGGATACGTAGGTACGCGTGCAAATTGCCTTACAGTTTATCCGTCAGTCTCAGAAAATTTTGCCAAGTCATTCTAATCTAATCTAACCATTGGTATCCCACTGCTGGGCAAAGGCCTCTCTCCTCATCCGCCATGACTTTCTGTCATTCGTAATTTATAAATCTTCTTGTGTTCAACAACTAAAGTCTTGACAAGCTTGGTTGAGACGATCAACAATCTCTTACGTTAGGACCTAGAATTTCAGATCACTTAATTACCATCGATATCTTTATTCACCAGATTCTCAGTATACGTGCACCCAGTAATGAAAGAGCGCTTCATGGAGGAAAACAGTCACAGCGAAAAACTTTTAAAGATATTGGAGCAAGTGACAGAATCAGGCACCGAGCAATTAGCTCGTATTGAATCTCAGAGGTTTATAAAAACTCATCTGCCGATGTCTCTCCTGCCGCCAACTCTGTTAGACAAGGCCAAAGTGGTATATGTTGCGAGGGACCCGAGAGATGTCGTAGTTTCTTTTTACCATCTCAACAGGCTTATCAGAACTCAAGGCTACGTCGGAGACTTCAAAACTTATTGGAACTTCTTTATCAAGGATTTACGTAAGTTTGTGAAATGTTATTATCAACAGCTTAATTAAGATATCCTCTGCAGGACATAGACCTTCCACAAAAAGAAACAATTAACTGAAGTTATTTCATTCACCTTGAATCTGTAGCCTTGACCAGTAAAACATGTTTTTATAAAATAACTTTAGTTATTAAAATTATAATGTAAGATTTAATAATTAAAATTCAACACAATTTTTAGATCACTGGACACCCTACTTCGAGCACATAAAAGAAGCTTGGAACAGCAGAAATAACCCTAATATGCTTTTCTTGTTTTATGAAGAACTTTGTAAGGTAAACAAACTTGATTTTTCAGATAAGGATTTGGAACTTTGATAAGTCATTTGCGAATGAACTTTCTACTTATTTCTGAATAATTCTGTACTGCATCTTTTAAAGTTGGATGTTTTGCGAACGCAACTTATACATTTCGAAGTCAGAATTAATGCCCTTTCTCAATTGAACCCTTATTTCATCTAATACAAATAAATTTCTTACGTAGGATCTGCCAGCAGCAGTGCGTAAAGTAGCAGAGTTCCTGAACAAAAGTTTCACGGATGACCAGATCGCCAAACTGTGCAGCCATCTCAGTATTGAAAACTTTAAGAACAACAAGTCGGTCAACTATGACGTCATGAAGATGCTGGGCATTCTCATTCCTGGAGAACAAGGCTTTATTAGGAAAGGTATGCAAAGTTATTTAATTAACGTTGTACAACAGGATATAATTTTATTGTATGTGTGTTGTACTATATTGTATGTTATCTTCAGGCAAGGCTGGAGGATGGCGCGACTACTTCGACGAAGAAATGATGCAGCAGGCTGATAAGTGGATGCACGACAACCTGCAAGATACGGACTTCAGATTTCCGCATCTCGAGAACCAATTTTAGACTAAGATATTTAAAGAAATTGTAATAAGGTGTAAAAACAGAATTTCGGTTTAAGTTTGTAATGAAAGAGCCAAGAAGGGTGATATAACCATTTATTCGAATAAAATGCTCTATTTTAGTATTTCTTTGTAACACCATGATATTTAAGTTTACAATGACATAGCGAGTAAAACTAGCGATTAAATTACACATCAGTAACGGCTTCCAAAGGACTCGTCGACTATCACTATGTAATTCGTAAAATTACTTTCATAAATAAAACAATGTCTCAGTCCTTCCTCACATTTTTATTTAAATAATACGGTTATACAAAGAAAATAAATTAAAAGCCAAATTTAATCAATCATTCGTTGGTAATATAAAATTCTAAAACAGACTCATAATATTGGATAATAACCGACGAGAGCGAGGCCGCGCGACCTCCGACGGTCGCCCGCGGGCCCGCTCGCCTAGCAACGTACACGTCTATAAAAAGCGACTTCTATAATAATATAAAACTGGGAATACTCCCGCACCTAACGACTCGCCGCCACGGGCGTTAAAACTATAGTACACTTATAGAAAATCACAAAATTCAAGCGGAAATAATAGGAATCGATCGGACGCCGCTCACGCGATGACGTCGGGCAGCAGCGCGTTGTCGGTCGCCGGCGGACTCGGCGGCGGCTTCACCGCGCTCTCGTCCACGCCGTTGCTCTCGCCGTTCATCTTCACCGGCTCCGGCGCCTTCTTCACGCCGCCCTTCATCGACACCGTCCGCGGGGCCGCGGGGACCTGCAAGCGAACATACGCGTCGATTAACTCGTCGTCCGCGACACTCACGCCGCGCGGTGACGTCGTCACCCGACCGGTCGCAGCGCATACCTTGGGGGCTGCGGTCCTAGGCGGGGCGGCCTTGGCAGTGATTCGCTTGTTGGCGAGATCCTTGCTCTGCTTGTCGGCGTCCTTGACGGCCGGTCGGGTCGCGCGCGGCGCCGGCTTCGGGGCGGCACTCCTGTAAAAGGGGAAAAGAACGGTCACTTTCTCCGGACGATATAAATAAAACAATATAGTAAAGTTCAGCGGACTCACTTGGAGGGCGGTGCGGCGGCGGGCGCGGCGCGCGGCGTGGGGCGCGGCGCGGGGCGGGCGGCGGCGGGGCGCGGCGCGGGTTTGGCGGCCGCGGCCTTCACGTCGCCGTTCGGCAGCGGCTTCTTCTCCAGCGGCTTGGGGCGCGGTGCCGCGGCGGCCGGGGCCGGGCGCGTCGCGGGGGCACGCGTCGTGGCGGGGCGCGCGCTGGCGGGGCGGGCGGCGGCCGGGGCGGCGGCGGGCGCGGGTCTAGCGGCGGCCGACGCGGGCCGGGCGGCGGCGGGGCGCGGGGCGGGCCGCGCGGGGGCGGCGCGGGCGGCGGCCGCAGTCTTGGCCGTGGCCGCGGGCTCCTTGGCGGCCGCGGGTTTGGCGGTCGCCGTCGGCCTGGTGATGGGAGCGGGTCTCGCGGGGGCCGCGGCCGTCTTAGCCGGGGCGGGCTTCGTCGCCGGCGCGCTGGGTTTGGCGGGCGTCGTCCGGGCGGGGGCGGGTCGCGGCGCCGACGCGGGAGTCCGAGCCGGGGTCGTTTTAGCGGCCGCCGGAGTCTTCGTAGCGGGCGTCGTGGTCGCGGAGGCGGGTCTCTTTGCGGTCACCGGCGTCTTCGCTGGCGTGGCGGATTTAGCCGCGCCGGTCTTCGGGGTGGCGGTCGAGGGCTTCTTCGTGGCCGAGGACGCGGCCTTCGTCTTGGCGACGGCGGCGGCCGTGGTCGCGGTCGCGGCTACCGCTGCGGCGGCGGCGACGGTGGCGGCGGCCGCGAGGTCGGAGTCGCCGTCGGCGGGCGCCGGCGCCGCCGCGATGTCTGCGGCGATGGGCGTGTCGCTGAGCGGCGCGGCGGCGGGCGTGGGCGGCGGTGTGGCGGCGGCGGCCGGCTCCGCCTCGTCGAGGATCTCGCTCGTCACTGGCACGCATATTTCCTGCGCGCGGGACTCCGGGATGCCGATGTCGACGTCCGTGACGAGGTCGGAGCGCGGGGGCTCCTCAGGTACGATGTCGGGGGCGGGGCCGCTCGGCTCGGGCACCGGCGACGGCTGCGCGGCCTGTTCGGGCTCCACGGGCGTGAGGCGGGCCAGCAGCTCCTGCGGACCGGGGGACGCGACCGGCGGCGGCTCGGACACGGGCGCGGGGGACGGGGCGGCCGGGGTGGCGGCGCGGGGGACGGGGGACTCCGCCGGCAGCGGCGACGGTGCGGGGGACGGCTGCGGCTGCTCCAGGGGTGCGGGGGACGCGACCAGCGGGGCGGCGGGCGACGGGGAGCGCGGGGCCGGGGACTCGTGTACAGGAACGGGGGACTCGTGTACAGGAACGGAGGACTCGTGTACCGGAGCGGGGGACTCCGGCTCGGGCGCGGGGGACGCGGCTGGCAGCGGGGACGGCGCGGGTGACGCCGCGGGGAGCGGGGACTCCGTCGGTAGCGGGGAGCGGGCGTCCGTCTCGAACTGTATCTCAGGAATGGCCACGTCGACGTCGAGCTGCGGGATCTCGTTGCGGATGCCCTGCTCCACGGGGAGGCGGTCGTCGACGAGGAAGTCGTCGAGCTGCGAATCCTGGTGCACGTCCGCCACGATGTTCCGTTGGAAGTCGTGGTCCTGGTCGGGGGTGAGGTCGGCGGCGGGTGCGGGTGAGACTGGCGGTAGTTCCGCGGGCGCGCTCTCCTGCGCGACTATCTCGCTCTCGGCTACGATGTCGTCGTCGACGTGGTTGTGAGCGGGCTCCGGCTCGTGCAGGCGGTCCTCGGGCGCGGGCTCGGGGCTGAACTTGCGCTCGTCGCAGGGGGAGTCGTCCTTGCTCTCCATGTCGACGTCGTGGGAGGTCTCGTCGTGCGGCGTGTCGTCGTCGGCTGCGAACCCGAGCTCGGAGCTCTTGCCGTCGGGGATCTCGGGGATCTGCTCGAACAGCAGCTTGTGAGATTCGGGCGTTTCGGTGTGCGCCGCCTCCTCCTGCACGTTCGAGTCCAACTCGATGTTGGAGAACGTCTGAGGGGGAGCGTTGTAGTGTGTGAAGTTGTCTCCTTGGCCGAAGTCTGGCGCGTTGCTCAGGAGCGCATCCGATCGCTCGTCGAAACGGATGATGTCGTTGTTCGGTTCGGACCCTGAAAATAGAAAAAATAAGCTTTGATTAAAAAAGTATAATATATACTTATTTAGTAGCCTGTCTTCGTTCTTTTGGCTTGTTGCATTGAAATTAACATAAAAGCAATAGGTAGCAAATTGTTTTGACACAATTATATTATACCATAAATGATTCTGTGTACCAACATACCAGTAAAAGGATCCACATTCTCCTTATCATCCAAGACGCCGTTCTCCTCCATCTCCACATTGGCTCCCTCGTCGTCACTATCGGGGAGCGGTCTCACAGCATTGAGGTCCACGCGATCGCACGTATCATCATCCTTCTCTTGGTAGAAGCTCATGCTCATTGGATCTCGTTCCTTGTTCTTTAGTCTTTCTAGTAATTCTTCGTTGCCATCGACTGCGAACGGATTTGTTTCTGCTTGGAATACCTGGAAGGAAAAAAAAAATTACATTAGAATAGGACCTGAAAAACATGTAAAAAGATATTTATTTAGATCTAATAACAAGATACGTCTTTGGCCTTAATAACTGGTACTATGTAATTCTAGCCCTGATAATATTCAAAGACAGCATACAAGCTTACCTGTATATTACAAAAATCTGTGGTATCTTTCTGTATCCTTTCGAAATCTTGTATAAGTCCCGTGTCATTAATCTTGTCGGAGTCGACGCCAACACTGAAACCGAAGCCAAGACTATCCATGTTGCATTTATCGTTGCCGTTTAACTGTTCCTTTACTGCTTCATCTATTGAAATATTCTGGAAATGTACAATCAAAATTAAATCATGATATGTATGTACATGCTAATTTACTCTTCTTATAAATAAAAACAAAGTAAAGTTTTACATGCTATACAAAACTCCGTAAACCTTTAAAAAATTGCTCTCGAATCTAATTTGATGCCATGTAGTGAACATTAATACGTTATTAAGTTCATCGAATGTATTTCTTAAAAGCAAATAAGATCTTGAAAGCAAGATGCTTACATGATGTCCGTTGAGCTGATCGCAGTTATCAAGATCGAGCAGGTCATTGGGTCTGCCGACGGCCTCGGTGCGAAACTGGGCGACGTCGGGCAGCTCGAGGTCGTCCATGGGCAGCGGCTTGCGCGGCGACTCGGCCAGCACCACGTCGGCAGCCACCGCGCCCGCCACGCCCGGCACGAACACCGGCGCGTCCGGGTTCAGCGGCGAACTGTTCATATCTACTGAGCTTGTTTCCCACGCGGACTGACAAACAAATTGACCAAATTTAGAAGACGTACATAACATTTACAAGAATTATAAAATATAGTCATCTTTTTATAAGAGTTGTTACTTTGTCAATATGGAATTAATTAAAATCTTATGCCCATCATATTATGTATGTTTGGTTTTTTCGTAAGCCATCAAGATCCCACTGATGGGCAAAGGCCTCTTAGTATTTATATTAATTTTTAACAACAATTCCCGATGCCTTCGCACATTATACACTTGTTTACGAAAGTTCCACAAAAAATTATGAATACAAAGTAGGTAATTATTTATACTATAAACACTATCTTTCCTTAAAAATAAAGACAGAAATTATATGTTACGTTGTGCCTACTTAGCTAAAGTAGCAAAAACACTAGTTCATTAACCAAGTAAATTATTCAGCGGTGAGCAAAATTCATGTTGAACCTCATTTAATTTTATAACATAAATGATACATTCCTTTAAAATGCTTAAGAAAAATAACCTGGTGTTATACGAAGTAATTTAATTGACTTTACATTCTATTTTAACACAAGTAAAGGTAATAAGAGAAAAGCATTTTAATCTTTCGATATTGAATAGGTTGAAAATTCCAGATAAGATTTTTCTACTGATAAACAAGCAATAAAACAAAAACAAATTTACAAAGCCATATTTGCATATCTGTGATGCTAAGTAAGGTTTGTATAAGGATCGACCTACAAGTGGTATAAAAATATCTTCAGTTTAAGGCCAACTTGTAATTTGTATGCAGAAATTTATCTACTGGCAATGGCTGGGATCATATTTGCATAGGCTTACTTTCAAATGTTCACAAGTATTATAGAAAGAAGTACTTATGGATAACAAGTCATTTCTTTTTTAAATGGAACTACTCAACTTTCCTTTAAATTGATCTAATTTATCAATAAAATGATGCATGTTTATTATCTTATACAGTCACCACTTTTATAGAAACTAATGGCTGCATTTTCGTAAATTGCTCAAATAAAACCAAAACAAAAGAATTGTGACAAAAATGTGAAAGTTTACCATTGTCATTTTATTTTGTCTTTTGTTATTTATTTTTTTATTTGAATTGCATACATATTGTGAAGAAGTTTATGAGGAAATCACTGAGGAAATAGCATTCAGATTACATATAAGTATAACACATATTTAACTCTGAGTAAGTTTTTATTTCATCATTGTATAGTTATGCTCTTATTTCATCCGACTCATACATCATGAAGGTCGCTATACTTTAGTAGGTTTGCAGTAACAATGAAATAATTGTAGCCTCATTTGTTATGCTTGACACAGAGCTGTTGAACTCAGAACTTTGTAGAAAACACTTTATGAACCTTTTCATAACAAAGAGAACAAGCATCAAGCACATTTTTATGGTGCTGGCAATAAACTTGAAAGGTTATCACATTTAAGTATGTTAAGTTTTTTCCTGTTAATGCAGTCGTCACACAAAAACTAAATGGGAACTTAACATGAAACAATGATCATGTGTGTATTGAAGTACCTATTTATGGTTTAATTGACCCAAAAATAGGTATTGAAAAAAATTCAGTTTCATTTTTTTAACACACTTTTAAACTACCACAATGAGTAAGATAGGTAGGTATTCCAAGAGCAGACTATACAAGGTCTCTGAGTGTAAGCTATTTTAATCTCAAAGACAAGCATGCAAATACTACTTTCACATCACAAATGAAGATTTGAAATAGGCAGTATTGTAAATTGCACAATATTTCTAGATTCTCCATAAACTATACATAGTTTTATACACTCTCAATTGTTCTGCATTTTTAAATTTAATTACACTACACCTACTTTTCACCATTGGCACTTGTTTACTTTGCAACTGGAAGGCAGGGTACCTACTTATACAGGACTATCAGCTAGTTTAAAGTTTAGATTCAAGTCACATTGATAACTAGAAGGAATAAAGTGTCATTCATTAATAATCCCAGTAAGTGTATTAGTGTACTCACATTATCCTGACAGGGAGTTTCAGAGCGGGGTGGCTCGTCAGGCTCCTCGCGTGGCTCTCTGTCTCCCTCCCCCTTGTAGTAGTTCCACTCGTCCTCAGACTCTTCACCACTCTCCGCTACATTATCCACCAGACCACCGTCAACGTGGTTTGTCTCAACTGTGGAACACCATACAATTTTATATTAGGTTTTTGTTTAATATTACCTACGTACATTATTTATCCATGCTAAAGATGAATAACCCTAACTTACAATTTGGATAAATAAACGAATGATTTTTAACCCTCATCAAGTAGCTAATTACGGCATAGAATACAAAACATAAAGATGACGAAAGTACGCACCAATCTTATAGGTACCTATAAAAAATTAAGGATTGCGAAATGACCTCCAAAAGCCGAGTGTAAACGGACACAAAGGATCAAGACACCTGGCTCTCGCACACACTGCCACCCCAGCGTCGTGACAGCGCTCAGCTGTTCAGCCGCTTCGTCAATCACTACGTAATTCGACAAGAAACGATACGCCGGCTGTAGCGCTCGATCTAGCGGCTGGAAAGCTACTCGACACACAAGAATTCACCCCTCTTGGGGCGACTTGGACTCAACAGGTGACACACCCTTACATCAAACTTAGCTCTCGCTATTCGAACACAACAAAAACTGTCATCTCGATATCAATGAACGCAATAACTTTATCAAGAGGTAATGACCGGCGCGCTCGCGACGTTATTTACCGGTCGCGAATTCAAACTCGCGAGGCCGACGTCGAGACATCCGCGGACGCCATTTCGAGAACAACAGACACGCCCGGTGAGTGTGGGCCAAGGAATCGAGCGAACGACGAGCGGCAACCTGCGGGGATCCTGCCTGCCACGGAGGGATGCGACGTGCGCCTTCCGACCGTTCTATTTCCAGCACACCGCTCCGCATGAATCAACACAGAAATAACCTTTCACAAACTTTGGTATGTGGGATAGTTAGGCAACGTTCGCAAAAAATCACATACCGTAAACGTTAATTTCACTGCACAGATTATTATCTTCACAGGCGGTGTAATATTCGAGTAGTAAATGTTTAAAAGGCCCGGTAGAATAGCACAGCGAGTGGAGAGCAGCACAGACCCGACAGACGTTCGATGAGCGACTGGCGAGCGGCGGGGCGCGGGCCGCGGGGCGCACCGGCCGACACCGCGCGGGACGGGGGCGCACGCATGCACCATGGGGATGCCCTATCATAATCACTATTGTTATATTTTTTTACTTTAAAATACCTTTCGATTTTCTTTTGTTTTTATACAATTTTGGACTATTTGAATTAGTTAATCAATAGTTTTGCTTATGAAACATTTCGTTTAATAATCATAATGTAAAGGAATGTAATCATGGTATATAAAAAAAAAGTGTTGAATCTACGTATTTAAATAACTTTTTATGTAAATGAAATAACATTTCAAACTATTTAGTTAAATCTTTTAAACAAAGTTGGAAATTAAGTCTGATGTTTTGATATTTTTTGTCACAATACGGCTGTGTACATATATTTTGGCAACACTCCACGACACACCGTAAAGCGAGGGAGATTCAAAAAGATTAAGCCCTCCCTCCCGCAGAGCACCGTAATCTAGTTATCTACATACAATTACATTTCGGATGGACACCTAGGCAGCGTATAGGCGAACATTCGATGTGGGTGAATGTAACAATCGATAACCGAGCACGGCGTGACACATACATCAATACATATCTACAAACAAACACACTGCTTACTCGCACGCGACTCATTACTTTTTCTTTTGGTCTCTTTAAAATGTAGTCCACTTTCCACACTTAATAATGACTGTGCACAATCCTGAATTCGACTCATGCAGACGTCATGCAGCTACTCATCTATTCTCTTACAGACTTTCAATGCCCTCTGAATAATACTAAGTAAATATATGACCTATCTTACTTAGCTTAGATCAAACAGATAGCAAAGTATCTATCGTGCTACACTTAAGTAAAATAAATCGTCTTTCAAACTTAATTTTGTATACGCTGTAGTACGGGGAGTCCCTGGGGTGTTCACTGTTCAATGACTTACCAGTGTGTGCAGGCGGCGTGGGCGGCTGAGGGTCGTGATTACGATCGTCGTCGACATCGTCGGCGTCCACGTCCACGGCGGTCTCCGGCCCGAGGTCCTCACTGTCGCTATCCGAGTTGTCCACGCCGTTGTCTGCCTCGGCCTCGCAGCACTCCGCCTCGGCCTCGGCTGCGGCGCCGTCCAGCCGCTTACATGCCTCCGTCTCCATGACGAACGGCGGCGCGTTCGCCAACGCGTTATCCAGCCTACACATCACAAGTTTATTATTTAGGTATCTAGTTCCGAATATTTTAGAAAGGTTTCTAGGTTATATTGTCAATTTTAAATTAAGATCTATTATGTAATAAATCTTATAACGTTGAAATACTTTTGAAAGGAACTAAATTAAAAGTCAATGGAACAAAATATACCTTCATGCAGGTTTTTACTAAGTTTTAGGAATTGCTACTAACAGGGGATAAGCACCTCAAACTTGGACATAGCTAATGTGACAAATACTGGATTAACATAATCCGGATTTGTGAAACACTATATTCTGTGAAGATATCACCTACACAGTGTTTTCGTTAAAATAGATAGGTATTTAGGACAGAATATTATTTTTTTTTAAATTGCATTGTTGTAAGGAATAAGATTTTTAATTTCTATGAATCCTAGACAAATTCAAATATAAGGCGAATAAAACCGACTTACACTATAGGTACTTTGTGCGAATCTCAAACAGAAATTTAACAAGGTCGTGTGATGTCATTGTCATTCTCCCAAAACCAGAACCGGTCTAAATGTCAAAGAGAATGTCAAAAAAATATTAAAGGTACCTAAAGTATCATACTCTAATCAGTATTACAAGTACTACATATTTTGTGGAAAAAATATGAATGCATCGGTTATAAAAACCTATAAACCTATACCTAGTGATTAACTGTATAGATTAGGTTTCTAAGAAGTTCTTAATATCTGATAAACAGACGTCATCAACTGTTTATCATAGTATAAAAATGTCCTACTATAACATACCCAAGATCCATGGGCGGGCAGTTGTCAGCGGCTATATCTCGCGGGTCCTTGAGGAACACCACGATGATGGAGATATTGTCGGCGGAACCCTGCCGCTTGGCTTGCAACACCAGCCGCTTCGTCACCGCCTTCAAGTCATCTGCACAAAACGAAACATGATTATTCTAAGACCATATGACACATAGTCAGCAGACACATCGCCTTGAACATTTCTCAACGCCATTATCCTTATTATCAGTGTGTCATCTAGCACAGACTTAGGTGTTGCAAAGTCTATTATGTCTGCAATTTGTTGCGGCACAATAGTGAATAGCAGCGACGGATATGGAGTAACGATGTTTATGTTACGATTCGCCTCAGAGTGGGTTGTATGGATGTCCTTGTTCTGTCTTAGGTCTACCGGGGGAGTGAGTCAGCGCAGAGCACCACCGCTATTGTGACCCGTGCTGTACGTGATATGGGTTTCCAAATGCTTTCCGTTATTACCTACTGATTTATTTTGTTTTGATATTTAATTAAACTTTTATAGTTTCGATGTAGCATGTTTATTCCCTGTAGGTATAATGGGTTAATTTAGCGTGAACATTTTGCATAAATTCCTAACATGGTTACGTCACCACCACGCCACGTTCTGAGAGGTGCGATCGTAATATTTTTTTAGCCTAATGAGACAGTTGGCGCTTTCATGGCATGCCTGTTTGCGGCCGCACCTCGCTCCGAGGGGAGTGTTAGCTGGGCACTGGATACCCGCTGGCTAGCTAGCAACATGTGCCGGTATGTGGTGTGGCAGCGAGTGCGCGTGTACATGCGACATGTCGATGGCACCGCGCTCCCAGCCGCTAGGCACACGCCTTGACTTTGCTCGCTATTTCGGGGCGCGGTCGTCGTCGCCACCGCCGCCCTTGCTTTTTACCCTGTTTGGTCTGGCGCGTCGCCAACCTCGCCCTGTCTCCTATACGAAGAGCTTAGTGGTTAAACTGACTCCATATAATGCCGTTAATATAATTTATGTCTTAACATCGACTAAGTATACACTGTTTTAAATACTTAATAAAGCAAACATCATTCTCAGAGGTGATTTACAATTTAATGAAAGTCGTGTCTTATTTCTGGAACTATAAAAAGAAATGCAAGATATCGTTTCCGTGTGATCTCTTAATTATCTACTTTAATTAGCTGCGCTGTTATATAAGTAGAGATCAGTTAAAAGGAGTGCCGCCTCGCGACTGGACAATGGACAAAGGGAGCGCGGAGACGGTGAGACATGGCGGATCGATTGTTTGGGATAATACGGAAGTAATGCATGACATAAGTTATCTGCATCGGGGTGACTACGGGAGGTGATGACGGCAGCGATTACTGCCTCCGGATAACGGTGACAGCGATGGTATGCGCCGTCGGCCATTGTTCCCTATTGCCCGACGCAAAAACAGACCACTGCCCATCCGCGCATACTACCACCTGCCGCCACCATCCACGTACAAACTCTAGTTATTCCAATTATTAATACATATATAATAGACAACTTATTGTGACACATTTGTTTTGTGAAGATAATTCTCGCTTTGGTAATCGAATTACCGTAGGCGCAGCTTCCCACGATAGTTTTATCTGCAAATTGCGCGTTTCAGCAATTTAATTTACATTTGTTTCTGAATATGTTTAAAATGTAAATGGAATCCAGTTGCAGCGATAAATGCTATGATATGAATTTGTAACTGCATTCAAATTGCTAGAGCATTGTTCAAGAGACGGCAAAGGCTGTGCTCTCATACATATTCACGTTATTATGGGGGTAGGTAGGCGTGCGGACCGCAGCTATAATACTTAGTTGGAGCGGAAATCGAATGTAGAAAGGCCGAGACGGCGGAAGAAGGATTAAGTGCAATTTTCCAGAAAGCTCGTTGCCTGCCTCGCTCGCTGCTGCTAGCTGAGGGAGGCAATGCTCTGCTTGCCTTCACAGCACGGAAGCATTCATTTTATAATTTACGAAGATTAGAAAATGAATAATTTCTGCATTTACATTTCCGCTCTCTACCCATCGATAGATGATTTTGAACGAAGCTCCTTGTTCGAAATATCGGTCTACAAGTTAAGGGACTCAATTATGATTGAAAATAACTGTGTGACGATCGTTATCATTTTGAGATCCTACGACGAGGTAAGCGATACAGTTAAAAATCATTTCGAAATGAAATTTCCAAGAGTAAAAATGAGAGTTAACAAAATAAAAGTCGCGTGAGTAAAATATAGGGGGTACGATATCGAGGTGGTAAGCTGGTAAGGGGGAGCGCCAGCCTCCCCGCCGGCCGCCATCGCGGTGCTGCTTCAGCCGCGGCATCCTCGCCCCGCACACCACACCCCACGACTACTCCAGCTTAGCTCCAACTCAACAACTAACTAACCTGTGCATAAAAAACGCACGTCAGAACTCGCTCAACCAAATTAAAAGTACCACAACAGCGACGTAAAGAATAAAGAGTCATAAACAAACTAAATTTTAAACGGCCGCCTAGCTGTAAATTCATTTCACATGATTCAAGAAATTTGACATGAAAGTTTTTACGACCAGTTGCAGCAGAAGGTGCATAATGAAATCGGCCTTTGCAGTGTGCCAAATCGATACTACTGGAATTGTGTTGCATCCAAATAATTCAATCACGTCATGAGGCATGCGCGTTGCGTACGAAATATGCATATGTTGTGCAAGCGGGAATCGAACCCGACACCACGTCTGCGGTCTAACTGTACCGCGGCGATTGCATCACCGCTATTATGCACTAGCTTGTATAGAGCACTTTAGATAATCCCTGCTTTAGATATGAATTCAACGCTATGAATACGTTAATTAACCATACGCAAATAAACTGGTTGAGCGGGTAAGTGTTAAGGGACGGCTGGCTGATATTTACAGATGCATTATCGTAGGAAACAAACTTGACGCTCCGCTTGCCGGCTAATGCTAAAGGCAGACATACGCCGCCGCCCGCCGCTCGACGCACGATAGCGGCGTCGATGCGACACATGACAAACATCGTCCGCTTAGGTTAAAAGCTTTTCTTCCAGATACAATCAATTCATGCTGCCTACTTAATACCGACGACGCGTAAGCCATTAGGTACTTGTAACACTTAGCACTTGCCCGCCTCCCACTTTGCAGTTTTACTTAGATACTCGTACGAACACAAGTAAACTCTTTAAGAAAATGAGTCAATGTAAAATGTTAGGGTCTGGAAATTAACCAGTGGCGTGATTATGTGAGTATTTTATCAAAGGCGAGTTGTTAGTAAAAGAACAAGTGAGACGTTATGCAATTGAGTGCAAAATACTGAAGTTTTGCAGACACTGCGTTCATCAGGTCTGGTAATTGGTTTGCGCGAGGAACATGGGCCGAGCGCTAAAGAGTTATCCCGCGCCGCCGCCGCCGGGAGTCCCTCTAATTAACGCTTGCAGCACACGCCGCTGATCCCATTGGCCTCGTGTAATTGGAAGGCAGCGCGTTCGATGTCCATGTAGCGCCTGCAGATCTAACCTTCGCTCGTGTTTTCGTCCGCATAAAATCTCCTGTTTTTTAAATTTACTTTACACAATTTCTTTTACTTACTGATTATAAAAAACTTTTTTCTAAAAACTGACTTTATTTGTTTTGTAAATGTTTGTAGATAATATGTAACTCTGTATAACAAAGGGAAAGTAGACCAGCAGTTGCATCCATTTAACAACGAAACGACCTAAATTTCAGGCGGACTGTGAATGTAGCGCGGTGTGAAAGATGAGGACGTTTCAATTTGCTGATTGCAGCTCCGGGAAGCTCATAAACGCTTTGTTAGCATTCTGACTAGCACGTAGGTAAAGCAATGAAAATGTTAGATGCGAAACCATATGGGGACACTGCTCATGAATTCCAATAAATCTTTGCTATGTAAGCCCGTTGTCCGCGCAACCTGTCCCATCGATCGCGGACAGTTTATGGCAGTTGCCATTCTTGGTGTTATTAATCGTTTTGGTTTAGCATTTAGCGCAGGCGAGGTGTTTCCATGCGACAAATCACGCCCGCACGTCGCGTTTGTATGTAAAGCCGGATCCCACGCAACAAGTGCCACTTGCCAGGCTCGCAACCCCGGCGAGCGCGACCCACCCGCCCTCTGTGCTTCATCGTGATTAATAGCCTCCATATCAATATACTTATCATAATTTAGAGCCTATGAATGCACAAGCTAGTCCAGTGGCAGAAGTAATAGTACCAAAGTCCTGAAATAACAGATTTTCACACAAATTTTGTGGCGCGTATTTTTTAATTTAGGACAGTGAATGGAAAATGTGCGAAAAAGTGGAAAGTATATTGTGCCGTATTAAACAAATATGCCTGCGATAAAACGTGATAACGATAACGTATTATGCACATTCTGCGAATGCAGGGGAAGCAACGTCCTCGATCGTTATCTGTTATTATTATCATGCACGGCAAATTTTGAACAAAGGATAATAAAACGAGTAGGTACGTCTGGATATTGGATTATTAACACTCTAGAAACTGTAAAAAATATCGAAAATCGAGAATACGCAACTCTTAGCAGCCATTAAACGTACTTAACGGCCGAAAATACCTATTCTCAGCATTTAAAATCAAATGTTAGTAAATGTCACACATAGATACAGCTGAATATGTTATTATAATAGCAAATCAAAGCAGAAACTTCCAAGTAATGATATATACAATCGATATAAGATAAAACAGCTGTACCTAACAACGTGAGTAAAGCTAGCCGCGCGTACGATGGGCAAAAACTTTAGACGTGCAACATAAATAACGTAGTTGAATGGTAAGCTTTATCCCCCGCCAAGCAAAGCAATCGAAGGATGATAAATCGGGCGCGAAGAAGTCACGCACCGGACACCGGCGGCATCGGCATGAAGCGAGAAAACTGCACGAGCGTCGTCGCCGCGGAACACGAGAAACCCGCCGCCGCCGTCCGCAGCGGACGCCGACCTCTCGCGTTAGATAAACCCAAATACACATTTGTCGTAAACACGATAATTTGACTAGACATGCTCATTGAATTATTAACAACAAGGCATTATGATTAATTTGCTGATGTACCAATTTTGTTAAATGAAATATATTCGTAGTCCTAATCAATGAAAATCTGTCCTGGATTAAACCAATTCAAATAATCAGCAAAAACATAAAGAAATTGAAAAAAATGTGTGCAGGCAGCTGTACGTAAGTACAAAGTAAAGCTCGGTAGGTGTTAATGCGAAATCCGTGTAGTGCAGCCGCAAATATTTGTGAGGGCGGAGGACGGAGGCCGCCCGCCACTACCACAAAATTAATACATTCGGATCACTATAATTCAGAGACCAGTACGTTAAGATTGGAATTCAAATTATTCTGATGAAATCAAATGGCGGTATTAGACCCTACTATTGCTAGAAAAAAACTAAATTCGTCTTAGAATATAGAATATAATTATATTAGAATATAATAGATACGCGGCATGTGTAAAAACGCGCTTCAGAAAATGTACGTTCGAAATACATATAAGTACGCTTCAATAAATTGTCGTCTCTCGACGCGGCCCGGCGCTCTATTGCCCACCCCGGTAATTGCATCGTCGGTGCACTAGCCTGAGCTAGCTGAATGCATTACTCATATACTCTATACTATATGCACATCATTTGATTTTCGGAATTGCCTGTCTGCGTTCTGCGCCCAGTCAGTTGCAATTTCCGAATGCTACGCTTTGGGAATTTATACACTGGACTTCAATATATTTGTACGAGGAAATGTCCAATTTTTAACACTTTTTTACTATCTATGTAAATCATAACTTTAATAAAATTTGAGTTTTGCGATTTGTTTACAAAAGAAACAAATGTAGTCGATCGGGACGATACCGTTGACGTATAAGAAACACTTGCAAAACATAAACAAACAATCACGGTAAGCGGATGTGTATGCTGATCGATGGCCGTGATCTTGGGAGATCTTATTTTCAGCCTTAATATACTGATACTAAGATGTGAACTCGCATCACATGACTTCAGCTTCGTTCCATGACGAGGAAATTCTTACAGGATTAATCTCATTCCATACCGCCTACTGTTGCATTAGCACGTAAATTGAACCAAACTGGATCCGGCAGCTGGGTAAATATTAATTTGAATTGTAGATTACAAATAATCCGAATACTGAATTTTGCGTTTAATCCAAGTTGGATGTTTATTTTCCACGTAAAGTCAAATGATATGATTGCAAATTCGTGTACAATCTGTAAGTAGGGGTTGTTGACCCTGTGTATTGAAAATTACATTCGTGGTAGATGGTTCGCGGCGGGTCAAGGGCATTGTTGCAGGTTAGGTAGGTACGTCTGTGGCACTGTATCGGCGGTTTGCGACGAGCATTAGCACTGCGATGATCGTGGCCCGTAACGCGTCGCGGTCAAACCATTAGGCCGAATGTACCTTCGAATCAGACGTCACGACTAACTGATTACGTGATGCTGCTTTGAAAGAGTGACTATGATAATAGGGGACCGCTTTTAATGGCGTTAGAGTTAGAGGAATACGTTAAGTGCAAAGAAGGTGCGAGGAGACTCTCAGATACCGATTTGTTAAGGCCTTTATCATTTGAAATGAAGGAAATAGTCGAGAGTTCAGGAACTAGCTTCTTTCTTATCACTAACTCACGAAAGAAGGGGAACTATCGTTTCGTGAATCTGCAAGAGTCTTCATCACGACATAAATCGTGAGGGAGAGACAACTCGGGTAGATAAACAATCAACAGTGTTGTCTGTACGAGAAGGTAATTACAAAACGAGTTTCGTTGATTCCTCTTCAACTTGAATCTGATTTTATCACGGTAGTATTGCTTATCTGGAATACAATTTTTGTTTGATGTAGGTAAGTATGTTTTTGTTAAAAATATTTCTCTATGTATCAGCAATGTTTTGATTGAAATTTAATTCGAGCACCTAAATTATAAAAACTAAATTATAAATAAATAAATAAATTAAAACTGCCAATAATACGGCCTAAATAACCGGTGATCGGGCCGAGAAGGCGCTTTCTCGAGGATGGCATATGCGTCGGTGGCGCCCGCCCGCGCCTCCTTTACATACAATCGCAACGGCTATGCTTGCAATACCCCACATAGGACACAATGCCGGTGACGGCCCACATCCCGATTGTTTGACTCACCCGGCGCCGACGCCGCTAGCTTGTTTACAATCTAACCAATTAATAACACTTCCGAAACCCGTTCCACCTCGATAGATACGTTTATGATAACGCCACACGCCACACACATTGGGAACGACGTTCTATTGCAACAAAATTACAACATTCGTTCGCATTACGTTGTTGCTTTACATGCAAAACTAAAGTTTTGTAGCAATTTAGTTAGAAATTATACTTATCCTTACAAATTAATTTCTGCTTAAATATATTCTTTCTTGATGCTTGCTTGCTTGCGATCAGTCTAGTATAACAAATGGACCCATAAAGGGGCACAATGAGGAAAGCATTGATTCAAATTATTCAATGTCTCTATTTTAACCATGAAGCCATTCTAGTTCACGGCTCAATACACTAAGCATGTGTTTTAGTTGTAATGAACCGCAACGAAATAACTTAAGACCTTATACTTACAAAATATTAAGCATCTTGCACAACACAATAGTATTGGTATCTTTTATTTGTTGCGCACTGTGATGAGGCGATGACTCATACAATATTTCGATATAATGGGCCCAATCTATATTACATGATGCTGCTCATCCTTCCATAGGTATTCATTAGAATGGTAGCGAATGGTTTGTTGCTTATGAATTACTCTGGAACATTAGAGTATTTTATTTATGGTGGTCAAGGCGTTTTTTCAAACAATTGAAATTAATTTCATTACGTCTACCTAAATGTTAAGGTATGCCATTGTAGTTGAATCGGTCACTGCACACCGGCCGATACATTAGTCACTGTCTGAAGTCTGAAGGTCAAATGAAAGATCATTGCGACATCGCTTTCGACAGTGATATTTGAAGATGCAATTTACCTTAAGAGCGCGATTTACAAAACATAAAAATAATTCGTTTATGTGAAAAGAGGGCTTCTAAACATCACATCTCGCACTTCTTTATACTCGTATCTGTATCGAAATGACTAATGAGATCTGAAGCAATCCTCGTTGCAATGGGATCGAGACGGGGCGTGAGAATCTGTGGAATGTTTTGATAACATTGACAGCTCACCGATCGAGGCGAATGTAGGCAGGCACTACATCAAACGAGAGCAATGTTATAGAAGGTAATACAACCTGCGTGATAAACAAACCAATATTATTGTGCGTGCCGAGGCCGAGGCTAAGAGAAATCGAATCAACAATAACAGTACCGAACATGTAAACGTTATTAGGTCAGATTGTTGTTTATTATTAGTTGAAAACCACGTGGAACATAATAATGTGATGTCTTATACTCAAACTACTTGATTTGTGGCACTCATTTTAAACAAAATTAGTAAGGACGCTGTCTTTTTGATACTTCTTTTATTACAGTGGAGGGATGTATAGACCTACTCGCACTTGTGAAGAATTACAAAACATTTTCGTAATACTGGATATCCTGCAAATCGATATACTCGTACCTACCTAACGAGGCCGTTAACCTGAAATGCGAAATGAAAATGTTCATTCTGGAAATGTACATTTGCTGTTAATTATGCACGCAATAAACTTCTAAAACTAAACCGTTCATAAATTGATCATAACTACATTTATTAGAAACGTAAGCTAATAGCTACAGATTTATAAGATCAGATTTCAAAAGAAAGTCAGCAGTGCCTCATGTAGTTGTGAACTTACGCCACGCAAATGGAAGTAACGTTATAAAATTTTCTTCGCTCTACATCAATTTAAAATGGAATAATAAAATAGCATCGGTAATCTCCAGCTGCGAAGTGCATTCGGAGTGCACTGACAGAATTATCGCGGCAGTCGCGGTGTGGGGAGATGGTTATTTCTGTACATTTTGCGAGAAGTGTCGTTAGCATTCGGTAGATTATGGTCGCAGCTACGAACATCGGCGAAGCGCGTCCGATCGACCGGACGACGCTCCGGCATCATTCAATGATGGTCGTACAATACACATATTACATTAAAAGGTTATGTAGAAACGCTGAGTTAAATACGAATTCGAATAAGAATGAAAAAGAAAGCAACAGATAAAAGACACATCAAAAGGAGTTTATAGTGCGCCTGACGACGCATCAAATGGAAATAGTAAATGTAATAACAGTTGGACGTTTTATAGTCAGATGCCACATTTAACGTTTGCATACAGTTAGGACTAATTTAATATCTAGCTTAGGTACTTTTTGCTTTTCAAAGTAACGCATAAATTGCTTAAGTTCATTGAGTATGTACTATGTTCCTATATTTATACCCACTTCAAACACAATCTAAAATATTAGAAATTGGTGACTTTTGAAATGTTCAGTAAATATAGAAATGATAATAAAATTACGACTATGAGACAAGGAGATGCGCAACGAGTATCATTGTGAAACGAAACCTGAACACAACGTGCGCAAAAAGTTCTTGCCGAAAGCTGCCCAACTGGTAATGTAAAATCTGAGAAGTCGTCGCCTTCTTGGGACGATGGAGATACGGAGCGTCACTCATGTCATGCCAGTGCCACTACGCGGAAAAGTCACCAATGAGAAAGTACTTGAAATTACCAACTATCGAAATCGTACACGTTATATTTATGTACCGGGTGGCAAGTAGGTAAATAAAAAGCCCACAGGAGGGCAACACAAGTGGAGCGTGTCTCGTTTCTTGCCTCCACTCAAGTATAAATATGTAGAATGCAAAAAGACTGCAAGGAAATACGGAAGAGCGCGCCGCTGGCTGCGACGACGTGCATACATTACATACATGTAGATTCAATTGCATTCTCGTATAACGTGGCGCCTTATAAACGTTAATGATATGATTTACACACTACTGAAATATACAAAAAATACTTTCAGTGCCTAAGTATAAATAATAATTTCAATGATGAAAACTTTTGCTATAGCTAAATACCTACACGTGCCGCAGTGAAGGCGATAACCCGGGTTGACGTCACTCTTTAATACAATCACCAACGGGAGGCAACGAAGGGAGTTCATTGTGGACATTTTAGTACAAATGAGTACCGAAAAAATTAAATAATGTATGCGGCAACTGGGACTACTTGCTTACTGCCGTAACAAGTGGCAGCAGTCTCGACTCGACCTGCGACACCGTGGGAAAATATTTACAGATTCAAGGAAGATTTCTAACCAGATCTTGTGAATTTAAGTTTCACAGAATACTAATTAAATGCCTAGTTTCAAATTATATACCAATTCCTCGTGGGAGTAAAAATATGAATCAGGCCGCGGCATGAAACTATTTGTTGAGTGGCGCCATCGAATGGTGCATTGTTCTCGATGAATAGTGGTTTTAATTACACTTATATCTCAACTCTATACCTACTATAGCTATAAGAGCTTCCCCAATAAGCTTTGCAGGAATTGCCGAATCGCCATGCGTATTACCAGATGAGTTCATGGTACCTATAGGTACATAAATTCAAACAGTAAAGTATAAAACGATTCTGCAAATGCAAGTTCTCTTATGTAAACCTGACACTATTATTATTTAAAGTACCTATTTAATTATAATAATTATTATTATGAAAATTATATTTAATTGATTTTATAGTGGCATTCATTGATAATTTATCTTTATTAAGATTAGTAATAAAATCGTCTCAAAATGAAGGAAAATGTGATCCTGGTGTTAAAACTGGTTAGTTTACCATGAGTCATGAAAGGTAGCGTGTGAGGTCAGGAGGATGAAGACTGCGTGGGCGGCTACAAACTTGTTTAGGTCATGCAACTTCTGCCCTTATATTTAGATCCAGGAATTTTCTGCAATGGCCTAAAGGCACCGGTCCGTAAGCGAACCGGTCGGACGTAAGATGGCCTTCGACTATTTATAGACCGATAACATTTATTCTAAGTATTTAGAGAAAGGATTTAGTAACAAAAAAAAGGAATGCATATAATTAGCCGTACCGTTGACGACAGTTCGCAACAAAGTTTGCGTAGCATAAAAGCTTGAAGCTCAAAGAACGCATATCTATAAGCAATATAATGAACGAGCAATCGAAGCAGAGTGCAGCAAGACATTTGTAGGAAATATAGCAGCACGGTGAACAGGCTACATGGGCCTTTACCCGTGGAGAGCGCCCCGTGGGCGGACAGCGCGAGTTATCCGCGGAGGCAATAACGAGCGACGCGATAACACCGATACCACTCCAACTACATATCCATTACAATTACACCACTATTTAAACCATACCGCTATTACCAGTCGATAATGAGAAACGCTGCCTTAAATGACAGCCGTTCGACAGATTAATAACTATCCTGGCGGGTTTGTAGGTAGCACGTAGGAGGACCCAAATTGATAATGTTCAAATCTGGTTCCGATTTGTGTAACGCAGATAATTATAGCCTGCTATTGTTTTTTGAAAACGCTCATTGTTGTAGTCGACATCAATGGGTGCATTGTAACCAACATCGTCATGTTACAAGTATTTCAAAATAGATACAATTTATTCAAAGCACTAAAATTTAAATTACTGAATATCTAATTTCAGCTTTCCAAAGTTCTATTTGTCCTGGAAGTATTTAAATGAGTAGGATAGCAAAGTGTTATAAAGAGAGGCATGTAGACAATTAAACTCGTTAAACCGCAGTGCATTCCAGGCGCGAGTCGCGACCGCCGAATGTCGTGAAATCATCCGCAAAATGTGACTTCTCGTATTGGTGTCACAGCCAGTTATTGAATAAAACCATTTTGTAGTGCGTGGGATTCATTAAAATAGGATTTGCGGTAAAGATGCGGTGCAGTGTCCGCGGCGTTGCGACGGCCGCGAGAAAGTAGGAAATGAGGCGAAGAAACAACGAACTACATTTACGCCCATGCTCAGTATCTAGACAAGATCTTTTATTACACATTCAAAACGATTTACACAGCAACAGGCTTAGAAGCTCGAGGCTCTCTGGTTTTTATTAATCCGAGACCAAATCGTGATGGCATTTAATGCACAGTGCACCGAACCTTTCACAACACCACACAGCAGTAGCTTGAAGAGCGTGATGTTTAATTTCGTACTTACCGCCATGATAAAAACAGTCCTTATTTTTTATACTTAATATTTTATGAGAGTAATTTTTTTAGGCCTACTCGTAACTAAGCGATGTAATAGTAACAGTTTTTTTGTAACTGATATAATAATTTTGATTGGATAAACCTCCAAACGAGCCGGATGACTCATGATCGGGCAAAAACGGTACTTCTACCCCACCAATAGGTAGTGTAGAGCTGACTACCGAATGACTCATTGGTAAGTTATATTACAGAATACGCAACTTACGTACTTACTTTCAAAATCAAATATTTTTTAAATTTTTTTTGCTACTCAGTTCCTACTAAACTATGAAAACTTACTGAAACAAAAAAAAAATCGTTTTCTAAGACAAGTGCAATTAGCGGTTAGTCAGTCGGACCGATAATGTTTTTTTGCTGCACTTCTTACGATATCTTGCGACCTCATTAGTTAACAGATTGAAAAACGATTTCCTTCTCCGAATTGAGGATACAAAAATGCAACTGCATCGAAACCACAATAGGTTCGACCTTCAATTGTTTAGAAGTTTCCAGACTATTGGCGGCGGCAGGAAAATCTTTTTTTTTTTTCATGAACCCGTCATCAAACTAAGGTACTGCAAAAAATGCCTTTGAGCAAGAAATTACACTTATTTTATTATTGCGTTTTTTGATGGGATGAATACAAACGTAAACATTGACCGAAGGCAGCGAAGCATTACCTCAGTCGGCCGGAGTTTGCGCAGTGTCTAGCCCTTCACATTGTTTTGAAACGTTTCACATTTTTGATCGCCAGCTAGTCTGGCACGTGGCACGATTCTTTTACCGGCGCTGCTGGCTGGCCGCACCACTCGCTACCATAATTGCTGCCATTAAGATGAGTCACGCTCAACGACGCGCCTTAGCTCCGCCTGTTTTATCAATCGCAATCGCAACATTTGACGCTCTCGAAGCTCTTTCTTTGCTACGATACTTCTTTTGACAGCTCGACACTTATTTTTTTAATGAAATACTTCCTTTTATCGAAAATTGTTATCGTTCTTAATGTAGGCAGAAGATTTAATGAACCGCCGGCAATACCATTTTTCCTGAGAGATCCCTTATCTCTCAGAAAGGGGTAGGTATCATTACGTAATCCCGTAGGAGACTTCCTCTGAGTTTGAAAGAAGGACGCAATAGCAACATGGAAAGTGCCGGTCGTTGCCATTTCCACGCGAAGGCACCAAATAATGGTAGACCAGACTGAAGGCACGCTCCGCGGGTGACGTCAGCATAACTAATTAGCAAGCAGGCGTACACCATGCGCGCGCGCATCCAGCCGGCTTCGGACAGCCTACAGGAAATCGCTGCTTACTGCTTACCTCATAAGTCTACGGACGTAAAACGTCATCTATTGTCTTTCGATACAAAATTGCTACTTCAACCAGAAATTATTTTGATAATGAAAACTTTTAATTGTTCTTTGGCAATTACATCTCAAGCCAACATACAATGAGGTTTAACAGACTGGGTAAGTCAGGCGAGTTCAAATGCACTAAGAACTAAAGCAGATGCAAAAAGAAAGAATTGAGAAATGATTGGCGACAAGACGGCGCGCTGGCGCCGATCGGCGCGACACATTTGGAGACGACAAGCAAACGCCATTTTGCTGGAAGTAATTCCAACAAGTCGATTTCTACTATGGAACTTTCATTGCATTTTGATTTTCCATACGAGTATGAAAAAAAGAAATGATAATTGTGGCGTAGGTAACATTATCTCGTTAATTAACAAATGGAATGTTTCTAATTTAGCCTCAAGCTGAGTTCACTAAAAATATGATGGATGAGCGGATCATGTGCATTTACGATTATGGTATTAAGATTATGTTACTGTTTACCTACACAAATAAAAGTATAGCGTTTTTATTTATTAACGGTATTTCCAGGTTTCGGTTAGCAGCACTCGTTACGGAATTCAATTAGACAGTGACAGTGGCAATCTGATCGTGTGCTCGAATTGGCTGACGTCGATACTGGGATTGGTAGTCTGTGTTTCGTCCAAGGGGCTTAAGGGGGCAGCGGTCACATCAATCACCCTCAACTCTTTTGATGTACCCCTCGTATATCCTTGACCAGTGATTAATCTTGTCACTTTCTTTCCATATTGCGTATAGGATTTCCTTTTAATTGGAATCAAATACTATTTTTTATAGCACTCTGCATCGTAGGTACATACGAAAGGGTTTTTTTTTTTTTAGGGGTTTTTCCGCCAATGTTTGAAAATGTGTTTAAGGTAGGATGCACTTTTCTTTTTCTTATGAAAATGATGGTTGCAACTACATTTTCTCTATGATAAAGATGACACAGCATGGTGTACTCATAAAACCGAGCAACAAGACAATCTTCTAAATAAGGCTCATTTATAAATAGCCCGTGACGGGTAGTAAGAATGGAGATTTCGAGCGAAATATGCCAGAGGCGACCAAGGCGAGAGGAGCTTAAATAAAATATCGTGTGACATACGGAGCACTAATTCAAGTGTCTCCTGATGTCGGAGTGTCGGAGAGCCAGTAAATCAAGCCGCTCCTGTGCACGAATGTAAATACAACATGGGCGAGCACGAGCACGCCTCACATGCAACACCTCCGATGATAATGTTAATAACCCCACATATGAATATTTATATTTATTATATCCGCGTCATGTAAACTCTTAACGTGACATAGAAAAACATAAAGATTAATTTGCTACATCTTAGTCCATAGTCTCAGAACTAAGACTCCAGGGAATGAAAATCGAATGCCGTCTTATAACTGATTTATCTTTATGTAAATTTAATAATTGCCTCAATCTGCTTTTATTGAAGGCACCATTTAATAACCAAGAACAATTCATAGTTGCCGTTAGACGTTTAACTCTAAAAAATTAACATTTTATGCAACACTTGTTTTAAAGGGGTCTAAAGCAAAACTTTGTTGAATCATTGTTATTGAAATTACAGTTCTATGATTTAACAATTAAAAATCTATAAATTTTCTAGGTTAGCCCGAGGTTAGCTTCATTACGAGTGGTGCACAAAAAACTAGCATTGTAATTTGTACGTATCCACCCGAACATGGAGCGATTATAGCGTAGATAAATGTTGAGGCGTGCCTGTAAGAGTCGCGGTATAAGCACGTGGATGCACTGACTATTTTTATACCCGTCGACACCCGTCTTCATCAAATGTCAAGCTTTCAAGATCCTTTGTGCGCCCTTTCAAAAGAACCACAAAGTTAGCAGCGAGTTAAAGAGCACTTTTTATAAAATGATCACGATATTGAGTACCTACCAATTTCAGAACCAGAGTACAAAAAACAAATCCCTGTCGGTATTTTAGTTCATGTGAACATTTTATGCTTACCTAGGCACGCCCCGCGCTATAACAGCGCAAAAACTGGCGTTTAGAGACGTGACGTGCTAAATCAAATTTATCATCCTGCGTTAAACAGGGTGTACAAAACACTCACTATAAACACTGATACATCTACTCAACTTTCCGGGTAAATCAAAATCACACATTATGGCTTAATGAGAAAAAAATATCCTAAACCCAAAGATATCTACGAGATAAACTACTCTAGCCACAAGATAAAGCCTAAGAAAACATTTAATTTTGAACATATTTCAATCTATTTCCCTCACGTAAGCAACAAAATCTGTACCTGCATTAAAATGACTTCCACAATCAAAATTTCAAATAATATGTGGTACAACAAGAATCACACCATGTATAACTCATACGTACATGGACGCAGTCACGACCTGCTTGACCACGGGCGATTAATGTGAGCTAGCTTTAGCACTAAACTATAATTCATAGAAATACATAAATCAGAACAAAACAAAATAATAAAAAAACAAATGCACTAGTACATAGTTAATTATTTCAAGTTACAAAGCAAATTGCGTGCAAGTTTCTTATCCTCACGTGCCCTAATGAGTCAATAAATCAACTAAATCGCAGGAGGGAGTATATTGAGCACGGATATCGACTACCTAAAGCTTTAAAGAGTAATTAAAAGTACGGGCGACCACTTCAGCGCTTAATGAACTACCTACTCAGTCGAGTAGCTCTGCAGGTTTCATTAAAACACCTTCAATCAATATTACTTTAATTTGGCATCCAATGTTTCTAGCGAAAGCCTTTTATGAAAAGTGCAATAAATTGTATATAGAACACCTCAATGAGTTACAGTAGGAAGTCGAATTATTCAAAAAGCGGTTCGTTCTGAGCGACTTTACTAAAGCTTTTCAAATGCATAAATTAAATGGCTAGTCATGAAGAACGTAAGATAACTATGAAAATACCTTTTGAAGCTGTAACGGTTCTTTTTTTTGTTGAGCCGAGGTTAGTTTTTGTATCATGTTAAGTAATAGTCGTTTAAAGCGGTTCGTATCCCGTAATCGATAGAAATAGGGCTTCGCGTCAGGGGACATTTCCTCACGTAGCGCCGGCCGACTCCATCGCCAGCCCTCGTTCAGGGAAAGGAACGTGCACGCAATCCACAAACGCACCCGACGCCCATTTCGATTGTAATGCCACGACAAAATCGATACTAACGGTTATAATCAAAAGCTCAAGCAAAATAGTCAATTTCTTTATTCTAGCAGTTACCTAAGTCATTTAATACGGGAATCAAAACCTAATTATATCATTACAGGGAATAAACCACCAGAATAATGTTATTTAAATCGTAAAATATAAATTTACAACAGAAAATAACACTTCATTTTCAAACAAAATTGTAGCTTTACAGAGAACCATCAACAAAGCGCAGGCTTAGTGCAAAATAGTGCTCCAGCGGCAAAAAACATAATTTCTCAAATAATGCCCAGCGAGGGAATTACGACTATGAAACTATTAGACGATTCCACTATGTAAAATTGTAAGAGTTTTAGGTGAAACGTGCTTAGGTTAGGTACATAACAAGCAGGTTGGTATGTATTTAATTTAAGAATGTTTCAATATGAATATGCACTCCCAAAGTAGTTTTTATTTTAATTATTATCATTACAAAGAAAGATTTACATTAATTTAGAGTCACATAATATGTTTCGTTACAATTTACTTATGCTGTGATTTGCATTTTAGCGTAATAATGTTAGAAGAAAGTTTTCATAGTGCATGAAATTTAAAAACGAAAGCATCTAATTGAGACTTTCTCGAATGAATTTGGAATGAAGTTGTAAGAAAGGATTATGATGGTATTTAATGTAATTAGTAGATGATTGCGTGAGTGGCAGTGGTTTATGGAATGACTAGTAATCGAAGTTGCATCTATCTATCGTGTTTGAGAGTTTCAGAGAGGAATCTGCATGCTACGATGTAACTCGAGAAACCGAGATAAACGCGATAATCGTAGTGCTTTAGTCTATCGCAACTCCCAATAAATTGTTCATTTTTGAACGATTGTCGGTAGTTTTCGTGTTAGGAAGAGTGAAAGCCGACATAATAAAATAAACGTCCAGCGATAAAACACGCGACCGGATTTCTAGAGCGGTTATGATCTGCAGGTGGAGCTAAAGCAAAAAGTGCATTTCCTTTTCGCACGCGACTCCACCGGATGTAAGGGATGCCATTTTAGCACTTATTAACGGTAGAACAACTCCCATGAGAAATTCTGGATACAGGTGGGGTAATAGGTAGTTGCAGGGGTCGTCGTGATAAACAACGACCGTACTGCCTACGTAAACCTGCATTCTGGGTAAATTATGCGCGTATAAAATTTTATGTAGGCGTATTGTGCGCTTCCAAAAGATAAGTTGAATTCGTAGCTTATTTGTATTTTATAAACAGTAATATCTATTTACCTCTACAATATGATCTTGTGTATTAGACATAATGTATATATTTGCCCTGATCAAAGCATCAAAGAATAAATGCATTTTTCATCCATTTCTTCCTGAAATGTAGAGGAGAATGGAAAATGTCTTTAATAAATACCTAGCGCAATTGCAATAGTTATCTGCGATTCAGGTGCAGGTTGTCCCAGGTCGACTTAGTCGAGCTCAGGTCATATAATACAATTTATTCATGAAATGTTGTAGAGTAGGTAGGCAGGCGACGGCGGTGCGCGCGTTGGAGGGTTGCAGCGGGTCGACGACCCCGCGCGGTGACGTCACCCGCCCTACAGCTGGCTTGTCTAGTGACGTCACCGCCACTCCGCCCTCCGCCCCTACATAACAAAACAAAACAAACCCAACCCTGACTCGTAGTAAGTAAGATTCAATCTCATGAATCCTCACCATGTGCTCACCACATGTCCTGCCTGCTACTTACTTGATAGATAGATAAAGTATTAAAATTCGATATAAGAGTGAAAACAATTTCCGATTCAAATTAACATATTTAGGTACCTTTTGGGAAATGTTTTATTGGCACTTGGAGCTGTTCGTTGGGTCCTCGTAAATGTTAGATAAACTTAATAATTATGATTAATGATTTAGTTGATAAATTGATTATATATATGCCTTTCAAATCTACCTGGCGGTATTGGCGAACAATGATTTTATAGTCGACTTGATAGTCACGAAGTCAGAAGGAGTACAATAGAGAAAATTTCGGGGCAAGTGATTAATTGACCACACTGGTTAGACGAAACGCATTAAGAGAAGCAACGGCGAACCAAACAAAGTACCGTAGCGATGACTAGCGGGATTCCGTAATTTCTCACCGTGCAGCCAGCAGCGCAGCGCCCGACGCCCGCTGCCATAACTCTCCAAATTGTGCTCTCAAATATCTCGAGAATATTTCACGTGCAACTGTATCTAATGATGGTATGAACGGTAATAGGCTGGGAATCGAGCCCGCGACCGACGTATTTAGCATGCAGATGCCAGATTACACGAAGGAGATAGCCTAAACAATGACGGTTACAGCTCTGTATGTAAATAGAGCATAGACAGCGGCGTGAACAAATTTCTAAGATGGAAAAAACGCCTCTACTCCGAAAGCTGTTGTCATAAATGTTTTTATTGAAGTTTCTCAGTAGCCCTCTCTCGAACTCTGTTTGAATCATGCGTGACTCAAAGCTGTTTTTGTGGGCCTGAAATAATACCTACTGAACAAGATGAGCAATCGTTAGCTCTGTAATGTAATTGTGTCGCATGTACACGTCCACATGCCGTAAAATATGATGGATTTATCGTTCGGGTCTTTGATACATGCCAAACGCATTTATCAACACTGTATTGATTTTAGGCATTCTTTGACTTGTTTAACAAGTAAGTGAGTGTGGTAAGCTTAGAAAGCTCTAGAAAAAAGGAAGAAGCGATGAATTTTCACCGTGTAGCGATGAAACTACAGCCGATAGATTTGCAACGACACATTTCGGCCTAACGACGGTATCAACAGTACCATCAGTCAGGTGGTCGCTCTGTGTTGCGACAGTTCAATAGAACATACATCTGTCTTGTCTAGACGTTAGTCTGCTACAATGTAGAACGTCGTTTCATAGAACAAAGAGGAGAGAAAAGTGGTTTAGTTGAACAATTTGAGCCGCACAATATACCCAGTCTCAAAGTACAACTTGTACAAAAACTTTGCAGGTAATCTAGAGCAGTTTCAACAGGACTTGAACAAGCTAAGTACCTATTTCAGTGTAACATGCAAGCTCAAAATTGTTACATGATGGTGATTACGGTAACGGTAACTCTTCCGCTACTTTATCTACATGCTTGTGTTTACTGAACATTTTTTAATTGGCTTGTTGGCTACTTTTATTATGAAGAACCAATTAAGTAAATGTTATTTTGCCTGTTTTCTCTTTAGCGTAGTAGCTCAAAATTCTTGGAAACTATTTATGTTCACTTGATACAACGATTAGTAGCAAAATAATTATTAAGATAATATTAACTTTGAGCTTTTAGAGCCCTAATGATTCTTAACTTGGGAGATGAATGCGCAGACCACGTCTCGAATCAGATCATAGTACAAAACAGCGGATTACACGTAGGCAGTGAACGCATCGAACAATTTATTGGAGAACAGATCTAGTACTAAATAACGTTTGGAGCCGTCGTGCAATAATCCCATTTCCACGGTGTAGGTTGTAGACCCGCTGAGCGGCGATGGCGGCGGCGGCGGTGGATGCCTCTCTCCAGCCACCGTCGCGTGATCGCACGTCGTGCGCCCGCCGGCCATCGCGCTAATTAATCTAATTGAAAACTGAGCATTCACCACGAGATCATTTTGTTATGGCTCTAAAGTATACCGTCATGCTCCATTAAAGGATTAGTGAAATTACTCCAATTTCATTATTTAATCTCACGCGAAAACTTTTACCACCGGACTTAACATTCAATTTGCTAAAATACCTATTTAGGACTTTCACCTGAATTTTTGATAGCTAGAATACGACACCTTAATAACTAAGTATACAGTTTGATACATCCCTGCCAATGTGGTGCATTTTTGAACTTGAAATATCAAAGAACATAAAATACGTGTTTTAACACAAACAAAAATGACGCATTAATCACAAAACCAATTATTCAACAATTTTTTCACAAACACTTTTCGGAGTAACGAAGTTGTGTTTCAGAAATACACCACAACCGTATAGGTTAGAAAGCCGGCCGGCAAATTCGCCGGTAGCGGCAGCGGCGATCGAAGTTCGGTGCACGGGGGCGTGAATGTTGGCGTACACTCACATGTGGGTAGCGCGGGTGGTAAGCGCCGCTGGTGCTGGGCGGGCGGTCAGGAAGTGCAGTGAGAGTGCAAGAAGGAGCGCGAGGAGCGACGTGCCGCGGTGGCCGTTCGCGCGGCCGGTGTCTCGGGGACTGGCGGCCGCGAGCGCCGCCGCACCGCGCCCCCCTGCGGCCGCGCGCCGCCCTCCAGATGTTGCCGGCTGCTGTCCAATGCGATTGCTGCCCCGCACCTCGCAGAAACCTCCAGAATCCCTCCTCGCTATATTGAAACCTATGTTATCTCACCACTTTAACACTAGAATTGGCTGCATCGACTGAAACATTCTGCATGAGATGCTACTGCATTTACTTTTAACCAAGTTGATATTTTCAATCTTAAACGCTCAGTTTAGTTGTCTTTGGTACATTTGTTTCCCAAAGCAATAAATGCAAACATTTAAATCCTTGATTTGTGGGTTGAGCAATAACAGAAAGCTAGCGGACAGCGAAACGTGTATTAGAGGTAGAGGCGGCGGGAGCCGACGACCCCGGCGTCATGCTCCACCGCCCAGCGCCAGCCGCCGCGTCCACTACCGCGACTTCGCCAAAACTTTGCACTACCAGTACCAACCGAAGCGCCAGCCATGAAATAATCTCGGGATGTTGAAGTGAAACTTAACGCTTTTATTAACCCAACGTCGTAAAAAAGTTATAGTGACAGTTAAATAATATCTAGAAATAAAAGCTCTGATTCATTTGCTGACATTCAACTCTTGTTTTATTTTAACAGTTGCACAATTGGAGACTGATTGGAATCGTTACCAGAATAATATAGTCGTAAGGGTTAAGAAAGATGTTTGCTATAAAATATTGGTAGATAACCAATGTGGTAAACAATGGAGACATTACGAGGTGGCCGGATAAGGCGAAGTTTCAACCAAGTCGTGCTGAATCCCAATGAGGCGGGCCGCTCGGCCACTCTACGCCTCATAAATACCTAGCTACAGCCATTACACTGTAGATATGACTCACACTTGCAAAAAAATCAAACAAAGATTTGCACAACACAGGCGATCTCTTCATCATAAAGGCAATAGAAGCTAATTTTTTGATAATGAGAGCTTCTTTGGAAGAGTCCAGTTGCAGAAATAGAGTCATATTTATAACTCCCGTCAACTATTTTATAGGTTAATTTATTTTCCTAGACAAGAGATTTCTTGAGAATTCTACGTAGTTTTGATTAATGCGGGTAATATGATGCTTCTTGTTTTGAATTGAACAGATAGTGTATACTCATAGATATTGATATCATTACATTTACAGTTAGGTAGCGGATGTCACGACGTCTTTATTTTACGGCGATAGCCTTTGTCACCAATTACGGACCATTACTCATGCGTGTAATATTTATTAATAAATTATTATGATCGATCTAGCTGATATAAGCAAAGCATACCATATTATAAAAGGGTTGATTGCGTCCGTTTGCTCAGAATCGGCCCAAGGCTAGACTATATTTATTGCTACCTCTATAAGCGACATCTAATCAAGATTCAAGACGAGAGACTTCTCAGATTAAAACACTTTGTATCTTCAATTAAGTATTAAAGATAAATTGGAAATTGCTTTCACAAGATTGTAGATTTATAATACATTCTATGATAAATAAGAAACAAGATATCTTTACATCTGGTTCAATACAACATGATGAGAAATCTTACCTAGTCTGAGTCCCACAAGCGCTGTGGGTATTTAGCCTTTAATATTTTGGAGGCCGGGTGTGCGAAATTTGCGCGGCCATCGACCTCAACTCGCAAAAACAACACCTCTATTGTGGAAGTGCGTTGCACGAGCAGCCGCGGTCGCATCGCGATCCTACTTCATGCTTATCTCGCCGCTGTTTTCACTGCACACATCAAATTGATGAGGTATCATTTTGTACCTCAAATAGCAATATTTTGAGATGATGATCCCTGACGTTCGAAGCTGAAATCGCCGCCTCAAGCGTTATCACGTTTAGCCCAATTGTGGTATAGTATAATCGAACAAGTTTACCATTCGCTACGGATGCCGACAAGATTTCTGTGCTTGTAACAGTGTAAGTTCCTTATTATTACTTTTCTATGTGAAATTTTTCATAGGTATAATGACTAAATTATCAAAGAGATTCATGTACATAGCCTTTTAAGCATAGAAATAACGATCACGAAAATCAATTAATCCAATGACGCTAGATTTTATAACCTCGAATTACATCAAGAATTACCTAATACACTATTACTTACTGTTGTATGTCCGAATAGTAGAACAATAACGCTAATATTAGTATTAAATTACAGACTTTTCACTGAATAAAATACAAATTTTAATAATGTCTGGAGCAATTGTCCTCGTAAAAACCCGTCACAGCCATGGCAGGACAATGGCAGAGTGCAAACACGATTCGACAAACCAAACAGCGCTTGACAAACATTGTGAGCCGTCTCGCTAGCCTCCATGCAAATATGTTCGACAAAAAATATACCTCGAGCTTTGGAAAGAACCCGCCCTATATGGAGACAAATCTGCAGGCTCCACCGCTATAAACGTCACTGCTGCTTACAGCTCACGAATATTGATGGGGCCAAAACCAAATTGCACATCCGTGGAAGATTCAGTACAAGGAAAGAGTTCAACGCACTTCTGACCGCCTCTATAAGCAAATTGTATTAAAAACAAAGAAGAATATCAGGATTACGACAGTAAAATATTTTACGAGGAATATTGTTTTATTATAAATAAAGAAGTGTTGCTGAAAATCTTTTACTTAGATGCTCATAGATGATATGGATACGACTACTTCCGTCTTGGAACGTAATTGCGTGATTTCACATCGTATACAATCTAGGAGCTAGATTGGACATGATAGAACTATTAAAACGCTTTAGCCGCTTTGGACCATCATCAATAAGATTTAATCGGCAGTAACTGGAACTAAAATATTGCTTCCACAGCTAATAAGTTTTCTTGCCGCTCTTAAAATGTGTTTTTTAAATTATACTTTAGTACCTAAACCGAAAGTTGCTCGGTGATATACCTATAAAAGTTAGTTCTAAGTTAAAAAGAGATAGAAATCGCCTCTCTCTTTTTAAAACTCCCTGTAACTGTTACTCAATTCATGTACCCGTTTATTATGTTTCATATTTTCAAGTATCATTACGAGAAATAATAGACATAATGAGATATGATGGCGCGAAAGTAATTAGAGATGTATCTAGTAGAAGATCACAGGCAAATAAACACATTCACGATTAACAACCGTAGTGGTAATTATTGTTCGTTAATAGGAGTAATTGTAATTAGCATGTGGGAGGCGCGTCTAGGCATGCGCTCTAAGGCTGTGAGAGGTGGGTGTGGGTGCATCGCCGAGCATGCATTGAGTCACATATTAAACATGGTTGGTACAGAACAAAAGACCACAATATGCACAATCATATAGATTTGACCCGTTTGACCGCAGTTGACTGGAATGCAAATCGTAAGATTATCGAAGTAATCGAAATACTATTTTGGGTTAGTTTTCGTACACCTTTGAAGATATACCTATACTCTTATCGAAATTTTCAACATAGTCTTACAACTTGAAAACAAACGGTTTGGTTAGGTAAAGCTCACAAGCTCACAATCAAGATACCATACATATATACCTAAGTATGTAGGCAGACACTCTCCGAGCTTAACTATTTAACTATAGTGAGGTGTTCACGTGTGAACTCAATTAGCCAGTTTCGCTGGTCGTGACAGACTCCAGCACGTCCGCAATTTGTAACCGATCCAAGTACGATAGCGTGGAGTGACCATAAAGTTTGACATGTTATCGACTAGCTCTTGTGATTCATCTGACGTGAAAGTTTATAACTGTTGCGAACTGCACACTGGGATATATTGATTGGATATAGCTATGGAAAGATACATACGCATTTAGATGGTATTTAACTGCTGCAAAACGATTGTTTAAATGTATTTTTTTAATTTTGGTTTCGCAATAAAACTAAATTCAATTCTATCAGTAGCAATACTGGTATATAAAGCCTTAAAGAAGTCCCAGATTCATATAAGGCTGATGGTAACCGTAATGTAGCAAGATTTAATTTGCAAGAGACAAGGTGTCGTGCATTGATAACGCTCACGGTAGCCCCCGGTAGCAGCCGTAACACCCGCCCACTTTCACCCACAATGTAGCTGATAAAAACTTATACTGCAGCGGAAGTCATAAATTAATTTACCTAATAGACTTACTCAATTAGCCCGTGCTAACTAATTACTACTTGCATTGAAACCATGGTACAGCATTTAGTTTGATTTAAACTATAGTATATAGTTATTAGATCTAGAAATCAACTTCTAAGCACAAGAAAATCAATTTGAAAGCCTATTTGTTACTTATTTCAATTTTATGTTATGATTTCCTATCTACATAAAAACATAGGCTGTAAATTTATAAATTTTACAATAATATATTTTTGACGTTGTTAAACTAATAAAATATTCATAACACTAGTTAAAGTTAGCAAAACACGGTCCTTGTTTGTGACGCAATTACTATTCTACAGACGTAGGAAAATAAAGTAGAAATATACTTAGAGGAAAGCGCAACATCGCGCGTCTAGGCATTTACACGAAGATGACGCCGAATAAAGGCATACTCGTAAATTATGTATTATTTGATCTATCGAGCGGGTTATTAGGGTCAAACCACCTGACATCGAGACACGTGGGATAAGCGGGGCTGCCGGTTCGACTCCGGACGCGTGCCATATCTGATCACACAATGCATTATTTATGCGAGGGGGCTAAGAGCCGCGCCAACCTCATACTCAAACGCACTCTGCACTACCATATTAGGAACACTTTTATCAACCAAAAAACTGTCCCTTGCACGAAAGCACGCTTTGAAATATACCAAAATTATTCATGAGATTCGCTATCTGTGGACTGTTGTTGTCATTTAAATATAAATAAAAATGTGCAATGGTTTCACTATTCACGTGTTAGTAAAAATATAGATTTAGACAAGGCACTGCCTCTGCGCGGTCGGATATCTCGACGACGTGGATTTGGACGTCATCGCTATTGTCAAAGAGCCGGGAGCGTGTCTCGCCCACCCACGTGGTACCGGAACCATACGCTAACTCGCTAGCTCACTACACATCCAGGAACCATATCTTGTTGGACGTGCTCCAATCTACAAATTTACGACCACCTATATTTAGAATATGCATATTTTCATACCCGTCTCTTATCGATAACTACGTGCGAAATGCACGCATAATTTCCGATCCTATAGGATGTAATGTCATTGAGACGCCCGCATAAATTGCGTCCCTTGTAATCCGCTATATTCGATTGAAAGGATTACGGTGTTCTTTAGCTGCCCTACGAGGGGCTCCGCGTACAAAAGAGACAAATTGCGGAAGTTAACCCGCCCGTCCTCTTCTAAGCCAAACGAACTCTGAATCCGAATTGTTTTGAAATTAAAGGCAGTTAAACTATTCATTTACGGCAGCATGAATCTTGAAAATTTACAGTCGCCAAACAGGATAACTTATGCCTGTAAGTATTGTAATAACTACCGAACAATAAAATAAATCAAACATGAATACTAACATACTAACATAACAGCGAAGAAAATCTATTCAAACGTAGCCAAACCGCTAACAAAGAAAATCTTACTTATTCCGCCTTAACTTTATTTCATTATAACGATTCTTCGCAATACGTCATCATAACTTCCAGACAACTTTGCGAGACACAATTAGAAAACGGAGACAATATTCACCCTAGTTGGCCTAACTTCGACAAAAGAACAACTCCTGTGAAACTTCGAGATGGCATGGCAAATTTTGATATACATAATTATTCCATCTCGGAGGGTTTTGTGGCACAGTCAATACGGCTGCAATTAGATTGCAGGGTTGCGGTGGGTTCGGAGGCGGGATGTAATGATGTCAAAGCCGCACCGTGTAACGAGCGCGGCCTCCCCACAGACTATTGAATGAAGGTGCTCTCCTCCTACGGAGTAGTTTTTATTGCAGCGCACCCTCGCGCCGCCGCCGCGAGCACTGGGCCGCGAGCCGAGCCCACTCAACTGGAAATATAATCACCAGATACGGATCGTTTTGTAAACATGCCGGGAGAGAGTTGCCGGCCGTTTGTATTCATTTTCATACTTTTGCTAATTGCCTTTTCGAATTACTGTCGCGATTAATAAATAGATTAGCTTCACCCCTCCCACTTTTATGAACGACTTAATTGGGGCGAGAAAATAAGATACAAATACACTCGGCTTCAAAAAAATCGCACCTTTTAAGAAATCTATTTTAAATATCTTTCAATCATATTTGTATTATGAAATATTGGTAATGTTCGGTATCATTTGAAAGGTAAATAAACAGAAAATGCAAAAACAATAATTCATTCAATGTTTTTTATTGGAACTGAGAAAAATTTACAAAACAATAAAAATCCTTAAAAAACCCTAATGAAATCTAATAATTTTTTCAAAACAAAGTTGCTTAAAACTAACCTAAAACCTAGTGTAACCCCCCCTAGCCCTAATGACGTCTTCCATGCGCTCCCTCATGGATCGCACCAACTTTAGGACCTCTTCTTGAGGGATTCTGTCCCATTCCTCAATAACGGCGTCTTGGAGCTCCTGAAGAGTCGCGGGAGCGGGATCACGGGATCTAACCTTGCGTTTCAGCTGGTTCCAGAGGTGCTCTATCGGGTTCAGATCTGGACTTCTCGCTGGCCACTGCATGACAGGGATCCCAACCTCTTGAAGGTACCCCTGCACAATTCCAGCAGTGTGCGCGCGAGCGTTATCGTGCATTAATGTCAACCCGTCGCCAATAAATCCAGCATAGGGGACCACATGTTCTTCCAGGATCTCTGTGATGTACCGGTGAGCAGTCATCGACCCTTGCCCGCGAGCACCGCCGGTCCGAGAGACGCAAGAAAGTTCAGTTTTGCCGTCGGCAGATATGCCGCCCCAGAACATGCAGGAACCGCCCTCGTATTCTACCGTCTCTTGGATGCAGGCTTGGGCAAAACGTTCCCATTGTCTTCTGTATACTCTTTTGCGTCTATCGTTGCAGAAAAGGCACACTCTCGTTTCGTCAGAGAAGAGAACAGCTCTCCATTGGTCCAGGTTCCAATTGACGTGGGCGCGAGCAAATTGCAGGCGTGCTCGCCGATGCGCTGCGGTTAATTTTGGACCTGTGGCAGGTCTTCTAGCCACAATATTTCTCTCCTTTAGTCTTCTTCTACCTGTAGAGACACTCACGGCCCTTCTACGAACTGCTTGAAGCTGCTGTTGCAACTCAACAGCATTAGAGAACCGATTTCTCAAAGACTTCGATACGACGAATCGGTCATCTCTCGCAGAAGTGCAGCGATTTCTACCAGACCCACGCCTTCGGACAAAGCCACCGGTCTGCAGGAACCGCTGGTACACTCTTCGAACAGAAAAGCGACTCAAGTGCAATTGCCGAGCAACATCACACTGACGTAGTCCTGATTGCAGTAGTGCGATAACTTGGGCGGCTTCAGCAGCAGTAGTGTCCATCTTCAAGGACGTTTTTCTGATGAAAGATATTCTTCTGTCTCTTCTTCGACTGTTGGTAGCAAATTTATCCCCCAATAAGCTGTATCGACCCCTTTATACCCCAAAAACAAAACAATACAAACAAAATTTGAAGAGGAGAATCAGTTCCATTGTCATTCACAGTGACTTAAAGTGTTTAAGCTTTTTCTTTAATCAAATGAAATGGATATTTTTTTAAAGAGTTTTTATAGGGCTCTCAAATGATACCAATATTGCTACGAATAACTGCTTGTCTTAAGGATTAACAGTGTATAAAGCCTATTTTTACGGACGTGCGATTTTTTTGAAGCCGAGTGTACTTTTGAGGTTTCTATTTATTCTTTTACTTACAACTACTGTACTGTCAGTCATCAGTACTCGTAGGTAAATAAAATCATTGGATATATAAATTGTGCAGTAAAGTACAACAGAAACTGTTCAGTATGGTGTTCCTGATGGGTTAAAAGCTCAGACGTGTGAGGCGATGGCGTGATGATATCACCAGACGCAGACTCGCATACATTAGTTAAGTACGAACGAGCGCTTCATACCAGCTAGCTACGGCTTGTTCCTGTTTACTCTATTAAGCCCTTCCATCCGGGATTAAGTAAATCAGACTACACGGTAGATAACTCGTATGTTTCGTTAGAAGCCAGTACCGTACTGAATTCTTATGTACAAGAATGATGAAACAAAAGAAGACTTTACAAAAACAATCGTTTCTGTTTATAACTGGTGTATCTTTGAGAGTAAATCGATTTTATTTATATCTTACAAATAATATAAAGTGACATAATAATTATGGAAACCTAAGTAGGAGAATTCCTAGGAGTATTCCGTGATGCAAATGAGTCCGTGTTGGCGGTAGCGGCGGCGGCGGCACGCTCGCCACTCGCCACACATGTCATATGGAGCGAGACTCCTACACTTTCATACTAAACAAATCATCTAGCGGTTATACTTTCGACTTGCCTATTTAAATTATAACATTTATAATAAAACCAAGTTTTTGCTAAGTTATACTTTTATCAAAGAAGCTTGGTTTGGATCTGAATCGAAAGTCCTACGCAACGCAACTCAGAAAATTACGGGAAGCATTCAAAAATCAATTGAGGCAGAAATAAAGTTTCTGTCTTTCTGTCTTTACAGCATTGTACAGTTAACTTGGAAAGAAATATGTATTGAAATAACTGCTGTTTTAAGACACCATAAACATTACTTTCGTTGTATTATAACAGTATCAACATTTAATATGTTGCTGGTTGTCAAAACCTAGATAAGTGGCTGGCAAAACGTAGATACGAGTACATGGAAAGACATTCACTTGTTATTATAATAACGATAGTCTAGAACAAGGCACAGGTCTCTGCAAGCGATGTAGATGCAAATGTATCCGCGATAGTCCACGGCTAGTTTAGCAAGTAGGGCCGCATTCACATTAATCAATACACATTCTCTTTTTGAACCGGCACGAAGCACGAACACGCCACACTTAAGCACAATCATCTACTTAAAACTATTTTTCAACAAATTTTACGCGTACGTGATTAGTATGGGTAATTGTCCAAATGGTAAATCGTATGTGGGTCGCGACAATTAGTCTTAACGACGTTGTTTCTGTCTTAGAATAAACAACGTAAACAGTGAAAACGTTTATTTGAGACGATGACTTAATCACGGTGCCATTTTAAAACGAGGACTGAATTCCATAGCTATTATAAAATTAGACACAATTGCCAGTGTTAACATACAGGACAGAACTCGTTAGAAGTTTATGAAACTAAAGGGTTCAATATCTAAATACTATAACGTGATGTAAGTTCGCATAGAGTCGTGTATGTTAGTCGATAAGAATGAATGAAAGTTGGCAGATAACGCTACGGCATCCAACAGTGTCAAGGTCGCGACGCACGATGTTTGTTGTGGCGTGCGCGCCACGCCAACTAGTGTCGCCGAGACTGATGCGCGTGCGCTAAACCACACTACACGACTTTTCCCTCATACAATGCCAGAATATCCAAAGAATGCCAGTAAAAGATTATGTACTAGGCGGCGATGTCTGCTGACTGTTATTTTCAAAAATATGTACGTTGAAGCACTTGCGCGTACGCTCATACTCGCGCTCCCTAATCATTTATCGCTTTATCGACCATCGACGAGCACAATGTTATCGGCGATCTGTTCGTCGCCATAGCTTGCCCCATGGCCCGTGGCTTTGTGAATCAGTGGAATGTTCCAGTAGTACTAGTAGCACCAACTGCTATTTCATCCGGACTGACATTAATGCATGTTGATGTACCAGTTATCAGAGCTACCGATCGATTCCACACCGTGACATTACAAAAAACTTGTCGACAACTAGTCAATTTGTTAGTACAACACATCTAATCAGTTCTGTCAATACAAGTTATGAGAGCCATTTTTAACGGAGCACGTAAGACGAGGTGGGCTGGGAAAATGACATGTGATGTGGATTTGTGGTCCATTGATTTGATTCAGTAGCCTTATGAGTTTACCTGAGTAGTTCAAAACAGTAATATTAAATTGTTATGATATAGTAGTAAATTAAAGTTAGGTAGGCGTAGGCCCCTAAGCGAATTAGTGACGGCTGTCCACCCCACTTGAATTCCAAACTCCCGACAGTTTAAACATGGTTTTAACAGCCAAATCCTTTAATCCGATGAGACCGACCAAATGTTTACTGGAGCACGAACTGTCTACGAAGTATTGCAGTTCATTTTAATTAACCACAACTTCAAGCCTGTTTAATAGCAATTTGCCATAAAAATCGAGCAAATACCGCTATAAAATCAGATCGATAAGCTCAAACAAAAGTAATAAGTAAGTATTACATTCGAAAGTGAACTGTAAGTGTCCAGTGAGTCTTTCAAAAAATCCAACCAATACTTTCACATTTGCTTTAATGTAACTAACCTACCTGGCTACATTAAAAATCGCTGTACGGGTTGGAGCTAGAGAGAATCGGTTTGATAAGCATAAACATGAAAGTCTGGATTAATTGCACAGCAAACTTGACACGTATAAAGCTTCAATTAATTAATTTGACAAGTGCGTAGTTAAAAAGTCATCTATTTGTCAATCAATCACAAGATAGATATTGCAGTCACAATCGAATGCACGCAGTAACAAATAGAAAGGCTTCGCAGTGAGAGGTGAGGGGCTGCTCCGAGTGCGACAGGGGGCGAAGCGAAAACAAAGTATCCAATTTCTCCACTTCCCCACTTCCGACGCAATTACGACACAATACCGCGGGGCTGCGGTCTGACCGCCGCCGTCCGCCGACCGGCTGAAATCTAGCCAACACTGCAATCTCGTTACGGTACATAAAATACACCTTTATTGTTCTCTTTAAGATTTTTTGCGAGACCTATTCTAACGAAGAAACCTGCGTATAAGAACCTGCGCAATCTCCAACTATACAGGTGTATTTCACATTGTTCCGTGTGCATTACCGCGACAAATGAACCAGTCTCTATTGCTGGAGATAAACTTACATAATTGACAGTAACGTGAGATCTAAAATTAGAGGCATAAATCAAAATGGCCCTCGGAATGGAACGCGCGTCAAGCTGTCAAAACGGTGACGGACTCTCCTGAGGGTAGAAAGGGGCATATCCCCATTATGCTTGTGTCAACAAGTCGGATTACCACGTCCGCAGAGCTTTATTATTTCGTATCATTTGAACCCCTATAATGCTAATACATATTTGTTGTATTAAGTAACACTCGTTTTAGAAATAGAACTGGGGCCTTAACTGGAAAGGTGGGTAAGTGTTTATACAGAAAACAATCTCCAAGTTTTTCTTTTGTAAAACACATAAAGAAACAAAAGAGTGTGGGCTTATGAAACCGACACGGGAAAAATCGTTGACTTCCGAGGATGAAAAGCTATTGTGCTAAAACAACAGTCGCACCTTCACAATAAGCCGGTCGTCCCGTGCCCCTCCCCTTTCCTTTGAGAGACTGGCAATAAAGGCCCTAATGTTTAAGAAACAACAAAAATACTGTTGAACAACATAAAAGCTCTTATCGCCCCGGGCATAGCGACCCATTAAAGACACTTTACAAAGATTTGGAGGGCACCAAAGTTACCGTTTCACCGAATAACGAGGAGCTGTCACTCTGTTCACAGATTTACTAGTTTGGGAAAATCGGGGGTGTGGTTGGAACTGACGAAGAGCTCAGTATTCTGGTCGAGCAAGGGCACTCACATTACTAAGTAGTCAGAGCGTCACAAACATGTGACCTGTGGCAAGGCGTTTCGAGTCGTGCCAATCAACTTCGCCAAATGGTAATATTGTTTGTCATTAGACGACGGGCATCCAATACGCAATAGGTAATAATATTAAAAGCAATCACGTCCATATTCACACCTATTTACAATTACAATAGAGAACGCCGTCAGCAAAAAAATATTTACAATGAATGTGTCAAATTGTACTTGAATTAATTTTATTTGTAATGCTGTCTGGTGGAAGCGGTGAGTCATGTTATGAGAATTATTTATCAACAGAAATAGTCACGATTGAATACTGATATTAAGTAAGTAGTTCAAAGACATCTAGCGGTCGTTAAATGGACTTACTCGTATTTAATGAAGGCGCGGATTAAGAATATCCGGTAAATAAATAGTATCTACATTAAGATTCATTAATTCTGAAAGGTTTCATTCAATATCAGATACGTAGAAAACTGTGTACTTAATATAAAAGAAAAAATTAAATCACCTGACCTCTTACCACGTCATCATGTGCGTAATTAATTTGACTCAAATCAGGAAGACGTCAACAAAACTGACGCTAAAATCGATGTCTCAGATAAGTCTTTGCCGGGGCAACCATACAATCAACCTTTTAAGATCATTTCTCCTATAATTACCATCGAAATAGTCAACCTCCACTTACCTGGATCTGCAGCAATCTGCCGGTACACCGCCAGAGCGACGTCATCCTCGCTGACGAAGTCCCAGAGTCCATCACACGCCACCACCACGAAGTCTTCATCACCATCTAACTCTACTGTCGCTGTTTCTGGCCGCGCTGTCACGTAGGGTTTGTATTGGGCGTCACCTAGAGGACCAAGTTTAATAAGTTAACCCTCATTCGCAGAAAAGATTTATTAAGCTATTAAACATCGTGTCATATTATTCAATTTTTCTATACTATTATAATATGTATAGCCTATGTGTTATTCTGTTGTGCAAGCTACAATATTCTAAAGTTTTATTAAAATCTGAACAGTAGTTTTTACGTGCAAGAATAGCAAAAAGACAGTAGAAAAAACATCCCGGTTCAAGCATTGTTTCTAAGATTTGTATGATGAAGATTGTAGAAGGAATATATCTTGCTTGAAATAATCTTTATTACTCGATATTTATTTTGCTATAACCACTGTAGCTTTAATAAGCGACTTTCTAGTTAATCCCTAGGAAATAGCTTAAGCATAAAAGTCGGTTCCAAGTTTTCAGTATTATATTTTCGCGGCCAAGTACTCTTAACTACAAGCAGACCGTAAATACAAAATTATTAAGTAAATAATCTACATCGTATATTAAAGAGTCGTAAAATAGTAAATTGAATGGATAACGAACCAAATCTATAGATTTAGTACTAAGAACATTTTATGATCGTATACGGGGTGAAACGCTTTAATCACACTTCTAGGAAAAGTATGTTAAGTACTTACTATATTAAATACTGGAGATAGAAAACTTTACTTGATTTGTTTATCGAAATCCTTGATGACTAACAAATACAATTACTCTTTAAACAGTGCTTTAAATGCTCTGACACAATCCGGAAAAAATTAAGTCCAATAAAAGCTGGTAAATGTACTATATATATATATATATATATATATATAATAGGTATAATTTGCAAACCGAAATAGCAAATTAATAATGTCCATCGTTCAGACTGAGTAAATTAGTCAGTCATTCTTCGCACATGCTACCCGAAGCCGGAATAATGTGATTCGGGCAATAAGACCATGCCAGCTGTTTGTAATATGTGTGACGGACTACATAATTTGGGGCGCCCATTCTGAATCGAAGGAAATACCCACAAAATTACGCTTCAATGAAACTGAGTATGAATGGACATTTTTCACATTTTTCTTAGAAATATTTGACGTTAATCGTTGCTGATTAAAGTTATAGTACAATCTATTTACTATTTGGAATGACTTCAAGAATCAAACATTACAAGATATAAAGTCGTTCTATTATTTGTTAAAATTGCGTTAAGCTGTGGCTACGTTTTCCGTGTCCGAGATTCGGAGGGGGCTTAGAGTAAATGTTTCCGAGGCTAATCTTCCGTGGAACGCGAATCGATGAGTTTTAGTCCGTCGATACACGAGGGGAGCCACGTTGAGATACAATATCATCTGTATTGCAAACCTGTCGTCGCTTTTCTGATGCTTACTAAGTAAATAGCTGTGCGTGAATCTTGTTCAATATGTTCTCGAGACGTTTATTGTTTGTTTATATAAAATAGAACAAATACTTTATTTATTTATTTATAACAGTATAATTAAACAAAAAAAAAATACTTGTAAACACTATGGTAATAACAGTGTGTCTCATATTCCAGAACTTTTAAAACAGATATATAGGTATTTCGATTTTATATTACCTATACCTATATAGCCTTAAAGTCAGACGCAGCAATAAACTGCATTAATTATAAAAATACAAATAATTAAATTGCTTTATAAACTCGTAAACATGGGATATTTTTAATTTAATTAGTCTTATTGAGGAAATTACTTTAGAAGTAGTAACTACTAATATAAATGAATTAATTATTCTTAGTTTTTTTACTTCAATATTAATAACTGGCAATACTTGTAATTTATTATTATGCTACCATAAAAAATAAATAAAAGAACAGCTAATGGATAACCTACTTTTACTTCTTTAACTGTAAATTTAACTGAATTATTAATAGTAGGTAAATGTATTTTCAAACTAAATGTTATCTTTGTTTTAAATCTGTGTAACTTAATTTGAAAATGTTTTTATAGTAGGTACGATATTTTCTTTTTAGAAATGTTTAAGATTATTCAGTTTAGTTTTAATTCAACGTAACTTAAACATCTTAAAGTAAGTTGGTAAAGAGTTAATTCATATCCAAAAATGAGTCCAGAGGATTTTGCTTGCCTTTCTCTTTTTCCAAAAAAAGTTGTTGCGATTTAAAAATGACTGTTTAGTCAATCAAGAATCACTATTAGTCCTAAACTTCGAAACTTAACGTGAAAGAAGTATTTATCGGTAGAGTCCACCTCCAAAGTATCGTGCGGTGTCGCGAAGCAATCGATACTTGTAGTGGTCGGTCGACGTAGGGTACGGCGGTCACCAGTACTCGCGTGAAACGGGAGGGTTGGTCGACGACGTAGCGGCGCCCGACACAGCGCACCTTCCTAATTCACTCGTAAATTCATGTACGGGGAGTGTAGTAAGAGTATTGCTTCTTTATAAGATAGGGACTTACAATTTTTTGTGATATTGAGTCATACTTCAGTAGAGAAGAATGAAAATTTTTACTTCGTAACTTAGTATGAGATCGGCTTATTATGAACTACTTAAACTAATTACGTATGTATGATTGTTCAAAATATAACTCTAAATATAAACATAAAACCTGAAAATAAAACAAGTGCTCTATAATCACTTTCGTACAGTTTCGCAATTAGTTCGTAAACCAATAAAATAGAGATAAACTTGCTTTAAATAGATTCGACTATTTTACTGCTGTTTAAATTTAACACACGGAAAAGTGTGTGGTATATTTATAATGGAACGCGCACTGGTCGTAATCATTAAAGTCGTTCTAGGTTCCACCCCTGTATGTAGTATATTAGGAATTCATTGCACCGAATGATTTAACCATTTTCCATTGCTCGCGGATGCTGGGCGTATAACAGTCGGCACACGCCACGCCGCTAATGACCCCGGTGCGTGAAGAATGGCTGCGACCCGCCGGGTTTCGTCGCCTCGTCGTCGACAACAATAAAACAACCGATTAACCCCACAGTTGCACTTCGCACCCCTTTATGGGCCGTGTTATTGTTTTTATGACCTGTATAATTGGTGAAATATCGAACGATATTCAACCTAAAGCCCTAATTATCACTTGAAAAGATTCATTCTTTGTCAGACTGCCAGCTAAGAAAATACATCTGGATGTTGAATTTCTCTACGACCTCAACATAAAATGCTGGGTACTTCAAAACGTATTTCATCGAATTATATTAAAATTAAGTATCCGTTAATGTCTAACTTTCCAAGAGCTAATTTACGTCGATTATAATCTGCCGCCTTTGGTCCATCTAAAAGGGTACCAGTACTAAACTCGTTATCGCAAATTACCTATATGTTACCGCAATAAACTTTGAACGTAACTGTAAATTTACAGTGAATTGCAAATAAAATAAATTTCTCCAAGAAAATACAAGCTCGCGCTTTATATTTACGGTGTGTTTTAAATTGCGACATACGAGACGCAATTTCTTTGACCAAATATGGCCTAACGACGCGACGGCAATGTTTCTTTTTTTAAACTTCTTAACTGTTTTTGGTTGTCTGGGGACCTATATGTTTCACATGTTTTTATTCACATGGAAATTATTATTATTAAATTAAAGCTTTATTGAGAATTCTAAATCGAATAAATCCATATTATTAAAAGGTTTTTAGTCGCAGGTAGAAGGAATATTATTAAGTAATAGACATCATAACTCACCGATAGCCCGCGACACAGCCAGCTGCCCGTTCACCCGCCAAGTACCCCAGTGCAACACTGTACCACCGGATGCCTCTATTCGATCTCTTTCGTCCTGAAATATCATCAAGGATTTAGCCTAGACTCCACAGTACTTAGGTGCCTGCCACACAGAAAAGCACGTATCACATTTTACCGAAAGTTAACGATACTTAATGCTTATTAGATTCCGAACATAAAGAATATCTACATAATTTGTGCCTGCTGTAGTTTTCGCTTGATTAAATAAAAAAATTGGGTTTATTTGCGATTTGTGGATAGTATATCTATCATAGGCTAACGTTGGTTGCTAATGCAACTGTAACAGAGGGATAGACATCTGCCCTGATGAGACGATTCTATAATGCGACACATCTTTGATCTGGTTTTCAATAAACTATGGGTTAACGTGCTTATCGGCAGAAGAAAGGCAAAGTTGGTACAAATAACGAAACTTGAAAATGTGAGACGATATAATAGTTATACCTGTCTGCCGGGTTTGTGCGCGCGCACGAGCTGCATGAGACGCATGCGCTTGGCGAGCAGCGCCAGCGAGTCCCCCGCCCACGCCGCCAGCAGCCGTCGCCCGCGCACCGTCACCGCCACCGCCGTGCTGCCGCCGCATGCGCGCTGCACATGCGAATACTTCGTTAATAATGGTCAAAACATATACAATTTGCCAAAGATAAATCGATTTAGGATTTACATGTTTTATTATGATAGAAAATCTTATAGCAGAAACTAAAACTAAAAAATTACTAATTTTGGGCGATGTAGCGCTAACTTACACGCTCGTTCTGCTTAAACTTTATCGTTATGTGAATAATTTTGTTATCTTTTTGTGTTTCTAAAGTTGGGAAGTGATACTTTAGGGACACAAAATCGACACAATTTTGTGACAACGCGTATTTTAGGATACTGTGTAGTGACCTCACCTCCTGATTGCTTTTCCGCACGAACTCAGCATCTGTCCGTAGAAAAGCGTCACGCAACGCGCGCCGTAGGTCGGTGGAGAAGTGTGGGCTTTCTACCAGGTACTGATGCAGGTGAGCTGCGCAATATGTCGCTGCTGCTGACCCGGCGTGACCATCGTACACTGCGTAGAAACTTGTTGGTTCTGTCGTCTGGAATATAATATTGTTTTTGTTGAGTATCTAAATATATTCATTCATACTGGTTTCACTTTAAATTCTAGCTAAATTAATTCGCGCCTAAGTGACATTTGAAATTACTCTTCTTTCTTCTTCTAGAGTAACTTCGATAATGTTGATGTCTCTTTCTTAAAATATGGGTACCATATAAAATAATAACATGACAACATGTAAATTAACATAAAGCTTTTGATGTTGTTGTTGTTGTTGTTAGCCCATATAATGTCCCCACCGAGGGGCACGAGCCTACTCTCATACAGAGAGGAGCCGTAATCCACCACGCTGGCCAAGTGCGGGTTGGCGGATTTCACATACACCTTAGAATTTCTTCTTTGGTGTATGCAAAGAAGATGATGAGATGTTATATTTGTCAAAAAAATCCCTTAGCGCTTAGATACAGCAGGGTACCAGCAACAAATAGGAAACTGATTTGTTCAACACTGTGGTCCAACATTTAAAATCTTCGAAACTTAGTTTGAAAACGTTTGTATTATGTTTTTAAAATACGAGTAACACTCTTTTAAAGAAATAATTTCTAAATGTAGGCGCTTGCGTTATGCGATACATTCATTTACTCGTAATTGCTATTACTTAGAAACAACGCTACACTTTCTAATTGCACTGAAATTGAGCGGTGCATACAACGGTATAGGGCTATTCATACGTATGACTGCGACTCCACTAGGAACTACATACAAAAGATCGTGTTGCGCTTGCAAGTTCATTTTAACCCGAGCTTTTTATAAATACTTCCTTATAAGCCAAATACAGGAGCAAAATACAGCTAGATATGACGATGTCTTATTGCTGGGCAAAGGTCTCCTTCGACACTCAACATCCAGATCTATATTTATTTATATGTAGCTAGATATTTACCTCAATTCCAAATAGCGCTTCCAAGTTTCCAATCTCTATATGTCTGTCTTCCATAACGCGGCGGGAGTTCTTTGTTGCTATGGAGACGGTCTTGAGGTCGAGCTGAGCCAACGGCGGGGGCGGCGGCAGCGTATCCAGCCTAGAGTTGTCCAAGTACCGGAGACACACATCGTTCACGCGAGCGAAAACCGCTTGCATTAGCCGCAGGGCTATGTACACTGGAACCACCAATATTACATTTAAATATTAGTTAATCTTGATCGCAAGTTTGGGCGGGTAGAACTACAACAATAGGTGACTAAATACGATCTGTACTAGGATTGCCAAGGTCAGAGGTATCATAGAATGCCATTAAAGGTATCGACTTTTTTGTTTTTTTAATTGAATTCTGCAAATGCAAATACTATATGTATTTACGAACTTCTAATCTGTATTATTGTAGGTATTTCACACATTGTATTACCTACATTACTCATCCATCATTATATTATGAGATACAAAAACAGTTGTAGGTATTGCATTTTACATATGCGTGTTGTTGACGCAATGTTTTACTTATCAATGAATTTTAGCTGCACTGTTTTCAAAGAGTTGTGTATGATTATTTATTTGATCATTGACTACTTGTAATAACACCTCAAAAAAGTAAACAAACAAACTTACATAATCTATAATACTGTATTTACGACAAATTGTTCGATTTATTCGCATAACTTAAGAGAACAAGGATGATGATGTCTCTTAAACTGTATTACATGGGTTCGTCAAACATAAATAAGAAATCGGATATTTTGTTAAAGTGCTTCGTCTATCTGTAAACATTAAATATAAATATAATGTAATCGATTTCCGAGAGGACTTAGACATCTGATCCTATATAGCCCATTACTGGCGCAGACAGATCTAGCTAAGATTTAACCTAGTTTCGGCGAGACATAGATGAATTTGTATTGTACCTACAGATTACATCGGAATGTTTGCAAACTGGCCTACTGTCTAGACATAATACTTGACTCGTCTACGTAGAATCTATTCAGTCTGAAAATGAATACATAAAGAGACCATACTTATCAAAAACAACTGACGTAAGAGAGTAAACTTGCGGCGAATCTCGACCGGCGATAATACCCTATGATATCATACTATTAGCTATCTTTACAAGTACTCTAGGGCGATACGCTCTTTTACTGGTTTATAAAGATACAAAACAAATGCAGGTAAGTGTATTCAATACGAATAGAGAAGAGTATAAATCGTTTCGTTGCACATGCTGGAATAAGTTGTGTAAAATGCATATGCTGGTTGTAAATTCCAATTCAATATAAATACAAAATTTTATGACAATTAACGATAAATTACTGAGCTGTTAAGTATATAAAAGAGCAGCATAATACACACCTGAATCGTCAGATTTGTACCCAAAGTCATTGGGTTGCTTTTTCGATGCAACTCGCACCTCGTCAAGTATAATCCGCCGCAGCGGAGTCATCAGTGTCAGTGGACATTGTCTGAAAACATCAAATAAAGCACATTAGCCCTCACATTTTTACATCGTTTTCTTCGGTGACTCACAAGTATCTATTCTAACTAAAACTAAACGAGTTTGTATAAAACAGCAGGTAAGATATCGTAACTAATAAATAATTCCTAATAGACATAGGAATTTACGAGCGAACATTGCCGAAAGCATGAATATTTCAGAGATGTGTCAGCGGTTTAGATGAAACCCTCCCATAGTTAAGGAGGAGGGCTGTTTATTCATATAGGCAAGCAGAAGTAAAAAAGTTTATGTTTCTGTATATTTCTCTACAAGTGATAAATATGAAATATATTCATATAATATGGAGTTTTCTTAGCGGATTCGGTCACTACACTAGACATGATAGAACAGTCAAGAAATATCATAATCAAACAACAAGTTCTCGTGAACTTGAAGGTAAAAAGGTCTATTAAGTTAAATGATTAGGTACATACAATCAATCATTAGAAAGGAAATACATATATTAATAGGAGAAGGCCATAGACTGATTCATAATTATTTAACGAGCTTATCGTGCTTCGACTAGCTAATACAGCAGTCCTTAAGGCGGCAGTACAATACAACCGATGTGCAATCAGAGGCGCCGGCTCGTATCGACCACAAAATTAAAGCGTCCTACAACACGGTGCATAAAAATAGAATGCATTAATCGGTTTGTTTATAGCCCGTGGTCCGCTAAACCTATTTCCTTCAGTTATTTCAGATTTCCTCATCATTCTTTTGCTAATGATAAAACGGTTTCAGGAATGTGTTTAAGAATTCCTACGAAATACTTTGTTTGCTTCAGAAATTTTCTAAGATTAACTAGCCCGCTATAGTACAGGTTTATAAAATAATATTTGAAGCCATCCATGTACTAAGCAAGGTACCCCTTGCTTAGTCTTAGAATTCTTAATACAGATGATAACATAGTTCTGTATCTTAGAAATTACATCCAGGTATTGGGTGCGGGTAGGTAGAATGCAAATTTAACTCCTAAACGTGTTTTAGCGACTAAACGTATTAAATTTAATAATTAGGAAAAACCAGTTTTATGTCACAATTATAGTGGACTGAATTAAGCGGAATATATTAATTAATTAATTTACAAAGTTGCCATTGCAAATTATGAAAGCAATGTGGGCGTGACCATAACGGAATTGTAACGCCTTTGTTAGCAATTCTGAAAGACTGGCAATATGAGATTCCTCCTGCGTATGCGCGTATCATGAGCAAATACCTATTTGTTATTAGCTATCTAAGCCGGGCAGCAAACAGTCTGATAAAGCACGTTCATTTCTTTCATAGTAACAAATAGTATAAACAAACACGCGGGCGTTCACTCCTTGGTTCGACGGAGTTGGTTCCCCCGGATTTCACGGCCGGTGTAGGTAGTTATAAAATAAAATGCGGACGTGTCCGTCTGTCTGTACTCTACATAAAGAGGTCACTGCTCCTTTGTTGGGATGAAAACATATCCAGAAAAGTATCGGATCCTTAAAACGACCTATATTCATTGCATTCGTATTTACTTTTCTGCATATAGGTCGTGGAGAACCTAAAAATAATTCTTATAAGTGTTTTACCTACAAGATGCAATTATGATCAAAAACTGCAATGATCTCTCCGGCTTTCAGTTTCCATAATAGAAGTGTATAACTTAAGCACTTGCCTACCCACATAAACAAAATATGAATTATTTACAGGTGTATCATTTTTACATCAGGCTACTCGATAAACGATAGATATTGCAATTCAGGAGATAAGATTATAAAATGACTAATCTAGTAATCAGTGTTTGTGAAACAACAAAACAAAGTAGGAGCGTTGACTCTTGCTATCGGCGGCATCCGCACGGGCAGCCCACGCGGCTCGTGCCAATTTGTGCAACTCTCTTCGCAACCCGGTGCGGTAACCTACGACCTCAACCCACACACGCTATACAAATCCAAAGCCCACATTTCTATAAAACAAAAGGCTAAAATACTCATTCATTAATTTATAAAACGCTTTTGCAATCGCAACTTTCAAAGTGCACAAGCGCATCCGACCGCTCTAATTGATCACTCTAATTTGTTGAATTGCCAAGTTTCTCGGCTCTATTTAAAGACGTTAGAACAATAACATTGCTTTATATCACTGTAGGTAGGTAGGTAACTATAATATATTATGTTCTTAGCTCGAAGTTTAGTACTTAAACATAAAGAAATAAGTAACTACATACATATCTAGAACTCATGCAGTCATCGCATCTCTCATTTCACAGATCTAGATAATAACTTTTCTCACATCTATTGTGTGACATGAAACGGTATTATGCTGATTCATTGCTTTCATCGCATCTAATTCAATTACAGATAGCACACAAGGTTCGTAAATAAACAACGGCGTACCGAGGTGCAGTTACGCAATGTGTGCAGCGTGCATCGTGAAGCGGACGGTCATCAATATCGTAACATACAATTTACGGTCTATTACGGCACCACTTGGACGAAATAGAGCGTTCTTACTGATTACGTTAATATTGTAATGAACAGTGGCGTGGGTGACAAATCATTAATGAATTAAGCTTAAAAGAAACAGGTTACTAGCTTCTGCAAGAGCAAGACCATTCTTGCCTAATTTTCTTAAAAAGCTTTTTCGTTTACTGTCAAAATACGAATTAGATATAACTTCAAACAAAACTTCAAGTAATTTATATCTACGTAGCATATTATTTTTTATATGCTAAGAGTAAACAACTATGACCAAATACTTTCTGTAATTAAGTGATGAAGGTTTCACAGCAGTCCATTATAAAATTATGTAAAACAGGTGCTAAGTACTTGCTCGAATATAAAAGGTAGGAAGTGAAACGAATACGCCCATACGAATGATCGTAAAATCTTTCCAACCTAGTTAACTTGAAACCGATTAGATAAGTATGTATTAAATTAACAGAACAGTACTCTGATTTACGCAAATGCCTTTGAAAACTATCTGCTCGTAATTCTTACGCAAAAAACGTTTGTCTATTATGAAGGTGTACTTAAATATTGTTCTGTCTAATTTATGTTCCACATAGATTCGTCCTCAATTAATCAAAAGCTATTGACAGTAGCCTTTTGTATTTAGGGATAGAAAAAACCAGAGTACTCCCAACAATGACACATCGCGCGTGTACCGCGTAGTTTTCCGTGTTATAAATTTGCCAAGTGCCTGGTACGCCGGCTCGCGTCTATTGAATTATAACCCTTGTAATTATTGAGATAAAGATTAGCTATGGCCAATGTTGCCGCCAGTGCGTCACCTGTGCTTGCCTGGATGAGTAACTCTCTATATGTGACCTACCAACCATAAAATTGTTACATACATCAAAGGTATATTACAACACCAAATTAGTTGGATAGTATGTGTATGTTTCACCTGAAAAATTCTGACTATCCTATTATCGTTTATGCATACATACTCTATACAATGTGTCTTATCTTTTTATCAAATTAGTCAGCAAAGCAGGTTTGTACTGTACAAAACAATGTGCCTATAGAGTATATTATAATAGTACCTATACAGATTTAATTTTGATTTAAGTTTAGAATTCATATTTAGTTAAAATTGAATGTAAACATAATGTAGAAATAAATAATACAGAGTTGTTCAGCAACAAATTGGAAAAATATTTAATTTTAATTGTCAACAAATTAATTCAGTTACAAATAAAATTAAAGACAATAAGTACCTAAAGTAGGAAGTCAAATAGAAATGCATAAGTACATGCACTTGCTTAATACACAAGACATGCATACAAATATTAGTACAGCTGTTGTCTAGTTTATTCAATGCAGCTCAAGCAAGGAATTAAGTTTAGATAGGTAACACTTGAACAAATTCAATGTATTGTCTCAAAACAAACACAAAATCTTTTAGTAGTTGAATGACCTATAATATGGAAACTTAAAGTTATACATACAAGGGTTAAAAGTACTGATAACTAATCTATTTATTTTTAGAATAAAGATAATAGATTTTGAATTTAGAGTATGTAAGTGTAGTTTAATGGATATTTAATAAAAATATCAAAATCATGTCAATATTTCAGAAACCATGTTTCTGACAACAAAAAAATATCTTTACAGAATGGCCGGTTTATTTTATTTTATATACCTAATTAAATTAAGAGCATATTTGTTTGATTCACATTTTAGAAACATTATCTTTTAGATTTCATTGGATAGGTACCTTAGCAAGAAAAAGTTATGAATATGAAACTTTAAAATTCTGAGAACTGTTTATTTAAAATTTTAAGCAACAGAATAAACATTGCAGTGACAAGTTTATGTTATGTATGTATTTAGTTAAACAAAATTAGTAGTTTGAAAATGGTTTATTGTACATACATGGAATGCTTAGTTAGTATAGGTACTCACTCATCATCATTTATCAAGATAGATGTGAAACGAAACTTTGGTCAGAGTCATGTTTTTTTTAAATCTTATAAGATGCACTTGTAAACCAGATTGCATAACTAAAAAGAAAATGCATAAGAAATTAAATGAGCGTGGTTACAACCTAAACTTACTTCTCTGTAAGATACTGTGTGGTCCAGTAAAGCACCTCTCCCGGCAGCTCAGCTTCCGTAATGGTATACCCTGCTATGTGCACTGGGAGCTGGTCCTCAGGGTTCACGGTAGCCGCAAAGTTCTCGAAGAACACTCGATACGACGTCAAATAGTCTTCTTTGTCACCCATTTTCCAAAATCACAATAGTCCAACAGAAAAACCAACGAAATTTACGTAAATCGATCAACAAACCCTTGTTATAATTTAACTGCAACTGTCAAACACATTTGTATAAGTTGTCCTTATGTAAATGTACACGATTTCGATTCAACTTAAAGTAACATTGCAAAAACTATCATAAAAAATAATGTTCGTTTCGTATCGAGTTTTAATAAAATTCAAAACATTCAATTCACATCTCGCTCACACACGTCACGTCCATGATTGAAAACACACACCCTAAGTTGAGATCAAAAACTATATTCAGAAGCGTCTTGGAGAAACGCAGTAATTTATTGTATACTTTTTAAAAGTAGGATAGCCCTTTTGAAAAATATTTTAAAACTTTGGTAGTTTAAATAAATTCATATTTTTTACTCCCTTTATTCCAATGTTGTAAGAGAAATGCATAAACTAAAATTATGAAATAAAAAGGTGTGCTAAAACAAATTTTCAGAACGCATTTCACTTAACACTTAAGCAAATTAAAATGTTGCCAATAATTTCCTATTAAAAGAAATAAATACTTACAATACAAATTAAACAGAGAAACTAATCTTAAATCTGCTCCAACTTCTAAATATGCAATTTTATAACTGAAAGTTACAGCAGCTTTCATACGTCTGTGAGTTTTGTCACTTTCTGCCTTTTCTGAGATTAACTTGTTGAGAGCTTGTTGAGATTTATTGCGCCATCTATTGAAGATGTACAGAAGGAATTAGCACGGACGGAAGTGCTTGACTTTGACATCTGGTACAATAAGTATACCTAGCTTAAAAGTTCTAACAATTATGGTGTTTTCTCTTTCTTTCCTTAAATTTTTATTTTTAGAAGGAAAGAGATGTAATACTTGAATGATGATTCGTGATTCAACAGAATTATGTTTCGATTTTCTACAGAATTGACGTTTTGTTTCGGTTTTTGTTCGCCTTTCGTGATCGTTTCTTTCATTGTTTTGAATCTTTGTACCGTCGACGACTATCGGTGAATTGAATTTATTCGAATTGCCTTAGATTGCAAAGTAATTGTGATTAGGAGTTAATCACTGTAATATCGTAAGATTCTCTTCTGCCGGTATTTCTTTTGTAGAAATCGAAGAATGGCAGATTTAGTCCAAGATCAGGTAAGTACTTCGAAGTCTTAATCAAATTAGGTATACTTAAACAATACAATGAAATTACGCACATAACATGACTCTCTGACCTAAAACCCATATTTTTTGCAATAAACTTCTATAGGTTTGTTTTATTTGTAGATGTTTTGAAACTGGCGATTCTTACTTAGCAATTGTTTTTTCATTACAGGAGCAGCAAGTAAAGAAATTGAAAAGGCTTCTTGATGGGTGGCGAATGGCTCTCTTGCCTTTGAAGTCTGTGATTCTGTGGGAGAAGCAATGGCATCCTTGTGCTATAGTCGGCTCTGTATCTTTCCTATTCTTTCTGATTTGGCTGATGGATCTCAACTCCCTCACTACATTTGCTGTAGTGGGCCTGTTGCTGAATTTCATAGACTTCATTGTGCCTATAATTTGCAACTCTATCTATGGCCCAACTTCCTGGACAGGTCCTAAGGAGAAAATGTTTGAAGATATTTGTCGAAGCATCGTTGCCAACTATAATAAGACTTGGTACCAGATTCGTAGCTTCTATTCTATGAGGGAAACGAGCCCTTTAATGGTGAGTTAATCAATCTTATTTAAAAAAAAAAGGCAAAATTATACAGTTCGATTTGATCTTACATAATGTACTTACCCTCCTTTAAAAAAATACCTAATAATTTAATACCATTTAAAAAAGAAAATCTAAAATAATTGTTTTATTTTTAGTACTATGTGATCTCAATCAGCATGCTGCTGATGTTCGCATGGGTGTCGTCTTCCATCAACAACGTGTTCCTGCTGTACCTCCTGACTGTGGTCGTTCTGCTGTGGCCCGGCATCCAGCACCGAGGCCTCTTCAACACAGTGCTTGCCATGTTCAGCAAAGCTCCTAAACAAGTCAAGGCTGAATAATGTAGTGCAAGCACTTTGCATGTTTGTAGCATTATTATTATGTGATGTATCTGGTCATTACACTTTTAAGTTTAAGCTTAGCTTATAGTATGTTGTATGAGCTTTAAAATTTGATGTATGTGTCATATGTTTCGGTTATAATAAAAAGTGTCCTTTCTAACACTCTTTTGTATAAAGTTTGAAAAAAGGATACAAAAACAATTGGAAGCTGTATAATTGTATTTATTTAACATAAAATCCTTATAACTAAATTCACTGTTTACAAGAACTGGCTCCATGAAAATACTGTAGATGGGATGATATCAAATGTATTGATTACTAAAATGCTAAATTACAGTCATACTTCCTGACTCTGCATGGGTTCATGTTCCTTATCTGAAAATTGGAATTTAAAAATAAAAAAACATGAATAAACATTTGATTAAAAGTAGGTAAGTATACAATGTCAAATACTAATAAAATAACCATAATTTAATAAAGATAAAACTGGAATAGCCTCAAAACAGAAGTATCAACATTATAATCGCATTTATCACAATTTGTAGTAGGCACTAACTAAATAAGCTACATTTACCCTTGTTTCAAGTTGTCGTATAAACCATTGTTATTTATGTAATCCGTTATTTGCCTGTCACGTCCATTTACAATGTATTCACAACTCATTTCATGGGGTTTCAAGCATGTTAACTGCTGATGAGATAACATTGGAATTTCACCATACATAACCCACATGTACTTAGGCAACTAGTAGAGTGTTAAGTTCCTAAGTGACTTTGTTATCTACAAACAAAGTTAGTTTGTGAAGCAATGCAATAAACATGAGATTCGGTTATTCACTGTTATTTTATTTTAAAACATTAACTATAGATAGTTGTATCAGTTTTATCACATTTATACTATTAGGTTCTATTTCTAGCTATCTGTGATTGTGAAGCCGGGCTTAACATTAGTATTCTTAGCCTTGGTTACCGTCGGCGCTGCGGAGTCGCTCGTTGACGGAATAGGTATGTTGTTGGACTTACTCTCGCTGGAGGTACCGGCCCGGAGCAAATCTTCCGCCACTAGAGTAGTCTTGAACCTACTACTCGACACTAACGGGGCATTGCTGCTCTTCTGTGCAACACTATCGCTATATCTCCTATCATTATTCAGTATCTCACTCTTCTTTTTACACTTGTTATCTTTACTTTGCAAGTTCAAGGAATCCAAGTTAGAAGTACACTGCGTGTCACCTTTTGTGCATTTGTTTTTAACGTCTATTTCCATGTTGAAGTTTTTGCTGCTGGAAGGCATATCCTTGTAGAAGTTTTCCTTAGTCTGCTGGATGTTAAGGCCGTAGAAGTCGGTGGTGCTTGTGGAAGGGAGACAGGGGTCCGCGAGCGAGCTGGCGACGGCCTGCGGGCTCAGGTCGTTCTTTATTACCCTCACTGGTGAACCACAAGGGTCTACTGATAGAGTTTCTTCGTCGTCTTCTCCTTCTGCACTCTGTTAATAAAAGGAAGATTAAATATCGTTATTTCGTTACTTAATTACCTAAACACAAACAAGACTACGTATGAATATCATATCTCACCATCAAATCGTGGTCAGTTATAGATCCGGCCGTCGCTTCATTGCTGTTGAAATCTTGCTCCGAAGCGATCGACACGGGCGTCACGTCCCCACTAATAGAGGAACCTGTTTATCATATTATAAGTTATTACACATTATGTTAATGTTTCAAGTAGGTAGGTACCTGACGTGTCGAGCCCGCCCGTCATATCAGACGGCTTCAGGTTTCGATATCCAACAGCACCTTCACTTTATCGTTCTTTTTTATTTCTTTCAAAATGGCGTCCATAATAATCTATAATTACCTATCTGCTTCGTAAAAATATGAGAACGTTAAGATACGTTCAAAAAAATATTTAAGAGTTACACCCAGAATACACTATTGTCCAGTCTTATCAGATCAGGTTGCATGTTACATAATAAATACAGTAGAAGGAACTACCTACATGCGTGTAACATGCCATTAGAATTTATGGTACATACCAAATTAAATATTTACATTACATGACGGCAGAACTATACAAGTACCAAGTGATCTTTCTGCGTAAAAACTCATGCAATTACAAAAATAATTTAAGTATTTCGCCCCATGTTCATTTAATGTAATTTCGTGATGGAAGATACTATCTAACTACATAAGGTTGTTTCCACATTAGATAATAATCTTAGCGTGTGTCTATTATATTAGCTAAATGTGGGAGATCACCTATAATAGGTACCTACTAAAGAAAATATTCAAGATCAAATGGAGCTAAGAAATAGCACGATGTAACCAGCTTCAATTTTCCGATTTTTCATTATTATAAGCCCCATTATATTTGGCCTTCGTGTAGCCATATACTGCCAAATATGTTCCGAATCTTTAAACAGTCCAAAAGTATATTTTGATAGCCACGCACGCCGCACAAAATAAAAATAGCCGCTTGGCTTCTATCTGATCCGGGTAGCATAATGTCCGCAGGGGCTATCGAAAGTACCGTTTAGCTCTCGCTATACAGAGCAAGGTGAGCTCACCCAGTGTGACTTCTCGATACATCTTTATGCGGGTGCGTGCACGCGTATGAAAATCAAACTCGTACGGCAGTAACGAAAAAGTTACACGATAGGGCTGTGTCTATACTAGAACTAGTATTGAAGTCCTTGTGGTTACATCATGCTAGTATCGAAGGAAGTGCGTGTACCTGCTAAGGTGTGCGGCATGAAAGGGTGCAGCGCGGCGTCGAGGGCGGCCGCCTCGCCGTCCCACTGGGGGAGCTTCGGCGCTACTCTACCCCAGTTGCTACTGGAACCCACAACATACGCTATCACCACACTGATTCATTGACCGCTCTATTTCAATAATAATTTAAACTCTTTGCATTCAAATCTGTCAGATTTTGTTATGTTAATCAGCAGCTTTCATACGTTTATGATGTTAATACACGCTAAGCAAGGAGTGCTCCCTTACGAAAATCAAGCAACGTGCCTAATCCACCCTTGAAACTGACGTAGGTATTTGGATCCATGTGTCTTGAGGAAACTACGTCCCTTGATTTTTGTCAGGAAGTACATATGCATATGTACATAATGCCCTTTTGAGCAATTCTTTTGAGTAAATAATAAGTTTAAATTGTTATTTATAAAGTGCCGTCTTTATATCAGTGTGCTGATTTATACCCAATAGATTGTCTGACTGTATTTGCTTTTACACAAGGTTTGGTTCTTTTGGCTTTTGTTTATAGTTTAAAAGTAGTTTACCCGCCCTCAATTTTTGTATCCTTTGTATGAAAAGGAGAATTTTTGCATGAAGCACATTTACGAGTAGATAGCTAGAAGAATGAGTGTTCAATCCTTTTTAAATTGCCCATGAGTTAACGGCCCTATATGAAAAAAGGAGTTATTTTCTAATAAAATAAATAAACAAAAGAAAACAAGTATTAGTAAAAGGCTGAATAGAGTCTAAGGACCGAAGTTTCTGAAGTCCATAGATAATTATGTTTTAAGTTAAAAAATAGAACTCAAACCCCCTAATATAAACAGTATCATCCATCACCTTAGCCTAAGTAACATTCTAAATCCGAAATTTGTAAAGAGTTAGAAGAACAGTAAATGCATCTAAATACAGCACAAAGAGAAACAAAACATCATGCTTAGTAAATTGGAACACTCATTCACTAAAACCTGTGTGAAAGCAAGATACAGTCAGCCAGAGAAAACCATGGATTTATGACCGATGGAGTAGCTCATCAGTGCTTATGAACAACACGAAATTAAAACAAAAATATTTGATTCAAGCAACATAGCATCGTTTTCGAAGTCTTGAAAAATGAGTCTTCGTAAAGTATTTTAATTTATTACAGCCAATATAACTTAATATAACAGTATACACTCCTTTCATTTGTTTTTGTATGAAGACTCATTTGAATTATTCGATGAATGAATGAAAACAATATCGTAGAATGAATGAGCCAAATACGACTCGCGATGAAAAATGCAGTCTTACCACTCGGAGACGTTACTCTTTTGCTCCGAGTTGGAGGCGTAGTTCGAGTTGGGTGACGAAGGGCCGGCGGAGGAGAGGCCGCTGGGCAGCTCGCCCGATGACGACATGAGCGAGGACGGACCGCTCCAGCCCACACCTGTATCATAGTCCATGTCACGAGCTGAGAATTTAACGGTAGTTATGTGTTGGTTAAACAATGTGTTTTTAATTGTAATCATTCCTGTGTTATGGGATCGACACGTGCCGGCTCCTGTCTCATACTTTGCCTCAAATAAGTAGCAAAATCCACACCTTCTGTGCAGTTATAGATAAAGCGGTTTAGATAAACCAAAATAAATAGAATTAATTAGAGACTATCACTTACTGTTAGTAGGCGAAGGCTGCTTTGGAGGTGGCGCAGGCGGCGTACCCAGCACGACAGGTGCGACGGTGACTCGCTCCAAGAATGCATCCAGTTGTCTCAAGGATAGAGCATTGTGCAGCGTCTCCAAGGGCCTGATCGCTGGCACGCCGCAGAAACCCTCTAGGGCGGCTGTAGTTTAAAGGGTATTCAAATTCAAAAGAATGTTGCGTGACAAAAAATATTTGTACGGAATAATGTTTGGGAATTTTTGTTGAACAACTGATTTGACAATAAGTAAAAGTTTCAAATATTTTTCTGACGTGTTTAATGGCATTCAATAAGAATAGAAAGATAACTTAATACCAAAATTCAACCCGAATTCTTTCTAGCTCTGCCTCAATAAATACTTATTTAGGATTACATTAAAAGGAACGTCCATATAGATCTTTCGATGGATCCATGTTAATATTATTGCTCGTTATCAACCATCTAAGCATGTGTTACGTTCTTCAACTTACTTGTGAATATATTCAGGTCACCTGTAGCATCAGTCCTGCGCTTAGTATAGCTTACGATACATTTAGTAATAGGAAGTAATTAAACGTATTCGTGATGAGATGACCCTCTATTTCTTTTTATGAATCTTAATAGAATCGGATTTCGAATCCAAAGATATCCAGTAAATACTTAAGAGGATTCAAACGGTGATCGCATTATCATCCAACTTCAATAATCAATTCTGCTTTTTTTTTCATTCATCGTTTTCATAGAAGCAGCCTCGCACCATCTGAGAAGTATGGAGATGTACTCACTGGTGCTGGTAGCCGACGAGGGGATGCAGACTCGCAGGTTGGGCGCGGAGCTGGAGCCCGAGATGACGGCGGTGCTGAAGAGCCCCGCGGCGCCGGGCAGCTTGCCGCGCGCGCCCAGCCCCAGCATCTTGAGATAGCTCATCTGGCCGGCGATGCTGTGCCGCTGGCGCCGCCCTGCGCCCCACACGCTACAGCCGGCGGCGGCGGCGGCGGCGGCGGCGGCGAGGTGCGGCCACGAGCGCACGCGCCCGCCGCTCGCCGCCCCGAACGTCAGCGCGGACAGCGGGAGCTCGTTCGTGGACGACTCGACGCCGTCCACGTTAATGATGGGGGGCGTTACGATTAGAGAGGGGGGGTTAGTTCGCGGCGGCCCTGCTCCATGTCGTTTAGTAGGGTGTTACGTGTTACGTGGCGCGGATGACGTTACGAGACAGAGGGTGATGATAGGGAGGAGAAAATAAAATAAATAAATAAATCGTATGTATACAGACAGATAAATAAAATAAAATAAATAATAGTATATATCGCGTAGATAGTAAAGTAGATTTGTTGTGCCGACAAGCGTGCTCGTAATGAGATATAGTTGCGTAAAGAAGATCGCGTCGGCCATCACACTAGCTATAGAGATGTGCAGAATGTCCCGTAACCCACCGTGTGCGGTTTGACCGGAGTGTCCCCGGAGGAACCCGCCCTCCGCACCCGCACTCCTCCTCTGTTCACGTGCCTACGTGATCAGGGAAGAAATACGCGGCTGGAGATTAGTGGTTCCAGAGCTCACAGGAATTCCGATAGCGATATATTCGTTTTAATACGTTAACGTTAGTAGGTAGTTATAACGTTGAGCATGCAGGGTAGTACGCGAGTCAAACGCATACACACCGTTCGGAGCGAGATGCAACGCAAACACACACAAGATCGCCGGCCAGAGTGAGCTAACGGCGACGCGCGACTTCGCCGACGCTGCCACACTACACACTCCAAAGTAAACAAGTCATTATAACAAACAAAGGTATCAAATTGTATGCCAATCCATTACTACTTACAAACATTCACGATGGTTCCATGTCAGTAGGAGACATGGTGGTGGTCTCAGTACACCCGTCGCACGTAAACTCATGCAGGTAAAAAAAAGCTACTTAGGCTGTCGACAGTAACAATGAGAGGTCGATATCAGGAGTCTAGTCTAGATGAGAAGCATGACGCCTATCTAGATGTTGGGACTGATTTTGATTTGATCAGAATGCTACACGTAGAGATAAAGTAACGTTACATCTAACACCGGAGCTATCACCGACTTTATCGCGGACAATACGACACAAAGCTCTAACCCGTCCATAGCCCGACATAGAAATAATACGGTATCACCGTGCTCCTGTCGCGGTGACCTCGGGCCGGTGCACACTGACCTTGTGCGTCGACGCTCTGCAAGATCCGGCGGCGGAGGCACACGGCCGACATGCCCGAGATCAGCGTCTCGTCTGAACCGCCCTCTAACACGCGCCATTTTAAAATGACTATAATTGTATACCTACTGCACTCTATAGAATATCATAAAAGCGTGTTTTCTTTTATATTTGTAAAATTGATGCTAAGTGAAATTTCTATAAGAATGAGAAAAAAGCAAGCAAATCCCTCGCTAACTACAATGTTAATCTAAGTAAGAAATTATTGGGAAATCTCAAACTACGGATGTTTCGAGAAATTTATGAGTAAACAAAAACTGATGGAAGGGAACACCCCACTAATCTATCGATTTATTTACCGATTCGGAAACGTCAGTAGTCTTTAAACTGATATAAGGGAGTTTATGTACCACTCGACAAAATCTATTCAGTACAAATATATTGTAATTACGTATATAAAGGTCGAGCAGTTAGTCAACAGTTCGTTAATCCAACCAGCCAAGCTCGGCCCAGCGTCGCATGCGCACTTACCGTTGTCATGAGTCTGTTTATGTTGGTCGTAACTTCGTGCTCGCGGTTGCGGGTCTTCAGAATCCTTTGCTTCTTTTTCTTCGCTCTGATTGTAAGAAAAATGCGTTCACCAAGTGGCATTAAAATGTAGGAAAGTATCAATTTAGCCCTTGACCGATGGACGTGTCAATATTTTTAATTAAAGGCACAAGTTTGTCTATAAGTCATTTTTAATAAACCCATGCCGCTACGGAGAGACGTAAACGTGAAAGTGCAATGTCTTTAATGCTATCCTTCTCTTTCTGACAGATAACGTCACTTTGCAAAAGAAAGGGACAGAGATATAACAACAAAATTATAGTAAAACTAACTTGTGCATGGTCCCTAGTTTCAGTAGGTATATGACTTCTAGCTCGTAACTCAGCGTTGAGACGCGCCGCTAAAGTAGACGCTTCATGACCGCTCACTGTGTAGTGGAGGTTACTGAAATGTTTTAAATCTTAAATTAGCTTTTATTATTTTGTATTAAAACCCTGTATCTAGCAGAAATAGGCGTACATTTTTTAAATCTATTAAACTACAGGATGTTTTCTGATGTTTTTTACATTAAAAATATCTGCTCTATTGGTAAAACGGTGTGTAATAATCACTATCGTATGAAAGAAGGTTCGTGCCTGATAAGGAAAGAATAATTAATTTTGATGACTTGTCCTGCAACCGGCTGTAAGCAAAGAAATAAGAGTAAATTCCGAAGCACTCACCAAATAGGTATAGGATCCGAAGGTCTTAGTTTCGACTTGGATACTTTTCCATGTGAAAACGCGTTATCCATCTCGTCGATATTATCCTGAAAATGTGTACAGAAAAACTTAATATTGTCATTGTATTTTCAACCTTATAAAGCTCGTTTAGGTTATAAGTTAGATTGTTACCGGTTGCAATGTCTCCTGGCTAGCCATCTGGTCATCTTCACCCTCCTCTTCTATACATTTCACTTCATCTGACGAACTCTGTAAATACGCAATACAAAATTCTAATTGAAAAACTATCCATTTGATTGGATCTAGAAAGTCGGATAACAGTCGTCCCCACTACAGGGGCACGAGCCTACTCTCATACGAGAGCGATTAGGCCGTAATCCACCACACTGGCCCAATATGCGGGTTGGCGGATTTCACATACACCTTCGAATTTCTTGTCTAGTGTATGCAGGTTTTATAAAAAGGACATGAAAACAATAATTTTCTGTATTAAATAGACACCAATTATACATACAGAGTTATTAGTAGTGGAATGGTTGCGGCTGTGCGGCCTGAAGCCGGGTCCAGGCGGCAGGTTCTTCTGCACGCAGCAGTTCACGCCAGGACTGAAGTGCAGCTCTACGTGGAATCTGTATCATTGGGTTAATTTGATTAGTCTTGGATCATTTGATAGGATTGTTGATTGTGTAAGGATTTCAACACGTTGTGGTTGATTGTATCAGGGCAATGATTAGAAATGGCTATAGATTGAAATCTGCATCAATATTAATGAAATTTGTTACTGCTAATAAGTACTAGAGCTTGCCCGCAACTTCGTACGAATTTATCGTCATATCTCGGAATTTTTCATAATATCCTAAAATGTGTTATTCTGATGTGCAAGCTACATACTGCGAAGTTTCATTAAAATCTGTTAAATAGTTTTTGCGTGGAAATAGTAAAAAAACATCCTAACATACATCTATCCACCCATCCATCGGCACAAATATTGACATTTATAATATTAGGAGGATAGTATTTATTCCCAAAAAAAAGACAGTCTCCAGTAAATAAGGCATCACATACCTTTCCTCGGAGCAGGGATCTTTAGTGGGGTCCTCGTAAAGCATCACCACGATCTGCGACATGTAGTTCAGCTCCGACACCATCGACACGTACTCCATCGCGCGGCGCCATTGCTCGTCTGTCAATACCTGGTTCATTATAACATTTATTGTAGATGTATGGCCAAACTTTATTGCATTGACCTAAGGGCGAAATTCGAACGTTCATTCGATTTTATATTTAATCTGTAATTGATGTTATACATGAGTTGACATACATTATTTGTGTTATTTTCAGTTAGAACAGTAGATCAACTGGTGTGCTAATGCTAGTAACAATAAGTGATAAATTAGACATACATCCAGCAGTCCCCCAAACCGCAACACGGTGAGTAGTGAATGCACGTGGCTCTCGCTCGTGAAGTAGAGGCGCGTGCGCACATGACGGCCCGGGCTCGACACGCCGTGGCTGTATCTGTAGGGTACGAGGAATACGTTTCACACAAATACTTTTACTATGAATGGGAAAGTATAGAACACTCATAAATAGTTTAAGATACGTTTTCATGCAGGTACTCATAATAACAAACAACTTTTACTTTGGGACCAAGTTCAAAATGATTAAAAAATAATTGAACTCCCATACATTTAACTGTTGCATTTTGTATGGGGAAATGGAAAACTTTTGAATGATTTCGAACTTGTTCCCATAGTAAAAGTTGTTTGTTTTTTCGTTTGAATACCTTACCCTAAGAAATCTTACCTTGGATTCAACCTATTGACAGTTTCTTCACCGGATTCCTCTATATTCCTTTGTAAATCCGCTCTTATCTTCTTTAGCAGAGGGGTGCAAATCCCTTGGCCGATGGTAAGTTTCTCTTGCATTGACAGGCCATATTCCTGGAACAAACGCCCGGTCTTAAACATGGAGGAACCCTATTTTTTGTCTTTAGGTAACAGCATTTCACCTCTTTTTAACAAACTAAAAGCTATATACGAAAATAGAGACGAATAGTATTTCCTAATCCTAATGTTTTCTAATGACGTCTTGATTTTTTGACAGTTAACTTCGGCGTTAGAAATAGGATCCCGTTTTCACCCTTTGGGTATGAAACCTTTAAAAAATATTACAGAAGCTATTTATTACCTGTGGTATAACAATATCAGCCAGGTACTTAGCATAGATGTAAAGCTCCTCTGCTAAGTCAAACTGTAAAGTATGCTGATTATGTTGTAGGTCGTATTTGATGCAGTCGTAGATATCCGGGATCTTTGATATGTCGAACGATTTGTTCTTAGTGCAAAAGTCCTTCTCAATTTTGCCCCATCGTCTGCCCATTAGCTCCCAGGTTTCACCGTGGTAGAGAATTGTATCTAGGAGTAAAGATTTAAAGTCATAATAAGTTTATGATGAAAACTGTGTATATGATCATGTGTTTAGATAATCAACGTTTGGCCTAGTCATTCAATTAAATGTCGCCATTCGCGTTAGTCATTTGATCGAATAGCAGATACAACTAGATGACTGCAATAGATTTAAAGTTTTTACAGACTGGCACAAAAAGAGTAGAAATTAAAGAGTAGCAACACTGTAGTGTCGTCCCGTATTTCTTATATGGATTTGAAAGGGACGACGCTACAATGTTGCTACTTTTTAACTTTTACTCTTTTTGGCTAGTCTATAAGCATTACCTTATAGACTCACCTTTAGTCTTAGGATCGTCCCGCTTAGCGAGCACGATGCGCACGAGTTGCTGTATGAGCGTGTGCACGTGCGCGCAGCAGCGCACGGGGTTCTTGACGAAGTCCGCGGCGGCGGTGATGGACAGCGAGCCGCACGGGTTGATGCGCGCGCGGTCCTCCGCCGTGAACTCGCGGTCTACCTGCATCGCCTCGTGCAGACGGGCTTTAGCCCTGAGGTAGTAGTGTCGAATAATGAATTAATCTTTCACATCTCAGAAAAAAAAGAACAATAGAAAATCTATTGTGTCTGGGTTTATTATGGGTCAGTGGGATGTGACAGGTTAATATAGCTTTGACTGTATAAAAAAGGTTATATTTCTGACAAATGGGTCACTTTGACATTGCCTTCATCAGAAGTCCTTAAAATAATGTTATAAAATATAAAAGTATGAGAGTGCCTATCCAACAGAGATTTGCTCATTGCATATGAGGGCACACTGAATATGATTGGTGGGTAACAAACACATCCATAGCAGTGTAGCATAGCACATCTCTGGTGGAAAGGCACCTTTATTAAGTTACTTACATATTCTGAACCTTAGAAGAGTCGCAGTCATTATCCAACAAGCCATTGGTATTGGCTGACTTGACCATCTGCACCAATATCGGTGTCAGTTCACCTTCAAGTGCAAGGAGGCCCTTAGCGAAGGCCGCGGCGGTCATTTGTACGCGGCCTTCGTCGGACGCGTAGATCTTCAGGTCGTGGCGGAACGTGGAGTGTAAACGGAGGAGGCCTAAGCCTTGAGTGCCGCCTTCGCCTGTACGTAAATAATTATCTTTGATAATGGAAGACGGAAGGTGAAAAAGATTTATTCCTATTCCATACTTTATAATGACGTCTTATATCTATGTTCAGTGACGTTATATCATTCTTTAATGTTTCCTTTCCCTTTTTTTTTGCAATATTTCACGTACATACAAATCCATGGCATACAAATCCATCTCTTTCCATACATACATATACAACGATACAAACACTATAATATTGTCGTTAATATGGCAATAAATTACATTAGAAGTTCCGACGCGACGCTTACTACTCGTTTGTAAGTTTATTATAAAAAAATAGCACTATTTCTTTAAGACTATCTAATGAAATGTTTATAAATTCCCTCACCCGGTATATGTCGCCCCTGGCCGCCGGGATACATGCAGCGGAACATCCTCCCGAGCTCCTCAGCCTGTACGCGCCCCGCCGGCGTCAGCTCGCCGCCCCACTTCAGTATCAGCACCAGCGACGGCTCGCCCGCCACGCCTACTGTTACATCCGCACTTACTTTACTGCTTTTATACAACTATTTTCATTAATGATTAAGAAAAAATGAAAAATATACTCGTACTATAAGTTATTTTGAATCTCGTCTATGAAACAACTTAAATTATTATAATTTTATATTTGTATTAACCATAGTGACGCTTAAGCAATTATTCTCTAGTAGATTTTCTAGTAGTGAAAAGTTGGTTCAACATTGATTTTAAAGTACAGTAAGCTTGAAAGTAAGTAGTTGTACTTGTAATTATATTTTAAAAAGTTTATATCCACACGGCTTACGTCTATGAAAGCTTTACATTTCTCTCAATGTTTTAATCTCCTTCAGTTGAAAGAAGAAGTGTCCAGTCGAATACACTAACTGCACTCGTTTTGTCAAACTACAAACGTGATTATTACTTGAAAAAGCCGCTGCAAACTAAAGCAGTACCTGTATTGTAGAAGGTGTGTGTATTTTATGGCAAATCAAGTAACTTCACAAAGGAACATTTGTCAAAGGGATAAATTAAAATGTTTTCATAGTGTGTATCGGACGGTAGGTACTAGGTGTAAGATAGGTAAGTAAGGTAAGTAAATAAAGCAGATGGGCAGACCGTGTGCGGGCGGAGGCGCGTTACCGTCGTCGGAGGAGGAGCCGCGGGGCCGGCCGCGCGGCTGGTACTTCATCTGCACCTTGCGGTTGATGCCCGAGAAGTGCCCGTACCTACACATGTACAGCTAGGTATAAATAATCCATAAACCAGATTTATGCTTTTATGATACTTCTAAAGTCATGATTTACTCTTTCTCAAAATATATCTACGTATGCACCAAAGACTTACATTTCAAGAACACTCTTCAGCTGTTCAAGTTTGCCCTGCTTCTCTTCAATCTCAGGGTCGGCGTGTCTGGTGTGAATGTCAGCGAGCAACGCGCGCGCTATGTCCAGGATCTCTTGCAACTGCTTCGGCTTCTTCAGCTTCACGTGCCCGCGTTTGAAGCCCTCATACTTCTCGAAAATCTCGAAGAATCTACAGGAGAATGGTTGTGTTGTACTTAAGCTATGAAGTTTTTTAGAAGCTACTTTTGATACGATGATCCAAAATATCACAGTGATAGGACAAAGGATATATTTTTTCTAATTAGATAAGGCATTAAAACACTATTTACCTGGGATGCCTCACTTCAACCTTCATCTTCTGTTTGGGCGTGCGGTCTCCATGCCTTATAACAGCAACCACACACCGTAGCTCCATCATTTTCCCGAACGTGGTGGGCACTATCGGCGGGTCGTCCAATTGGAACGGCACGGACCAGGGGATGTGCAGCGTCGGCGCCAACTCCCGCAGGATCATGTTACCGAGTATCTTGGCGCAGTCATCGTAGTATTTGTTTGAGTTTTTCACGAAAGAGAAACCGTTTACGTCGCACACGAAGGATTTGCCGTTCGCTCTGGAAAAGCAGCAAATTATAAAACTGAAGTTTGAATTATGTTTCTAAATGAAGCGACCCTGTCTATCTGATGAGTCCATTCTTTTTTTAGCATTGTTTTAAGGCTACAAAACACAAATGAAAGAGTCGAAAGTCTAAGATGAAATAATTAACTTTTCTTTCACGAACAAAATTTTAACACATTCATATTAGGGCGGTAAGTCAGTAGAAAGAGGGTAGCTCGGGTCTACTATCTTTATTAAAAGAATGGTCAAAGCTGTTCTAAGATACTTTTTCCTGTGCTTACCTTAACAAATCGAATCCACACACAGTTTGCTTGAATGCGAGACAGACTTTCCTAGAAATGAGCTTCTCCTGGTTGGACAGTATGACGGGGTAGCGGATCTCTTTGCCTTCCGAGTCCCTCTCGACCTTACCGTCGAGGGCGGGACTTTTACGCGCTTCTGCGTGCGCGTAGTCCGGACCTACTGTGTATACTTTTACGTCCGTACCTGGGGAAGACGTCACTTTGGTTAAATATTTAACTTAATATGAAGTAAAGCATAAAACGTAGTAAGAAAAGAGTAAAAGGAATGTTGTATTGATTGAAATGCGCATCAACTTACCATCAGTAGGCATAAAATCTTCATAGATAAATGATCCAGTTTTACGGACTCTTGATTCCGGTGAATAAATGCTACTGCGACTTCCTATCTGTTAGAACAAGTATTTATAATCAATGGAAAGTATCTAATTTTAAAATTCCTGGTATTTGCAAATCCCAGAAAATAGAAAGGCGTTATAGAAATAATATGCTCGTAAAATAAAATATTCCATCCGCACCGTACGATACAATCTGCAGCAGCTTTTCTTAAATGTCGAGTATTGTTGTCTTTGTTCCACATAGGTGTAAAAGACAGTGATGTAAATATTCTCGAAAGTACCTTATTTACTGCCAAGTATTGTAGGTACCTTTCTAAAGAGTCTCTGACTGCCGCCCCCGGCGGAGGTAGGGTAGTAGATATAAATGTTGTGGTCCTCGGCCGACACGGGCTTCTCGACGAACGGCTTATTGAACACAACGCCGTTCACCTCCACGTGGTCTTCTGATTCCACTAGCTCGTGGTCTGGAGATTACACAATTTATGTTCAATAGTAATATTATTAAATATAATAAATAAATAGGATATGGAGTTGGAATTATTAATAAAGTATAAGCTCACTTAATACGTAAAATTTTGAGAATAGGAGTTATATTCTGAATTCTTCATTAAAGATTTTCGAAGACGAGGTAATGGCTAGATCACCCTTACAAACAGTAGATACTCTCTACAATTTGTTCACTGCATAAACCCAACGACGGTTGTCTGAACACTGACAAAGTATTTAAAGTGCTCAAACAATGGATGCGTCAAATGATACAGGTACATGAACTGCTTTTCTAGGAAGCTATAAGAAGCGACTAGTATTTCATACGCCGAAGATATAAGTCATAGAAATGAAACGCTTCTTCAAATATTTTCATCGTTTCTAAAAAAAGTATAATGTAATCTACTCTGATGAGTACTTACGCTTAGGATCCGGCGAGTCTCTATCTAAAACAGCGTATCTTGGTATCTCTATTCCTTCGCTTTCTAATATTGCGTATACTCTTCTTCTATCCTGAAAAAGCACAAAAGACGCTATTCAAATAATTTATTTTAAGAAGTTTTAAGTTATCAATGATTTATTATTTTCACGTGAACCGCCAAACAATAGAATTTAAAATCTGACAAAATTAATACAAATACGACTCACCTGAATATCATATTGCATATGTAGATTATTTATAACGTAGGGTTTCCTTAGTTTTTCGTACTGAATAGCCTTATCCAGTGGGAACCCTTTGGAATGGAACGAGATGAGGCAGTCGCAGATCGGCCACTCCTCCACCGGTTGCTGCGAATAAAGTACTAGTCAGGTACGCGCCGCGTGATCGCTTACCACCCGATGCGGGCCAGTTCACATTATATAACACAAACACAAGCAATACACATGCAAAAAGCTATGAAATACCCGATGGTTAAATAAAATCAGCTAATTTATAACTAACACTATTTTTATAAGTATCATGCAGCTATGTAAAAGAATATGGATGGATATTTATTTGTAAGACGGCTTAGGGCTACCGCGCAAATACTAATTGAATAAAGGCGTGTGTGAACATTGCATTAGCCCACCCGCTACATGACACTGGCCGCAAACAAAGCATTGTGAATTATCGAAGCCGTTCAATGGAATCGTTAACCGCTACTTGTTATCTAACGTACTTAAGTATCTGCTATATATAACACAGACTTCAATATGGTGCAGAAACTATAACTAAAATTTCCCAATTTACTTAAAAGTTGATAATGAAGGTTAAGCGGCAAAAACAGTGAAACAAAATATAAAACAATGTACAATTTTAAGTTTCGTAACTCTATGCCTGAAGCTTTGTACACATGCGAAATACTTTATTTACTCTGAAACGCATCAGAATTCCTTCAATTCCTTGCAACTCATTAGTCTATTTACTAACATTTAATTAATTAATGTAATTTGATTTACACGTGTTCCAGTTGAAATGTAATAAGTTTGGCAAGCTGATCTGGATCTATGTAGGTACTTATAAATAAGCACTTTTTTCAAATCTTTGTTTTTCTTTGCAAGTTCCTTTGCAAAAAATCTCACAGAAAAAGAATGTATTTTTGACCATTTTGGTCACGCCGCCGCTCAACAGAAAAAAGTACTTTCATTACAAAACTACACTTGATTTCATTTACAGACATTGTATGTAACTGCCCCTTTTAGTTGTAAATCGTATTTTAGCTTCGAAAAGCTATTCGCAAAGCGTTTGCCAAAGTTAATGTATAACACGTGGAACAGTGTTGTATGCATAGTTGCCAGGAAAGAGGTAAATAGTACGTCAGAAGGGCAAGGTCGAACTGGCGACTATGTAGCGTTAGTCGTGCGACTAAAATAGACAAGACTAGGAAACTAAACCGTGTGTCCTCTTTCTTTTACACCAGTTAGTAAATTTATCATATTAAAATGAATAAACATATGAATGTGAGAGAACGAATTTAAAAAAAGTATAACTATAAAAGGTCATCTCACAATGAAGCCATAATGTATAGTAAAGCCTTGAAAAATTTTACGAAGTTTATGAATGGTCAGAAAAACAAATATTTTAGCGTCATTGTGTGACGTTCCCAATTTTAAAGAGTAACATCCATCAGCCAATACGACTATGCCCTCCTTAGCTACAGCACATGAGCTATTTTGTTCCACTTAGGTTAGATGTAGAACAGAACCTTGAGGATAACCTCCTCAGGGAAGACGAGCATCTTGATGTACTCGAATTCATCGAGGCGCGTGAGGATCTCCTTCATGGGCTTCGACTGCGACTTCTTGGCCATGGCGCATACCCCCACCACCACTTTTTTCCCGCCATCGCAGTGGGGGTCCAACGACTCGCACAGATCCAACTCGCCCTGAAAACAAATTGTGTGGCTAAAGTTATTAAATAAAGCAATTGGTTGAAATTAGGGTCTCAATTGAAGACATACTTCTACATTAATAAGAACCTATCTTAAAATGATCTATTGATCAGTCACTGTTCAAACAAGTGTTACATTGTAATAGGTACAAGTAGGTACATTTATATTTTAGTGCTCTATTGTAGAAATGAAACCAATTTGATCTTATTCAAACAGAAATTCAAACAAAAAACAGTAAAAAATAATTATAATAAATGAAAAGTCTATTTGTCAAAGTTTCAATAAATTTTACTTTTATGAATGTAGATTTCTCAATTGACATGTAGGTCATTGTTTTAATTTACAAATAAATTTTTGGTACCAAAATATTCTTTAATTATCACAAATCCCTTAAAAGCTGTAAAGACATTGTATGAGTGATAAAAGTCTATAACAGAATACAATTAAAAGACACAACAAATCTTATCAGTAACTAGCAGCAAATAATAACTATTTTCTTCAAAACATAACCCTCACATCTGGTAAACAATCATCACAGTAACAGATGTCATCGTCATGCTCCTTTTTCTTCTTGCTCCTCCATAACTTGAGGCGCCACCAGTCCTTCAACCATTGCCACTCCATCACACACTATGTACTAGTATCATCATTAAAATCAAATTAGCTGATAAATCTCAAGAAATAGCCTTTATCTAACACTGGTAACTGGTGATAGGTGCAGCTCTTTACTAGATAAGAGATAAAACTTGACATAAAACACACATTACCTCACTAGTCATTGTCTGTGGAACATTGGATGCTATAAATAATCTCTATTCCACACTACAGATGCTCACAACACAATTATATAGCATTATGTAAACAGTGGACAGTGTGGCACAGAACAGTGGGTGAACAATACACTAGTGTCAACTAACTGCTAATTTATGCTAGTTATCAAGGATTTTGTGGTTTAGTTTAGATAAGGGAAATAAATATTTACTCTGAAGAGTTAGCTAGGTAAAGAAGATTATCACTGTGCAAAATTTTAAGTTTAAAGTGCTTCCGTTTTTAATCAGTTGTTATTTAAATTGTATAGGTACTATTTAATAATGAGTTCATGTTCCCATTAATTTATTTATCATAGTGTGGCCATATCAAATGTGAAAAACTTTGGCATGTTTTGGATATGTTTTTATAAACAGTTTGCGTGACGAAATTAAATAAAAAACAAGAGACCGCGGAGCATTGTTTCCTATGATTCAGATTCGTTTGTGGAAGTAAGTGTCCCTTTGCCAACAATGAACTGAAATGAAGCGGACTGCTTAGAATGTGCAAAGATTTAAAACAGCCGAATATGATGACCGTTCTAAAGATAACGCGTACTTACTGGAGATCTTAGCTGCACAAGATTCCCATCATCACCGACGTAGAACTGCGGTTGAGTAGCTTGTCGCAACCCTTGGTATCCATGTTCGAGCTCAGTGTATGACATTCCCTGCATAGACCTTGATGATATTATTAGTACCGCAATATTGTTAACTCAAGAGACCAAATCAAAGTTTGTTACGTTTAAGTACAAACAGAAATATCCCTAAGATGCCTAAAATAAATATAAAAATATTTTTGGAAATCACAATGATTGATTTGACAGCTGTTTTTGAAACTTCAAGGATATGTTCGTTTCATTTCATTCATTTTATCAAATAAAAGTAAGAAAGAACGGCGTACGATCATAAAAGAAAAAAAATACAACTTCGTCTATGCTTAAAGGTGACGTTCTATGTCTATCAATCACTCATTACTTCATCTGCTGCTGACTTCATGATATAACTGTCAATATTTTAGGTAACCTAAAAGTTTGTTTACTTTTTGCGTTACACCTTTGAATTTAATTAATTTTAACTAATTTATCACAAGATATTATGTCTTCAAATGAAGTTTATAATATAACAACTATGGACGTTACTTCTTATTGGAAATCTGTAGATATACTGCTTAAAAAGCCACATGTTGTTAACAAAAGGTTATGGGGCAGCAAAACTTTATTTACAGAAAGATACTGTTCAAAAACTTGTGAATGGGTTTTGCCATCTAACTGTGAAGAGATTAGTTACAGAGATAATATTGAAATTTACCGAAAGAAGTTACTCTCTCAACTAAAAAATACAGGTTTTTGTGGAAAGGAAGAAACTTCAAATACTGAAGTTGTGCTTGTAGAATTGCTTCCTAAAGTGTTTAATGAGAGTCATGCTTATCAACTAGTTATATTAGAACCTCAAAAGGTATCTGCAACGTTTATAGATGTTACGGCAAAAGAACTCAATCAGACTTTATGTCCAAATTTTCAATACAGTTTACATTTACAAGATGGGAAAATTAAACTGAAGTCTGAAAGTAAGTTAGGTCTCAGTCAAAAATTTAGCTTATGTTATTAAGATTTAAAAAATAGGTATTAATTTTCATGGGTTTTAAGAATCTTACTAGAATTCAGCAATACAACACTTGATATTGATTGATACAAATATCTAATCTATTTTCCAGATGTAACATCAAAATCATTCCAATGGTTAAAAGAAACATTGTTACCTCAATTTATAAAATGGGGAGAAGAAAATATAAGTCACCAGCAAAATGTTACTGAATCTTTAACTTTGATATGCAGTGACAAGTATTACCTAAAGTATAATCATTTGAAACTTAAGTATGGGAAAGAAATGGTTAAGGTAAGCTTGAGAACCTTCATTTTCAATATTTCTACTCAGTGCAAGTAACATAACTATGCTCTTAATAAAGTTCTTATTTTGTTGTTATGTCCCTTTTTTGGAGTATGGACACACTCTTTTTGTAACTGGATCTTGCTAAGGTTTAAAATTACCTTTATTATACATTACAGATATGGCCAGAATGTACAGATCCAGCAAAGTTTGTCTATGAAGATATAGCCATAGCCTCATATTTACTACTGCTATGGGAAAATGAGAGGAATCAACTTGATGTAACCGATTTGCAAACATTCGTAGATTTAGGTTGTGGTAATGGTTTGCTAGTTTATATATTAGCTAAAGAAGGGCACACTGGTGTTGGAATTGATGTGAGGAAGAGGAATATATGGGATATGTACTCAGATGACATCAACTTAGAGGTAAATACTTGATTGGATAAAATTGACTGATTCAACATAAAAGGAATATAAGACAATACATTAATTATATAAATATACTTTTCCAGGAGAGAACAATAGTTCCTTCAGATGTAAATTTGTTCCCTGAAACAGACTGGATCATAGGAAATCACTCAGATGAGCTCACACCCTGGGTACCAGTGATAGCGGCAAGAAGTTCATACAAATGTAACTTTTTCTTACTACCTTGCTGTGCATACAACTTTGATGGCAGTAAATACCAACGCTACAATTCAGCAATGAGCCAGTACACTGAGTACTTACAATACATACAACAACTTTGTGAAGACTGCGGATTTCGAACAGATTTAGACAGACTCAAAATACCAAGTACTAAAAGAATATGCCTTGTTGGCAGAGGTAGGACTTACCCACAAGATCAATTTGAAGATTACAGCAACAGAATAGAAAAAATAATAAATGCTGAGACAAATACAGGAGATCAAAGTTCTTGGATCAAAGATTTCAAGCCTAGAGAAGTAGTGGAAAAAGTTAGAAATTGTACTCAGATAGACAAATCACTTATAGAAAGCATTGTTGACAAAATATCACATCATTTACTAGAAGGATGTAAGATAGAGGGAGATTGGTCTATTGGAAAAACTGCAGACCTTAGTGAAGTAGTGCTATTAATTCCTAAAGATGATTTAGGTGCTCTAAAATCTGAATGTGGTGGTTTACAAACTCTTCTAAAAAATAATCATCATATTTTTAAAGTGCAAAGTGGTAAAGTGCAACTAAGGTATCCAAAAACTGTGGATGAAGTCAAGAATAGCACTAAGGGTAGTAAAAATAAGACATCAAATATAAGAATTCAGCAAAAACCATGTTGGTTCTATAACAAACATCCACAAGGATGCCCTTTAGATGATATTCATTGTAGCTTTATGCATAAGAGAGAATAATAAAACATTTTTTGGAAAAATATAAACATTTTACTATTTTAATTAACAAAACATAAGTCCCTTGTAGCTTAACTGTATTTCTATACACCTACAACCCCAACATAAAATAAAGTTCTTGCAATAAAATACAAGTGTTTACCATTACATCAGTATCACATTTATCTTATCTTGCTAATTACATATTCCCACCTCGCCATAGTGTACTATGAACCTTGTAACATAATTATTATGCATTGATGTTAATGTAAAGTTAAATCTCAAAGAACTTATTCAATTCAGTCAAATTTCTATCATCTACTAATTTAGCCACATCATGTTCTCCCATGAAGGAACAAACCATCCGTAATGTTGTCCAAATAGTTGATGAACTAGTATCATTTGATGAAATATCAGGACTCATACCCTTGGCTTTCATTTGTTGATTTAGTGCCACTAGGAAGTGTTCTGCTGCCTGTCTATGAGCTCCTAAATTCATACATGTGATACCAACATTATACCTAGCTCTGATAAATCCAGGTTCTAAATTCAAAGCTTGGTGATAAGCATCAACAGCTTCCTCAGATCTTTCACTGTTGGCTAATGTAGCTCCAAGTCTGTTCCATAGTTTTGCATTATCACTAGCAACCATAAGAGCAGAGCGGAAACAGTCTACAGCTTTATCATATTCTTGACTTATGTTAAACACTACTCCTAAAGCATTCTGAACATCAGGATCTATTTGTGATGGGTTTATCTGAGCTGCCTTCAAGTACAATGATTTAACATGTGTCTCCAGTTCTTTTAAATCCAATTTCTTAGGGTCAACATCCTGAGGAAGCAAATCACCATATTTACTAGCTTTCAGCCAGTCCAACAATGCTCCAAATGCAAACTTAGGCATATTCTCATTAGTGTATGCTGCAGCTAATGTGATGTACGCTTCTAACTGCCTTGGATCTATTGCTAGAGATTTCTTCAAGGCAGTAATAGCTAGTGGGTCTTGTTCATTCTCTGCCTGAGTAGTTCCCAAGAGAAACCAAGCTTCAGCTGAATCCGGCTGCTGTTGAGCAGCTGCTTCAAAACATAACACTGCTCCAGGGACATCACCCATTTTGAGTTTTTCTTTTCCTAATTCCAGAGCACTTTTGTTTTCCAACATCACATTGCCTTCACTAAAGTTGTATTCTTCAGATATGCCATTTGCAGCTTCTGAACTCCAGTAATCATTGATATCACTGAGTTTGTCCCATTCATCCTTGTACTTTTCAGCCATCTCATCTAGTATTTCATCTTTACTCAATTTCCTTTGATCATCAGCAGTTCCAGCGAAATTCATCTCCCCAGCACTTATTTTCTTCATGAATGACATGAATTGATTATAAGCCAGTTCATCATCATCCTTGACAGCATTTACGTATTCTTGTGCTTTAGCTTGAACATCACTGTCTGTTTTTTCTAATTCTGATTCACTGATATATTGTATTTGAACATTAGACGGGCCTTGATGATGCATCATAGGTTGATGACCAAATCCAAAGGGTCGTAACATAGGTGGAGGAGTCATAAATGATGAGGTGGGTCCAGGGTGCCATTGTGCCGTCTTTGGAGCCTGGCTGATAGGAAATTGTGAACTTTTACCAGCTTTCTCGATCTCGGGAATGTTGTTGAGTAAAGCATTCATGTTAAACGTTTGTGGAGCTGAAGTTTGACCCATAAATTCATTAACGAATCTATCGGCCTGAGAGAGCTGTTGCGAGGCATCTCGATTTACTATTTGTGATAACTGGACAAGAGCATTGTTACCTCCACAATCTCCGCCAACAAGTTTATTCAAAGACATGTTTGTTTCTCAGTTTCACAGTATAAGTATAAAACAACCACGGCCTAATTAAATGATTTTACTTTGTTGCATGAGAATATGATATTGAAATGCGTGAGAAATACAAGGAAAGTAGATTTATCACAGTGTTATCGTGGACATGGACAAGGTTCACTTCACTGGTCAATAAAGTCGTTCTCTCAATCAATCAATCAAGCAAGCAAGACAGACAAGACAATAATTGTCAATCAAATCGAGGAGGATTGATAAATCTTTTATGCCTCGTTTACACTTAAAACTACAAAAGAAGCATTTATTTAGATTTATTTCAATGAAACTGACCCTTAAATATCAATTTGTCTATGGTCTCCAGCTGATTGTCATCTGTCACGTCAATGTCACTACATTTTTCTGTAGGCTCAGGTCGGCTCTTTGCTCGTAAAAATTGTACGATTTTCTGTACAAATTAACTTATTAATCCCATATAATTCTTCATATTTAGTTACCAGATTATTGCTTACTACATTGAAGCTATTAAAAGATTCAAATGTTTTGAACTTAGCCGGGAATGTTATGTAATAAAATAGAGGTTATGTAGCACACCTTACTCTTAAAAATTTCGACTTTGGTAATATTATGAATTAAATCGGTAATTATATTTACTATATAATGTCGGAAGCCAAATATACTACCATAGAGAAATCAGAACAGAATGATACTGATTCAATACTAGAAGACAAATGGATGGTATGTTAGCTATTAAGTACTTTTACTTATTAAAAAGTTTATTTTAATTTTTATTGTTTTTATCCTTTTATTCAACTTCTTGCCTCTGCTTCTGATCTTGTCCCAAAATTAGCTATATGGTCAAGGAGGAAACAGCTGCTCAGTCGGGTACAGTGACTCACCATCGTTTTGTAAAGAAGGAAAAGAGATACGTTCATCTCTTTTGCACTTGCGCGTACGCATGCCAAAAGCTTCCGAAAAGTGCAAAAAAGATGAATGTATCTTTTTTCCTTATTTACAAACCGATGGTGAGTCACTGTACCCGACTGAGCAATTGTTTCCTCCTTAACCCTACATCATTCTAAGATACTCCGGAAATTACAAACAAATTCATCTGTATAATATAAATGCCATTTCAGATTCGAGACTGCGAATTGTACAAAGATGAATATGATGAATGCACAAGTGTCCGCGGTAGATTCCACCAGTACTTCATCTATGGTCAGATGAGTGATTGCAGGCAGTGGAAACGTGATTACAATAACTGCTGTAAATGGGATGACAACCAAGATCCAAAGGCTGCTGTAAGAATAACTTTTTTTTTTATAACAATTACGTACCTAATTGTTTGTGTAATTCTATCTTAATTTAACATGAAATTAGATAGGTGATATGAATGTATCAATATTGTAAAGGACCAGGGATTTCACATTCCACAATATTATCATAAAATTATAGTTAAGAATTAATTATTGTTTAAAGATAGTACCCACAAAATACAGAATGTGGCTATGTCAATATTATAGACAATGGTACACCCAAGTACATATCAAGCTTTACATAGAGACATCTTCCATTATATTGCTATATTGGAATGATTTTGTAAACAAAAAAATGAACTTAAAATCTATTTCTTTAATCAGTATTTGATTGTAGAATAGTTTAGTGAGTAGTACTAAGAAAAAAATCGATGTTAAAATACCTATGTTGTTTTTACAGGAGGCAGTAATAATAAGCGAAAGAGCACGTCGGTTAGAGAGATTACGAGGACACATACGAAACAATATTTGGAAAAAAAGAGAATCGCCCCCCACCGACTGGGACAAACCTCTACCAGAGTGGATGGTGAAGAGAGACGAAAATACCTACCTCGCACAGAAAGCTAAGGAGATAAGAGAGGGCAAAGATATATACGAGAAGGGAGGGTTCTGTAGTATTATGTGATAATAAATTATTTATATTAGACTAATAAATTAGTTATTTAATTTTTAAATTGTTTTGGATTTTTATTTTTTTATTCTCATTCTCATAATCCCCTATTCCTAGATTCATTCGGTCATTTATGTAAACTGAATTGAAAAAGATGTTACAAAACTTGCGTAAATAATATTAAAACCACACCTCCATACACTCACCTTACCCAACTTAAATAAAACACGTAAATATTCCACAAGCTTACATTTCTACAAATCAGATGATAAAAATATTGACCCAGCAACTGCCACTATCAGCCCGATAACGACATTAATTGTTCACAAATATGATAAAGATGTTTACTTAGCTGTGTATTTGAACTCGGACTATTCTAGTATAAGCTGGGGAGGTAGTAAGACTCAGTAATGAGTCGGGTACTCTGCAGTCGTGTGTTCAGTGTCGGTTACAGAGTCACGATGGCTCGCAGCTCGTCTTACCTCATTGAAGACCCCAAATATTCCTTTCTGAAGGAGTTAGGGCTTCAAGAGAAGAATGTAGGCGTCTTCAATGGAAAGTGGGAGGCTAATGGCAAAGTAAGTCGATCGTCATTTAATTTATTTACACTATCTGCTTTTGTTTCTAACTTAGAAATTATACGATTGTAACTTTTTACAAATGCCATAAAAATATCAATAGTTATCTAGAAAATATGCCAGTCTTAACTTAATTAATGAAGTTAATCAATAATAGGACTTATGTACCTATTTATAACTAATTATAATGGTTGTTATTTTCTGATATTCGTCCGCTCAAAGATAAGATTGTGATTCAGACTCATATTCTAGTCATAATTAAAATAGTTGAACTTGACCTTGAATAAATATCAAATAATGAGTTCATTTAAATGTTCAACGCCATGTTTTACTCAAAGACGTATTTTATGTTTCGCAGACTATCCAATCATTCAGTCCTGCAAATGGGAAGATCATAGCTGAAGTGCAAGCTGCAAGTCCGGCTGATTATGAATCGTGCGCAGTGGCAGCTGAGAAGGCTTGGCATGAGTGGGCGGAGCTACCTGCGCCGGCGCGCGGAGAGATCGTCCGACAAATCGGGGACGCTCTCAGGGAGAAACTCGACCCCTTGGGGAAGCTTGTTTCTTTAGAAATGGGTAAGGGTCATCCGGATCGAAGGACCAGTTTTTTACACCAGACTTCTGCAAAACTGAAACAGCATTAAGTGGAAATAGATCAACGGTGGCGTATTATTAACCGAAAAACAAGAACTTATTTTGAACTCATTCGAATAATAATACCCTAAAAATATTGAAAATTAAGAAAAAAGTAACCTACTTATTTATGTCGGTTACCCCAGGTAAAATCCTGCCGGAAGCTATAGGCGAGGTGGTAGAGTACATCCACGTGTGCGACTTGGCACTCGGTCTGTCCCGCTCCCTCCCCGGCACTATCTTCCCATCGGAGAGACCCGGCCACGTGCTCATGGAGAAGTGGAACCCGCTGGGGCTGGTCGGCATCATCACCGCCTTCAACTTCCCCGTCGCTGTCTTCGGATGGAACAGCGCTATTGCCATGGTGAGTTGATGGGACTTTGGGACATTATCAAGTTCTGTTATAGTAGCTGGGTAGGTGAGGAAAGGCATACCTATGCTCGCTGTGGTTCAGTAGATTTTAAACCACCTATCTTCAAGGTTTAAATTTAAAGATACCGATCTTAAAAGTTACTATACCTACCAAGGTATATCAGTGATTTATCATTATTGTTTATCACACGAATAGATAGCCACGGTATGCTGCATGAATGGTATCGTGTGTAAAAAAGAACGATAGATTAATAATAATAGATTAGTAATTAGGTAAAAAGAATCACTAAAATTTATGTTCATTAATTACTTAACAAAATATCAGTCAAGTTTTATTTGAAACCTGCAAATAAATAGGTAATCAGACACGATAAGATAGCTGCTAAGTATTTGATTAGCATCAGTTTCTAGGCTAGGTAAACATCTGCATATGCCTGAAGTAAACGTTAAACGCAAATAAATACAGATATCTAAATAAAACAGCAGCGTCTTTAATCAGGATCGTCAAATATTACGTGTCCCTAACTATCAGTAATTGCCATCCATCTCATTATTAGTCGTTAATGAAGCAACAAGGCAGCTTTAGATACTAACTCTATCCAACTATCAACTCTTTTATCAGGTATGCGGCGACGTGAGCATTTGGAAACCATCAGACACGACTCCTCTAGTAGCGGTAGCGGTAACGAAGATCGTGGAATCAGTTTTACAAAAGAACAACATCCCCGGCGCGGTGGCTGCCCTCTGCGTTGGAGGTGCCGATATCGGACAGAAGATTGTACAGGATAAGAGGGCTAAGCTTGTCTCATTTACTGGCAGCACTGCTGTTGGACAACAGGTAAGAATTTATAGAATTGCTCAAGTTAAATGTGTGGTCATCTAGGTTAGTATTTGTTGTTACAGTTACCGACACAAGGTAACAAATATTTAATTTTGCGGTGTTCTCGGTCATTGGTTACATTTGTAGGTTACAAATGTCTGTATAAATACTATCCTATATTATTGTTATTCCGAATTTCTTCCATAGACTCGAGGATCTCGGGAACCGCTATCCTAATAAGGCATTGGAAAAATACAAAAATATCCAAAACCTACCTATCTTAAACATGACCACAATACTATACAGGTGGGAGTGGAAGTCCAAAGGCGATTCGGGCGCCACCTCCTGGAGTTAGGCGGCAACAACGCTATCATCGTGAACGAGGACGCCAACCTGGATCTGCTGCTCAACGCCGCTCTGTTCGCCTGTGCAGGCACTGCTGGGCAGCGGTGTACTACCACGAGGAGGTTGCTTATTCACCAGAAAGTAAGTAATTTACCCGAGACCGTTTGACGATCAAGTTTGAAACCTTAGGTAAAATTTGAAATACACTAGATAGTACCTTAAGAATCAGAATAAGTACTTAACAAGTTTTAAAAATAAGTACCGTACCTATCTTTAATCTTATAAGATCTGCGGAATAGACTCTTTTTGACGTTTCCTATAATGCTATAAGTACCTTGTTATGTACACCTATGCTTACATATTGTCTCAATCTCTATTTAAGCAATCCATATATCCAAATTACTCAAATTGTGTAACTTATCCAACAATAAATACAGGTATTCAACGAAGTGGTAACTCGTCTAAAGAAGTCGTTCGCCGGCGTAGTGAGCAAGATCGGCGACCCGCTGTTATCCGAGACACTCATTGGACCTCTTCACACACCCGCCGCAATGGAGGCTTACAAGAAGACTGTTGCCGAGATCACGAAACAAGGCGGAAAAATCGAATTCGGTGGAAAGGTATTTGAGCAGTCTATACCTTATTTTCAATTTGAATAAAATGAAAAACAATCTGGTATCAGGACAAAGATTAACGATTGTGAACCCTTAAAGAAGTGCTTAAACAGTGTGTCAATTAAGTTAGAAGAAAATCATTAAAAATACCTACTTACTGTAGTATTTTTCGGAAAGTTGTATTCTCTCTCTCTGACCCTAGGTGATGGAGCGAGAAGGCTACTTCGTGGAGCCGACCATCGTAACCGGCCTGCCTCATGACTCGCCGCTAGTACACACGGAATGTTTCGCTCCCATCGTGTACTGCATCCCCATCCCTGACTTAGATACCGGCATCAAATACAACAACGAGGTTGAACAAGGACTGTCTTCCAGTCTCTTCACTGAGAACTTGGGCAATGTTTTCAAGGTGAGTTTAAAGTTTGTCAAATACATGTTTTCTTATTAGAAAAATCTTTTGACTTGGATTACCGTAAAGGCGGTGTCGCTTTAATTCAGACTCTCTACGAATACTGGCCAATTTTTATTAGACGTGAATAACCGTGTTACTATAATTCCCTCAGTGGATGGGTCCGCACGGCTCAGACTGCGGCATCGTGAACGTGAACATCCCGACGAACGGCGCGGAGGTGGGCGGCGCGTTCGGCGGCGAGAAGGCGACCGGCGGCGGACGCGAGTGCGGCTCCGACAGCTGGAAGCACTACATGCGGCGCTCCACCGTCACCATCAACTACTCCGGGGCTATCAAACTCGCTCAGAACATCAAGTTTGGAGACGAATAATTAACTCAACCGATTGCTACAAAACATACCATTTTTTATACTGAATATCTTCGTTGATATAAGAAGACTGATTGTAAGATTACGATAAATAAAATATTATAACGTATTTTTATTCTGTTTTTTATTTCTCATTTCATATTACTTTTTTACATTCAATACAGATCTGATTTGATGCGTAAATCGAAACCGAAGAGAAACATCGTCACTAAATCGACGAAAATACATTTAAAACTATACACCTACACCTTAATTTACATATGATAAATACATTTTGGCAGTAAATGTTATTTAAAAACAATATTAATTTCATGTTTCATTTGAGACAAAAATGTTTGTCACACTTTCAATAATTATATTTTTAGTCTCGTTTCCGATATACTGTAGTTAGCAAATCTCAAATCACTTACTTCATTGTATAGTTGCAGTAATATATCCTAGATATGCTATGAATGTGGGTGTTGTAACCTCCACAAGTCGACGGCGATGTCGCGCGTCTGCTGCCGATGGAACTTATAAGTCGCGGGCAGGTCGTACCGAAGTTCCGCCACCACACTACCTTTCACTCCCCACTCCTTTGCTTTCTTTTGTATGTGGGATCTGCAACAATATTAGAGCAAGCCTAAAATAATTGCCGCATTGTACGCCTGTAGAGCCATCAGCAGTCATGACAAGTTGCACTTCTGAGATATGCTTTACATTCATAGAAGCTCTATTATATTTAGAGCCAAATCTGAATATTATAATATATCAACATAAGTTAATTGATTAGTATTCTTTATATGTGAGAGCATATTAAATAGGAATTTATAAACTAAACCTTATTACCAAAACAGTATATGTACCTTGTAGAAGATTTATGTAATGAGTAAACACTATCACAGCTAAGGTCTAGTCCCATTCTGAGAAACTTCATATCAATACCAGAGTTGTTCTTAGTTCCAAAAGGAGGATTCATCAGTACTGTATCAAAGTAGTTCTCCCATCTGAAACATTGTACATTGTATACATTGTATTGTTTAATGAATGAGACATGACACCATCTTTATTTAAAAAACAAGATCATTAGTCTATCTGTTTTCATGACTGATAAGACTATTTATTACAATATTATCTAATTGGTAAAATGCATTTTAATACTTTAGTGTCTATTGACCCTCTTATCTGTGCTTACTAAACACACCTGCAAAGTTTAGGATTAAGGAAATCACAGAGAACTGCATCAACATTTGTGACTTCCATTTCTTCAATGTTCTCATGAAGAATGTCCAGGGCGTCTTCATCCACATCTACCCCTATGACAGCTCCGGCACCAAGCATGGCTGCTCCAAGTCCTAGAGTACCAGGACCACAGCCAGCATCTAGGACTAATCTATTTTCTAGAGCCTCAAATTGTGTCTGAAAAGTATAAAGTTGATGTTAGTCTAGCTCCTTTGTTAGTCAAAAATAAATTTCAAGTGTGCAATTGGGTGTTTTAAATATTAACTTAATAGAAATATTTCTCAAAAGGAGATATTAGATAGAAGTGAAGCATTCTTTACATTTGTGTGTTATAACACCATTGGTTTATTTGATTGCAAACACATAATTACTTACTTGTATAGTATACAGAGCTACAGCTGCAATATGTGCTGGAGTCTCATACTGCTCAAATTGAACTTTAGGATCTTCAAACCCTCGTAACTCCTGAAGATGACCTTGTAAAGTCTTCAGCTTCATAACAGCCGCCATGATTCACTTGTTATCAAATCTGGGTAAAACTGGTAATATCTGGTTTCCAAAGGAAGAATCTTGGGAGACAAAGTACCCGCAGGACGTGGCGTTGGCGAGCTGTAGAGCTGCTCTGTGGGTTGTATTCACTATGTTTGCTTCGGGAAGTTGAGGAAAGCCCTATAAGATTCAACAATATAATTAAAATAGCATAATAACAAAAAGAAGGGAGTGGGCATGTAAAAACGCTAAGTAAAGGTAACAAACCGCAGTTGCAGAAACTGGTGGGATCGAACACATAGGCAATTGACTGACAGGGTTAGGCTGAGTCAAGGATATTGTGGTAGCAGTCAGAGGAGCAACAGCACCCTGTTTCAGAAGCATTTGCTTTTTGAGTTGTAATTCTTCCAAAATCTTCCTATTTGTTAGTTCTGAAATAAAAATCGTTATAAGAATAAGTTTGAATATTGTAAAAAAGGAAATCGCGTTATAAAAGAAAACTAACCTCTTTGTGCATTAGGCTGCGGAAACGCCATCTAATAAAAATATTAGGGAAATCTGTGAAATGCATACAAATAATTAAATAGTTTAGTTATAATGAAGAAAAATTCTTCAAATAGTAAAAAGAGAAAAAGTACAAAACGAAGCTGTTTTCAACACGAAAGAAAACGACGTCAGTCAAGTCAATCGATGCAGTTTGGTTGGTTGGATGCATTAATAAAGTGACAGTTGACAGTTGATGACAGACAAAAAAGTCCTTTAGGCGATAAGTAATGATATTTGGCCACAAAATTAAAAGTTTTATTAAATGGTCTATGGAAATGAAAATAGTGCTACACAAACCGATAATTACCGAAATTAAATATTGGTAGGTTGGCCAGACTGTTCTTTACAAAAAAAACCACAGAAAAAACAGCGTTTCCTTAAAAATAAGCGCGTATTTTAAACCTAATCATGTTACTACAATATTCTTAATTCATAGGCATGTACACTTGATGTTAGTTTTAAAAGATTACGTAACAGCTGATGAAAAATACCTACATCGTCTATTTAATAAGGTAGTTTTATTTTTTGTTACCTACTTCTAACTTTTTCTTATCTGCAATCACTAAAACGTAGTGGTAGCACTCGACGTATGAAAGCTGCTGTAACTTGCAGTAGTGGTAGCGATTACAATGCTCTTTGGCCATCACCACCACTTAAACCACCATGTCTTATTTTGTCTTATTTATTGTCAGAGCCAAGTCCGAGCACCATTTTTATTATAAATCTTATTGTTCTTGGTTACCTACATGGAGCACCTAGTTAGGCACGAGAAATGAGTACACCCATATTTATATAAAAGCATTTATTTTAAAACAATGTAGGTAATAATATACTTTCTGATTCTTGGCAAAACAGTCTCACATAAGCAAGTCAACATTTGGCCTCTCTTAAGAATAAACGTAGATTATCATGCGCTGCCGTAACTCACAATTAAAAAAAAACAGTAATATCAGATAAATAATATAAAAAAGGACATAATATAAAATTACTTTATACGTCTAAATTGCAGTTAGCATTGCATCTTCGTTGAGCAATCTTAGATTAATTTGTTTATCGTAAAATTATTCTAAAATAAAAGGGAACATTAACATTACTAGAATTGACTCACAATATCAGCGATGTGTAAAGGAATAAAGTACAGCTGTTACAATTAAAACTGAGATCTAGTTTATTTATTTCCTTTGTCCAACTTTAAATCGTCTTGTTGACCTCAGCTTTGCTTGTAATATGACACCGTACTATGTAATTGAATAGTTTTCTCTGTCTGCAGAGAATTCAGGTTTAGTATCTGATAAAATTTGAGAATAAATGCACAACAAAAATAGAATTTAAGTTGCCTATGTCTTTTACGTTTACAAAAATATTTTATAACAATTTAGAAATAATCGTAACAGATTTCCTAAAACAATTTTGGAATAATATTGCACAAGCTCAAAGCTAAATTATCATGTGCTTTTAGATTAATAAATATTAACACATTAAAGTAACAAATCAACACAACTTTTCATATGCTACACTAGATTTCGTGACTCATTCGTTATAAAAGACTGTTTTAGTTGTAGAGGTCAGTAATTGTTAAATACTAAGAAAAGAAACAGATTATCACATACAACGACCAGTTTAACACCAGGAATCACTCGCTGGCAAGTATAGTAAACTTATATTAATGAATATTTGACTGACTACCTTAAAAACGAAAAGATTCAATGGCAGCATTTGGAGCGAATGAACATGAGAAAGAAGTTTAAAAAATATGTTATCAATTACCGACCTGTCTACAGCTATAATTGACTTCAACACAATGTAGTCGCCTCAATGAAAACAATAATTTTATTTAACTATAGTAATATAACGATATGGTTGTATGAAGTATAACAATGATAACTATCAAAAAGTGCTATAAAACCTATTATAGACAGGCGCAAAAGTTGCCTTTACAACGACATTAAGGCGACGACAATGCGCGTTGCCTTCCACCAAGTGTTGATTTGTTTAAATATTACTTTCACAGCACAGGAGTAAACACATTCCGGACTAAATAAAATCTGAAAAATGATAACAACATTTCTTTTTTAAAGACTAGTACGTAATTTTGGCACAACGCTGCGCTCGCTGGGAGCGCAGTGGCTTCGATGTTGTTCTTCACTTATAAATTCCTAGATTTGTTGATTAATATTATAGGATACGTGACTCGAATACTATATAACATTGGTTTCTAAATTTCCATCAGACACTAGAGCGCCTGGAACGATGAAACCTGACTTTAATTAACGTATAGCAAGCAGCGATAATGAAGCATTTAATTAATATTTGTGCCCAATGTGTCATGTTCGATGTATCGTTTACAATTTATTTATGAAACCTTAACACAAACCAGTGACTGATTTGATCGTTCACCGTTATATGGACAGCTGCCATTACATCATAAAATGCAAAATAACGAATATTTAGATTTAGTTTTAAACATAATTATTATAAATTAAAAAAACTTATTTGAGTAAATAAATTCTCTTGATCATTGCTCATTCAATGTTTAGAAAACAGAGTGTAAAAATAACTGCATGTCGTTATTTGAAAGGCAGCATTAGTGTATCTAAACAGCTTACCCTGTGTGGTCGATTCAAGGTGTGTTGGCATATTTTGGCATATCATATTGTTAAGTGGTAAATTTGATTCCAGCCTATTATAATACGTATCAAAACTAGACTAGGTTTGCCGACCGGAGCCCACAATTAACGTTGTCGGCAGTGGGAACGTTTATTTTTACACCCTGCCGCATGAGTATTATACCTCAACAACACGTTTATATCCGAACAACAGTACATGCCTAACACATTCCCTGTATAAATATATTTATAGTCTTGTAAAAGAAACCTTTGAAACCTCATAGGTCATTAACACTACGTGAGAAAATTACACAAGAGCATTTAGGATACAATATATTGCTACGAGTTAACTTATCATTTGGCACTAAATTAACATATTGCATGTCGAACATTCGTCGTAAAGTATTTATATTCGCGAATTTATTTAAACCATTCTAAATTACAATTAAATTTTGTTCAATTAATTTTTCTAATGATATATTTTTCATTGGGCCAAGAAGTTATTCCTAAATCGAATGTGTGTAAACTGACTATGAAAGAAATATAATCCATCATTGAGCAAATGAGCGCTGCTATTTCAAAGTCCATAAGAGAATCACCAAATTTCCGAGAGCGCAATAGGTACCTCCAGTGCCTACGCGGTTCTCCAAAATGGTCCCTAACAATCAAATTAACGATAGCGAGTAGAGTTAATAAAACATAAATCAGCAGTCTAAATTAGTTTCTTAGGAAATGGCCGCGCTATCAAACATATCTCACGAAATCAATAGACAAGACGTTTTTTCGGCAAGTAAAATTTGGCAAAATTGAGCATTAAGACTTTCGATTGGCATCGTAAAAATTACGATTTGTTAGTAGAATTTTACTAGGTAGCACTGCGTGACTACTAAATATACTATCTCTGGTAACTGATTACTTTTAGGTACACCAACAGGGCCGGTTTTAGAGAGGTCCAAGGTGGAGCGAAATTATATTCTACATTACGAGGATTACTGATATGGCTTTAACTACTCGCAAAGCAGGGACTGAGAAAGTTCTCTCAGCTCCACCTCGCTCGGCCAATACATCGACGTGCGGCGCTGCTACTCTTCAGAGCATTAGGTAAGTGTACTAGTTACGTACGACTCGCGTGTTGGGAGATGTGTAAACATTTCCATTTCAATCTCTAGATCGCAAACCCTTCTATTTTTACTTGCACTTTAATGCAACTTCATTGGCATTGGCACCTCGCACGAGCTAGGCTCATAATTACACACTATCCATCAGTCTTCCGTCGGTTCCGGGAACCAACGGTTTTCGGTTCTTAACCGCCCTTTCGATGACACATCTCCCTATTCATACAACATTAGGTATATCAACATAACGTGCAGGTTTTCGCGTACAATACAAATAGGGGTCTTCGGTGTAATTTGTCAAATTGAAATAACTGATTTAATAGGCTATCATCTCCCTAAATCCTGATATCGTTCTAGGTCCCCTAGATATATTTTTAAAATGTACTTAATATCCAGAAAGAAAGTCAACTGCTGCTTACGTTATTTTTATGATGTTAAGTAATTTGAATATAACTTGTACGCGAATATGGCGTACCCTTGATCAAGATTTAATGTAGCAATTAGGATGACAATAAATGAAATATCTAGGTCTATAGTAAAAAACTTGCTAAAGCAGTTACTTCAATTTAACAAATGTACCTTTCACCCATTACAAATCGAGAGTTTTAAAAACTTGATATGACATCAAACCGTAAAGACATAATTATTATGAGGGTTTCATAAAAAGTTCAAAAGAACTATAATTATATAAAGTGGACTTTTCAAGAGACTTCAGTTAAATATACTAACTACATTTTATAACAACTTGGTTAAATAGTACTTTAAAAATTAAAAATCTTCTTTATCAAATAATAGTTATTGCTTTTCTGATATGATTAGTGCATCCATGTGCTAATTTGGAGACAGGATCGGCCGTCAGCCGCGACCGAGTGCCGCGAGTAGGTAGGTAGGTATCTATCTACCTCCACACGCAGACAGCGCGAACGACGACGCTCGCGGCACCCGCTGGCGGAAAGTCACAAAGATGGCTCGCACCAACGACCCTTACGTTATTATCATACAAGTGATCTGTACAATGGTAATTATTACGTAGTAACTCTTAAACATAGTTTAAAAATATGACTGCTTTATTAATATCCTTCTTGATCACAGCTCTCCAAAGACTTGACGATACCCCTCCCCCGCCAGACATTCCAAAATAAATTCTTTATCGTTTACACCTATAAAACAAAATGACTATAATATCTCTATGTTAGTCCTAAAATTATGCCATTTTGATATATTTACTTTGCAATTGCAACGGTCCCTCGTACAGCACTTAAATGCCTCATATACAAATTTTAACGTAACGATGAAAATGACTTTTCGTAAAATAAAGGAAGCGATCGTACGACTATCGACGTAATTTAGAAATCAAGCGGCAGTGTTCGCGAAAATTCGTGCAAATAGAACCTAACTACAAAACATGTCTTAGGAACCTGATAAATTATTGCTAGAGCTTCGGGCACCATCCCCCTCACTAACGACAATGCGCCCGGCGCGGCCGGCGACGCGTAACGAGATAAAATCTTATCAGTAGCCAATAGAAAAATATCACCTAAATAAATATGAATATTTCACACGGGTGGCCCCCGCCGTCGCGACTCGCGCGGCTGGTCGGACGGAGTCGGTCGGCGGCGAGCGACGAGTATCATTAGAATTTCTCTTTTTGGTAAAAAACAACAAGATTATGAAAGTGATATGCAGTGGGGCGCCGGCGGCATCACTGCGCCTTCAAAGTGCCATGCAGCGGGGCGTCGCCGGCGGCATCAGTGCGCGTCGCCCGCGTCGTCGGCGCCGCCGTCGCCCGCGCCGCCCCCTCCCCCTCCCCCGCCCGGCCCCGAGCCGCCGCAGCCGCTCGACGACCCGCCCTTCGATTCACTGTTGGCAATTTAAACATTTTAAAACACGAAGTGACTACGTAAAACCGTTGTTTGAAATGTAATAGAAACTTACTAGTTAGAGTAAGACGAGCGGCCCGAGCCCGTGGGAGTAGGCGCGTCGTCGCAGGGCGGAGGCCGAGCTGCCGTGCTCAGCAGGTAGTTGGTGGACTCGCTGAAACAGTTCGACAACCTACTTCAAATTGTATTACCGTCTCGGGTCACACGGTGCCGACTCTGCTTTACATGAAACATAATATAAGATTCGCTAATTCAGCAATTAAGCGAACCGTATAGCTGAACTTCTGTTGAGAACAATGAGATAACATTTTTATGTACTTTTAATCGCAATTGTTATAACGAGCAGTGGAAAACTCGGAAATTGTCGTATTACAATAAGTAACAATTGGTAGGTATTGGTTGTCAATTAAATAAAAAGAAAACATATTAGAAAACAATCCCATTATGTTAAGATGACCCATTCATTGACATGTTATTGTATGGAAAGTGTTGTGTTGTGATTCAACCGCTATCTATTTTATGTACGAGAATATACTTGGACTCTGCTATAGTATAGGTTTACCATGATTTGATCAATTAAGAGGACACTCTTTTACGGCACCATTTGTGAAGAGCTTGTTGCAACAACAATCAAAGAAAGAGTAGATAGGTACCTAATACTAAAAATGAATTGTCTGATGCGTTTATATCGAACTAGCACGTGCCTTCGATAATATTGTATTAGAATATCACTAGTCGATTAAAAAATGTTCACATTTATTAAGAGATGTCAAAGCAGGTGTTTTTTCATATTTATCTCTGTCATAGATAGCGATAACAAGGGGTTTTTTTAAAATTAGATTGTATTTGTTTATAACTACTTACGTTTCGTTTCTCACTAATCGTAACAAGATGGTCACCCTTATCTTAAGAGCTCTACGTTAGTAGTCATGGTGATAATGATAAACATGGCAGACATGGTGCTCGCTAAGATAACGAGTGTTTACTAAGATAAACCCGGACAATGAGCACCAATATTCTTACTGTCCAGAGGTCAAAGTCGGTTCAAATATTACTTTGATAAAATAGCTTTGTATCTTAAAAGTTGTATACGTACTTTTCTGAAGGAAGCTCAACTTGGTCATCAAGACACATTATTAACATTGTTATATGCATGTCTCTTTAATGTTGTGGATATACAAACAAGAACAAAATATAATAGTACTAAAACATGTATCACACTACTTTTTTCTGGTACTTTTACTTAATAACAGATAATAGTCATTGTATTGTTACCTTGTGGGCGGACGACTATTCAAAAACTTATGTTCTTATGGACATCCCGTCAGTTCAGTTTTTAGAATTCAATAAACTATTATTAACAATGAGATGAGATAGCCAGGGGCGGCGCGGCGAGAGGATTAACAACAAAATTATGAAGAAACAAAGATACGCAAGCTTACCTAGCGGTCCTCATACGTAAAGCGGCGCAGTTCTCCTTGCACTTGTATGCGAGCACCTGCTTGATCCTGCTGACCTCGACGTCGGGGAAGTGGCGGCTGACGTAGGAGATGAGCGCGTGCACGCGGCGGCGGTCCAGCGGCGGCTTGGTGGGCCGCGACTCCTGCCCCGCGCGCGACCAGCGCTGCCCCGTGACGCTGCACGTGGCCAGCTCGATCGGCGAGAACAGCGCCGCCGCCAGCCCGCGCGTCACCTTGCGGTAGTCGCCCCACTTCACACCGCGCAGCAGCTCCTCGCGGATCTCCACTCCCTCGCCGAGTTTAATCTGTCGATTGCGATAACGACCATTAATCGGCTTTCACTGCAATCTTCGTGATTTATGTAACTCTTCGGAATCAACGATTTCTTTTTTTATTTTTTTACTTGAAATAGTGACGCTATCTCTTAACCTCCTACAATCGGTATCAGGCTACCGCCCGCCCGCCGCCATGGAGCGCTCGACACCGTTTAATTTTATGGGAAATCTCCCACCATTGCTGACTTGTTTATGTTTGATTTATTTATCAACTCGCATGGGTTAGTACCCTTTTAAATGCAAACCATGGCAGTGACCTCGTGTCTCCGTGGCGGCCTAGTCGAATTACGTCACGGCTGATATGTTTTATCGTGGAACCCGCCCCACTGATCCATGAGATTCGTGTTTTTCACGTCTTCTATGGACGTACGGTCGTGATAAACCATGAGCTGATAAGGTACTTTGCAAAGATAACATTACACGTTTAGGCGAAACTGTTTTAACTGATAAATGTTTTGTTGATTATTTATGTCTTAATGACGTCTTATGGAGAAATAATAAAATAAGCGAGTGAAAAACATGTCGCGAAACGTGACAGGTAAATCATTTTTGGTAGAGAATATGACGTATTTTAAAATATTTTAAGCATCTTTAAATCAAGTTACCTATTTGTATTGTGTTGCTCATATTAGCCAGCGTGCGTGGCAATTAACATTTTCAAGTCTAGTCTGACATTCTAAAACTAGTAATAAGAACCTATGATAAGAGACTTACGAGTCTAGGCGCAACAGCACCTCCGCGTTCGTTCTCCCGCTTCAGGACGAAGGGTAATGCCCTTCGATGTTGTTCCAACCAGACTGCGTCGGGCACCGGCCGGTTACGACGACCGTCCCAAGGCCCGATCACACATGCCGCTCCTGAAAACACAGAGAGATGTAATTGATTGATGCCATTTTAAAAACAATTGAACGTCTAAATAGTTAAATTTATTTCTAATTTTCGTAAGCAATCGCTTCGATGATTAATACAAATTACAAAAAAAAATATTTAAGTTTATTTAAGACAAAATATCTTTGGTAAAAAAAGTTTTTATGACATTCGAAAGACAGTCACTTAAAAGAAAAAATTACGACCGACCAAGTGAAAATGCCTGCGGATAAATCATTCACACATTGTTAAATATTTCTTACCTTCAAATAATATTGTTTGGGAAGGATAAAACATAGTAAGGTAATTATTTTATTCATCAGTAAATCGATGAAGCACCCTTTGACGTTATTTGTCTTATCAGAGTAGATTCAGCAATTTACGCCTGAATAGCTAAATGGTCGGCTGATTATGAGGTATGTATGCATATGTGGTATGTGTGAAATGTTTATTACTTATGTTAAATAGTTATAGCGAGAATATAACAAATTGTAAATCTGTTTTCCCTTGGTTTTACTTCAAAAAATTAAAGAAAAAAAAACCTTTTTAAAAACAAGCTTTTATTATTTGTTTATAAAATGAACTAAAAAGTTAAAAATAAATTAACTCTAAAAAGAAATATAACACTTTGTAACTTGATTGTAACCTTTAACGACAAATAAGCGTCTTCGTCTAGGACAAAATAATTCCATATTGTACAAATTTATTTAATTTTAACCAGTGATGGGCCGAGTACCAGTTTTACCGAGTAGCCGAGTACCGAGTATTACTCGGTTTAAAGTTTACCGAGCCGAGTACTCGGCCGAGTTACTCGGTATTCTTGAAGTAGGTAGAATTGCGCGCTAACAAGTTCGGGAGCAAACGGCGTTACGACCCTTCCTCCCCACCCCGCTAATTATTCGAATGAAACCAATAAACCGCAAAGTCAAGAGAGGAAAAAATTAGATAACACACTGTTTAATAAATTTTCTCCTAAATAATTATGGTTTTAGCAGCTTGTAACATTGCTCTAGCTGGGCAAAGGCCTAAATATGTCCCATTAGAAGGAATGAGAATATGATCTACCAAGCAGATCCAATGCGCAAGGTAGATATATTTGTACCGAGTACTCGGCATTTTTACCGAGTTATTCCGAGTTATTACGAGTAGTGAAAAAAGTGCCGAGTACGCCGAGTACCGAGTATTAACCGAGTACTCGGCCCACCTCTAATTTTAACACTAAAACTTTTCACCATACATAATTATTCAATCTCGTCCCCCCTCTTTATCATAGTCCCCATTTATAAATGAAAGCGTGTTACATTGTGATAGCTTGTGACGATGACTTTCATTTATAAATGGGGACTATGATAAAGAGGGGGGACGAGATTGAATAATTATGTATGGTGAAAAGTTTTAGTGTTAAAATTAAATAAATTTGTACAATATGGAATTATTTTGTCCTAGACGAAGACGCTTATTTGTCGTTAAAGGTTACAATCAAGTTACAAAGTGTTATATTTCTTTTTAGAGTTAATTTATTTTTAACTTTTTAGTTCATTTTATAAACAAATAATAAAAGCTTGTTTTTAAAAAGGTTTTTTTTTTCTTTAATTTTATTTTTAACTTTTTAGTACCTCTATTTTTAATTCGAGATTTACTACGACGTAGTTCGCAGCGCGTAGCAGCGTTATTCCGTTATGAAGTCCGTAGTTGAGGTTGCGTCGTTTAATTACGGAGTTCCTATGGCCACCTTCCAGTTCCATCATCAGACCCTGGTTACCATATAGTATCAAAGTACTCGTCAAGACTAATCCAATGAGCCCAAACTAGATGGGGTTGCGTCGTTTAATTACGGAGTTCCTATTTCTACCTTCCGGCTCCATCATCAGACCCTGGTTACCATATAGTATCAAAGTACTCGTCAAGACTAATCCAATGAGCCCAAACTCGATAGGGTTGCATCGTTTAATTACGGAGTTCCTATGGCCACCTTCCAGTTCCATCATCAGACCCTGGTTACCATATAGTATCAAAGTACTCGTCAAGACTAATCCAATGAGCCCAAACTCGATAGGGTTGCATCGTTTAATTACGGAGTTCCTATGGCCACCTTCCGGCTCCATCATCAGACCCTGGTTACCATACAGTATCAAAGTACTTGTCAAGACGAATCTAATGAGCCCAAACTCGATAGGGTTGCATCATTTAATTACGGAGTTCCTATGGCCACCTTCCAGCTCCATCATCAGATCAGCTTCATGTTACCATAATATTGCATTGTCACGCGATATACATAAGCATGCAAAATTTCAGCTCAATCGGAAACCGGGAAGTGGATCAAATTTAAGTTGCAAGATTTGATTACAGAACGACAGACAACGGGACAGGTGAAACTAAATAAATATAAAAGCTTGTAAAAATGGCAAGCCGAGTCGCTTGTTGGCCCGCGTGCGCAAATGGAAAGTGCTATATTTGACTCATAAACGAGTACCGTTACCTTGCCCAAGGAAAAACAGTACACTTACCAGAATAATAAAATTGTACTAAAAATCTCGATTTCGCAGTACCATTTTTATTTCGATATTTAGTAAAAAATTACATTGATTTATGTACATACATTATTAGATTTCTAACATCCTGCGCCAAATAACATAATTTTGTTAGACGGTGAATTTACGTTTTATATTACCTTTTAGGTAAAGAAACTGCAAATTGTAGTTAATTTTTTTTTCATTACCTATACTATACGATAAATGCTTATTTTAAGCGGCTCCGTTGTTAATTGCAAAAAATATCATGATTTTTTAACATAGGTTAAGTATAAATAAATAATAAGACAAATTCCAAAGCGTGCTATGAAGCTATTTCGTCTTAACTTATTACAACTGGTAGAAAACAATACATTAAATTATTCATCTAAAATGCTAGAGAACGAGGCATCTAGCGTCAATTTGATTAAAAAAAAACAGTTTTCTTCTCATCAGGCGAGTGACTATCATCTGCGAAACATGTATTTTAGTCTTACTATAACTAAGTTCACATACAAATAAGCAGTGATTTATGTAAAATATGACGCCTGATTTTAGCATCTTATTGGAACATACAATTTTTACAGAAAAATTTAAGCAATTTAACCATCTTTAACTTTAAAATGTATAACGGTAATACTCCAGTATTAAAAATGTATTTGTTTATATATTTACGTATTAGGATATTCAGGTAGTCACGAACTAGGGGACACTATAATACCCGCATTAATCTGGTGCGAGCAAGTTTGACGGACCTAGTTAGATTGGACCTCTATTGTAATGTGGCCGATTAAATATTATAGCAAGGTCAGTTTTAACTGGACCAGGCTAAAAAAGTAAAAAGCTACTTATTAAGGTCAATGTACCTACTCATAAAATTCATTTATTTTCAAGATACTTTTATGTCATCCAAGCCGTTAAAGTTCAGAAGTCAGTTACATAGGTAGTTAATTTTTCTCATTAAAAGTAAGTTGACAATAAAAAAAGTGGTGATTGATTATGCATTCGTGCTAATGCACTGCGAGGCTAATCTGGCCTGTCTAGTGCGCGACTAGCTAAACCACCTAAGTTCGGAAATCTATTATGGTACTGTAAAAACTATCATTCGCAACTGATCAACATACTTTCATTGCAACAATATAGGTACTATGTTTCATATAAATAATATCCTATAGTAGCTTTCTGTTGTAACAGTGTGTATAAAATAAATTGTTTGTCTATTGCTTATGGTACATGAAGTTAATATGCTCTGATAGTATTTCATAGTAGATTCATCATAACATTGTGGGTAAAAATTAAGATAAAAAGTACATTTACGAATATGTAATTACATAATATTTAAACGATTATGTTAAATAAAATAAGTGACTGAAGACGATACTTCGTTAAAAATTACATTTACGACATTATTTTATTATCATAATTATTGATAAAACTTCTAAGATTATAAATTCTTATGTAAATTCAGCAATTGTGAAGAGATTCAATTTTTTTCTATGCAATTTTAACTTTTGATTGATGGAATTTAAATTTAATGAAAGCTTCGCCTTAACTTAGCAATGGATTAAAGATAAAGGATCCAAAGTGCTCTTCAAAGTACAATTTTAAAATCTAATGGGTTATACAAGCGATTACTTTTATATTAAATTTATTATTGCGATTTGGAACAATCCATTTATTTATAAATTTTCACGTAGGATCGTCTATAAAAATAAATGCAAAATTAAAATTTAGAGATCATAGAATTATAATGACTTGAGATCAGGCAATATTCCAAGTTTACAATAATTTTTAAACAATAAAACTAATATTGTGAATCACAACCCTAATCGTTCCGTGTCGTCGTCGTAACTGCCCTCACTAAATGCTTTTTGATGTAAATGACTAGACGTGCTTTCCCTCATGGCAATCGATATCAAATAATAAAACTTATATAAAAGATAAATATTGAAGAATCAACCGATTAAAAAGCAAATTCCAAAAATATATTGAAATACAAATCAACCAACCCTTAACCTATTTTGTAAATTATTGATTATTCAGTGCGTAATATACACTGGGCTTGTGGGAGCTATGGCAAGTAATCTGCTTGATATACATACTAACTAATATTTTTAAACTAATATTATGTATCATTATTCAAACTTGAAGACATTTAATATTCATCATTACATCTGAGATTTTGTACAAACTAGAACCGGGAGCCCTCCAATCACTCAACAATGTAACACTGTGTAAAGATAAAACTATTGTGTATAAAAATATCACTATTGTATTCCATCACGACGCTATGTGTCTAGAGTCACATATATCGTGTAATCGACAAATCAAGCTGTAGGTGCCACTTCCCGCTGCGTAGGACTACGAAAAATTATGCTCTACTATGAAAATACACCTTATGTTCCTACGCCGCGGCAGAGTGGCACGAGTGTGGATAACGTGTATAATGTATAACTGTAACCTGTAAATAACCTATGTGTAAAATCAGCACCGGTTGCAACAAATGCTTTAACAACGATCAGTCTATTGTCAGAAAGGAAGGTACTTGTGGGTTCCCTTTGACGAAATCCTATTAGCAGTGCAATGGGACTACCGGAAAATGACTCAGTGCTTAGCTCATCTTCAATCTGATTCTATCTATGCGCTAGTAAAAATGTATGTACGGTTATTACTTGCATAATAAATAGATATTTCGTTATAGTTATCGTAAGGAGTTCGTCAAAGGGATGTCTGGCACTCGGTATATTTATAGAAAGGCACGCAATAAGCGGAGAGGTGTGACGGCAGATAGGCCCCCGGCGACACTCCGATCACAGACTAGATATATCTATACAGTCTTCTTTACGACACATAAGCCACATCTTCACAATTCTCCGAACGTAAAGATGCAATATTCCAAACAGAAGGCGAAAACTTCGAGAAATCGAAGTATCAGACTTAGCGGAGAAGCTCCAGACGGTCTACCACTACCTCGAACCTGTATTCAACACAAATTACATCTATATGTGGAATATTGCATCGATGCAGACGGATCGTATCCTCGCGCGTAGGAGAGAGCGCGGGCGCTACTGTTGGAAGTGCTGCGCAGGGCGCAGCGCGGGGAGCGGCGGCGGCGGCTTGCGCAGGCGCGCGGGGTGTTGCGCCAGCGTGTGGCGGCGCAGGTACAGCGGGGTCTTGAAGCTGCGCCCGCACGTGGTGCACGCCACCGGCTGCGCCTCGTGGATCAGCCGCACGTGCTGGCGCAGGTTGGACGCGTTGCTGTACCGGCGCCCGCACTGCGCGCAGCGGATGCCGGCCGCGCCCGCGCCCGCGCCGCCCGGACCCACTGCCAACAACACGACTTGCACGAGCCCGCTCTGCGCCGCCGCCGCCCGCCGCAGCGCCGGAGCCGAGGCGGCGACGGCGGCGGACAGAGGCCGTCGCCCGACACCCGCGCTCCGGGCGCCGCTTAGATCTACACCGCGCTCTCTTCTACGTTCAATATTTAGCGAAATTCTAGAGGATCGCCGGGGGCGCGGCTGTCCGAGTCGACGTGTGCGTGTAATAATGATGTGAGGTGAACAGCTTAAGTATGAAGGAGTGGTAACATATTTACCTTCGGTGTTTTCGTCCCGTAACTCTGCGTTCATTCCGGCCATGAGATCGATGTTACCTGCGCAGAAAATATATTTTTTTAAATCTGTAAGCGTTTGACGTCAAACGGTAATAGTCACCGATACCGACCTGGTAGGTTAGCGAAAGGATTCGCTAGTGCGCTATTCTCGTTGTAGTATATCGGCGGAAAGCTTGACCGCTCCTCGTCGCTGGCTTCTTGTTCCATGACTTCCATTTTTGGTTCCAGCAGGTCGGACGCGTTGAAGTCTTGAGTTTTATCAGCTCTCTCTGGGTCCCCGGGGTCCATAAGGATATCGTTTTCTTCATTTTTCACCTCCGGCGGCGTTTCGAGATCAGTTTTGACCCTCAAGGAGGGGTAGTTGCAGGTTTCGCTAAAGTCATCATTATTAGGCCTCGTTTGACTAGAAGTTTGAAAGGGAGCTTCTTCGTTGAGATTATTTCTGGCAACATCGGGAGAATTCCTCGTGGAGCGGCGACTACCGCTCTTCTCTTGTTCGTCAGTAGAGGTCGCCTCGACATTTTGGCTGGCGGCTTTGGAAGAGGAGGTAGAATGTGACGGCTTGGCGCTGAGCAAATTACGTAGTTGAGAGGGAGGGGACTTTCTGTTCGCTTTCTGTAAATTGTATAAAAGTGTCAAAAAGGGATGCAAAGTCAACGTGACCATTTGTTATATCTATACATTAAGAAGAACATACTTTATCGTTGTGTTGCGTGGAGTCGGTAAGCCCGCGGATCTGTAACGCGTCGGCGGTGCGCAGGAAGGCAGACAGCTGCGCCTGCGCGATGTTGACCTGCCCCACGTACATGAACTGCAGCAGCGCGCGCACGTGCGAAACTTCGCAGTCGCGCATGAAAATTATTGGATGCGGACATGGGTTGTTCTGTAACAACCAAATGCTATTAGTCGACATTTAACATCGAGTTTATAGTCATGCGTTAAACCAAGTTAACAAAAGTAATGAAACAGAATATAAAAATTTACATTGCAAAATACATAATCAATCCCTTTGCAATTTTACATAAACCATCTTTTTCAATGTTGGGTATGGTACAAAAGATCGGTACAAAAGATTTTGCCTAAACGAAAACACAACAAACTTTAAAATCACTCTTTAAGAATGAAAATATTGATATTGCCCTATTACCAGAGGTCCATTGAATAATACCTAAATAATTATCTTTCTTGATTACGCTTTTGTATTTCTGATAAGTAAGTATATGTTTATTTACATTTTGTATGATAAAATAAAAAAGTTCAGATCTATATTCTTAATTATTTTACTTCCTTAAGTTGCTAGAAATTATCTGTCTGTTCATGCTAAAACTAGGCAAACATTATAAAGAAAATTTCTACTACCAATAAAGAATATAGGTAGGTACCTGAATTCTAGTATTTTAGTAGTACCTACAATGAATGTATTATGTAAATGATAAAGGAAAACAAAATACCTACTAACAAATTACCATTTTGTTTTCATATTTAAGCAAATATTAAAATTTAAGCAAAATTTATGGTGATGCAGTAAATTTCGCAGAATAATAACATATTGTGGCTAACCAATGACTAATTTTCAAAGTAAGTACTTAAATGGTTCAAGGTACTTAACAAAAACAGACTGTACTACAAACAACTTTGGATTAACTTTTTGTATTATTGATATGGTCACAACTGAACTTTTAAAATAATTTATTGTTCAAAGAATGTAAATTCAATTGACATGACAACCATTTTCATAAGAAAATACTGAACTATATTCAGAATTGTACAAATCTAATCAAATTATGACAGCATTGTAATGTTGCAATGTTTGAGTCCAACAAACATGACAATGGACAACTATTTACAAATCAATGGGAACTTGTTGACTAATGAGATTGTTCAAGTTGCCACAATTAGGTTAATTACCTCTATTAAGTGCCCGCCACCAATGGAATACAATTACACTTTATTTTTCTCAACTTTGTTTTATTTAATCAAAACTGATAAGTCTAAAACTAAAGATAATCAAGTTATTTTAAAAGAAAGACTATTATTGATTTTTATGTTGTTTCTTTACAATGATAGTGGTGTTTTAAGAATCATAATTATGGAAATATACAACTTTTTGTTATGTTTTCATTTTGTTATTAAAAACAGCTTATCAGCATAATTGGTTATCATGATTGTTATTATTATAATTAATAATATTCCATAAAACAGTACATTTACGGTGCTGGAGCTGCTAAGAAAGCAAGAAAAGTTATAATGCACACAGACAAAGTGTGCATGTGAGAGGTCATTGACACCAGACAAAATTTATACCTACTTTGCAATTTTCTCCAGTGTAATTGAATTGTATGAGATTAACAATCCAAAGAAATAAACTTGCAACACATTCCAATGATATATTTCTAAAAAAATACTATCTTTTTACAGTTATGTTTGTTTTAGTACCACTTCATGAAAGTGGGGACAATGAAATGGTTGTTTGAATTACAAATGAGGATTTCCATAGCTTTCATACGCCACATGTTACCTGCCGCTCATTACACTGCATTCCATGCAATTAGCTACAAATATGTAGACAATCACATAGACGTCTGCTGTGAAAATCAACTGGGTGGACTGCTACTAACTCAGCCAGACTTTTTTAAAATAATTGCTTTATTAATGTTAAAGTATATGTACCTATTAATGATTAATTTTTTTACTTGTTCATGACAAAAAAAGAAAGGCTAATAAAAGGATGACAATTAATAATGATGGAGGCAAAAGCCATGCACATTGCAAACGTACCACCAATTATAATGAGCTAATTAGAAATTGTGAAACATATTTTCTTTAAAGTAGGTAAAAATAAATGAAATCACGAGTACTTAACCGGAACGCGAGACATGGCATTTGTAAGTAGATCAAGTGTTTTATACATAACAACTTTCACTAGAGTCATTGTAATGGTGACACATCAAAGTGTGGGGAGTGAAAGATAGACTTACTTTGAACAATTCCTTGAAATAGGGACTACACGCGGACAGAACCACCTTGTGGGCCTCCAGCCTGTGCCCTTCGCATGCCAGGGTCACATCCACGAAGTCCTCATCATCGCGCAGTGCCTCGAATTGAGAAGTTATATTTGCTTGAAAATTGTTCCATTTCAAACAGAATTGCTGGTCGCCACCCAGTTCTGTACCTTCCATTACTTATAGACATAACTCGATATCCCTGCTCATTTAATTGGTTGATAAGAATAGTAAAGTATTGAAAATAAATATATCACAGTAACTTGCAATTTCAGTCGCCGTCTGGCCGAAAATCTTATGAAAGAAAACAATCAATAAAATCTCGTACCAATATGAGAAAAATAAAACTTTTTAATTTGTCATTTGCTGATGAGTACATTCACTTTTACGTTCCGTTTCGTGTTGCGGTTCGATATCGGTTTTTATGTTAAAACATTTAGTCTATGGTATAATAATTGTACAATTACACAAAACGGAATGCAACTTAAGTTGGTGAACATAAAAATAATTACTGTTAGAAAATTGAAATAAATTCCAAGATTTAATTTTTCCATAGATAGGTCTTTAAGTATTATCAGATAGGTCTATGTAATACCTATTTGTTATTCTATATTAACCAGTTCCTATTTATTTTTTGGAAAGGTAGGTAAGTAAACTATGGAGCCACATAAAAACAACATTTAGGTACAACAGATAAAAATCTTATAATCACTTTTAGATGACAATTTATAATACTATTTTAAAGAGCTTGCTCTCCTTCCATCATTTCTTTCAAGTTAAGTAATTCAAATTGACCGCTTCCCTTTGTTTCTGCTCTTATCATTTCATCAAGGCTTCTGAAACTACCTGGGTCAATAAGACATATAATATTTGCTGTCCCTGAATCCCAATTTTCCTCTTCCACACTTGTAGTGAGTTTGACAACTTTTTCTCTTGTTTTCTTAGCATCTTTACCACTAAGTAATATCCTGACCCTCATTTGGGCTCTCTCTAGTGGTATTTCCTTCTTCAACAGCTGTATGACATCAAGAGCTTGTTGTTTTGCATTTCTGTTAACATTCACTGAGAAATGGATATCCTTCATAGCTTTCTCTATTATAGAAACGGGGTACGGCCTTTTTGTTTCAGGATTAACACACTTGTCAGAAACTGTGGTAGCTATGTCTTTGAATAGTGAATCTATCTGGGACTGACGTTCCTTGTCTGTTACCTGTAGCTCTCCTTTTTCTAATATTTCCTTGCAAATCTCAGTAGCATCGTCTTTCCCAAATATTTTAACTAAATCCTCTTTTTTCGCTACTTGTCCTTTGGAGACATTTAGGAATACTGTGTGTGTCTGCAATACTTCATCAATATCTTTTTCTCTGGAATAACAAATACAAGCAAGAATTAAAAATTGCAACAATAAATTTCATTAAAACCAGCTATTGCGATTATTACTCACAGTTTATTTCTCCAAGACAAAACTTTATTTCTGTAGCAAGCAATCTCAAACCTCTTTCCACCTTTTTTCAACCTGACTATTGCTACATTAGTCAGTCGGATTTGATTCGTAGGTGTAAAAATCTTTGACATTTTTATTCAACTCTTCTGTTATTTACTTTTGAGGAAAACTTTACAAATATTAGTCGATCACATGGAAATCGCAATAAAAACAATATTGAATTGAATGGAAGAAAGAAAGAACTGTCAAAATCAAGCAAAAGCATGTTGTCATTTTTGCACCTAGAGTTGCGATTTGACCATCATGTTTTTACCGGTTTCTGCATGTCTTCTTTCTTTTTGTTCATTAGTTAGACTTCGTAGAGTTTTGTGTAAATATTATAACTTTTCGTTAGATAATATAACTAACTAACGTTTTATTTAAGGTTTTTAATGAAGCTAAAAAGGAAACTAATGAAATTAATAAAGAACAATGTTGCTTAAATAAGTCGTCTTCCATGTTCATAATTTTTGACATAAACAACCTCGTTAAAAAAAAATAGCATAGACAAGATAAACCGTTTCCTGATAGAAGCTAGGCCAAAAACAAAACAGACAGGACGGACAATTTAAAAAGGTGACAGTCAAAGACGCAACACGACGTGTATTTCTCGAAGAATTGTCCGTCATTTTGTTATATTTGTGTATTTGTCGGCGATTTTATGTGATTACAAAAAAAAGATGGCGAAATTGGTTGATATATATGATAGCACAAAAGAACCTGTGATAAAAAGGCGACAATTACCGTTAACTATCTACGAAAACCTCACTGTAAGTAGGCTACTGCACTTTGACATTACCATTAACATAGAATAATCAAATCACGGATAGAAATCGTTGATATTAGTCATTGTCGTTACGGAAGGTATTCACTGCCTCTTTCGCCACTTTAAGCAGATATACGCGCTTTATAAGGATATACTTTATCCATATTTTTTATCATGCAAGTTCATTGATTTGTCCCATGCAATGACGTTTTAGTGTTGACCTTATTTGCGAATTTATTCCTTTGTTGATTAGACCGTTGTGTTGTTTTGCAGATGGTTATGGATTTGAACACGATGGGGTTGATTTGCGACAACCCTCAGGTGAAGGGCCGTGAGTACGAGGACTTCATGAGAAAGTTCAGAATCCTCACTACAGATGAACTTAAAGCTGCCCTTCGTGTTGACGCCTCCGATATTTTTAACGTTCTTAATCAAAGCATTCCTTGTGTTGGCTGTAGAAGAAGGTAATAATCTGGAATTGTTTTAGGTTATTACATCATGTTTAATGTAAACATTTATTTTCTTAATTATCATTGAACAATTTTGGAAAAATACAATGTCTAGAGAATTATTGTGTTCATAAATAGGTACATGGCTTGTCTTGATAGGATACTTATGGTTTAGTTTTTTTAGTAGGCTGAAATAAAGCATTTCAAACCAACAAACATTTGGATTAGTGTCCCAAACTATTCTGTTATGATACTATCATAATGTAAACATATTGTTGCAGTGTGGAACGCCTTTTTTATCAGTTATGTAAGTCTGGGCATCCAACACTGGATCCCCTGATCCTATCATCCGATGAGATTATGACAATAAGAGAAGACAAAATAACACATCCACAATCACTCGCTACGTTGTTGAATGGTCACAGGTAAGTCACATGTAATCTATCTATACAATAACATCCTCATCTCTGTATGAGGAAAGAAAAATAATATTTTTTTAAATTAGGTACTATTATTGTCAATTATAACATTAAAATACATTTATATTGCATTGTAAACTGGTTTTTTGTAATTTATCAAATTAAAAATTATTTGAAACATAATTTGAGGAAGACATTAAATTACTTATTTATTAGGTAGATTAATTTATTAATTTTTATTTTAAAAATAAATTTAAAGCAAGATTTTCAACATTTCCTATGTATTCTCCGATCTATAATGGGATTAAATATACTTGTGCTTCTAGTACGGGCATAGAATGCCTGATAGTAAGTCAACCACGATGGAAAAAGTCCCAGCGATGTACGCTGCACTCCCTGGAGGCGGGCACGGCGCGCGGGTGGGGCGGCGGCGGCGGGGCGGGCGGCTGCTGGGGCTGGGCGGCGTGGGGCTGGGGCGGCCGCGCGGCGTGGCGCACCGCCTGGGACGCCATGCGCGCCTCCGCTCGCGAACACGTCACGCTCGTGCACTTCAACACCCTCCATGACACGCTGCACAACTATCTCAGGAAACATCGCTTCTGTACCGACTGCAAGACTAAGGTGACTCATTTTCAATAGATGTAATCTCTATTACTACATTTTATTGCATTGATCCAATTTATTTTGTATTATGTAAGACTTGGCTATGATATTTAATTCTCCAAGATAAGATATGCTTTAGTGAATCCATATCTTCTTTCGAGTTGGATTTTTTACAAATTTTGTAATACATTGTTCTACAGGTTTTAAGAGCTTATCAGCTACTAGTTGAAGAAAAGGAGCCACAGAAAGAAAAAGGTTACGTTGGAGCGTTGTATGGTGGCATTAAACGATGCCTGGAACAAAAACACTTGCATTTACAAGCCAAAACAGACTACATAGCTCATCTTATAGCTCGTGCTGAACCAGAACTTTTGGGAAACCATCGTGAAAGACATGCAAAGACACTTGAGATTGCACAGGAAGAAGTAAGTTTTTACTACATAAGATAGAAATCTTTAGTGACTCTATGTTCTTAACTTAAGAATTATACTATAAAGTTAATATAATTTCCCATAACAGGTGTTGATCTGCCTCGGTATTTGCATATACGAGCGACTGCAGCGTATCTCGTTGCGTTTACGCGAAGAGGAGGGCACGTGTCAAACACTGGCGGCAGTCACGGTCGAAGCATTATATCGCAAGTTCGAAACAGCCGTGGAACAGAAGAGTGGTGTGTCCAAACTTCAACTGCTGTACGATGAGATCACTCAGGAGGAACTCACGCGTCAGCAACGTAAAGAACAGAAAAAACTTAAGCGGCGTAAGAAGAAGGAGCGGCAGGCGGTCGAGACTAAGTGCAAAGTGAGTTCAAGCTGACTTGTAGACTAGTTTCTTCCAACATTGCTGATACTTTTGTCTGTAAATCCTTTAGTCTTATATGAAACCTAGGATCTAGTGTACAGGCACTATACACCGCATTATAATTTTAACATAGAAATAAAATAGTATTGCATTATAATTTATTTTTCAATTAATTACACCTTTGTATATATTTTAGGAGGCTGACTCAGAAGAACCAGAAGAGAAATGCCAATGTGAAGAGTGTCTATTAGAGGAACGCGACACCCCGACAGACTTGTTGTCCCCTCGCGATTACAATCAATGTTACGAACCAAGCGCAGAAAGTTGCACGTCCTGTCAGGATGACAATCCTAAACGTCGCTCTCCCAAAAAATCCGGCAAGAAACGTTCCAAAAATGGCAATTTATCACCAAACGAGCATTCACACGATTGTGGCTATTCATCGGGTAACAACGGAGGTTGCTGTGAGACTATGTCTGGTTCGTCGTCACTCATGAGTTCTCCAGAAGGGTCCGAGGTAGCGTGTTCAGAGGGATTCTGTAACCACGAGAGAGGCGACTGTTCAGATTTGACTAAAATTGACAAAGTTTCATGTACTGGCTTCCCACTCTCCCTACAGGAAATGCTCATGGTAAGTTTTATTGGAGTTTATTACCGTCAATAAATTCTAGAGGCGATAGTCTCTTAAATTAAATAATTTAATGTAGACCACTTTGATCATACCCTATGAAGTACTATTAACGTCTTTACGTGTGTGTCTAATGTAACAAGTCTAAATTGAGTGGATTTCTTTCTCAGTTTGAGTTCATTGAGAATACTTTTCATTGTTAAATTTATTACAGGACACATGTTCTTCAGATGACGAAGAAGACACCAGCTATATTCCTATAGAAGAGGTAATGGAATTCAAAGCACGTAGAAACATAACTGAGAAACGGCAGGAGTTAAGACAGAACTTGCGTCAGAAATTCGAACGGTTGTGCGTATCCAAAGACAACCAGGCAGTGTAAGGCACCGCCGAGCCGCGCTCATTCCATTAGAAGTCCACAATTTTATTCAACCAATAGTACATTTAAATAGGACTTCTTACATGGAATTTATCTTAGTGCATATTGCAAAGTGTCCTAGTTATTTCACTTGACATGGCTCAATCTTGTTACACAATGTATTGTAGCAATTAAACAATGTTGATATGTATTGAAAGATATTAATCCTTTATCATTTGTTGGTGAATTGGCTAGTGATGGTTTTGCATCCTTCATTCGTACTGCATCCTGATTGATAACTTGTGCTACTTACCTTAAATGCATGTCTAAGCGTTAAGTTCGCCGGTCACTCGACTCGACAGAAATTCGTTATTAGTTTAAGAACAATAAAGTCTCATCAATATGCAAAGAAACTCTTCAATGTTATTGTAAGACTAGTCCTGACTACTACTTTATACGTCTGTGATGAGATTTTATTAAATAATGAAATAGAAACTGCCTTATTAGTTTTGATATTTTAAATTTTTATTCGCCCAGTAACAATCATGTGTATTTTGTAAAGCATCCTCCGGACCTGTGAACGTTGAATTGTATAGAACAATCTCCTTAGATCATTACTCGTATGGAGCTGATGGGTGCTTTTAGTATAAATAAATACTGATATTGTATTGTAGTTGAAAGTTGTATGATTCAGTACAGTTAGCAGATCACCGGTTCACCTTGCTCTATTCACCACAGATAAGGCGATTTAAATCAGATGCAAGATAAAATTCCAACTGGACTGGTTATACCCAGCATTTAAAGATATTTACTATTTAAAACGTTAGGAAGCTTAATGAAATATTTATGGTAGCATTTTGTGATCAAATTATTTTATTTCAATGCTTATTTATGTGACTCAATGATTATTATGTGGTACATGATATTGATGAATTGATTATTGCTCGTTATCAAAAGCTTTTAAAGTAACAGCTGAAGATCGGGGTTACCATGGCTGTTTCACCATTGTTATTGAAGTGAAAAACATTTGTAACTCAGTTTTAAATATACTATAATACAATGTATAACTGTTTTATTATTACTTAGACATTTCTAAACTAAATCAGGTTTAAAAATACAGTAATTCTTATTGGCGCATATTATATCTGTGATATACACAAGGTTGCATTCGTGCCACCAAAGCCAAAGGAATTTTTCAAAGCAATTCTCCGTGTGGACTCCCAAGTTCTAGGCATGTTTGCTACGTAATTCAGATCATCTACAGGCTGTTCTAGATTTATAGTAGGTGGTAAGATTCCATGATAACAAGCTAGAATAGTGAAGATGGCTTCCAAATTGCCAGCTGCTCCCAACAAGTGTCCATGAGCACCTTTAGTAGAACACACTGAAATGTTGCAGCTGTGCGATTTGAAAAGTTTCCTTATAGCAGTTGATTCTATGCTATCCCCCATTGGTGTTGATGTAGCATGTGCATTTATATGAGTAATGTCTTCAACTTTAATATTACTGTCTCTAAGTGCTCTGCTCATTGAAAGGATAGCCCCGCTTCCATCTTCCCTAGGACTTGTAATGTGAGATGCATCTCCTGATAAACCGTAGCCCAAAATTTCTGCATACATTTTTGCCTTTCTTTGTACAGCATGCTCGTATTCCTCCAATACTAAAACAGCTGCACCTTCACCCATTACGAATCCATCTCTTCTCTTATCAAAAGGTCTGGAAGCTTTGGTTGGTTCATCATTGAATGAAGTGCTAAGAGCTCTCAGTCTACAGAACCCAGCTATGGCTAGTGGACTGATACAAGATTCAGCACCTCCACAGACCATCACATCAGCATCACCATTCCTGATAAATCTAAATGCATCTCCGATTGAGTGTGCTCCAGTTGCACACGCTGTTGACACTGAGTGATTGGGACCTCGAAATCCATACTTTATACTTATGTGACCTGCAGCCATATTGGGCAAGATTCTAGGTACGAAAAAGGGACTAACTTTGTTGTATCCACATTTCAAAGCATCATTAGTATCACAAACGTCTTGAAGGTCAATCATGCCCATACCGAGTGCAACACCTGTACTCTCTCTATCTTCCTCTGATTCCGGTAACCAATTAGCATCCGACAGTGCTTCCGATGTAGCTACTAGAGCCAAGCAGGTAGCAGGAGCCATAGACTTTAGGTTGGATTTTGATAGTGCCTTTGCAATATTTTCATCTTTAGGGATTATACCTGCTACTTTACAAGGGAGTTTAGAGTACTCTTCTCCTCTTAAAGGGATTATACCGCAGTGACCTTTTAGCAAATTCTTCCAAACATTATCAGTACCTGAGCCCAGAGGGGAGACTGTACCTAACCCTGTTACGACAACTCTTCGCCGGGGCGGGAATTGTGATAGCTTGCGCACGTGACATAAACTTATTCCTCTCATTTTGTAAAGTAATCAAGCTCTAATAGAAATCAATAAAGCATAATAACATTACATTTCTTTCAAAAAAATAAACATTTTACTTTAAATGACTTCAAAAGTCAAAACAAGTAAAAAAAAGTTTAAAGTACGAGTAGTCACGCAAATTAAATTATCGAAGAAATACTAAAAGTCATGGGTGTATAGCGCTGTACTATTTTAAAATATAACTGATTGCCAATTTCGAATTAAAAAAGCACAAAGGGTTCAATGACCGGTTTTGACGCAAAGGGTCAATGTCACTTTGACGTTTTATTTGACCTTCGTTAACTTTTAAAGTTGAGTTCCAGTAGGTCGTAATACAAAAGTAAGTTTTGTGTCTCTTTCTGTTTCCTAACAACATCGCATACATCTGTACTACTCTTCTGTCTATCCAGATGGCAGCTACATAAAAAATACCAACAAAAGTCAAAAGTGGTACAAGTTTTGAATTACTTATTTCTTTATTAAATAAAAGATAATTAACAATGGGATTCGTTTCAGTTATAAGCAAATATTTTAAAGTAATATTAACTCTAAGCGTGGTACTAGCTGGGGTATTATTTCGTGATGAACTTCAGTCATTTTATAATAGTTTTAAGGAAACAAGTGTTGAAGAAGGACCCAAACTTAAAGGTGTATTTTCTAATGATGAATTATCGCAATATAACGGTATTGAGAAGAAAAGATTGTACCTTGCCGTAATGGGATCTGTATTTGACGTCACCGCAGGAAAACAGCATTATGGAGAAGATGGTTCTTACAATTATTTTGTAGGTGAGTTTTAGACTAGGACAGAATTTTTTGAATTTTAATATTTAAACTAGCCCATTATAAAAAATATGTTATTGTTTATCGCGCTAATTTCTTCTGTTTTTTAATGTTCCTAGCTGATACCTACCTAAATATAATTAAAAAGAAGTAAATCTTAAAGCTAAACTTAAATCTAAGGGATTCTAACCCTCCACTCTAAAGTGCCAAGTTAAAGCCCTCCACACTAATGTATCATTTTCAAAGGCATTTTTTATAACAGGCTTCAAGATTTTTATTTCGTGATGTATAATTCTTGTGTCCTGTTTCAGGTAAGGATGGTTCTAGAGCACTTGTAACAGGTGACTTCAAGGATGAAAGCAGCACTAAAGATCACGTGTTAGACCTCTCTTGTGATGAGTTGATGGCTGTTTACGGTTGGAAGGACACGTTCCGTCACAAATATAAACCAGTTGGTAAGTAACATGTTGAAATAAGTTTTATTATAGTTACAAATGAATGAAATGCTTTTCAAATCATTAAATAGATTATACAAATTGTATCTTTTTAAATACCTGATGAATACAGCAAGAACTTTTAGAATATTTATTAAATTTAATTCTTGTGTTTCAAGAAAGTTTACAGAGTTGTTATGCTTTTTCCAGTATTTTATTTTGCAAAATACAAAAATGAATATTTAAATTATTTAACTGTTTTGCTGCAATTGTTTGTTTCAGGCGTTTTAATTGGAAGGTATTATGACAAGTTTGGAAAGGCCACAGAATATTCTAAACATGTGGAATTGAAAATAGAAAACTGTAAAGTTGAAAAAGAGCAGGCAAAGTTGGAGGAGCAGAAATACCCTCCATGTAATATGGAATGGAGTGCTGATCAAGGTTCAAGAGTATGGTGCACAAAGTCAAGGTATGTGTTGTACACTTTATGTAGGACCTAGGTTCTAGGTCATGGGTATTTGCAGTATCTTATAGTTTTATCAACTTAATAGCTATTGTGTTTATCTGATTTAATAAAATAATTAAATGTACTTACTTATGTTATTGTTTTAGTGGTGGTGTATCTCGGAACTGGGTTGGAGTTCCTCGCCAACTGTACACTCCAGGGGAAGCAAAGCCACGCTGTGTTTGCATCAATCTCCAAAGAGACAACTCTATGGCTTTACTGAAGGATTATGACAATTGCAAACCTGACTCCATATCTTGTATTGTGGGTACTTGAAAATGGATAAATTTAAATTAAAAAAGTATTATTTATTGTAAGTACAATGATTCTCAATTACATTCCATTTCAACAGTGTATTTGTTCATTAAATTATTTTTAAGTAGGTGCTTAAATTTTTAATAAAATTTTGTCATAAGCTGGTTTTTCAGTTTATAAAACTTATCTTGCATTGTTTAATTTCATTAATTTGATAGGTCTTACAACTAGGTAATTATTTTAAGTTACTTGATCCTGCGCTAGAAATATATGGATTTTTGAGATCCTAGCAAGACTAGTTATTTTTGATGTTTTGCAATTTGTTGTAGCAGTGCTGACATAGTGCTGGGAGATTTTAGAGAGAAAATATTTCCCAAATTACTTGTACTTACTTACATTCCTATGTAAAAAGCTGGTGGAGAAACCTAGGTATCATAATATTCGTGATACTACCATGTCATTGAAATAACTTGTATTGCAGTTTGTACATACATTTATATTCAAGTCAGAAAACAAGGAAATTGTACATTAAACAATACCAAAGGGTAAATCTTAAATCACTAAATTAGTACTACTGTCAGGTGTTGGCTGTATTATCTCAGTCTTTGCTACTTCTTCCAATTCAAGACACTCTATAGTCTTGAGGAAAACATGCATGGGCATCTGTTTTCTGTTTAGGAATGATCTGTTACCAAAAAATCTCTTGATTTTAGCTCGTCTCTTTTTTATTTTTTCTTTTGTGCAATCTATGCCTGTATGGAATTTTAGAAGTCTCTTGACCTTTCTGCCGCCGATGAAAGCTTCGCTACTCGAACTACCAGTCTTAGGCTCCTCGTAAATAGTTTCCAAAGTCTGTGAAATGTTTTTGACCTTTTTGTTAAGATATAAGGCTTCTATTTGTTTGTTGCTGGCGTTTTCAGTTATAACTTGTTTCCGAGGTTTCATGCTCACTCTACGGTTACTCGGTTTACTGGGTTCTGGCGCCATAGACTTTCTTTTGCGCAACACACGTGAAGGCTTTGCTGACATTTCGTCGTCATTGAGATCACCTGTTTCCTCCACTTCCATTATATCCAAATGTGCCATTTTGTTAGGTAACTCGGTTTCAGCTCTGTAAACCATAACGGTGACCATGTACATTTTATATCAACCTAAATCATTTCTAAAACGACGCGAGATTCAGTCTCAAGAAAACTGCAAATTAATTAGACATACCTTGTTTCTTCCATATTCACTAAACACCTAGTATATAATTGATTTACTTAATTTGCATTATAAAACTTTACAAACTAGTTTTAATTAAAAAATAATAATTCTAAAGGAAATACAAGAAACACTAACCGATTTCCAACCGATTCCTTTAGTTAGCTGTCAATGTCAATCAATATGGTTTGTTGACATTTATTCATTGGGATTGACATTGACAGTAGTTTAAGGTCGAATCACACTATATTTTTGGGTCATTTATTCCTATCAAATTCAATGAAGAACGATGACTGAGATGATCTCTCTTCCGTTTTCCTTCTACTTTTCTTTCCCTCTCGCTTTCTCTCCCTGTACATTGTATTCTTGTTCACTTATAAATTGAAGAATTAATTTTCAGCCGCCACAATGTCCTTCTGAGACAGAGAGTTTTCGTTTCTTGCTCGAGGAAAGTTGAGGATTGGTCGAGTTTTATAAATGTGCGTGTTTTGACTATTCCTTGGTTTTGATTTGACCAAAACAAAGAACATAAAACATCATTTTATAGACTTAAAAACATGCTGGCGTTTATAAACCCTAAGTTGATTCTGTATCATTTTTGGTTAAGTATTTTTTTGTTTGTACATTTTGTGTTACTTATGTACTTTTTTCATTTACAGTACCTTACCCTATAGAATGTATTACCTTTGTGCCAAACATACCTACTTGAGTTTAAGGTACAGTTGAGTAGAAAAGTTTTATTCCCTCATTGTTTTGGATAGTTTGGATACAAGTTATTTTTTAGCTATGAGATTCAATGTAGGCAAAAGAGAGATTAGGTACTTTACTGTTTTTAAAGTTGCTGTACAATTGAAACACTTGTCGTTTTATAACGATTTATTGTACAAAACAATAATACATTAAAATGTACAGGTATGTTTAAATTTTTGGACTCGATTAGGTCCCAAACACTGGACAATTATTTATATCCTTCCCTTACAGACACCATATTGCTCGTCGAGGCGTCAGCACTAATAGAAACAGACTCGGCGCTATATAAGCAAACTAGATTAAAATACAATAAAAATATAACAATAAATTATTAAAGAGTGCTTGTCAACTTAAGTACACACTGTCTATCGCACTGCTTTTGTCGACGGGCACCATGTAGTCTTTAATTAGAACAACGTAAATAACAAATGGATAAACCTCCTAAGCATACTGATGTATATACACATTATGAACAAGTCCTCTCTGTGAACTAGCGCAGGTGAGCAGTGGAGGCGCGCTCGGCCGCCGCAGACAGAGGCGCGTGCGCGGGCGCCGCGCCGGCGACTACGGAACGACTAGCAGAGAGAAGCGGGTGAGGAACTATGAGCAGTGGCCTTACCACTTGTCAATGACCACCTCGTTCGCTGCAAAACAGTGTAAAACAGTCGAGTTAGTGGGGGGCGGCGCGGGCGCGAGTTCCTCCGAACTTACGGATCGACCGACGCAGAGATCACAACCGTGTCGAGTAATGTGTAGTTTCACTGCGGGATCACAACAAACAATGAGTGTTCATGGAATATGTGCGTGCGGGTGCGGCGCGGAGTCGGCGTTACAGGTTCCACGTCGGCTTGGCTGCGGGCAGACACCAAAACCAACGTTAGTGCATGCGGGGTCTACCGCATTCGTCCTACAGAATGCTAAAGGTATGTTAGATAGGAGATTACAATGGTATGTATATTCGTTTACCAGGTACAAAAGGGTGGGTTTCGTATTTTTAAAATACACATTTGGTTCAAGTCTTAAATAGCCAAATAATTTGAAGCTTGTATAAAATTATGGTATTATTATCACTTAAATTAATTGTTAGCAAAATCATACAAAAAACGGTAAGTAGGTGGTAATATAATTCGTTGTACATAACGTAGGACACGTTCTGTTTGTCCTACCGTTTATTCGGGGAAGGTTTGTTGCAATCGGACGGTGCTATTAATGTCGGGAAATAATTCACACAGGCTGTATTCTCGACAGTTTTAATTAATGTAAAATATGTATAAACGACTGTACATTTAAATAAGTTATTCATAATCATAACAGTTCGAGGAATTGGGGACAATCACAAAAAGGTTTGAGCATGCCCCAGTTGTGCAGTGTGTGTAACGTCGACTGACAAGGATGGTCTCTGATCGTACGCAATTCATTTAGAAAACCTAACTTACTACACATTTTCATAAGATTTATAAAACTAGTTGAAACAAAATTGCATCAAACCACACCAAACTGCACTCTGAAATCGGGTTAAACATGCACAATTTGCACTCATGCAAGATCTTATTACACTAATATAAAAAAAACTTATGTACGTACAAACCTTGTACCATCATAGTATTTTAATTAATGGACAAAATTTTGAAATTACTATTTGCATTTAACTTAAAATAGTATTATGTCTCGTTAGTAAAATAGTTGACGTCATCACATCATCGATCAATTGCTAGATGATAAAACATAAATTACATCCATTGTATAAACATAAACTATTAAAGTACCAAATTCAATCCTACTATAGTAAATACCTCTTACATACAAACACTATTGCTTTATAATTATATTATATCATACTTTTATTTAAATGCCAATTCGTTATGTATAGACGGTAAGTCTACAAACTGCGCACAGTAGCAGCTCTTGTATAGGTAAATATATATAATTCTGATCTAATAGTGTAACAAATGCAATCAAAAGATATGATTCAAATGCTTAAGGTGAACATGGGTTATATAGTCAGCACAAAGTAAAACTGGTTATAAAAAAGGTTAGTTAAAGTAGGTAGCGAGCGCTATCTGCATACAAGTAAAGGCTTAGGATAAACAAGTCGGAAACGCAAAAGGAATGTTAACAAGCAGTCACAGCGAGAGAGAAAGTACCCTTACTGCGGAGAGTAGCCGAGAGAAATAAACGTAACCACGTCCCTACCGATACACTTACAATAAATTACACTAAGCTAACAATGCACATTACTATTTCTAGTAAACGTAATAACACGTGCAGCCCTCGAGGTCGAGGCACGAGCCGCGGGCGAGTTCATTTCACTCGTCGCGTCCGCTCAGCACTTCCGCTGCAGCATCGACGACATACAAAACTCTTTTAACAAACGAAAACTAACTTATAATTATTATATATCCCTCTCTATTAAAACCAATTTTTGGTGTCTCGTGTTAGCTTTACGACGTCGGTGTTCACAGCCACTTCGCATCTAGGAAAGTCCGAAGAAGGAGGGTGGGGAGTTATTGTCTCGCTTAGGAACGCACGGCGGAGGAGGTGCGCGGGATTAGCATTCAAACGGTTAGTGGCGGCGGGCGGCTTATAGCGGCCCGTACACGACGATGCCAAAGAACACGGCCCACATCAGCACAATCCACTGCATGCCGTCCAGCCAGTGGGCGAGGGATTTGCTCTCACCGTCGGAGATCTTGCGCGCGACGAACTTCAGCACCTCGTCCAGCAGCACCACCGGCACCGAGAACTTCATCACCGTTATCCACTCGTCCACGGACAGCGGCGTCACTTGGAACACGGCCTGCGAACACACACACACGCAGATCGTGTCGTATACTTATTTCGTTTTATATTCCTAACTAGTCACCTAAAGGTAATGGAATAGAAGACAATCTCTGTAAGAAAAACTATTAAATAGGAAATCCGATTACGACCTGTAAAAAACTATACAAATATTTATGTAGGTATCTAAGTTCCATGAGTTTCACTGTCTTGAGTTGACAACTAGTGAAAAAGATCAATCTGAACATACACCAATGTTGGTAAGCGAGTTAGCGCTTCACAACAATCCAGAGATAATATTCACTTGCCCGTCGTTCCCCTATAGAATCCTAGTTCGAAGTCGCATCTGAAAATACCCTAATTACGATCAAGATATTAAAAAAACATTTCCAATGTAAAAAAGCCATTGACTCACCGAGAGAACCTCGACGTAAAGGATGACGAAGTGGAGGGTGAAAGAGAGGGCCATGGAGCCGACGAGCCAAAGGTTGGACCATGGCGGCATGGCGATGAGCGACTGGTTCTCTGACAGACTGTTCATGGCGTTCAACATCTCAATGGTGACAAGTACGGACAGCGCCATCGTCATAGGGTGAGGGTCAGTGAAGATCTTGCAGTCAATGCCCTGGAAAATAAAAATAAACTCGATTAGTATAAATCTGTGCGTATGTGTAATTCATACTCTAATTTAATGGGTTAGAGGACAGTTTTATTTACATGCTCATCCTATTCACTTCGGTGATTAGTCAGAAAATAGTATGCAAGTATAGTTTTAGTCTCCAGTAGGGTCAAATTCACAAATTAACATTGTTTACCTCAATTTTTGACAAAAACAGTTTTCATCTCTACTAATATCTAACTACAAAAGTTGCACGCATACCTTGAACTCGTCTCCGCCTCCGAGGCACTGCAAGTGGTGAGTGAGCTGCCAGTAGGTCATCTGAGGTCCGTAGGGGGAGTACATGAACCACCAAGACGCAGCGCCCACGGTAGCGGCACCGACGTAACCACCGATAGCCATGTACCTGTACACCGATATATTGTTAGCCCACGCTTACAAAGTCTAAAGAAAGAAGTGTTATTGAAAGTGATCTAAGTTTGATTCGATCGAGGGTTTGATCACCAATCACATGAGTTGAATTTTCGCTCCGTAAGGATAGTGATAGCTAAGTCATTCTACAAAGTGTCAATTTATTTTTATGCATACCTGAAGAACAGCCATCCAGAGATGAGACCTTCATCAGCCTTGCGGGGAGGTTTGTCCATGATGTCGAGATCGGGCGGGTTGAAGCCGAGGGCGGTGGCGGGTAGACCGTCAGTCACCAGGTTCACCCACAGCAGCTGCACGGGGATCAGAGCCTCGGGGAGACCGAGAGCAGCGGTCAAGAAGATGGACACTACTTCACCGATGTTGGACGAGATCAAGTAACGGATGAACTGCTTCATGTTGTTGTAGATGGCACGACCTGGAGGTAAAGAGATCTTTAGCATAAGTACGTGTTTTCTGTTTTGCTCATTAATATTTATTTTTATTATTGAAGTCTTGGTTTTAACTCATCTTTTTGTAAATAGGAAAGCATCAGGAGTTAAAATAGGAAGTGGAATCTAGTCGACATTATGGTGAGGAGAATTACTCCTAAGTTTGAAAAAGGTGAACAAGCATTTCAGTAATCTACAAAAATATATAATTTAATTAATGTTAGTAGTAAACGCAGATACAAACCTTCCTCAACAGCAGCTACGATGGAGGAGAAGTTGTCGTCAGCGAGCACCATCTCGGCGGCGGACTTAGCGACGGCGGTACCCGAACCCATGGCGATACCGATCTCGGCCTTCTTCAGGGCGGGGGCGTCGTTCACGCCGTCACCAGTCTGTCCAATTGATATAGGACGGTCATTTACAAGGGTTTCAAGATACGAGCTTGTACATAAAAATGGCGGGTAAATGTACGCTAAAAATTATTAAACAGTAATTCTATCGTTATGAATTATGAACTGAAATTCGTAAATAATCAAGATTTGTTTTATTGTCTTACGTTAACACTTAAGTATTGGCTTTGACATAACACGATAAGGCAGAATAGGTTTAGTCAGTGAGTAATATTTCTTAAATGACTTCAAAAGGCGAGCGAGTTAATATCGTGTTTCTGAAAATCACGACATCAAATGTCTTAGTAATTCAAGTAATTAACAATAATCCTACATTGTAGGCAACGAGGAAGAAACAATCTAAAATCCTAGACGAAGCACGCGCCTCGATTACTCAAAGTCTGAACAAAACCAGTTCTACATGATAAGTTTGAGCGCCGTAGTTTATAAACACTACTGACTTCCTAACATAAACATTTTGAAAAGCACTCCCACCGGCATAGCGAGTAAACATTCAATAATAATCGGAGAGCAATGCTATGAAGATATTGTTTAACTTGCAATAAATTTTACAGTTTATCTGCTTCCTATAATTTTGTAATTCATCATCGAACTCGGAATATTTAAACATTTCAGACTAGTGGGTGGACATATTAAGTGTATGTGGTATACAAGAATAGATGCAAGTGTTAACTCACCATAGCGGAGATTTCGTTCATGCTCTGGAGGAACTCAACGATCTTGGACTTGTGCGCGGGCTCTACACGGGAGAAGAGACGGGCGCGGGCGCAGGCGGCGCGTTGCTCGGATACGGGGAGGTCATCGAACTCGCGGCCAGAGTACGACTTGCCAGTGGTGTCCTCATCTTCACCGAACACACCAATACGCCTGAAATATCGTATATTATTAGACTTTTATCAGCCATTTCTAAAAGATACATAACACAAACAATTGATGACCAATGCCTCACCTGCAGATAGCCTCAGCGGTAGCCTTGTTGTCACCAGTGATGACGATTACACGGATGCCAGCAGCGCGGCAACGGACGATCGAGTCGAATACTTCTTTACGGGGAGGGTCCAACATGCCCACGACACCGACGAAGGTAAGGTTGACTTCATAGGTGTAGAATTTGGTGGAGTCACCGAGGTCCATTTCTTCGGGTTTCAGAGGGTTGTCAGAGGTGGCCAGGGCCAAGCAACGCAGGGTGTCGCGGCCGGTACCGTATTGGCGGGTCAGCTCCAGGATGCGGTTCTTCAGAGTAGCGTTAAGAGCAACCTTGCTGGTGCCGACGCGAGCGTGGCTACAGCGTTCCAGCACACCTTCGGGCGCGCCCTTGACGAACAGTTTGGGGCCGGTTCCGAGGCGAGAGGGCTTGAGGGGCGTGCAGTAGCTGGACATGGATTTCCTGTCACGGGAGAACTCCAGGGTGAATTCCTTCTTCCACTTGGTCTCAACTTCCTGGCGGACGACGATAGCGGTGGAACGGCGGTCGAGGCCGGTCTTGGACACGTTGAAGGGGTTCATTTTCTCGGCGAGTACGATCAGAGCGGTTTCGGTGGCCTCACCGACCTTTTCGAAAGCCTGTTTGAATTCGTTGAAGTCGATAGCGGAGTCGTTGCACATAACGCAGATGGTGCCGAGCTCCTGGAGAGCATCGAACTCGGAGCACTTAACCTTCTGGCCCTTCAGGAAGACGTCACCGATGGGTTCGTAGGTGGAGCCGGTGATCTCGAATTCGAGGAAGCTGCTGTCGCTGCCTTCAATCTTCTCGAAGATGAACATGCGGGAGACGGACATCTGGTTGGTGGTCAGCGTACCGGTCTTGTCGGAGCAGATGACAGAGGTGCAACCGAGGGTCTCTACGGAGGGCAGGGACCTGACGATAGCGTTCTTCTTGGCCATCCTCCTGGTACCGAGAGCCAGGCAAGTGGTGATGACAGCGGGCAGACCCTCAGGAATGGCGGCGACGGCAAGAGCGACGGCGATCTTGAAGTAGTAGACGGCGCCCTTGATCCAGGAGCCACCGTGGGCGGGGTCGTTGAAGTGACCGATGTTGATAGCCCATACAGCAACGCAAATGACGGAGATAACCTTAGACAGCTGCTCACCGAATTCGTCGAGTTTTTGTTGCAGGGGTGTCTTGATCTCCTCAGTCTCGGACATTTCAGTACGGATCTTACCAATGGCAGTGTTAAGACCGGTTCCGATGACAATACCGCGGGCCTTGCCGGCGGCGACATTGGTACCGGAGAAGAGGATGTTCTTCTTGTCCTGGTTGACGGCGCGAGGGTCGGGCACGGGGTCGGTGTGCTTGATTACGGAGACCGACTCACCAGTCAAGATGGACTGGTCAATACGGATGGTGGTGGAGTAGATCTTGATCAGACGGATGTCAGCGGGGATCTTGTCACCGACAGACACCTCAACGATGTCTCCGGGGACGATCTCTTTCGCTCTGATCTTTTGCACACCGGATTTGTCACCTCTGATTACTTTACCCATTTCGGGCTCGTATTCTTTTAAAGCTTCAATGGCGGATTCGGCATTTCTTTCCTAAAAAACAATAACAACAATGATTAAGAAAGATAAAACACATTTTAAAATAATAATTAGAAATGTATATCAGTCTAGTTGACATGAATATGTAAAAAATGGTTCTTACCTGCCATACTCCTACTACAGCGTTAGCAATAAGAATTAGTAAAATAACGAAGGGTTCTACGAATGCTGAGAAGGCGTCTTCATGTTCTTCAAATAAAGCTAAAACCTGGAAGCGATATAAGACTAATTAATACCACTCGAAGTTATACTTGTATAAATAAACGAAACAAAAAGTCGCACACTAGAAAAATATCAAAGCATTACAGTTAAGTGTCTAATTTGCCAAATAAGTGTTCTTCTAGTGTGCGACTTGTTTTAAATCAAAGATACAACTTACGAAGGAAATAATAGCGGCTAACAGCAAAATCTTGACTAAGAGGTCATCGAATTGTTCCAGGACTAATTGCCATATACTTTTGCCTGAAAAAATAAATGTATATGATGTTGCGTTGCGTGTTTGCCAGAAATTACTTCAGCGTTAGTTTTTCTGCTGTCTATAGCTATGAAGTCTAGATGCATATCCTACGATTTCAAAAGAACAAAAGAAAATTTGAGTGGTCTCCAGCGCTCAATACAGAGTGGCGCGGAATATGGGTCGCGAATAGTAGAGGCGAGATATTGTGAAATGTGCATTTTTATGTATTGCTTTTTACTACCAAAACACATAATTCATCAATATTAATGAACTCTTCAACGCTAAGCCATTATCGATTTTGCGTTCAGGCACTGATAACATGGCTAGTGTAATAATGTTATATTTACGACAAATTATACATTGGTACTTTTACGCTTTTATAGAAATTAATACTGAATTTCAGTGTGATATTGGACATTTACTTGATGAAAATACTTGAACTGTATGACTTTTAAACGGAGGAGTTCAGACTTGTGTGTTAAAACGGACCTTGACATAGTTTTTACTTTTTAGTATTGTGTCCGATTTTACTATTTTAGTATTAGCCTTAATAAACACAAGGTGTATTTGTTTTATTCAATAGGTAGTGCTTGAAATAGTAAAATGTCGATTAAACTTTGCCTATTGTTTCCCTATTGTTATGTAAATGATTTAATAATTTATTTGGTATTTAATTTAGTAGTGTTCCATCCTATTTTAATTATTCTGCGAACGTCTGATGCTTACCCTCCTCAGTAGGCAGTTCTGGAAAGAGGAAAGAAACATAATTAGAGTTTTGAATAAAACATCAAAGGAGTGAATTTAACAGACGATAAACCAGTCAGAGCAGGCATGCGATCTATCTCGGCAGTTACGATCATACATAAATACACGTAGATTCGTCGAGGGCTTTGCTTAGCCACGGCGGCGGCGGCGCGCGGCGCGAGAGGCACAATCTCGCAATGGACATGGCACTCGTGACGTCAATGCTGCGAATGTCGCCGCAGATTTCGACAGAGCCTCCAATAGCCTTGTTTCTTCCGCATACAAAACAAATGTGCGTTATCAGCACACCTAAACAGGTTGCCGGCTCGCAACTACGCAGGTACTCGTATGAATATTAATAAATGGCGTGCTACATAATAACAATCCTTTGTCTAGTCACATATTTTATTTTAATCGGGATTTTTCTGAGCAAACAGTTCTTTATCTAGACTTGATAAAGAAAGATAATGAACTTTAAATCCTTTATTGTCTCATGTTTAGTTATGAAGTAAAGGATAATGATTCTCGACAAGAAAAGCGGAATGTCGAGTTTGTTTGGAGGAAAAATTTAATCATAAATACTTAGAAACATAGAAAGTGAGGTATAATGACGACGTTAGAATCTTATTACGTAGCGTAGGATGTATTTACGCGAGGGGAAATTTGTGAGGATTCTCGAATGTTAAATAACGTTACTGGATATTGAGTCAGCTATATCGAACGAGCATGGTGTGGTTGCGGCATGCACCGGTCACATTGGGCCACGTTTCGAGTCTTCTATATGTGTTTTGCCCTGTACGCTGACCTCGCTACGTACGAACTGCTGACGTCATTACAACGTTGTCAACGTTCCGGATCTAATTGTCTTCTAACCACATAATGACTAATAGTAATCAATTATTGTAATACTATTATTGCAAGCAAACTATTGTGAGGGCTAGGTAGGTAAATGGAAACTGCGTGCAAAAATCTTCATTCATGTCGATAGAACATTGTGCAACATGTGGCAAGTCAAACGTTGTATCGCCTCTATTTGCGAACGCGTTTCAGCAGCCAGAACTTCAAGCCTAATGTAAGCAATTAGTCAACGGGTGTATAACGCCGCCATAGCATCGGAAGTCGTATTCCGCGATCAAGACAGTCAACAAAGGCACATAAATCCACCCATCATAGACAACTGATGATCGTTAATAAACAAAAAGAGCTCGTGGACGTGTCGTGAATGTAAACAATTCATCCTGGATTTAGCACGCTATACACTAGTCTTTCATGATCTCGTTCAAGGATATAAGCACGTAAAGGTTTTCTCATACCGTAAACAATAAGTAATTGGAAACGTTACATTTGCGTGATAGGAAAAGTGTGCTTAGTGGCATGCTACAGGTGGCGCGTGGCGGCCTTGGCTTCAATTTATGCCATGCCGTTGGACGTGCAACAAGCGAATTGTTTATAGTCTCAAATCGATCACTTGGATGCGTTTACGATAATATCTTTAAACAGAGCGCTTCCGTCTGTACTGCCTTTTATAAAACCCATTTTTTGTTCGACCGCCTCTCACTTCGCAAAATCAATTTGAAACTGAATAGAAGGGTCAGACTGATCTGAAAGATTCAAAAGTGAACGGAGTAGGTATGCGAATACTTTCCACTAAAGGTGAAAGCGAGGTGACATTGTTGTTGTAAGTTTATGCATTTCTGCAATATACTGTAAGCCTTTTTTATGACTTTGACGAATTCTTTCGAAAACTAAGAATACTTAACTTACTACAACTTAATCATTATTTAGCTAAGCGAAGCAATATTTGGGACCGAATGCAATTAATAAATTATGTACACAAACAAAAATCATTATGTAAAACCTGCAAAAACGTATAATATAAAGGGAAAATATCAATCAATAGTTTTGAATATAAGTATGTTAAGTAAGCAAGAAAAATGTGTAACGAATGAATTTTCTGCACCAGTTAGCAACACTATCATAATGCTGAGTTGTATTTATAACAGCGGGACAGAGGTTTTAGGTCGCGACTTAGTGACAAACAAATGCTTATTTATAAGCTCAAGTGATGAACTTGAATCAAATATAAAATTAAGAATATTTTGCGTAGCGTTAGTCTAGTGGTGAGAGAGGCATCCCGCCAACGTAGACACTCTAAAATAAACCGGCGGGAGTTGATGCGCCTGCCTATACATAATTTCAGCATCTAGCTAGGCACGCTCCAAGCACTCCCGGCGCCGCGCCGCTTCTCGTTCCCAATTGATTATTCGCGATTAGCTTCCTAATGCACTTCAAATTCGGTTACTGGCCGACGTCAGGCAAATTGAGACATTTCTAAAATGTGTTGTTTCCGATTCAGAACACTTTGCATAATCCACCCGACCTTACGGTCCAATACAATCGAAATTATTTGCGCAAAATCCGAGTAAACTGTGTCGCTTTATCAGGAACTGCGCATATAATGTATAATATGCATGAGAAAATCTTTGTACTCGTATAGTACGAGTATGTATATCTATCTTTCGAGGACGACTGTTAACAACGAATGAAAATATTAACGAATTTAAATAAGTACCTATGCCAATAACTGAGTGTATTCAACATGGTTGCACGCACAGTCGTGTTACTAAAAGGAATTCAGATTGTGCAGTATGTTGCAGATACTAGAAGCTGTTAATAATGTATACGGTGGATAGCGATAAGGTCTTTTAGACTCACGCGGTCGTGTTATACCTATTGACGTCACCTAGTGTTTTTCATTTTATATCGGACTTCGATTAGAGAATTTTATAATAAACAAAATAGGAAATGATTAACATTCATACGTCCATGACCGACCGTACTATCAATAAAACTTTGGATATTATTTCTATTAAGTACGTACCACTTTTAGTCGGTTAATAAGCCACGAGAATAATTTATGTAAACGAAGTATGAAGGCGACAGAGGTGTTATTTAAGGAGTACTTATATTAGCGTTCATGTTCACGATCTATTCTCGTTTGAGGTTTTCCGTATTGTGACCGCGCTTCACTCGGACTGACGCGTAGTTTATGCGATCGCCCAAGCGAAATAACCGGACGGTCGAGTACGAAGCTGAGAAAATAAACAATCGCTTGTCTTAAACTTTTGCCGGTTAAATAATTAGAGAGACGAATAATAGTTCCAATAGACATTCCTTCAGCACTGGCATTTCGACACCCTTCTCGTTGTTGATTTAAAATTAACAAACATGTGCGATTCCTTTGCAATCAGAATCTTACAAACTGTACGATACTCAAAACAAACGAAGTCTTATTGACTATACGAAGCCGCTTTCTGAATTCCAACAGTAGACCACGATAATAAATTATAGAATATGAAGTTATATTTTCAATGAAAAGCAGAAATTAAAATGATATTGGTTTTGTATTAATATCAGATACAGCTCCACTGGGGTTATTGAAGCTTCCCTAATGTGTTGTTGTTGGCCAGTGGCCGTCCTAACGCGTTACTAATGACACCATGCCTGTATAAACCGCATTGATCTAACAGTTGCATATTAGCAAACTGTGAACCTTATTGGTAAAAGATAAAGATAACATGAGATGGCTGTTACTAGTACGATGTATTCTACTGATACGATATCAGATTGATGTCTGTTTATTTACTTACAAAGCTAATTATCAGATAAGTGACAGATTTTATTTTTGAAAATCTGCTTTTGTTTACACCTGAAAAATTACTATTATTATAAATTATAATCAATAGTAATTTTTCAGGTGTAAATGATTTAATCGGTAATAAAATACACTAAACGCCAGAAAATCAGATATTGTTTTTCAGTATTGAGTATCAAGTCTTTGTCCATATATTAAGACTTATGACATGTACCAGCAAGTCGTTATTATTATAATTTAAAACACATAATATGTGATTATTTTTTGTGACAAAGACATGTGACTATGTGACAATTAGATCTAATCTAATTTCAACTGAGACAAACCATTTTATTGTTAGAATTAGTAGGCCTTTTTTATCAAATTTGACCGAGTTTTCACGATAAAGAGATTATGGAATTTTCTGCGTGGAAGGCACATTAGCGTTCAACCCTCGCATATTATGGGAATTCTATAATTATTGGAGTGGTGTGGCTGTGGTCGAAGGGCGGTGGTGTGTCACGCCTGAGGGCGCGTTTGCAGCGCTGCTCGGGCACACGCACCACTGGCAATCTCTGCCTCCGCCCGGCCCGGTGCCCACAGACTCTTGTCCGACTATAAATAAATATCACTGACGCACGGCGTCCACGAACGCTGTCCGTCATCTCGCCTCATGTAATCTGTCTGTGATCCGCGACTTATCATCGAAGCTCAATATTACATTACGCAACTCGGCAGAATGCTCGTAACGTTCGTCATTTCCTGATTACTCTGAACGTAATGGAACGACCTATATGATACAGTAAATCAATATTAAACCCTGAAGCTCTTCTTAGGGAGGTTAAGAATCTAATTATTCATAAGTATCTGAAAGCAGTTGAGTCTACGCAGGCAGCCTAATAAATTAACCGATCAATTTGAACTTCGTCAATCATTCTGATGCGTAAGTGGAATTGAACTACTGACTCGAACTCGTAAATTAATGACCAAACGTCTCTGTTAACGAGTTTACGCACAAAACCGTTTTTTAAGGACTAAATTAATCTAGGTACCACACATTGGTAATAAATTGTCAGTAAATATAATTATTTTGTCTTTCATTAGACATTTAAATATTTAATTAACGTGACTGATTACAGAAGATTATTTTGCATCTTGGCAAATATTTGGAATTTAATAAAGTTTATAAGGTTTTTGGCGACCATATGATTTCTTCATGTTAGTTTTTATCAAATAAAACTTTATTGTTCACTTATGGAATCTACCGGTGAGGTGTCTAAATAAACATAAGTCGCAACTAGCAATTAGTGACTTAGTTATACACCGACAGTACAATGGGAGAACTTTTCATATTCTCGTTTATAACCACAATTTTGCAAGAAAACTGTTAAATGTTTCAGTAAACTTCACATGTTTTATTTGAAAATTGGTTATTTGTTTACTTGAACAAACATCATTCACATTGAATTTCGTGTACAAACTTATACAAATGTAACTCATAATAATTCTTTAACAATATTCTACCACATTATGTATCCCTTACAATCAAATACTTGCTTCTATAATTGTGTGTTGTATAGAGTAAGTTATAACTTGTTTCAACGTAATTGCATTGCTCTACGTCATTATTTATACACTATAATTAGCTATTAGAAAATAATAGTACTGAAAGACTTCTGAACAAGATGAAAAATGTATTTTTATTTTTTTCAGTTAAGCTAACATTCAGGAAGACATGAACCTTGTTTCAAGCTAATTTTACCTTCTTGTCAACACAAGATGATTCACGGCGTACATGCCCAGCTGTGTTTGGCTGGCAATCCCTCAAATAACATCTGACAACATGGTACTAAGTAATTTATGTCTGCTTACTCAAACCTTGTTTGATCCTACTAAGCTTTCAATTGTTGTGTACAAGACTTTAATGTTACAGTGATTGCAAAAGATAAGTACCTAAATAAACATATCTTTATATGCTTTTCATTGAAAATATTGAAATACATTCAGATAAAAGAAACTATTTTAGTCTTTTTAAGGGACTGTGTAAATAGAAGATGTTTAGATCCTAATCCCGTTGAAAATAATTTGGATAAATTCATCTTTTATTTTTTTTGTACTATTTACAATTTACGCTTAAATAATTTGGAGAATATGTGATACTAAAAGCAGTAAAATAAGTAAAATCCAGGATAACGATTTATCCCGACAAAATGAATTATTGAATATTTGTTTACTTGTCGTCATAATGAGGAAGTTCCCTTGCTGTTAATGGGAACACCACTGTCCAACATCCTGACTACATTTCTACCTTAATTTGCCTTGACCGTTAAATGGTGACACACCACACTCAATATCATGATGAATGTCTTCATTCACTAGCAGTAACTAATACTGCATTACCAGTTACATTGAAATTAGATACTTTACAAGAGATACAGGCAATCAATTGAGTTAGCTACTGTAGTAATGGTTAAATATTTAGTCTGTAGAAGATAGAAGTTTAACTAATTAATATTCCTTAATCAACTGACAAGCTGAAAAAAGTTTTTATAATTTATTTGATGACTAGCTGTCCCGGCGAACTTTGTCCCGCCTTAGAATGAACTTTATTGTGTAGGAATAAAGTTCAAATTGACTCTACATTTTAGTAAGAAAACATTTGTATGGGAAAAAAAAGGTCTGTTTTAGGGCTTTCCCGGCATTCGATTTTTTCTCACCGTAAAAACCATCCTTGGACTTCAATGAACATTTAAAAAAAAATCAGCCAAATCGGTCAAGCCGTTTTCATGTAATGTCGTGACAACGGAAAACGGGTTTCATTTTTATATATATAGATAAAAAGGGAGTCACTGTTATGACAGTTGTTAATAAGGTCCATTTTCGGTTTGCCTACTGGAATATGATAACCTAGGTTTCAATCTAATATAAAGAAGATTGTATTTGTACATTCTTTGTAGGTGAGTCTGATACTATGCTAGTAACAGTCTGCTCTCTAGCCTGATATATTCTAAACAGACTCAGCCTTGCCAATCAGTATTGTTTACATGCTGCATTTAGCTAGTTCAGACAAAAAGTTTAGTATTTCTTTCTAATACCTGATGTATTCCATTCTAATAAGTGGAAAGTTAAAGGCAAAAAAATTTAAACAACCTAAGTAAAACATTTATGTTTTAAATAAGTTGATAATAATTTAAATGTCTGATTTTGATTAAGCTACATTTGTAAGAGGAAGAATATTTAATTTGTATAAACGCAAAGATTATGGTAAACACTTGTTATTGTATGAATTAAATATCGCTGCTCTGAGTGGTTTATCCTTATGTAGATTATTAAAATACTAGTCATTTAACAATCTTGAGGGGTACCATAGGTAGGACAGTTAATAATCTGATAAATTCTTAATATTCATATACTGATAATGAAATATTGGGTTATCTTTTGTCTAGAATTTCATTGAGTTTACTTTTGACACTTAGTTGTTACTGTTAGCACAAGGATAAGACATCTTCATATTAGGAGTAGGTACCTAGCTGGTGCTCTTAAACTTTGTTAATGACTAGTATTTTCCTCAATGGAAATATTTTTTCTTTGTGAAAGAGTAATAATTCAAGTTACTTACCATTTGGCCCATATTTCTCTTGGTTCCTTTTAACTTGGTCTGGACTAAGGCCTTTGTCTGGGTCTGTGCCAAAATATCCTAGGACTTCATCCACGGATTTCATATGAGAGTCATCCATGGTGATGTTTTTACGTTGCCGTCAGTTCTAGAAGACAAGAAGAGAAAATAGGTTAGACACGAATGACGAGTCATCATTGCAGTCCGCCGCGTAGAGGTTATGTTGCTGCTCGCTAACACAGGCGACAAAACCAGCTTAGGCTAGGCAGCCGCCAATGCCAACTAAATAAGCACGTTCTCGACCAAATATACAAAGTTTCATTTATAACCATAATGATATTCCAAAGGCAATTTTTTCGGAAGAGCCACTCTATTGCGCGTTGATGAAAATCTCAAAAAATAGTAACTCTTCATTCATTGCTCACATAATTAGGACAAGATATCCGTGCACAAAATTAGGACAAATATACTAAATAGGTAACTAGAGATTTCCTATGTTAAAGACACCGTAAAACCGTTTGATCACTGCTCCACTCACCAAGATTTTTTAATACATGAGAAAAAACTGTCCTACACAGATTTTCACTTAATTTAAGTGTCCGATTCTTACTTTTATACAATAAAAACTACGATTTGTACTAAACTAATACTTTTTCTCGTAAATATCATAAACCACAAGAACACGTATCCAATGCAGCCGTCATTTTTTCTCAACTGACTGACGTAAAACTGGTCGCTTGTAACGCCACCTGTTTGACAGTTCTAGAATTATTTTTGTCCGAGTTTAGGTCAATTGGATTACTTTTAAATAAAAATATATTTTATTGGGCAACGATTAAATTCCTGGCATTTGTCGACGCATTTAACTTTGCACAAAATTATTACCTAGCAAAGGATTTTACGATATAGGAAGCGAATATAATTTACGACTTCACATAATGTGGAGCGATACTATAGGTCGAATCTGTACCACGTGACGCGGTACTATTTCTGTGCTCTAGGCGCCTGCAAGTTGCGGTATTTTTAAAAATCAGAAACGTCTTCATAGTTATCCGTTGCGTTATGTAACACTTTATCACTTATTTTATATTCACTAAACCTTTTAAACAGTTGGCGGCACTTATATTTCACACGGAGGCAATACACGCACAGTTGGTTCGATTTATGCAGGTGTTAAAGGTAACTTACTGAAATAATTTTTTTCGGCAGCGTCGGGAAGGAAAGAAGAAATAAGAGTGGCGCGGGAGATGTTTTCCCGCCGCGCCCCGAGTAGCAACTCCCGGGCGAAGAGCGACGATTTTAGAGCGGCGCGGGCGCGGCGGAGGGACACCGGCGGAGATTTCTTTAATTATTTTGGCAACAGTACCGGTGGCACAGCCGAGTCGCTTTCCAGGGTTGCATGTAACGGGGCGGCCGCCGGTTGTCCTATGACGATCTTTTTATAGCGGCCCGGGGCTAGCTACACTTACTTCTTTCTACAAGTACTCGAAACTACATTACCTTTATGATTTGGTCAGGAATTTTGACTACTGAACTTTGGGTACACAAAAGACTATAAAAAATATCTAGACAACAAATGAGAAAGTTAAAAACATAGCTTTTCAGCTTATAATTTAAACCTTCTAAAGACTTTTTGCTATGGAAAAGTTTTTAAAGTTTTATAAGTATCCGCTTTTTAAAGTTTAAAAAATTTGACGGCTATTTAAGAGTCTCTACCATTATAATATGTGAATAAAAGTCAAGGGGCAACAAGTCTAAAGTATTTAGGATCGTATTTAGATAATAAATAGGTAGGTACATAATTTAGTACCTACTTATTTAAAACCAATACAAGAACGAGGTCATACGCACCTTCGGCATTCAGATGCTTGGCAAAGAATAAAATGCCTGAGATCTGTTATGTCTGAAATTTATTCTTCTTGGCATTAATATTATCTTTGAGATCAAAAACAATAAATGTCTGTATTCACAAAACAAATGTTGAAGTGCCTATATTAGCTACCTGTTTTGATTCTACTTATTACTGACTTTTTTCTTTGTTTTTACATTTTCTTAGTGCAAGTGCGTCGCCTGAATACATTATGAAACGAAAGTAGTAAACGTAGAGGCAGGTAATTTTTGTATTGGTTCGGAGAGGTTAAAATCTCTACAATGAATTTCTTTTCGAATAGGTACCTACTTCCTACCTATTCGAAAAGAAATTCATCATTTTTGGGAAGAAGATAACTTTTTATCTTGACCATACTATTAGATAACTATTTAATTTGATACATACTGATATTTTTTGTTTTCTTTATAAATTTTAAATACCTACTCTTGACGTAGTAAGTAGTATTTGGATGGTTGATAAGTACCTATGTACTTATAATAAAAGAAAATAACAAAAGAAAACTCCTTAATAAATACTTTTTATTATTACTGTTTGTTTAATGAATTAAGCAAAACATCGTAATAAATTATGCCAGAAGCATTGTAATCATGGTCTGACATCTGACAGTTACAACATTTTTTGAAAAACGATAACAATAGATTTAAGTAGGTGTAAGAAAGCGTTACCCTAAGGAATTTCTCTGCAGCTGGTTTTTTTAAAGGAATTAAATCATTGTCCCTAATTATGCCAATTTATAACACGATATCTGAGCTGACAAGAAGTTGCCGAGCAAAACTGTCAACCTCGCTAAAGCACTTGGAATATATTTAGAGTGTGAAAATAGAAAATCACAGGGAACACATCTGAATGCCAATGTTAATGTTATTTTGGTTGCTGGATAAATGTGATAAACATACTTCATGGACTTTATTGCTGGTGGAAAATGTCCGCTGACAACTTTAATGGTTACGATTCTAAATGCCTGGGAATGCAAGATAATTGTGTTAAAAAAACAAACCGATAACTTTTCTTGCGAAATTTTGGTTTAACAAATCGGTAGGTACTTATTTGAAAGTAACGAGTTACTCGAATGTTTTGAGCTGCTTTGTTAAGCTGTTTAAGGTACCCGTATTGGTTACCCAATAAATCAAATGGAATTACTGAAAATATCTATTGTTGAGTGAAGACCAATTATTAAAATTCATCTTAGCGTTCTTATTTATCTTTGGGAATATTAATAGCTTCATATAAGATAAATTCTCGTCTATATTTCATCACTTTGTTTTCAAATATCCATCAAATTATCCGGTTAGCCACAACCATCTTAATTCAAGCTCAAAATGTAAATAGCGAGCAAATATAAAGGTATTTCGACATTTACAATAAAATGGTCTAACGTCGTTTTAACGAGCGATTAAAAATCACTTCTGAAGAAGCTTATTACACGGTTTATAGCCTATAAATAATATGGCGTATCGATAGACATTTAAACATTTCGTCATAGCAAATTATATGTGTGGAATAGTAACGTCATCAACGATGAATAAGTGCCGAGTAATTACCTACAGAATAAACGGTGTGTCTGAAGAACTAGTTCGAGTTTTGCTCGATACGATATTATAGAGAATACTTTACTTCGTTTTATAATTTTATCTACTTCTTCTTTGAACTAGATGATCTTTGAACACTAGTTCTAGGATTTCTTGCAGGATTAGGTTTCGATTGTTAGAATGTATTCGTCGTTTAGATTAAACTTAACTTTTGTCAAATTATTTCTGAATAATTTCAAACTAGACAGAAGTTTCATTAAAGTTTACTTATGTTAGCCTTATTTGAGTTTGTTTATTTATGAAGATTGTTTATTCCCTTAAGTAGACTAATAACATGACCTTGAAACAATTTTTCATTGCAACCTTTTCAGTACACTGCCGCGCGCCCTGGTTTTGTTCGAGATCATTGACTCGTGGCAAGCAATGAATGAGGAGTGTTGTTGTTGGCACCTACTTGCCCTATTAGAACTTTTCAAGGTTATCCTACATTGTCACTAGGGTCACTAAAGGTCGCTGCTCGGTCGAAGGACGAATGTCCGATGCCCTGACTTTGAACTAAAAGAAGACTGACCTAAAAGTCATTAAGCGGAGTTTATTGAGCTTTCTAGCGTAACGAATATTGTTTATTTATAAAATCTATTATACAAAAACATATTTTAAATATTATACATTTATTTCCCATAAAATTTGCTTATTAACTTTTTAACGAATAAAAGACATCAACGCGCGCGTTTATTTTTGCTTTATGTGAATTTTGTTGTTATGCACTAATTTAATTGCTCTACAATGTCTCAGTTTTGATATAAAGAGATGGAGAACTTTACTGGTACAAATTAAGATACTTTTTATTTAAAGTTACCAAAAAATTTGGTGAGGATAACTATTAACTCCGTTAATTTCCTCCCGACACCCAAGTATTGAACTGAACCGATTATAGTTAATAAATTTTCCCCTAACCAAAATACAAACAGGCGAATAACAGGTGTAGTTCATATTTTATACAGAACGATGCTTTTAAAATTCCTAGATAATGTAACGGCAGCTGGCGTACGCACGATGTAGGTACTATAGCCGTGTTGGGCGATCCGTCATACGCAAATAAACGCAAGGTAATAATCGAAATAGAATTATCGTATGTCGTAACCTGCCTTTTGGCAGTACCAGCTAGGACAGTTGGCGGGCAAGAGATGATCAAGTTTAAATTAGGAAGGTTGCAAGTTATTGCCAAGTCTGATTTGGTCGTAATTTGCCCTTTAAACATTTTTAGGTCAGCGGAGTTCGGATTTTGATGTTTTTTTTGTGTTACTATCCCTTGTTGTCGTCCTTGATATCGTAATGATAATAACAATTATGAATTTGGTAATAAAGTAAATAGTCCTACAATAGTTTTAAAAACCTGAATATTATGTGAACACCTCGCGAAAACGTCATCCTCACAAACAGACGGTTTCGCTTGACTACTGTTATTTTCGTTCAAACTTGAAAGAAACGTTTCAATTCCTCCATATCCAAGTTTTGACAGATGTTATAACATTGTTGGCAACTGTACATAACACTGAGGCAGTAGGTACAAACGAAATGGGAATTTATTTCAATCATGCGTTTATAACTGCGTATTGACGCGCGCAAACAGTATCTCAGATATTATACAGCTAATATTAGGTGCTTTGTTCGTATATTTTACATTTCCGATTATAAAAAAACGTATATTTTTTCATCTGGCTGTAAATGACTGAGGAAAACATTATCATTGCTTTTATGTGAGCTAACAGCGTGAATCGACACAGAGTTCTCCGGGTTTTATTGCATTGCGCCTTGAGAAATTTAATGAGTATTTAAACAACGCCTTCATTGATTCTTTTTTAAGATTTCGTAAAATCTCTTATTTATTAGTACAGAGTCCAGTTTTAAATGTAATCAGAACAGTTTGACGTCAGCGATCCTTAATAGATAGTCCTAATGATCTGAACGCAATGAAAATAAATCATGTTATAAAATAAATAGACTTTCTTCTCAGTTTCAAATGATCATCCACGCGTGAGGTGACGTAAGTGGCATATTATTTATGTTACGTCAGTCCACGCGGCATTCGGCGAGGAATTGGCAAAAATTCAGAATGCCTGGTTAATTGCAAACTTTGCGCGGACTTTGAACTCCCGCTGTGTCTCAGTAGTTTTATAATTTGTTGAAACTTTTATCTTGGTGAGCAGAGCGTCTATGTTTTCAAGGCAAACAGTATTCATTTTTGTTAGAGATTAAGTATTCCTAGACGTAAATACGTGACAGAGATTTAATTATAAACCTTCCAACTATTAATTTGTTTCTTAACTTTAAGTCTGCTAAAGTATAGGTACATCAAAGAGAGATGTAACCGATTCTCTTCCATTAGATTTGTGATATCATTTGTTTCCTGTAACTTCAATTGTTTATTATAACATACTTAATTTGATGACATGTTACATAATTTATGACTCTCGTATGATCATACGAAGTTGGAGTCTAACTTTTACAAGAAAAACATTTATTAACGTAATTGCATTGTAATTTTGTATTGTATAAACAATGAACTAATTTTGTCATCTCACTTTCAACTTTAGGAATTATCTGTTATGTTTTTCATTTCTCCGTCGCCCTTTTATCACTGTCACTTATTTACTTCTAGGAACACATCCCATTAAATGCACTTTGTCACTAATTAAATAGGCATCGGAAGCTTGTCCTTGCGTCCACTGTAAATCCGCAGATCCGGCAACACTGAGTCACAATCACATAATCACAGTCCTCTGGAAACACCATCACAGGAAAACTTACCGTATCACTTATCACTTGGTCCCAATCACAGTGTGTTTATATTATATAATATACATTAATTAATGTATTATTTTTTTGTGGGTACTATCGTGTGTGGTTAGCGCGCCCCATGGGGACAGAGTCGGGAGTAAGACGCGCCGGGCGCGGGAGCAGGCGGCCGCTCTCTTTTATAAGCTCCGTGGTGGGCAGTGGGCCCAGTGCCAGCGAGCGCCTTTACATCCACGCGACGACTTCTCCCTCGTCTCTTCGTGTGTAAAAGGATTCAGATTTACAGTTATTTTACAGAACAATGGCACTAGTTTGCGAAAACTTTATCCATTTATTAGTGCTGTTAAATAAGTAGAGCCGATTCTATAGAATAAAGTCGATTGTATATACTAAATCTTTATTAAATAAAGGTAATAAGGCTATTAAAATGTCAAAAATATTATTTATAAAATGATAAATGAAGAAAACAATGTAAATATCTGCGAGGTTTCGTTGTAATATTTGTATAACTTTAAAATGTATAAGGTTGAAAGAAACCATTATGATGGGTACACTACACATTTATATTTCTACATTAGCATTTTATTTACAAAAAATAGTGGTACTTCTTTCTAGGACATATAGGTACTTATTATGAAATAAAAAAATAATACAATCAAGGCTAATCAAAAACATAAAAAACTAAATAAACATCTATATTTTCGGTTGCTTAGGGGCAGATTTTTTTTATATTATATTTATATATAATATTATATTTCTTAAGTAAGACATTTAACAGATTATGAAAAGGTTACAAATAATAAATAAAATCTAAGTAAAATAAGAATAGTCTATATTTATTTACTTACATATTACAATCATAGAAGGTAGCGTGTGCTACGAGTTTGCTACGCCGTAGCAGGATTCTACGAATTTTTTATCGCGGTTCATTGTTCAACAATTTTCGAACCTACGAGTCGATATTTTAAGTTTATTACCCACCTGTAGATGCTCTCTTCTATGGTATATATTTTATAAAATACTAATTTACATCTTTACCGCTTACGAATAAAGGTTCATTTTTCCGCAGCAGCAAACTCGCTGTTACTTAATCCAGGTTGATTAGTTTGATATCTAATGATAAGATATTAATATTGTTAATAATATTAATAACGAACGTTTAATTTGAAAATCGTCCATCGGTTCTACGAGCGATGGACGATGGGGCAGAAAGGTTCTCGGGTGGCGACCACGCACCGGACGACGCAGTGTGGGATAAGGCCTCCAACAAGGTGGACTGAAGACTTGGTTAAAGGCGCTGGAAACCGTTGGATGTGGGCAGCGCAAGACCGGTCGTTGTGGAGATCCTTGGGGGCTTTTGTCCAGCAGTGGAGGTCCATAAGCTGACATGATGATGATGATGAATTTGAAAATAAACGACAATTGTGTGTATAGTATCAAAGTTTCAATAATCGTATTAGATTGTAACTATATTCATTATGAATATTATGAAGTTTTGAGGTAAAAAAAAAACGTGCCAATTGAAGACATTGAATAAAACTAACTTTTGACGAATGTTTTTTGTCTTATTTGTAATTGTTGAAATAAACGTGATAGCATATCGAAAGTACCAACAATTTATTAAAAAAACAAAAGACAGAAAAAAGACAAGCACGAAGGAAAATCTCTACAACTAGATAGTACATGGAAATCTATTCTCAATTTAAATTATTTAATTAATTATTGACAATGAAAGGTATTACGTATTTGGAATCGAGACACGCCGGCAGCGTGTCAGGCCAATTCAAAGACAAAGCGCCACAGTGTATCTTTACACGAACCACTTCGTACGACTTTTCACCCTTCCATAACTCAAAAGTTCTTTAACGTAAAGACATAAAACTACGCATGTTCAATCTTATCCATAACGACACGAAGAAGCCCAAATTTCATGAAGATAGCTCAAACGGTTATGAAGATATGAAGGTCCAAAAATCGCAAAATATGTTATTGACTGACTGATTAAAGTAGCAAAACCTAACCTACTTCCAGATGACCTAGAAGGTTGAGATTTGGAATTCAGCTCTATAATTACATTTGACCGTAGGAAAAAATCCAAAACTTTAAAAAAGTCTTTTTTTTTTGTTATTCCCATACAAAAAACTTGCAATACACACTAAAAGTGGTATAAAAAATTATACAGATTTAATTTAATAACAAGGACATGACTTGATACATAAAGATAGATTATAAAGAACAAAAAAAAATAAAAAAAAAATAAAAATAAGAAATAAAATGTATTCACGTAGGATCGAACCTCCGACCCGAAGACCTCTTACTTACCGCATAACTATTGCGCCAACCATAACTGTTGATAGTACTACGAAATTTAGATCTGCTTATTCAAAGTATCTAATCTGTCACTCCAGCCAATCAAACAAAAAACAAGCGATATACGATTTAAACGATCGAACGAACCAAAGTATGCTCTTAGCGGCGCTCACTCGCGCCAGCGTCTTCGTTATGCCCGGTTGTCTAGAAAAAACTCGCCTATTAGATTGCGTTTTATGCTGCGTCTTTCATTAGATTTATTTGAAGATAGAGATTATAATTAACAAAAATAAAATAAAAATAAGAAGTAAAATGTATCCACGTAGGATCGAACCACCGACCCGAAGACCTCAGGTATCTTCTTACTTGGCGCTTAACTATTGCGCCAACCATAACTGTTGATAGTATTACGAAATTTAGATCTGCTTATTTGATACTCTGATCTAAATTATAAAAGTTAAGTGTATGTATATTCATTGTATGTATGTAATGTAACGGATTTAAATTTTATAGATGGCGTTACGTGGTAGTGATTTATAGTGGTAAATGTATCAGAAAAGTAATAAAAAATTAAAACTCATTAAATTAACAGTTATCGAGACACAATTTATATTTAACAAAAAAGAAAAAAGTTGAAAAATTAAATTCGTTCATGTGGGATCGAACCACGGACCTAAAAATATCGAAAGAAACATTTTACCATGACGCTTACCATTAGGCCAGCTAACACTTTGCCCATGGAGTTGAAATTTAGAACTAGTTAGTATTGATTGACTGACTATTTAAAGTAGCTAATCTTAACCTACTTCGAAATGACCTAGAAGGATGAAAGGGGTTTGAAGATTTTAGTGTGGAGTGGAGAGTGCTCTACAACTTTTTTTTTTAATTTTCCGATAGTGGCGGCAGTCAATGAAACATTCACTAATCTATAGTTCAGGTCAAAACAAATAGAAAAAATAGATGAAAAAAGAAAATAATAAAGCGTCACGTTTCTGAGATATAGGCTGTCAAAGATAGACTAGTGGCGCCAGTAACTATTGGAACATGAAAAACTGTGTTTTGGTGTTATTAAATGGCACATATTGTATTGGAAATTGATACTAGCAGTTAAATAAAGTATCCTGGCTTATTTTAGCAACGCCCCTCCCTCCCACCAAGATGCTCAGACTACTTATAATTTTTATTATTTTAGGTATAAATATGGTGGGAATTTATAGTGGTTGAAAAATAAGAGTTTTTGAAGCAACCTATGTCAACCAACTCCCAAAAGCATGGCCCCCTCAAATACTCCTTACCGTTTATTTTGTTACTGCGCTGCTCTGCATACGTGCTAAATGGGTGCTGAAGGGCGGGACGTGGCTGTGCGAGGAAGATGCGCATCTCGAGCTATGCTACGTATCTCGATAATATAAAAGAAACATAGCTTTGCTCGATAGCACGCATCCATAGCCCGCATCTATCGCATAAATCCATAGCACACATCTATAGCACGCATCCTTCTATGTGAAAAACATAGCTCAGCTGAATCCATTTCCACAAAACAATGAATATAATTGGTGGATTTCAAACGCATTCGTAGCAACGCACATCTCTGGTGGAAAAGCACACTATATCTCGGAAACGTGACGCTTTATCAATTTTTTTTCATCTACTTATATTTTCGATTTGTATTGACTTGAACTATCGATTAATGCAGGTTTCTTAGACTGCCGCCATTTTTGTGGAAAAAGTTACCATACACATGTTTAGGTAGGACATTATATTCAAACCCCTTTGGAATCCAGCTCGGTAATTACGAGTAAGCAAAGGAAAAAAACATTTGCTTACTTTAGGTATTTATACAACCCGTTCACTATAAGTTTGCCGCTGTTGTCTCACTCACTCAGTCCTAGTTCCAGTGAGAAAACGCTACACTGACGTCATTAGCAGCAAACTTACGTTGTACTTGTACAGTGCGTTTTTAAGAATATTTATGAAACGCACGCACTCTACGACGCAGCGGAAAAGCAAAAAAAAAAGAACTTAATCTTACTACTTGCCTAGTTCTCTGTACAAAAAGTAATGATATCCCACCAAAAACATAAATGTGAAAAAGGGTGGCCAATTCAATATGAAAATTATGTTGAGAGCTTTGCCGTAAAAAGTATGGAGATCTAAATGAGTGCCAATTCATAGGTATGCAAAATAGAAGTATGTATTTTTATAGGAAAAAAATAATGCCTATTATGAACAAGTATTAATAAACTCTATTACTTTGCTTTGTTGGATAACTTAAAACAATTGCTGTTATTAAAAAAAATATAAGATCTTAAAGGAGGTTAGTTTAATTTGGCCAGTTTTCATCAGAATTAAAATATTGAATAAGTTTATAAATAAAATGACTGATTTAATGAAAACTGGCCAAATTAAACTAACCTCCTTTAAGATCTTATATTTTTTTTAATAACAGCAATTGTTTTAAGTTATCCAACAAAGCAAAGTAATAGAGTTTATTAATACTTGTTCATAATAGGCATTATTTTTTTCCTATAAAAATACATATTTCTATTTTGCATACCTATGAATTGGCACTCATTTAGATCTCCATACTTTTTACGGCAAAGCTCTCAACATAATTTTCATATTGAATTGGCCACCCTTTTTCACATTTATGTTTTTGGTGGGATACTTACTTACGCAAATCCCGTCATACCTTTTGTTACATGTAATATTTTTTTAAGTTTTTTGCAAGAATTCTGTGTCCAAAAATATGTTTCTGATGTCACATTTGCGTCACACTTGTTTTTTCTTAAGAAATAATTTTGGTTTTTATTTTTAGCTTTACATGCTCGGGTTCAAGGCGGTGTAAAAGAAAAATTGAAATTTCCATTTGCTTTTTACTTAGATATAAATTAATGTGTGTTAGTACTTATTTGACGATGTATTTTTTACATACTCGTGTGCAAACGTCATTGAGATCTGACTTGATTATTCTTTCCTAAGCCTTCCTAGCGCTTTCTGAGAAAGGGAAATGTATTATGGACTTCTATTCATTTTCAGTTTAAAATTAAATATCCTAATTACAATATTCTAAGGGCCGCTTTTTCAATTGTCAGTTAAAATTTATTCCTAGAGATATTTTATACCTGTCACTATCTAAAACGCCATGTTTTATGAAATAGACATGGGTTCATCAGCCAGTTAAACTTTATCTGACTGTTGAAAAACCGGGCTTTAGTCGAATAAAATGAAGAGAAATATTGCAACTACGATCAGGCTTCAGTAGTTGTAGACGTCACGCGACGTAGTATAGCGCTACGTAACGTAAAGGCTGACGACATCATGAAACAACTACGAGTACACCGTGTGAACGTCACCTTCTTATTGCCTTCCGATTATAGACAACAGAACCAGTTCCTTTTTGTCAAAACTAATGTTTTGAATACAAACCTTCTGCCTTTTGTTCCTGCTTATGCAAAAGGCTAATGACTTTTGTTCCTTACTGGAGAAAATATTTCAAATTGGATAAACCAAAAGCAAGCTGAGAGGTGCAAAGTAAATGAAATGCTTAGATATCTTGGTAAAGTAAAAAGAAAAAAAAAACATGACATCTATAGACAGGACTTAAAGTTTATTTATTAGCCGTTTTTCTTCTTACAGAAGACTCATTGAAAGAGTTATAATTTATAAGTTGAGTAACAAGTGGCAACTATTTATATAAACTACCTAATATAACGCATTAAACAACAAATCAGTGTACGATGCTCCGCGATAAAGGCGATACAGAGAAGAACGTCAAAAATAGAGCTCAAAACAGATGGCTGCAGAGATTTGGACATCAATTTCGAGATTTCTATTTCTGTGCGTTTCAAATTGCGCTCAATAATTAGGGTAATACGTTACAATTTCGTGCATGTCCGGGATAGTTAGTAGGCGAGTAGGTGCGTGGGTCGCGCGCTGGAACCGAGCCAGGAATCACCTGCCGACCCTTGTTTAACGATAAAAGCTAAATATTATTTACGGCTGGATCGAACGCACTTATTGTGCGAGCAGCTATTATCAAAGCGCGTTTTAGTAAACTTACCACAAAAATAATCAAAATAGTTTATCAAGCAAGATGTTATTTTCCACTTCATCTGGGTTTATTGCTTTATTATTAACTAGGGAGAGATTATTCAGAAACGAAATATTTGACTAATAGAAGAGTTCGTGCTTAAAACTATATTTTGTTAATTATTCTACAATAAGTAAAGGTATGTCTTCTTCGAAACGATGTTATTGTTAAAAGTTTCTTTTTAGCGTTGCCACAACATAAACAAGATTTAAAAGATATAATATCGCAGAAATACATTTCGTTTTTGTTGACGTGGAAATGACGGGGTTTGCTTTGTACTGACACGATGTTATAATCCCTTGTCGTCTGTCCATGTCCGACACCTTCAGCTGACAATGACCTTAGTTTCTTCCCAGACAGAAGGAAATCTACCTCAAGATTAATAGTTCTCATGACAGATACCTGCGTAATATCTAATACCTGAGCCCACCTTTATACCGTGCCAAAGAGGCCCTTGCCAACGAACTATATGTATTTTTTATGGAGTTAGCCAAATAATTTGACATAAATGTGCTGCATGTTGCACTTAGAGTAAATATTGTTAATTTGGCGAGACTAAATAGCTTGAGTGCCAGTTTGTATATTATTTGCGTTATGATGACAGTTTTATAATTTTAATCAGTTGTCAACTTGTAATATTTAATTATTTTAGTACGTCTACTGTTGCTATTTGAAGTGGGTTCAGATTAGCGTTGACTATCTTCAACTACTAAACATATACGATTGCATACAATTGTAACAATAGGTACAATAACCAATGTCAGATCAGCTGTCAAATCGATGGCAAAACAAACTTCAATAGCTAATAAAAGTTTTCGTGGTTTCGAGTTATTTTTACAATATTTTAACCCTCAAGTAAAATATACAACGACTAGATTCGGGAAGTAGTGGGACATGAGGAACGCGCCATCCGAATTAACTTTTCAAGTGTCGAGTAGCCGCAGTACGCGCCGTCGACCGTGCGACAGCCGTGTCAATTTGAAACTATTATTTGTTCATTAGTATCAGACACCCGTACGTATAGTAAATACAGTTATACATTTTAAATTCTAGTTAATTTATTAAGCTTGTTTTTGCTACTTAATCTCCATCCAGTTTAATCAGAGCGCAGAGATTCAAGTGAGCCTTCTTTTAACAAATCTTACGAAAATCTCGCCGATTTCGTCATTACTCGTCAAATGTTTATTATGAAAGAGTTCGGAGCATTTCAAATTGCTGTAGTAAACGAGTAATTATTAAACAAATTTATATTTTTCAATAATTAAAAATTAAAAATAATAAAATAAAATAAATAAATAATTAAAAAATAATAATTAAAAATTAAAAATAATTAAAAAATTTAAATAAATAACAATATAAATATAATAATAAATAATATATAATATATTATTGTATTGTATTGTAATGTAATTGTATTGTTATTTGTAAGTTAATTAACTTTTCATTTAGCGGTAGAGCCATATTCAATAATATTATGCGTACGTATCACAAAATGGGCCAGCTCACGAAGTTTCAAGTGTAAAAGCTTATTGATCTCGAACGATTCTCGATAAGATTGAGCTCATTTTAGTCTTTACTCGCTTTGATGTTGCAGTTTCATATTATCAAAACGACCACGAGGTTTTCGAATCAGCCAGCTAAGTTTATATATAAAGTTCGTGAAATTCAAGCGGAAGGCATATATTTTTCATCTAGTCGCTGTAGATGCTAATGGGCTTACGGAAAGCGTTCTTAAAACATATATCATCAGTACCTACTTTAATCATATCACATTATTTTTATTATTTTTTGTATAGGCTTTATGTAACCAATGAAAAGAAACGATGTAGTCAGTCCCGTAGTTTGTGGTTGTTTACGTTTTTCAGTTAAAATGTGTATTCAAAGAGACCTTGCGGATGGCAGCTTTGATCAAATAGCGTGGGTTTCTCTGGTTTTCTAATCTCGTTTAATAGTTAATTGTTGAAAGTTACACGTGCTGCTGTGTACTATTGACGTTATTAGATTTCTTAGACAGTCTAGAGAAGTTTTTAAGGCCGCTTCGATCAGAGTATTATTGAGACAAAGGAGAAGGAGTTCCCAATTTAGTTTTTATTTCTTCCCGTAAAAGTTTATTTTAAATTCATCAAATAGAAATCTGCAATTATTATGATGACGTACAGTCGCACCGCGTTACTTACGAGTATATCACTATAATATACTCGTACAGTAACGTTAACTATAGAAAATTTAAAATAGGTAATGCTAATGTAATTTCACGATACCAATTAATCATAAAATGCATTACGTAGGTACTAGACATCAATGAGAAATGATTGCAGCTTGCGTTAATACTTAACAATTTATAATTTGCATTGTGTAATGCGGCATTAAGCGTTTAATAACTCATAAACGAGATTGACAGAGTTTTGCTCCGCCGGTGTAAGATTAAGAGGGCAAATCAAACGCTCGTAAATTTTACTCGCCGGGAATAGCTCTCGCATATGAGTGTTGTTATAATAGAATGCTTTAGAGGCGCGTAAAATAATAATTAATTTGAAAAGAGTGCTGGCAGTTGTCCATCGAAAAATTCCGCGTTCTCAGACACTGGGTTGTTCTACTTAGGCACTCGCAGTTGATCCTGACAATTTTAGTGTTGACTTAGAAAAGATAGAATTACCTTGTGAAAACAGACACTTGATACATATCAGAACTGGATGTAGAGCATGAAGGGAAATCTTTATCCACCAGTGGTAAACAGTGGTAACAAGTTTTGGGGGTCTATAAAATATGTTTGATAGAAATGTAAATTCAGGATTAGAGTAGAATCCAGCATAGGAGTCTGTTCACCGTGCAAGCACCGCCGTCGCCACCACAACGCAAGGTTCCGTTTGCGTTCTCATATTTTCATAATCTTTCGAGATCAGAGGGAATATTTACCTACTGATTTTTATATAAAAGAAAAAGCTTTTTTAACTGAACATTTTGTAAACGTCTTTAGTTCATTTGATGAAAGTTTTAAATTAGTTTACGAAATCCTGAATATTAATCGTGAGCACGCTACTCGTGCAGTGAGAAAAAATATTAGGGTACCTAAGATTAATCAGAAGCCGTTAAACGTTGGTGGATTGAAAGATGCATGTAATATTTAGCATTAGTACCACACTGAGTCGGTATCTGTTTGCGTTGTGGTTTTTGAAGATTATATGATTTTTTATTTATTTATATCAATACCTTGCTTTGTGTATCAAGGTGATCTGAATAGAAATGATGACGACTGGTATAAAGATCAATGCAATATAACAGAAATAGACCAGGGTTAGACAGTAGCCGCGAATTTGTTTCTCGTGCGTCAATGTTCCATTAAATGCGGAAGAAAACTAAAACATTTCAACTTTTTAATGTTTAACATGATTTATACATTTCTAGGTAGGCATGTCTAATTAATCAGAATCTTGTTTCGTTAATTTAAACTGTGTTTTATAACGAAAGTTGCCACGTGATGTGGCGTAATCAGCAAACTTATATAAAGTATCTAGAAACGCGAGAGAAATACCATTATGGTTGTCAGATAAAATCGTATTAGGTGAGCGCAGAGGAGCGGCGGCGGCGAGACGGGAGCGAGCGTGCATCGTGTCAAATCTATCGGGGCTGCAGATGCACAGTAAATCCCTGGATCATCCAGAAATATCCTAATATTATGCACATCGCATATTATGTACTGCAACCTCGTTTATATTTAGATACCACTACAGCCAAATGTTACTGCGCCCACAAAACATGCAAGTGATTTGTTTATACCGGTTTCATCACAATTTTCAATTTTGACAGACGTTAAGGAAGTTATGGAGTAATTAGTCAACATCTGGTTAGGTATTTAGCTAATAGATGCGCTGAAAATAGGTCTTTGCTTGAGATTTTGTTTCCGTCGAGAAGTTTGTATAACGGTTCTCGTTCTCAGATTACACTTTCGCATATTAACTTTTAACTGACAACCAGTTTTTCAGCACTTTCACATCATAACGCAGTGATGAAAACCTTCTGACTTTTTAACTGGAAAAAGTAAACTAAAATAAAATCTAGATAGGTTTTTGTTATTAACTAATTAATATATTTTTACTGTTATATTAGGCAAGGTAACTATTATAATTAAATTATTATATCTCGGTAAATAGATGAAAACGCTTGATACTTAGTATAAAAAACAAAGTGAAAATCTGCGCAAAGACGACTGACGATCTACCTACGAGTATTTTTCTTCTTGGTCATCTTTCTTGAATGTTGTTTTATGTCGAAGAAATATAACGCATTTTTTGACCTCGAAATAGAGAGTAGAGCCGTAGACTGAAGACTGTCAGACTATGATCGTGTGGGCTAAATGTATGAAAAGTTAAAGAGTGAAAGATTTACTGGCAAAACACTAGTTCATCAACTTTTACTCAAGTAGGCGTTTGATTGTGTTTCTATCTGATAAATTATTATAAGCAAATAAAAATGAGCTGTACGGATAAGTTTCTATCTTAAAATAAGTAAATTGTTTTGAAGAATTTTCTTTAATTGTAGCTTTTTTATTAGGAACTCAATTAATTTAAAAAATCGTAGTTATATGATGCGATATTTGAAAAGCAGTAAACGTAATAGATATCTACATCCCCTCTCAATGACAATGTATATGGAAAGAGTGATGATGTGAACAAAGTTTTGTTGGGAGATGCGCCGAATGATTTGTGTGGCTGGCCATTACACGGTGACCGTCAACACATCAGATCAGTTAAACAGGCCTTTACACTCGTTAGGTGGGGTTGCAGCTTTTGCTGAGTTAATTTGGGCAGAATACTGAGATGCGAAAATGTATTATACCTACTTGTAAGTCTTGTAGCTGCTATTTGAGATATTATATTGAATTTGTAGTTTTGGTTAATAAACGCCGCTGTTCTGACATATTAAGGAGTCTATTTTGTCTTATATATGTAGTATTTGCAGTCCTTATTATGGACTACTTACCTACATGGAGAAGTCAAGTATAAGCTTGAACAGCCCCAAAAGCAAATGTGACGTTGGCACGTGCCTTTATGTGTTACAGCTTACAGCGGCGAAAGATTTAAAAGGAGATAGTTAACATACTCTACGCATTTTAACACTATTAAAATCAAATTCATGACGTCGTAAGATTTTATGGCGTGTTGAAGTATTTCTTCCTACATTTTTGTCGACTTATAATAAAATAGTATCGCATACCTATAGGTAGGTGGCCAACGAGTCGAACAACCATTTGTTACAAATCTTTGTTAAGGTAAGTGAATGTTTACCAATAGATCAGGAAATCCACTTTTTTTTTACTTAAGTCTTATTACCTTAAATCATTTAACGACTTAAATAAATAAATTTATACAAGTTTCAACCAATGTAGAGTCGCCTTTCTATGTACGCTGGCACTCTCTCCAAGGTCCCAGGTGACCGTCGCCGTGTTATTAATAGCGTGCTCGCTCAATGGGGGATTTATCGCCTTCATTACCACTGCTGGTCTAATAGCGCGCCACAAGGGGCCGGTCGCCCAACACCGCATTGGCAGGGGTAGCATAACACGCTGAGACAAGGGCTTGCGGATTCCTCACGCAGCTACCTCGCAGCATTCTATTGTCACTAGCGGGTTTAAAAAGACGGATATAGAGAAGCCCTATAAGCCCTTGCTACGAGTTGTGCTAGCCCTACACCAATCAACAGCGTTGGCGCACATTTGTTATTTGAAATTAATTCTTTCTCAGAAGGTGACTTCTCGTGTCAAAAGCTCACGATTATGAGCGCCAAGCTGTTTCTTTGATCTTTCGTGTTTTGCTATTTAAATTATACTTACTCGGTGAATGGTTGGAATTGTTTTCAGGTTTATTTTTCTTTTTAATTGGATTTAAATTGGTTTAGGTAATATAGTAACTACTTACTACATAATGGAAAAATACTAACCTACTTTAGTTAAACTTCATTTCATTAATATACCTATTAGCTATAAGTATTTACGTTTGTAGATGCGTACCAACATTCATGATGAGGTGAGTCTATAGCTGAAATGATTCCACAATTTATAATGTTAATAGTCACTATCATTATTGTTACAGCTCATTTCAACTAATCCTTCTCATAAGTACTTCCATGGCCGATCGTAACTAGTAACGATATATTGCAATGCCGATTCACCACATCAAACTCTGACAAAGAACAGCCCCTCAATAAACTAGATGCAGCTATTTTACACAATTTATTGCAGTAGGTAATACGGTACTTTTGTTCCCTGAACAACAAAGAGCAAATGCTGTAAATCTTATTGACTGTTAGCTTCTCGCAATGAAGAAGTATCTAGTCGAAGGCATTTCGTGTTTTCAAGAGGATACTATTTAAAACTACGTTTTATATTGCGATTTAATCCATTGTTTTTTTTTTGAGTGAGTAGATACACTTTCTTTTGTCGCATGATAAATATGATTTACTTTAGCATAAAATTATTTTTTAAAATAGATAAAGCATTGAACGTTCGCTTTAGTCTAACGTTTATAGAATACATTTATTAAAAAACAATAAACCCATTACTCGTAGTCCTTCAACAAAAAGACAATTCATTTGCACAAAAATAATAATGTCACATCGACTGGCCTCGTAACTAATGTTTTTAGAAGCTTTCTAATATTAGCTAGCGATCCATAGCATGGTGGAAGTATGTGATAATGGCATGAGACACGCCGTAAGGTCGCCGCGATGTTCCTGGAGCGATGATGGATGCGTGTGCGCACCCACGCGTGCTGCGTGCTCCATATGTACAATCCAGTTGGCTATTGCATGCTATGGCTATTTTAGGATATATCTAGACACATTTATAGACTACATTCTAGGATTTTGTTACTGATATACTGATGCTGTCGAAGATAACTTAGTAATTAAAAGTTCGTTCGTTCCTTAAAGTGATTTGTAATGCAAATTACTTGCGAAACGAAGTATTGTACATGACTAGTAGAGTTTCTTTTATTCATGTGTATCGCATTAGCATTCATGAACGAAGTTTGACAAAAATATTAATTAAAAAAACTTTTGAAATAAGAAAATCTATTAGACATAAATACGCAATGGTTTTTAAGTGCGTGGGCTAACTGCGAATAGGAAACACAAGCCGTGACACTGCGTGTCGCAATCTGGAGAAGAGAGATAAGGCCGCAGCACTTCCCGGTGGTGGACAGTGTTCCGCGGCTCGAAATAAAACAATGTAAGCTTTCAGGAATAGCGCGAGTTGGAAATAGCGCGGGTGCGGACGGTGACGCGTCCTTGGCGGCGGCTTGCGGACCGAAATATGTCATTTGCGGGCTGCGGGATGGAATGCGAAGCAGCGGCTATGTCGCATGTCCCACGGCCCGGAAACATTTGCACGCAACTTGGAACTTTTATTAAAGAGACATTCAAAACCAAACGAACAACTAAAACTTACAAACAAAAGCTTTTCCGAAAACGTGCAAATAAGATAGCGTAAACGGGCAGTATCCGAGATGCTATCAGCGGACGTAATACAATCGTAAACCATGATTACTAAAGCTATTACTCAACGGCGATGTCTTTTCTAACGTACAGCCCAAGAATTTAAATAATATATTAATAAAATAGATGATAGATTTGGATTGAAGTGACCCAAAAAGTTCGTCACAGATTCTTCGGGCCACCTGCCGGTCGTACGTTTCAGCAGTCGCAACACGAGAATCTTTACTTCCCGATTTCATTGTTTGGCACAAACAACACGGAAAACATCGCCCATAAATTGCTATTATGCTGTGAATTGATGATATTCACCTCGACGGCAGATTTGGCTTTGAAATCTGCAAGATCACAATAAATCTAGCATTCTAGTCATTAGTTATATTGCTAGTAACCTATCATGTCGGCTTGGAGGTACTGACATATCAGGGAACAAATATTTAGATAGGGGTAGAGCCAGTATTTGTAAGCATATATGATACTTTACAACTAATTATTTAATCGATTTTCTTAAACCATTTTCAAAATACCTACGAATACATTTACACGTAAATTTTTAAGCCACCGGCATCAGGAATAAAATACCTATTGAGTGACATGGGAAAAACCGTGGGAAAAACACATTTCTTTACCGCCCTTGAAAAGTGTGGATTGATAATCGAGCAGGCAGTGGAGTAGTGGTAGGAAGTCCGTAGCTGTCACCCGCTGGCGGCGTGATCTCTACGAATATAAACCGGCGGGCGGTCGGCGGCTGGCACTAGCCAAGGCGGCCCCGGCATCAGCGGATTACGTATTCTCTCACCCTGACATACACGCGGCGGCGCCTTCCAATCTCTAAAATATACCACTCTATATAGATCCTAAGACACTTGTCAAGGGCACTACTAACTTTGCACAAATTAAACACTTTGTAACATTCGACGTATTTTTTTTGATCAGCGCACGTTTTCAGATCAAAACAGTTTATTTTAGGACACTATACTTTTTTATGAATATGAGAATTCCCATCAGAATCGTAGTAAATGGATCGTTAAAAAATTCTCATTAGGACACGTTGCCAACTTTTTTGAGCCATGACTCGGAAGATTCTCGCTTTCTTACTCACTAATTGAAATGCAATGAAGTGTACAAAGCTGCTATATTAGTCAATCATGAGCTTGCAGCCGATTCAGTTACGGACGATTTCAGTAACTATGTTAATAAATAAGTGACATGAGAAAGGTGATAACACTGATGTGATTAAGCAGTGATGTTCATATGACATTTTTGGCTCCTTGCATTAACACAGATGTGTAGATATATCACAATCATGTCCGAACGCCAACCGCCAACCACCACAGATACAATCTAAAATAGTCATGTCAAACATTTACAGACATACATTTTACAGGGCAATAAAACAATACGATTGCATCGTATAGTCAGTCACCTGCTATCGGAGCACCCACGCGGCGGCCAAATGAAAATATACTTGACGACGAGGCTGCCAAAGAAATTAAATAGAGTAGATTTTTCAGGCGGACAGACGTGCAATGAACAATGGTCTCCGTTACAGTCAGAGGGAAGGACAAGCGTGACGCGCCGCGCGCCTGCCACCGACCAATTTATACCGTCTCCCCTTGATCGCAATCGCTGGCCACTTAGCTGGTATTTTTGTACATTAACTGATGTAGTTACGACTTAAAATAAAATTTACAACTGCAGCTACGGCAACCAAATTTCAAAAAAGCTCAACATTCCTTGTCATCAGTACCTACCAAAACTCGCGAACTTTTATCAATTACGCTGAACTGCTCACCAAGCAATCTCGATTTTATCTTAGGAACTAATAAAACTATCGCACGTTTCAGATTCCGTTTTCCTTGGAATGTTTTTTAACTACTGATATTATTGGCAAGCCATCAATAACTGTATTGTTGAAATTCGAAGAAATGTTTTAACGCAATGTGGCCGGAAATTGTGATTGATTTTTTCAATTTCCGTACACAAGATTGTTATTATCCAAGGAGTGAAATACGCTGCTTTTAGACTTCGATCAATTGTAAAGGTTTTTATTCAAACCTCACCGGCTCTTGTTCAGCTCTCATTCAAAATCACCGCGACCTACTTAACGGTACATTGAGCAGGTGACGCTAATAACTCATATATCTTTTCACAGGCAAATTACCGAACAGATGAATCACACTGTAGGTATTCTCCTAATGAATTAAATAATAAGAATAAAACAGTATAGGTAAATACTTAGTCTATCTTGGAATATGGCCTTTAAAAAAGCTAATTGATTTCGCTAATAGATTTATTTGTGGAAAAAATCTGAGTTGAATAACCGTTTAATAAGCTTCATACAAATATATTTTCAACACAGATTTTCAAGATATCGACTCGCAAGAAATGTGCATGTGAATAATTTCTAAAGTTACCTTAAATCTTACTCGTTTTATACACTGAATAATTCCTTAACAGATATATCAATATCTGCGGAAGGAAAAGAATTGTAGCAGTAAAAAAGCAGAAGGGAAAACAGATTTAAGAGAACTATTGTGTGTTTTGAAAAATTCGCATGTGTCAAGTTTTCCAAACAAACACCAAAGTAGTACATGTACCTGCTCCCTACAATGTTTTGTATTGTTATGGTCGTAGGGAGGTCTTTTGGCGAATCGTTTTGGCAGCTGGTAACTATAGCCATAAACCTAAGTCATTAAAGACATTGTAATTGGCTGAGCCCCGACAATTTTGCGCTTTATTGTTCCTCTATAATTATAACCCACTCCAGATTTCAAGCATAATTTACATAAGTATAAACGTTTGTTGTAGGTACTTTGATATCTACCTGGATGTTATTCCTAGTTTAAAGCTATTTTAAACTAAGTAGTTTATTAGTTAAGAAATATCTTTTTTTGTAGCTACAAAGAAGCAAAGCGTGTTGCAATGTAAATATGAGAAGATACTTTAATGTTACAATTCTTGAAAATCATCATATAACGTATACTTCCTAAAATTATGTTTTTCTGAACCAAAATAAAGCCCAAGCTGCACTATAAACGCAGGTTTAAACATGTATATTGGAAAATAAAGATAGCGCATGCTGCATGCACATAACTTAACCGAATGAAATCACAATTTCGTATGTTTGGAAACGGTGTTGATTGCGGCTAATAACAGCGAGTAAACATCTTTGCTTACACCCGCAGCCAGCCCGCACATTGCATACCTGGCCCGAAACACAAACATTGCGACACGCTTGATTTACTCCCTGCGTTTCCTGAAAGCTAATTACTGCAATTCTCTGAATAAGCAAATTAGCGCCAGTGAAAGGATTTATGGAGTCTCCGTGAATCACGGCTGAGTTATTTTCAAAGTTTTGGAAATAGGGGCAGGTGGTAAGGAAATTTTCTTGTTATACAAAAATGATGCTCATTGTCATATAAAAGGACCCTTGTTTTACTTGAAAAAAAAAAAGGAAAATTATATAAGTACGTTATTTTATTTTAATATTAATTGGGTCATTAAGACGTAAAATGTTCTTCTTGTTCAAGAAATTTAAGCAGACAGAAAGCTAATTTCTGAACTAGAGGCAGCTATATCCTCATAATCTCTGATTTCCGATATGAACTCGCACTAAGCTTGTGTAAATTCAAACAAGTACGCAGTGTACTTGTTTGAATTTACACAAGCATACACCTACAAGTAACAGAAATCGTACGAAACAGTCCGCTATAAAATTTCAATCAGGAGTTATAAGTCAATTTGGTTCCAATAAGTGTTTCTTATTAACGGGTTTAGCGCGAAAAGGCGTCAATTGAGTTATTTTCCACCACGTGCGAGGTAGTGCATGAATTTCATTTGGCGCTAGTAAGGTTCGTAAACTTAGTTGTTACTATTCGCTGCAAATCGTATTTTTGTCAATAATTTCTTGTAGTTTTACATTATGTTTCGTACACAGTGTTTACCTACGAGCATCTAACCTAGAGATAATAATATTAATAATGCAGGATCAGTGTATGATACCTCATAAAATAGGAATGATTTGAACTGTAATCAGTTTGTAATATATAACACATTTAGGCATGTTTATGCCCAACTAGCGTGGGTGGTCTCCAGTACAATACCACAGTTCCAAAGTTTGTGATACAAATAACTTCTGATGAGCATAACAAATGTTTAGACTATTCATTGTTTTGAACCAAGAGACTAATGGACATCGTAGACATATTTCTCATCGTGTATTTAAAAATGTAGAGCATAAGTCCTTCGAATTTTTGTATTAGTGACTCAACTTTTGTCATTTTTGTTTATTGTAGTTTAGGCGAAAAAAAATCTTACTAATATTATAAATGTCAATGTACGTATCGATGGATATGAATCCGGTGCTTTCTAGCTATGAGCTATCAAAAAGAAAATACTCATAAATATGATAAAACAAAACTATTTATTATAAAACAACATTTACTTGGTTATCCTTAATTGCTAAATCACAATTGTTCAGTCAAAATAACATAATTGTTTACGACAAATACATACATAGGCACAAATTTATTACAATATGTATACTTACTTAATGATTATTTACACGTTTGTGAAGTAGATACAGCACCAAACTTCCTGTTATTAATGCACCGCTCCTGAAAATACAGAAATGCGTAATTTAAAATGTTCATTTTAAATTCGGTTGCAAAAAAGGTGGGTAAAGTAAAATTTTCCATTCGATATCGTGTCGTCTTCTTTTAATGTTTGACAATGAATGAGTCAGCTATAGGTTTAATGGAGCATTACCGGCTTTTACTGTAATTATTTTTTTTATTTTGAATATGAAAAAGGTGGCGATATAAGCCTGACACATTCGTGGATGACTGGGCAGAGGCGGGTCAGGATAGAGAATCGTGGAGAAGGAGATGAGAGGCCTTTGCCAAGCAGTGGGTCACTGGTGGCTAAATAAGATAAGATTTGAATATCTTCAAAGTACTACTATTCATTCATAAATTTAGAGTCTGATACCATTTTTTGAGTTTGTTACACATACAGTCAGCCCATCAGCCCAGCTCGACGCATTCAGCAAAGAATGGGAGGTCCTGGCGTACAGCAGAACTCGATGGAGAGTAAGAAAGGAGTTTCTAACAGTTATTTTTTATTTTTAAAGTTCCCTTACCATATAGCAACCCGCCCTGCGACGGAATGTCTGTACACGCTGAAGTTAGAAATCTTGTACTCGCGACTACCCGAGAACTTCTTTAGAATGTGGTTGGCGCTAAAACAAATGAACACTATTGGCACTCTCATAATAATTTCATTCCGAAAAGATTGAGGGAACTCTTTTCTCATTATTACATACATCAGACGGGGTTATAGTTAAGATGCAGTTGTACAGTTCTTGTAACGTAGGTAGCTTTCTCCCTATTGCTGTCTCTATTTTAAGGTCGGCAAGGATAAGGACAGAGTATTTTCTTAGACTTAAAAAGTTGTGGATACTAGAAATTATTTCGTATGCTTCTATTTGAACCATCACTGTTGATTGATTGGTACCAAATTCTTCTTTTTCAAGCCAAATCACATAATGAATCTGCACTTAATGTATAATAATGAATTAAAATATAATTTACGTGTATCGCGAGCCTGCAGCGACGAGGGCCGTCCGACTTCCGTACGGTTTAATGTCTATGGACCCGAAGCCACCTAACACAGCCGCCACCTGGGAAAATAGAAAAAATAATAAAAACAACAGTATGTACCTACGTATATTTTCATTGTCTTATAGTTTTCAAGTAGAAATGCGTTATGTTGATCTGATCTTTGTTCGTGAAAGTTAACATATTTTGTTACCTACCAAACCTCTTTTTCGTTATAAAACTATTCTCTTCTATATATTTAAGAGCCATTATCTTGTTGATAGAGAAATCGTTACTTCTTAATTCAAAATGACGTTTACTACCTAGCTCCCCATAAAATTTTATTTAAGGACATTATATCAGTTATTACGGCTTTGGCTTTTAATTTCTAAAGTATATTCTGTTTCTATGCAGCCAATACGAGCATAGAATAAAAGATATGATTAACGCTTACAATTTGGCATAATCAGTCCATCGCTCTATGTATAGCCGGTGACACAATATCGACTAATGAAACCCACTCTAGCCGGGATAACTGTATTTATATCTAACCTTAAATTAACCTTGACAATGGCATGAAAAATTACCGTTCGCCGTTTGAATTTCATCCGGGAAAAATGGCGATGTAAAAATAAATTCGTCCAGTGTTGGACACTTGGGCATTATCAATCTGTTTAACTAGCAACGGGGTGGTGCAGTGTGCGTGAGAGATGTTGGAGTTGAGCCAAGTGTCACCTGCGTCTGCGACACTGCTGTGGTTAATTCGGTTGTAGTCAAGTCCCTTTATGTCGATGATTTTATCTTTGCGTTGTTGCTGGGAGTTGGTTTTGATGCTTGTATTATCATTTGTATATTGACTAGTATATTATAGAATCTTCTAGTATCATGTCTGGTTGGACTTTGACTACACTTTTTATTTTTCCAACGATTACAGCCTTTTCTATCTTTATTGCTACTCACACAAGTGACACTAGTTTAGTTCCCACATCATTCTGTCTTTGTCACTAACGACCTTTAAACAGAAACAACAATATCTGAGATCAAGAAACCTTTGATCGTAGTAACGGTGCAGGTCATCTATCTTTCAAAATATACAAATATAGGTACTTTAAAATTTGCTTTAGACTTACCTTCCCAATATTAATGACACGTTCCTGAAGACTTTTAACATGTAACAGATCCGGCCTGTTTCGAGGAGGATCGGGGCCGTCTAAGTTCTGCAAAGCATATTTAACATTTCTCTTTATGAAAGGTCGTCGAATATACGCACAGTGCTGTATAAACGAGTATTTTGTATTTATTTATTGAAAAAAGTTACATCCTTCTATTGTAATAAATATCTATGTTTGTGCCGATGGATGGATGGATGTACGTGTTTTGTTTTTGTTGCTCTGTTTGGTTTGTTGCTGTTTGGTTTGTTGCTCTTTCACACAAACATTACTGAATAGATTTTGATGAAACTTGTCAATATTGTAACTTAAACATCAGAATAACACATAGACTAAACTATTTAAAAGTATCATGTTTTTTTTTCAAGGTACGATGATAAATGCGTACGGAGTCGCGGGTATCATCTCATTTAAGAGTTAGACTCTTGTCGATGGAGCATTCGCCATTTAGACCTATCCTCTGCCAGTGCTTTGACTTCTCAACACGATTACACGACATGACGTTAACTATCTCCTTCACTTGAGTGGAGTAGGGCAGCCTCTACTTTAATAAATCAGTATCTTACCATATGAGTTATAGCTCCGCGTATAATATTGATCTTGTTGCAGTATTTTTTGAGCGCTGCGAGTTTCTCAGTGGGTCCTACTGGGCGGTAATTGCCGCTGATTTCACACGCCGCCCAATGGCCTAGTCGAATGAAACAGTACCCTGCAAGAACATTCGATTCATGGTTAGTATTCATGGTAGCTTCATAAAAAAAAATGCAGCTTCAATAGGAAAGAAAATATAAGGTCAACGATGTTAAAAAAATACACAGTGAACAGTTATGTTGTTTAATATTGAGCGGTCCTCATTTGATGATGTTAAGATGTGAGTGGACTGTATAAAATAAAAAATGCGAGAGCTTGGTATAACTGGACCGTGGTTTATTGTACGCACACCAAAAAGACGCACACAAGACCAAGTGTTACCATGTTTAAAAATAAAACTTAATTGTTTTTACCTGAGCAATACGAATCCCAACCAGCTTCATGGTACGTTTGTTTTACATCAAACGGCGTACTCAGTCTAATTAGATTCACACCATGCTGCAGCTTCTTACATTTACATTCCGCAAAGAATTCATATAAACTGAAAAGACAAGTTGTATTTCATTATGGGCTTAATTCAAACGCAAATTGAAATAACCTAACCTTTTTATGTTACAAAAAAACCACTCTGCGTTTAAAAAACGCTTTTTTTAATTTAGTGTGACTCTCACTGTTAATACGAATCTAACGACACCTCTCAAGCTGAAATCCATCTAGCTGTTTAGGCTGTAGGGCGAGCCAAAGAATAATACATACAAACATACATGGTTTCATAACGAAGTTTAACAGAAAACGAAGTACTTACTCTTGCAACGTATTTGATTTCCACACCTCATCTAACGTCAATTTTTTGCCCATTTCATGAGAAATGTATTTCGTATCAAATAGAAGTGGAAACATTTCATTTATATTCTTTTTGAAAACTGAATATTTCTGAGGTAGAGGTCCTATGAACTGATTATGAAGTAGTATGGTGTCTAGGAATATATTGTGGCCTATGATTGGTTTCCGATATTCAGCTAACAAAGCTATTATTTGGGAAAAACCTAGTAAGTGAGTTAATAGGTTTTCTTCTAATATTGCCAATGGTGCACTATTCGCGCCTTCCACGTACTTATCTCGGTATATTAAGATCTGAAATCAAAAAAATGTTACATTGAATAACTTTACATTGACTCATTGTAACCATAGGCCGACGACATCTACTAATGGTTAATAAGATATACTGAAATAACTAAAAGATGACCAGAGACTGAGGTCTTACAGCAAACTATTTTACAGATATTTCTACTACAATCAATAACTACCTAACTGTATTAAAAGATAAAGTCCGTGGAGTTTACACTATTCCAATCTGTTTTATCACTCAGTTCCCCTAGTGCGACTAAACTCCAATCCCGTCTTTTATTTTGATATGTTAATAAGAATAACTAGCAGCTAGCTAAAAAATTACCTTGTTACTATTACCTAAGCTATCTGTTGTGAGGACGGTGGGGAACCGCAGCCGTATCTCTAAATGCACTAGATATCTTAGCACCGGACTCTCAATGTCTAAGTACATTGTTCCTTCTTCATTTGCACCCAGCCATCTGAAACGTGATATTAATATTTGGTGTCTTAATCAAACTTAGAACCCAAAGTTTGTTTTCTTTAAAGAATAAAATAATAATAAAAAAATAATTGCATTTCGTATGGTTTTAAATATTATAATTAAAAGTATAGACTGTATAGAGATAGACTGAAAGCACAGACGTATAAATTCATTGGTTTAATTTTAAATACTTTGAAAGGCACTGTCTAGGAATGACAGTTGTATTGTTCCTAGTCAGTAGTCAGTGTCATATTTTATTTGTCTTTTCATTTATAAAGATAAATTAATTTTAATATCAAGCATTAGCCACTAATAAAGCCCACAGCAATCAATGAAGCAAGAAGTTCAATTGGACCTTTCTGAAGGGCACTGTTTCAGGCAACGAACATATCACATATTTTATCCAATCTGTAAAAATTAAAAGCAACTTACTTAGATACTTCAGAGCAGTAATGCTGTATTAGCTTGTCTTCTTCTATTTCCAAAGATTGTGTCAAATAATTACTCTGAGAGTTTTCCTTGAACATTTTCTTCACTGCTGCCTCTTCAGCTTTGCTTAGGTAAGGTAGGCCTTCATATATGAACTGGAATATCAAATAATAAGGATATTTATTATAAATTATTTATAATAAGCAAATATACTTAATTGTAATGGTCAGATGAGATTGCTCTACACTGAAACTGTATTTAGCAATAATAACATCTAGAGCAAAAAATTGTTTGAATTACAATAAATCCAACAAGAAATAACCATAACAAGCAACATTATGTAGCTTAGGTATATGCTTGAATCGAATGAAAACTAATTTAGGGAGTTATATGAATGAGTTGGGTTACAGCAACATTTGCTTTTTTGTCATTTATTTTCTTAGCTTCATGCTAGCTTATTAGGGCCTTACTACAGATCCAAAGTATTCCCTCGCTTTTTATTTCGATAAATGTTAAAATCTTACCTTATTAAAATCAAAATTATGCCGACACAGAAACTTCAGTGTAGAAGCTTGGAAGATGAAAGACTGGTTAATATCACCAAACACTTGTGGACTCAAGTGAAATGTGTAGCCAGTAGCGATGTACATGTCGTGGTCTCTGTCGTACTGGAACATTGTGAGACCAACTTGAGTCATTATCATCTTTGAGACCTCACTCTTGATTCGGTCATACCGTTCTTCATTTGTGTCAAATAATCTGAGAAATAGGAAATAATATCAAGTTATTTGATTGTTAAAAGTAAAACGAAAGTAGCATACTTATATAAGAAAATCTTTTGTCAGTTATGTGCACATTATATTTGGCGGACAGGGTACATACATAACCTCACTTTTTTATTTTAATTATAGCAAGCTAATTTTGATATCATTACAGTTAATAACGTAACAATGACTAAATACCTATATTTAAAGCTTTCTCCAGATAATATAGCAGTAAATTCGGCATCAAAACCAATGAAACAAGACTTTTTAAGGTCCATGGCTATTTTTTCGAATTGTTCAACGAAGTTTTTCTTAGTTATCTCCATTGCAACCTCTGGTTATTAATTTCAAGTTATAATATACACAGATGTATTTAATATGTAACTTTATTTTCTTTTAATTTTATGAAAAACACGAAAATTTTAGGAATTTCAAAAGTAAAGCACATGACAGTTTGATTTTGTTTGACAACTATGAATGACATTGACGTCTTCTTTTTTAATCTATGAAAACTACAACAATCGAATCTATACAGCCAGGTAAACTTTTTATAACATCGATATAATAACCGTTCTATTTCAATGATTGCATAATTGTATAGGAAACCATATTAATCAAACTGTATGTATACATATAGAACAATGACGATGAAAAACTTGTCATTTTGTTAAGCGCTCGCGTTTTTTGAAAAATGATTTTATTATTGTAGATGTACACAGAATCGCATAAACATGGTCAACGAGAAGCGCTGCTTGTTAAGAACTGTAGAAAATAAAAGAGGCATGATGAAAGGGCACCTGATAAAACATGACGGTTTCTTGAGAAACATCATCGAAGGAAAGCTTAAGGGGAAGAGAGGCAGAGGAAAACCGCGACGTACTTACTTCACCGAAGTAAAAGAGATAGTTAACGTTATGTCGTATCAAGAAGTTAAAGCACTGGCAGAGGATAGGCCTAAATGGCGAACACTCCACCGACAAGACTCTTTTAAATGATGATGAGACAGAATCGCCATACATCTTCGTGAAATAAAGGACTAAGTACTTACAAATACATTTACGCAGGATAAACTTTAAGTGATAATGACGTTTAACAGCTGTCATTGCTTCTGTGAATTTCTGAAGATTGTCCCTATATTGAAGAACTTACATAGGTAGATCAAATGAAAGAGGGGTAGAAGTTGTGTCGTACCAGGTGCTCAAAAGGACGGCAGAAAATAGAACAGAGTGGCGTAGACTACACCAACAAGAGCGAAGCTCTTAAATTTAATGATGATGTCCCTATAATGATAACTTGATGATAACGCTGTATTGTATTGTTAGTTACAAACAAGGTTAAGCGGGTTATGATAACATGGACATCATGACAAAATACATGTCATAAACATCTTGCTTACTATAATTATTGCCCTTTTTGTGATTCCTAAGACCGACCTACCTGTTTTAGGATTAAATCTAGTATGATTTGAATTTTAACGTTTTCTCAACTAAACTGCAAGTTAACCAAGGTAACCTACATCTATAGCTACATAAAAAGACAGTATGGATTTCTACTTACTTAGTACCTACCTACCTATAATGTTTACAGGAAATAGGAACCGGAAGTTTAAACACGTTTAGCTTGCAATTTGCAGTCAATTCTACTATCCTATCTTACTTCCTATTAATCCTTCCTTTTAATATCACCTTTATATATAAATGTTTATGCCTAAGGATAGATGGATAGATCACAGGGATAATTGTATGGATGGATTTGAGGATGTTTGTAACTCTTCCACTTAAAAGCACTGAATATACGTAGATTTATATTAAAACTTTACAATAACTTATACCTACATCTAATTAACATAAAGGTTAAATTATATTAATTTAAGTTATTGCGTACTTTTTTTAAAGATAAGTAAGTACTTATACTGATAAGTGCGTTGGTACGAAGTCGCGGGCAGCCTCTATTAGGTAACAAGTAGCAAATCGTCGATCATAATATTATACCATTTTAATGTTGTATTGACTGTACCTACCACTTGAAAGACAAAGTAAATAGCTATTAAGAATTTATCTAGGTACCTAGGTACCTACTGACTTTGGAAAATCGAAGATCCTTTGAAATTAATAAAAAGATTTTGAAAATAGGGTTTTGGTTTCAATAATATTATGTCTGCAATACCTACTTTTTACATTTTGCGTATAAGTTAGAGTCTCCAACGATACTATAATAACGCGGAACATTATGATAGGTAGTTATTAGTGCAACTGCGTTACATTATGTTTTGCTCAGCATACGATTAAGAAATGATTGTGCTTGAGATTAATAATAATATGAAGGTTGTATAATATAAAGTTGCATAATGTTACAGAGAGAGCGTGGGCCAATAGACTTCCGAAATAGGCATTTGTGTGTCCGAGAGTGGTCAGAGCATCAGGCGAGCGCCGGGTCTTGAGGTGCAACTCATGTTGCAAGCGCGGAGACTTGTTTCCAGTCGCCAGCCGATGGTAGCCCCGCGCAGTCGCGCTCCATAGCGCTCGAATGCCGCACCAAACACTCTATTTACTTGAAACTTTTAACCATAAACAACTCTATTAGCACCTTCTACAAATCAAACATGTGATTAACGATTTCCGGAGAGTGTGTAATTGTACTAGAGACTATAAAAGTTTAATTAAGTAGTTTAAAAGTTGGCAAAATGGAAGTGGAAAAGAAGCTAATTGACGGACGCGACTCGGACATAAGGAAGCCTAATTACATGCTCATGTCCTTGCAAAGGATACTAGTACTGACTGTAATATTATCAAGTGTAATAGTTGTGGTGTATTACACTCCTATGCCAGGTAAATATGTAGTTTGTTTTGCCGCAATGCTGGTTGCCGCATGCCGGCTCCTTGGCCCGGTTATGAAATCACTAGAGCTCTTTGTCGGTGTTGTACGTAATCCGAGAACGTAGATTCCAGTTTCATGGATTCCTTTGTGTATCAAATATAGATTATTTTCTCAAATAACAACTTTCGAGTTAACTTGAAATTTGAGTTTTCCGTTAAACTTCGAAGAACTTCAAATAAAGAGTTTGTTTACTTCAAATTATGTAGAGATACTTTACTTATCTTATTAATGTATATTTTTTGTTAATTTCAGAGGAATATTTCGAGAACTGTGATAGAGAATGCCATGAGTTGGATTGGCCCATGATATGCAGAGTTAAACTAGTCGTCGAAGTGTACAAGACACTTAGCAAGTGAGTGCTTATTTACTTAAAAAGTTGTGAAATATTTTTCAACATGTTTAAATTACTACATTTAATTATTCTTTTCAGATCATGTGGAAGTTGTACTGAGAAGAATGGCGGCGAATGTCCGTCAATGTGTATATCAGCTGATGGCCGTGAGCGAGGAGTGCTCTCTGCTAACCGAGAACTGCCCGCTCCGGCGTTCCACGTTTGCCAAAACGATATACTGGTCGTCGATGTCGTCCACAGAGCTCCAGCACATGCTCTTTCCATACATTGGCGCGGGCAACCCCAGAAGGAAACGCCGTTTATGGACGGCGCTCCAATGTTAACTCAATGTCCTCAACCTGCGTATACTACATTCCAGTACAAGTTCCGGGCGTCAGAAGCAGGAACTCACATGTATCACGCACACTCGGCAGCCGACGCAGCCGATGGTCTGGCGGGTGCGTTTATCGTCCGACAATCTCCACGGCTAGATCCTCTAAAGAAACTATACGACGTAGATGCAACTGAACATACAATCTTCGTGTCCGAATGGGGACATTCCATGGGACCTCTCGCTGGAATGATATCACACATTCCCAATGCTGAGTCTTTGCTTATCAATGGAAAAGGAAAGACTGTAGAATCGCCTGAAGCACCCATTACAAAGTTTAAAGTAGAGTTTGGGAAAAGATACAGATTCCGCTTAGCTTATGGAGGTGGAACGAAGAGCTGTCCTATTAAGTTATCCATCGACGAACATAAATTTGAACTTGTTTCTTTGGATGGCCATATGATAGAGGCTGAACTCGTAGATTCGATTGTATTGGGCAGAGGAGAGCGTGCAGATTTCATTCTGGAAGCTAAGAGAATTCCTGGTGTATACAAAATGCGGGTTGTGGCGGAGAAATGGTGTCAAGAGAACTTGGAAGGAGAGGCGGACTTGGAATATGAAAATAAGGATAGTAAAGTGTTGCTTAAGGACGATGATGGCGTATCTGAAGTGAAACGTGAGTTCTCTACGGTCACCAGTGATCGGTGTACTCTACCCAGTGTGTTGTGTTTGCATGAAGTGCACGCTGTGGAAAAACTCTCGCCCCAGCTCACCGGGCAAATGGACACGACAATATACGTGCCTTTTAATTATTCCACCCGGCAGATTTCGGCAAAACGACTAGGTAAGTGCTTTTGTTATTTATTTTTAAAAAGGCGGCTTCATTAAAAAGTGATTACGAAAACTGTTTGCATTCATTAAATCTGTTTTTGTTGTCGGTATTTTCGTTGTGTTTTTATACTAAACAAAGAGTAATTTGGCCACAGTCATATTTGTATGAAAATTTGGCCTTTTGACATCTTTAGCCTAGTAGCTCTACATAATATTACAAAATATCTCAAATTATAGCAAAATAGTTCCAAAATAGGGAATTTACATATGTAAAATGTCAAAGTTCGTAAGTAAGTCCTTGTCAAAACCTCTGCTCATTCAATTCCGCTGAGGCAATGTATAATTTATTCTAATTAAACCGGCAGCGCCGACCAGTTTGGAGTCGTGTAGGTACGTAAAATATATATAGGTGTTTAGTTTGAAAACATTTTAAACAAAACATGACTTGTTATTAGGGTTGAAGAAAGGTTTTGTTTCGATATGAATAATGATTCGCTTTTCTTTTTTGATGGAAAGAGGTACATTATTATCTACAAATCGGAAAACCGATTGCATAGTCGGAATTTAAAGTAAATCCATTTAAATCACTATGTAATGTAAATCTTTAATTCTGCATTTAGGTATAAATCCGTTTAAAACAAGAAAACATACCTACAAGACGGCTTTTTAGGCTGTAAGTAGTAGAAGTATTTTACTGTTACCTACCTGACTAAAGAGTCTTTTGAACAACATCAAGTAAGTATTTCGTATTTGTAAGGTACGTAACTGATTTCTATAGGTAATGATCGAATGTTATTAAATTCCAAAGATGTTTATTTTTGTTGAAAAGATTTTTATTACCTATTATTGCTGGGAATCAATTTTCTAACCTAGGTAAAAGCAGTAAAAGTACGAACGTATCGAGAAAGCAAAATACAGAAATTCTAGTCTTTTTTCAGATTTTGGTCGAAGCGAAAGTAGGCAGGTAGAGTTGGCTCTATATGTACAAAACTTAGAATTTAACGGGACATCCATGCAAAAATTCAATTACGGATTAAAGAAAGCGACTACCAATACCTAATTAGTTTTTAACGTTTTTGACCTCAAACATTAAGCTAAAGGCTCTAACGGATTAGTGATTGGGACGTTTCCGTAGTTTGTCGTTGACGTATATCAAAACATTCAATGAGATCGGTGATTTCAATATCTAAAGTCAAAAGTCACCCAACAGAGAAAGCGTAAAAGCGCTTAAAATATCCCTAACTAAACCAAGAGATGAAACAAGTAGCTTAACATAACAAGATTAATACGAGAGTGTGACATAAGGAAGGCCACTTCGCACAAAGGAACTTGATGTGTTTGGTCATCTATTACTTGATGTGGGGCATCTTCAAGGTCGCTGCCTTTGTACAGAGCGTGTGTGGCCCGTCTCAGTTAATATGAAGATAAATTGCCGGCCGTCTGTGGCTATTGTCAAGGGAAACGTTTTTTCTAGAACGAAAAGAGATTGGTATTTGTATAAAGAGTGTGTCTGGTTTTATTTTTGGTTATTTTGGCAGAAGAGAGAATTTTAAGTTGCCGGCTAGGTATTGATTTTTGATTAAATTACAGGTACCTATAGATATAAGTATGCTTTTATAAAGTCAAAGTTATTTAAATAAATTATATTTCTAGTTTTCTACCATTATGTACTTCCATCGATCGATAGGTAGGTACGTGGTTTTTACTTACCTACGCCAATTAACATTCAAATAAGTACGTCTGTAAAGTTATTAGAATTGGAAATTGTTAAATAAATTGGAAGATAATTAAGTTATTTGTTAATATGACGTCAAAACAATTCAAATAACAGGTAACAATACTCGTACCTACTTCTGACAAAATAAACTTAGGTACTACTTAATGAAAACAATGAATTTTAAATAAAATGCTAGAGGTACCTACCTACTCGTAAATATTTACTTTATTTAATTACAATTAAATCAATTTGAATACAAAAAAAAAAAACAAAAGGTAATCCGGTTGTCGTCACATTTCCCTTGACGTATAAAAGTTCAAATGACTACAATATCGAGGCAATTGTCCTCTGAAACAATGCCTGAAACATCCTACAAATTACCCTGAAATATGAATGAGAATGAATGGGGCAAATAAACAATGGAATTTATGTCACAGAATTATAAGCCACATATGGAATTAGCTTTTTCAGGGGTGTACGTACATTTATATATAATTTATTTTCTGAACCTAAAATGATTTTATTAACAGCTTTAAATGAGGCTCTAATCAAAATAACTTTTTGTAAAACTGCTTGGAGTATGAATAAAAGTAATAACTAAGGCAGGATTAGCATTCAGCCCTTACTTTGTCATGTCATTCTGTAGCAGATAATCTTATACACTTTCGCAACAAAGCACCAGTCTACGGTAGAACTTCTACCCATTATAACAATCGTTTTTCCTTGCATACCATATTTCTAAGTTGCAAACTAGAGCTAAGTAATATCAGACACACCACGCTATGACGTCAGCATCGCATGAGCAATTCGCATTACATAACTTGTACCGAGCAAAGGAACTACCTTCACTGTAGACGTCTGTGTCAGTAGGTCGCAATTTTGTAACAAACTTCGCACTACAAGCTCGGTTTGCCATAAAAACTTCCCATGAGCACCGCACTTAAAACGCTCGGGTGTAAAATACATGCTATTTAAAAGTAGGTATCTACCTACAAGGGTTACGGGGGTGGTTTTATTAGACTTTAGCATGATCCCGGTTTTCAGAACTGGTTTTAGGAACATTTTAGGAGGTCTCACCGGGTAACGTTTTGCATGCAGCAGAGCGATCTATCGATGCATTTTGTATGAAACAAACTATTTATTGACGTCGTCGATGAATCTATTTACTATTGATGGATGCTATCCATCTTCTGTCTGGTGAAACGATATATATTTTTAACATGAATGAGTATTTCGTAATAATCATGCTGGGATAACATCATCATGGTTTCGAAAAAATATGAAGAACGAGCTAATTAACTACTTGTAATTGTTGTGGTTTGCATATCTTTTAGTCATGAATAATTTCGTTACAGCTGATTCCTAGGCTGGACGCCTATAACTACAGTTTTAAAATTTTTCATCTATGCGGCCATAAATAAAATGCAAAGTCAGTGATAAAATAAGAATAAAAGAATTTACTTAAACAATTGAAAGGCTGTTGTTAAAGTAGGCCACATGTAACGTTCTAGTTGATGAAGCTGTTTTATCGATAATAAATAAAACTTGTAGTAAAAAGCATTTGACTATTGATGTCATGTGAATAAATAAAAGATTGCCTGTGATTTTTTATTACAATTGCAAAAACAAAAGCATGTATGAATAGGTACTCACAGACATTATTTTCTAGAAATCCGTGGTCAAACGAAGCTGTACTGTACGTAAAAAAATGCATTTTAATTTATTTTAAACTGGATTACAACTTTCAACACAGAGTACCTAAGTAATTAAAACACAAGTGTGGTAGTTACAAAAAGTTTCTGAAGATAATTACATGGCAAGCGGAAGTGCTTTTCGATGGTAGATTATACTTTTGTTAAATAGTATTAATGCTTTTAGATTATGAAATTGTTTTAAAATGGTTTTGGAGATTTGAGCGAGAGCGAGAGTATTATACTATTTATGGATTGACTTGCATACTTATTATGTAGAATAGCTTTTAGATCTCTATGAGCGATTACACACTTGCGGTCACGGCTCTGTTGCGGTTTTACGTTTGAAATGAAACCGCATCAAAACCGCGGGGACGTTAGAGCCCTTTAAGCTAAGATCATGAATCAAAATAGTTGTCTAATACCAACGAATAAAATAAACTTTGAGTGGAAACTTTCATACTGCTATGATTGGCTTCCCTTAACCTTTATTTTGATACAAGCTTGTCTATAAGTGTCGAAAATAAAATTCTCAAACACATTATTTAATTTAAAAAGTAAAGATACATTTGCATTAATTAAACCTAAATTAAATACAAAGTAAACGTAGAATGCATTTATAAACAGATTCAACTTAACGATGTGTATAATAAATGAATAAGAAAGATTGAAAAGAAGTGATGTGCTCAGAGGTGCAAGCGCAATAGAGGCATACCCTTTCGGTAATTTCATCAAAATAAACCGGTCGAACGATTTTTTTATTCTGTTTATCTGGTACATTGATTTTCGATTTCAATAAACGAGATCTCTAAATTGGATCATTTTAAAATAGAAAGTCATATTTGTTTACGCATTGGCTTGGAATTATTCTTGTAATGGAAATTATGCAATCGTTATAAAATTGATTAAAACTTGTTTAGGTTTCTTCCGACTTAAAAAATATGTGACATCAGAAAAAAATATAAGATACCTATTTGGAGAAAATAAAACGATCAATTTGTCGATAGTTTTTACCATTTTAACCTATATTAATTTTAAAATTTATCATTTCAATATTGTCTCGATACAAAAGAATCATTTTCCTGGATATTGTGGGGTCAAATTTTTATTATTTATTTATGGATAGCTGTTTTGAAATATTAATTTGATTATATGTTTCTGTGTTTATGCCTGAGATTTGTAAAACTTAAATTAAAAAGAGCAACCCTACAGAGTTTCTTGCTAGGTTCTTCTCTGGGGAAACTGCACTCTTGCGAATCTAGCATTAACTTTAAAAAATGACCCGTCTTAAGTGTTGTCAAAACCTACAGGATTAAATGATTTTCATTTCATTTCATAACTGTCAACAAGTATCACAGAAATCCTACCTATCGGTATCGTTACTATTTTTATGTGAGCGTCAACATAAAACCCAACGCAACAAGTGTGAATAGCTTCGTATAAAATCCCAACCACTGATGTCTCCGTTTTAAAACCGAATCCGATGCACAATAAGTGATATGAGAATGCCGAACTCTATCAAGTTTTATCTAAGTAAGGAAGTGAAAAGTGAGAGCTGTTATAAGTGACTTATATTCAGAACACCATTTGCGCCACACTTTAATACCCCATATTTAAGTGTTTAGAACTACGAAGAAAGTGAAGCAATGATAGTTCATAATCACAACGCCTGTAACCACAGACAACAAGGTATGATTACATGTCGTATGCGCAATTGAAGAAAAAAAAACAATAGTAGTAGGTAATCGTCTTATGCAAGTTACAAGGTCTAGTTGGGATTATGAGGAAAATGAAAATCTAGAATATCTAGATGGTAGTTTTCTATATGAATTGTATGTTTTAAAAAATGTAAAGTTTCGGCTTTGTTTTGCTTATCAATAATTACACAAGTTGAACTATGTGTCTAGGATAGTTTTAATATTTTTATAAATGGCTGCTTTTAGGAATTATCAACGGACAAACTTATAATCTTTAGATAAAAAAAGCTGTGTTCTTTGGTTCCAATTTTTAAGTCCATTTAATAAGTTGAATTTAACAGTACTTAATATAAGTATTATTAAGTAAGCTTAATAATACGCCTATAGGTACTTCAAATGATTGATCAAAAGTACCGAGGCATAGTGTAAATTAAAGGCATATCAAATGAAATAAAGTACAAGTCATTTAAATTTTAATAAATATAATATTTATAGTCTAATGGAGCAAAGTAGCGATCCATTTTGTTGGAACGTAGGTAAATACAAGGTTGACGCCTAAATTAATGTAATCGAGACGGCTTTCAACGAAGAGGAGTGCTTTTAATATAAAATTGTTGACAAATATTAATGTTAATAGTTTCAAAGTTAACATAAAACGACGAAGACCTATTCCTGAAGAGGTGTCAAGTCACACTTTAACATGAAAAGAATTTATGGTAATGAACGAAACTTTAACAAAGAAAAACAATTGAAATAAAGTTAATGTGAATCTTTCTTTTGTTTAAAAAAGGGTATAAGTAAGTACAGAAGGTGTACGACTTTTATTAGGTAGGTATAATAAGACATGGTAACGCTAAAACGAAATAAACAAGAGTCACGTAATTTAATTAACATTTGACACTAATTGAGGTCTGCGAACTTTAGTACTCAAGTAATCAAATACTATAATAATATATTTAAGAGGTCGAACACGTAAAAGGTGTTAAGTATTATAAAGTTATGTATGATTTCGTCGTTGATTAAATTAGGCCGTTTTTTAGTGGCGGCTATGCTCTATAAATTGTTACTTAAACTCAATATTTTTTGTACGCAGTGAACTAAATTACGATATTACAAACTCGGAACGAAATGAAAACAAAAGGTTAGACAATGATTGATGAGATACAATTTAATGCCTACATGTTCCGATGTAATTATGTACCGTTCTAATATTGCAATGAATGTCAGCAATTCATTCCTCTTTTCTAATAGTTCATAACACCAATATAAGGGCTTTATATAAAGGGGATTTAGACGTATTAATAATACAGCAGGTAACTAGTAAGAGCATTAAAATGACCCGAAATGGTTTGAGCTAGACAGAGTGGCCTAATAAAGCTAGTTTTAAATTTTAAAAGTTTAAAAAATAAGATCAACATTTTAAAGTACTCATACATATCCACCTTAGGTACTTACTGAACTACTTTCACTGGTTTTCTAACTCGATAAAAGTGATATTCAAATTAACACTTATAGCAGAGCTCTCATTTGTTTTTCAATGAACTTAAAAATAAGTTCTAAAGTAAGTAGGTACATACTTAAAAGAGATTGAATCAGACACTCTTTGAAAGGTTCAAGTCATGTTCTGCTTCATTAGGCAGGTACTAAGTTTTTAGGTCGATACTTGACATAGCTTTCTTTTCAAGAAATAATTGATAGTCGATTTGATTACCCGTCTGGGAAACCTTTATTATCTAATCGATTTAATTTTACTGATAGATTTTATTGCCTACGTGAATCATTTATAAATTAATAGAGTTGATGAATTTGTTTTCAACAGATGTTTGCTTAGGTAATGGCTTTAGCGTAAACCAATATAATTTGAATAATACTGCGATGTTGCAATTAAGTTTGCTGACGCGGCGGCAGCGCGTCCGAAATAATATTATTTAATAAGTCTCGTAGGGAAAGTGGGTTATTTTAGTAAATTTGTTTTTTTGTAAGGCCTACTATTAGTTCAGCTAATAACACATGAATTTAACATACGCTCGTTCAATTGCTGTAGATATAAGCGGTAATTCTATTTACCTAATAATTAATTCAAAACTTCCTTGTTACAGAGAGCTGGGGTCAAACGGACGGTCACCGGTTCACATACCCTGCCTCACCACTACTCACGCAGGGAGGTGACGTCACATCAGACACGCTATGTCCACCTGGGAGTGGACAGGGCGAGGAGTGCGTGCACGTTAAGGAGGTGCCTCTACATTCTACTGTGGAGCTGGTTATGTTTGATCAGGGTTAGTATATTTAATATAAAGTAGGTAAAGCAAAAGATAGGCAACCCTGGCACAGGGTAGAAGCAGATGGAGAGTAAGGCGGAAGAGCTTTGCCTAGCAGTGGGGGGAAACAGGCCAGCCGTACTGTATAACACAGCTTGACTGTAAGTGTTCAGTTGACCCCTATACTGTTATTTGAAATACTGGTAGGGTTTGGAATACAAAGTCATCGTCTTAAATACAAACAACTCATTTTATCCAAAGTATATACCCATAGAGTAAAATGTTTCAAAACAGACTGAAAGTCAATATACTTCGAGTATTTTCCGTATAAGTGTTAGCAAAAGAATAAACAAGTTTGAAATTTCAACACTCTCATATTTCCCTATGGCAACTGCATGTTATCTATTTCAATTACCATTTTGTAAGTTTTTAATAGCTTTCTACTCTAGGAAAGTTAGAAACTAAACGGCACTTGTTTCGTTTACGTATGTCAATAATGGATTGTCAAACAATGAGTTGGTTATATTTGTGAGACGTTACATAACGCTTGTCTATGTAAATATGAGCGTTGAGGATGTGAACTCGTCTCGCCATTCACATTTTGTTTGCATAGAAATCTAAACTTGAAAAAGTGTTGTGAATATCTGAACGTATCATGAAACATGTAGCCTATACAATAAAATACAGTAACGCCACACGGTCCATCAGTGCACATCAATATTTAGTGGCCAGTTTCAATGCCTTTGTTAATCTTTTATAGGATTCAATGTTTACTTAAATTTTATTGCTGGCTACTATTAGCTTTTGTTGCGACGAGAGAAATGCATTGAAAAATCAATGTGAATAAAACAAAAATGCATATCTGTATTTGGTAGCATACCTGCCTGACTTTGCTAACACTAAAGTCGAAAGTTATAAATCTATAGATGATGCATGTTGCGGTTGTTATGTAGAAATAATAGATGCAACTGCATGTACCCAGCTAGAAATGTAGGCCAAGCTATTGAATGAATTACAAGCTTAAATGTCATTTGCGTGCCTGTCATCGGACTTTCTCAAGCTGTGATTGCGTTCCATCGTTACGAGCTATTCAAGCTCCAATCTAATATTTACTGATTCATATTCTGTACATAAATATACATTTATGATATTGGTAAAATTTGTGACTATTATATTACTAAACTACTTATTTCCACAATTTTGAAAAGTGAGGGTCAGCCAGCTATTGCACCATAACAGAATGCTAACCAACTCTTCTATAAATCAGTGACACGATATAAAGTTTAACATTAAACCTGCAACAGAATCTATAAACTGCAGGTATTCCAGCTAAGTAACCTGATAGTAGAAACTAGACTTGAATTACTTTCTTGGTAACAGAGCACTGTGACGAAGGAAAGCAGCTAGTTAAGTAATAATAGACAAACTTTAAGACGTTACATAAATTACCTCTATTTTCAAAAGAGAGTTAGATTAATGGAATCAAAACAAACATTGATTGGAGCCAATAATGTGGAGCTAATCGACATGCCTTCTTGGCTTATTATCGTTTGGGCATAGTTCATGTATACGGGCTTGGTACATATCATTGTTGGTATTCCTTATACATGTAATCAAAGACCAAATTCCTACAAAATATTTGCCCTCAGATGCACCTAGAGCATCACTGGAACAGTGTACAATATTCAACGGGTTAGATCAGCTTGTATGCTAATTGAAGTGAACTATTAATGCCCCGGGCCGGCATTTGCGGAAGGTTTTGATTTATTAACGATATACCTCACGTAGATATAGGTTCATCATGTAGGTATAGGTTGTGGTAAACTTAGCGAGACATGCCACGTACATCATAGCTTATGATTTATGTCTATGTCGTGCATGGATTTCGTCTTTGAATTCCCTTATTAAGAATCGCATGAGTTTGACTTATTCGGTGAGAAAACAAACTAACAAAGTACCTATTTGAATTGAAATGAGAGTTACATTTAAAAGTTGTTAGGTTAATGAACGTGTACGTATATGTAATATGTATACTAAAATACCTTTTATTTACTTAACATAATACTTTGTAGCATGGAAAATGTAAATTAATGTTAATAATATTTTTAAAAGAAAAAGTGTTTTTTCTGTAGAGTTATTCGATTTAATGACTGTACAAGCTGCAGTTTATCATTAGTAACACGCGATATGCACTGTTTTTCGTATTTTATATGTATTTATGATAATGATGAAAGTGAACGATGACTATAAAGATCGACTAGCTCTTAATGCAGTGTACTTAGTCACGCCAAGAAATATGTAGGGCAAGTGACCAGTCACTTTTAAACTTCCACTCGTAAACATTACGTCAAACCCGACCACATTCATTTTCTATAACACTCAATTATGGTTTGAAACGAATACAAAAATATTATGTGTTTTTAAATGTTGCCTTTAAATGTTGTTTTTCAATGTTGACAACTACCACATCTGTGCGAGTTCGCAACATTTATTATGTTGCGACCTCGCACAGAAGTGGTAGTTGTTAAAGAAAATTGCGTTTATTTACTTCTATGTTACTGATTAAATGTCAAAATTATATACCTAGTAGCACACAAAAAATCCTATTCCCAAATAAAACGTTGGTTTAGTCTTCACGACCGTAACAGCAATTATTAAGAAAGAAATTTTATTTTCAGGCGGCGAATCTGACCATATCTTCCACCTTCATGGCTACAGCTTCCACGTGGTTGGCATCAGAGAATTCAACACCAGCTTAGACAAAGATACCATCATCAAAATGAACGAAGACAACACATTGTTCGAAAGTAAAAACCTAATAGACCCAGTAGTAAAAGATACAATAGTAATTCCTAAATTAGGAGCTGTTGCTCTTAGATTTAAGGCTGATAATCCAGGATATTGGATGATGAGGGACGAAAGATCTTCCCATTGGACAAGAGGTTTGGACTTCATTCTAAAAGTTGGCACATCCAGAGACTTTGTGCAAGCCCCATCAGATTTCCCCAAATGTGGTTCCTATGTTGGTCCAGAATACTTTTTAATATAAATAGGTAACAAAGGAGTTTGAGCTCCCTCTGGTGATAGATCTCTTGTTAGTCTATTAATTTTGAGCAAAAGTAAACGGGCTAGTTCGGCTAGTGAAGACGGAAGAATTAATTCAGCAGTGAAACCAAAAATAGAAATTACCTATATTCTGGTATTTTGCTGTAGTTTTCGGAAAAGACAAAAATATTGTAATGGTTTTGTAATGCTCAATTTATTTATTTACTTTGTGATATTTTTACGTATAAGGTGGTATTTTTTACGATTGATTACCAACAAATTTTTTTATAAAGTAAATTCTAATTTAGTATACTTTTGAATACGAATTATGAATCTAGTTTTGAGAAATGCCACAAAGTGTTACTTTACGTGATTATATATTGTTGCATTAGTGATACTGTAAATAAAGTTCTAAATACTAATTACTTAGTTCGTTTTGACTTTTATTTTTTTTTCTCACGTTAATGACGTGACGCTATATTTTCTTTACAATCAAGCTACAAAGCCTCTTTTTGAAAAGTGAAAACGTACACGATTATAAAGATGCGAAAGTATTTATTTTTACTTTCGTTGGATAGTAAAGGTTACTAAACAAAGAACCTTATTCGACACTAGTACCTACATCTACACTACACAAGTACACAATAATTTGACATCAATGGTACGCGTCATTGGGTTCTTATTTCCGATAGTGGAACGCTCTCTCACTGGTCAATGCCCACCTCTATTTGATGTGAAAAAGTTAAAGAGTACTTGGCGGCAGTGACCAAAATAATAGTGAAAGCGTTTATAATTTGAAGTAGCTACCGTATAACTAGTGGCCCGTAGCCGATTGTGAATAGTGGGTACCGTTTTGTAAGATTCTCAGTCTTACCTGAGAGAACTTTTGAGTAAGGGGTGTTTCTTCGATTTGGGATTCTTTAGTTGATTCCACTGGTAAAATTTAAATATTATTTTATTTTTAAATTGAGAATAAAATTGCAAATTAGAGAGGTCAATAAACAAATATTTTGAATAGGCACTCATTTCTTATGTATGGATCCAAAGATATTTGATGTTAAAAATTTACGCCCAGGGGAGTCAACAATAATGCAATATAAAGTATAAAAAAGTTTCAATTTTGTTAAATAAAATTAAAAACAGTTAACATACCTTCGAATTTAGGCTTTAAAATGTTATTGGGTATTAATACAAGTTGCTGTGAAGTTGCTAATTCAAAATCTTTAAATAGGTGACCGAGCTTTGAAACGTCCTCCCTTAATGTGGAAAACTGTTTTTTTAATAATATCAAACATTATTACACATTACGCTATTTTTAGAAATCAATATAAACCGTTATTTAAGCAAACTGTATGATTTTATTAGTATGGTCTGGTCATTAAACCAGTGGAAGCAAGAAATATCGGTTTTTTGTCGTTTTACATAAATTGGATTTAACTAGCGTAATAATGTTTCCAGGCTAGATAATGGGCACCCATGCGCTTATTCATAGCTATATCAAGCTAGTCTTGTAGTACAAAATTATTAAGAAAACATGAACATAGTAATCAATGATCGTACAGAACAACGCCAGGGGAATCAGATACTTATCTTTGTATTTCGTGAATGGTACAACTTCAAGCATAATCTACCCCCTCGATACATAAAATGCATCTCACAGTTCGCGTGAAAATAGGCAGCGCCTATCCAAATGGCTCGACTAGGGTCGTATGCGCGATTTAGTGACGTGCCAAGGTAATCACACTTTGGTGCCGGTCAAAATTAAAATGACTCGAGAAATTCAGTTAATTGTAAAATACGTGTAAAATTTATTATGATGCGTAATAATTAACTATTCTATAATAAAATAAAAACATGTATGAATCTTTAAGTATATATGATAAAAAGATTTTTAAGGTTTTCTGAATAAATCGGGAGAGCGGACACGTCAGTGGAATCAATTTTTAGGGCTTTGAACTATTTTTTAAATACCTTTCGATTTGAATTCATGTATTATTTTTATTTTCCCAAGTAGATAACACTTTAATCTATAGTTTAAAACATATTTTATTGACTTTATAATTTAAAACGTAGGATTTAAGCCCCCGGACATCAAAATTCTCGATTCTGAAGATTCACCCTAAGTATTTCTTATTGGATTAATAGATACAATTCGGTATTTGCTATAAAATGTATTAATTTACATTAAAATTTTATGTGTCGATAAATGATGCTCTGCCTTTTGTAGATATCATGAAATGCGTTCTTGGAAATGTGCAATCCAATCAACAAAAAAATTGGAAACCAGTTCGCTATTTAAAAAGTATGTTTCGATATTTTTACGGATAATTAAACAGTAAATGAAGTCTTCAAAATAGGTAACAAAAAGATTTATCTTTGGTATCAATTAATATAATGATTGGCTTCAAAATTAAATGATACCAATCAATACAATTAACGTTCACAAAGGCTAAACTATGAACAAACTTCAACTTTAAATTAAACCTTTTCAATACGATAAAGAATAGAAAGAGTAGATAGACGTACTAGATGCGAGTATATTAGATACCTTTTGTGGTTCCGCCGCCGTGGGTGAGGTGTCAGAACCAATCAAATGTACCAATATATTTGCTTTGTTCACGCGTACACAATTATATTCGGCTTGTTATCTAAGTTCCACCATAGTTGATTGAGCACGCACGGAGTTGCTTGATTAATAAGCCTACACTGACCTGCTTGGCTGTTTGTTTTCGTTGTTTTTTGCTTAGTTTGTTATTTTGAAACCCGTCAGACTAGTACAAATCTAGTTTAGTACGAGTTTCTAGTACCTTGTCTTCATATTAATTAAATTTAAGGTAATTGAGCATTCCTTATCAAAAGATAAGGGTGTTTATTTATTATTGTTGCCATCTTCTGTCACAAATTACGTAAATTATACGAAATCGGTCAGTTTTATATAAATTATACAACGGTTTTTAACTTTCACACACTTTGAGGTAATTTGTGTAACCATAGTATTTATGTTAATGGAGCGAAGGCTAATCGAAACAGATTGTGATGCAAAAGAGGTACGTGATGGTTGTTTTAGTAGATATTTATAATCAATCCATAAGTTTTTGAAACGGAAATTAAAACTAACGTCCCGTTAAAATTAAAGCCGGCATTGTTTTTGACAAAATGTAGAAGACGCATCCCCTCATCAGTCATGTTTATTTTTTTGTAAATACCTAACTATAATTTAAATTAAGTACTACCTACGGTTATTTATTATTAACTGTTTCCAACTTCCATCATTATTCATTTCACTGTTAGCAATAAACATTTATGAAGTTAAACTCAATAATAAAGATAAAGATCACAATATAAAAGATATCGTAATATCTTCATGATAAACCTGTCTTACTTTGACCAAACTTACAATGCAAGTTGGTATCATAAAAAACTTAGAACGTAATAAAGTAACATAGATTGTTGCGCTTAGGTACCCTTTTGTGCTTCTGTTATAAAAGGTAGCTAGGGCTGCCATCTTTTAAACCTGAACCATAAACTCAGCGTCAAAGTTCACCGGATTTTGGAGCCTTCATCCGAGATTTAACGATACCTTATATGAAGTCCCTTGTCTAGTGAAAAAAAAGGATGTAAGGATGTCTACAAATGACCAAATCCGGACAGATGACAGCCATACACAAACACACTAGTTCGAATGAAGTTGGATATTCGCGTTTCTTAGAGATGGCTACCCTAAAAAAAGGTAAAACGTAACTGTGATTTACTTTGCAGAAAAAGATGAATGATAGTTTTGTTGGTTTTGTTAAAAAGTAGGCCTCTGATGAAAATTCTAGTGAAATCTTCTCTTTTATGGTTCTAACATTAATGGCAAACAACAGATAGAGTAGGTACCTTCGTGCTCACTTTATGCAGTTTATGAAAAGGAGTAGCTACTCCTTTTCATAGGTTAAGGTACCTTAACCTATTGTTAAGAAGTTTATTTTTATGTCATTAAACCTTTATGTTGACACTTTCATTGTTGAAAATCAGAAAAAGACAACACGTTGTTTAATGGACAATTAACTTTAAAGCTCTCTTTTAAAACTAGCTGGCTTCTTAAAAAAATGAATAAAGTTTGGTCTGTTTTGCTACCTATACCTAACTTACAATGATAACTTAAAATGACTAACCGGACATTTATCTTGTATGGTTGATCGTGCTGAAATAGCTACTTAGACACTCTAGATCTCCTGAATAGTTACCAATTTTACATATATTCCCAATAAAAAGAAAATTAAAAGAGATCTAAAACTTCAGTTGAAATTATCACACTATTAACGTAGGTAATAATTATTTGCATGTTTTAAAACCTGTAAATAATCCGTGGTTATAAAATGACGCATTACATTAAGTTCCTAATTGGGTATTTGAATAATGCACTAGGTGTTCTAACAGGATGTACTAAAACCACTGAAACCACATACGAAATAAATATTACAATGCACACTTTCTAAAATAGACTTTCTTATTACGTACGAGTATCTAAGTCATTATTTTAAAACAATTGTTTTATGATTTCAGTTGCGGTCTCAAATATAATTAGTGGCGACTTCATTATTGAAATAAATTAAGCTGGTAGGAAGGTATAATAAGTATTTAATCCTTATTTGCAATCGTATGTCAAAGGATCCAGTTTTGTATCATCGCTGTTTAGCGCAAAGCATTTTTTATGAATTCAGACTTGTCGCTTCTGATTTTTTTATCAGTGCTGATAAAAACTAGATCTGTTGATAGAAATTCCCTTTCAACTTTCGACAAGAGATGAGATGACAATATGCATGTAAGTAATAACAAAAATATTGATTTATAAGTAGATACTATACTCTGATCCTTAATCCGAGTCACTCAACTGACAATTACGGTGTTGCGAGTTTTTTGTCCTTAATAAATAGTGATGTAGGTGAATCGAGTTTTCACTATTAAGTTAGTCGAGATTGAATATTTTTCTTTATTGAATATCAAATTGCTATCAAATAAATAAAAATAATTTATGATAATTAAACAGAACAGAACAGAATTTTTTTCCAGCAGCTTTTTACTAGGATATGGTAATGTTTAGCAAAAGTTTCATGATTACGATTTGATAAAATCAAGAAGATTAGTATTTTCCGTTGAATGGATAAGAGACTTTTGCCGTATATTAGCATTTTATGATGAATTGGTTTTTCAAAGTAGATAGAGTTTAGCATTTTTTTCCTGAATATGATTTTCTTACTTTTCGGTAGACACTCACAGATAGACATTCACAGTTATGCTGAATATTTAGACAAAAAATCAAATTATATTTTGTCTCTTTACAACATCTCTCTAACTCTAACAATATCAGAGATATAAATTTTATTATACTCGATTTCCCACAAATGCCATTTTGGCGGTTTAGCATTTTATCCTTTCCACTGACGATATATTTTTGAAATGTTCTCACTGAGCTCTTGAATTTGATACCCCACACAACACCATTTTCAAACTTTTATTTTTTTCATCGTGACTTCTTGCCCACTAGTGGGCAAAGTATTAAATTTATTGCAAATCTATATGCCTATGTCACCCGCCGTATTATTACGAATCTTTTGACACCTCATTCATCAAAATTGGTTCAGTATTTTAGAAGTTACGGTGGAACATACATACATACATAGACTGCCAAACACACTTCCTTTTGGCTTCGCCGTAGTCGTGTAAAAATGTATAAAAGAACTTGTAATGTTTTATTTTAATTTCTCTAAATCTCTTAATAAATTTTCCATCTTTTGTAATAATTTTGTAGTGAGCAATTTTAATAAGTATGCTATTATATTCCTCTAATCTTATTATTAAATAAAAACCTATTGCATACTTACTTTTTTTTTTTATTAGGTACCTAATAAAATTAGGCTCGACTAAACATCTAAATCTATAGATTGCTGAACATCACTATTGTAGCTGGTTACCCTTTTTGGTATAATTGACAGTTGCACTTGTCAATTTGTGACTCGGATTAAGGATCAGACTATAGTTAAGTTTCACCCAAACGGAACTCGATTTAAATCGCCCGGGGCGCCTTTCTCTTTTAAAGAGTACCCGCCAATTGCAATCCGTGCTTAATTATTACGAAAACCGGTGACATTCAATTATCAATACCAAAATATGTTTAGTTAAACATACTTTAAGGATCTTTACAGAGCCGTATACAAAACGATTACCCTCTTAAATGGCGTCGAGTTCTTTATTGGTTCGGGGAAAACTTTTTTTAATACGGGGTTACGGGCCAATGAAATTGTGAATTGATTGCTCGTATAGCAAACCATAGCTGTAGGGACGGCTATAATATTTTAAATATGCAAGAGTCATTTCATCTGACATAACGAAATAGCACAGCAAAGGCAAAGCCTCGCCTTGAAATTAAAGGCAACTAAAGAAGTTTTTGCCTCATCGTATTACGCACTGCAATCTTCATGGTTTTTAGGCACTAGGGATGTCATTGAGCCATTTGAATAAAGAATCCAGTCGTCACTGACAAAATTTTGAAGAAGGCATTCTAACGAGCATTCTAAACTCGAATATTCTTTTCTGCAACTGGATTTTAAGTAAGTACTTACCTACGTAAATTATTTCAAGAAATAAAATGACTTATTACAAGAACTCTCAAAGCTCTTGCGTCTGCGTCCTATTTTTGTGTTCGTGACGTAAGTTGATAAAGTTTTATAATAAATTAAAAGTGTGAAGTGAGATGCAGATTTTGTCGCTCACCTTAGAAAGTTTTATTAGCTATTGTTGTTAGCGACTTGTTGGCGAGAGTTGGGTCGAAAGGTCAGGACAGACTACACTTTTGTAGGATATCTACTATTTACGTTATATTTTGAAGTTAAACATAATGTTTATGAAACGATACCAGGCTCCTAAAATCACGAAGAATAGCGATAACTACTCGTACAATATTAAATAAAAGTTATAGTATAAAAGCGGGCTTTTTATTTCTACAAAACAGACAAGGTTAACAACACATCCATTTACTATATAAAGTATAATATAGCTACATACTAGATATATTAATTAAAAAAAAACATATCTATTTGAAAAAGAAACACTGAAATCTCAATCAATATATAATTTTAGGTTAACTAAGTTCTAGTTAACAAATCCTTGCGCGTCAGTGATTTAGTGTGTTTCGAGCTTTATAATAACGAATCACTATACTAATGTTACGTTTGTCAAGATGTGAAAACTTAATGTTTTGCCATGCATCAGCGTAGATAACAAATAGCTACATTCGCTACATTATTGTGGTAACGGCTAAATTTCACTCGAAAGCTCTCTCTGGTAATATTTATCTTGTAATCATGATTGAAGGTTACGTATAGCTTGCTTTATTTGAATTCTACTTGATTAATGTTTATTCTTCTTTATCTATAAAGCGTGAATAAATGAATTAGGTAATTCAATTTCCACAGAGAAAGGTACCTAATCTTATGATAATCTTCGGTCAGTGGTGACCTAACTTTTGTAGATTGAGTTTTACAAGCAAGTATATATCGTAATTTTACTGAAATACCTATCTACTCTATAATAAATTAACGAGTCTGAGACGATGAAAATTTGTTTTTAGACGTCTGTGACATAATACTTCCAAAATTGCAAAAGCTTTCACCCGTAATTAAATACATATTTCTTAATAAAATCTCCTGGAGTTAATATTTATATAAATCTACGTTGGTAATTAACTTAAAAACGCTACTCTAAATTTTAACTGCCAAAGGGAGGTGTGAAACAAAAGAAGGTACAAAAGAAAATGGCGGAGTGAATAAAAGTTTTAAGGGGGTGGAAATAAAGTCATGGTTAGACGACTTTACCTCCCTAGGAGGATAAGATAACGGAGTAAAAATACTTGACTGTTTGGCACGGGTTCAAAATGAGTTCATAATGCTAGAGAAAAAATGAAGTATCATGCAGACTTTTGCATTATTATTTAAGATTTTCATTTTAGTACACAATAGGTATAACAGTCGAAACTTAGCTTCCTACCTACGTTTCGCTACCTAATAATGTGTAGGAACATATTTTCACCGTTTCCAAACTGAGGTAAATATAATGAAGGTGAATACTAAGATGCCAAAGGTAAAAAAAAAGGTATATTTGTCCACTTCTAATTTCGTAACAAATAAAGGGTCGACTATTGATTTGATAGAGCATAAAATTCAATGACCATTTTATGTAAAATATTATTTTATTTTATCACAAGAAAACAAATCAGTTTTATTTCATACTCAGAATGACTCCACTTGAATGCCGCTAATCAAAACTGCGATGTGTTTTGAAGACAAATCGACCACGAAATGGGTTTTTGTGTCTGCGGAAGTGAATGGCTCAGTCTCACACGTATTTGGCTGGCCTATTGTGATATTATCTAGTATCGGCATTTCCAAACTATCACTACATAATTATTACTTACATGTTATGCAGGAATACTTATCTGTTTAGGAGTCTGACTCGTTGCGTTCTAATTTATCGATCGCTCAAATACTTAATAAAAACAACATATTTTTATTTAAAATAGGAACTTTGTTATTTTTTAATACCAATGGTAGAGTCAAAAATCTTTGATACTATTGAAATGTTGAAAAGATTTCAATAGTATCAAGAAGATAATATAAGAAGAATATCTAGAACTAACGCTCAATTAAAAAAATACCTACAATACGACTTTTTAAGGAGAGATAGATAGCCATTTATAAAGTTGGTAAGTGTCATTCATTTATCGACACGAACTCGTTTACAAGAGCCTTTTAAATTAATAAGAAGTGTCAATTTTATGAATTCTGAAAAAAAAATTGAATAGTAAGGAAATGAGGAAATATGAAAATTTCTTCCAAGTCTCCCGTAGAATTTTCAAAGAGTTCTAGAAGTATGTTTTTGCGACCACTAAATTGAAATGCTCTTAGCAGAAAGTTAGAACTTGAGTACGAATGAAAAAATTGTCGTCCTAGAAACGAATAACATAGCTTTGTACGGAGTAACTTATGCACCTCTTTTTTTTTAACCTATGGTTCCTCGGGATGTAACGTTACGTTTATACCTACGGCGGCAATATATTTGGCATTTTTTCTTCTTTATCATTATCATTTAAACAGAAGGATCTCCATTTCTGGATATACGAAAGTTTCCACTCATTTCGATTAGAAGTGGATTGCATCCGTCATGATTATGATTTCACCTTGTTGGTTAATCTTAGGTCAATCAAAACAGATAAAATCGGGAATACACAAATGAAGCGAAACGTGAAAAAACAAAAGAAGAAGTTCTAAAAGTAGAAAAGTAAATACTTACTGAACTGTTATAAAAATAAACCAAACAATAACAATGAAGTGGATAATCCTGGAGATCCATTAGACAACTCGACTTGTACCTCTATCTACATGAATAATTTACAACCACGAACTTTGTTGAAGAGAACTTTTGGTAAAGGCGGTGTCTATACTGGGTGTAACAGAAAGGGGGTATAATGCCGAAACACGGCGATAGTCTAGATAGAAGAACAACTTTCCCCAAGGAAAATGAGTCGTAACTCGAAAAAAAAAAATTCGCCTCCCCATACAAAATGTCCGATCAGCTGATCGACTAAGTATGGGCGACCCAAAAATTTGTTTCGAGTTACGACCCATGTTCCCTTGGGGAAAGTTGTTCAGTTTCATGAGGACTATCGCTGTGTTTCGGCATTATACCCCCATTCTGTTACACCCTGTATAATGGACTACTTACTTTGTCTTTAATTTCGCACTAAAACTAAAACTAGATTAGCGACCGGCACTTATAATCTCTTGTTTAGTAATAGAGCAACTATCTCTTAATAATCTGTCGAACCCGTATTTAAATATTTACCGACAAAAAAGCTGCATTCATTTATGTAACCTGATGTAGGTACAAAAAATAATCTGAGATTTTATCCATCAACAACAACTTGAACGTAAATTTAATTAATACTAATCAGACAATTAAGCTATCCTAAATTCATCACAATATACATCTATCTATACCTTTTATCAAAATCTAATTAACAGTTAAGGTGTAAACAAGTAAACAAACAGCAATGTTATTTTCGCATGTATCACATTAACAGGTTGTAGAAAACATTATTAAATCGAACGCTCCATTAAACTTATGTCTAATGCTGTTATTCTCAAAAGTTAGAAGAAGACGACACGATAATGGATAAATACTTTTAACAATCCTTTCTGCAATTAGAAGCACCAATCGCCACTCACTTTTTAACTAGCAGAACTGGTTTTAACTGGATTAAGATAAAGCTTAATCTACTTACACTTTCTGTATGTAGATACGTGATCACTTTTGGTATGTGATATGCTAATGATTATTTGAAGGCAGATATTGAAATTTTTAAGCGCAGACAGGACTGCAAGCTGGTTTAAGAACTGGCTAAGTGTGTGTTGTGTCGAATTATGCCATAAAGAAGGGTCTGTCGAAAGATGAACTCTTTAGCTATTACGGTTTCTGAGATACAGCCTGGTGACAGACTGATGGACGGACAGCAAAGTCACTCTGTTTTGAAATCCACTTTTTAAAAGCCACTGTGATTAGCACACAAAAGGTTATAGTAATCCAACTTTTTAAATTACCGCCTATTAAAATCATAATTTTTATACTTACGGCAATTGGTTTGTAGGTATATTTAGTTGGGCGATGAGCAATTTTAATTGAACTGAACTGACCTGCCGCCGCCGCCGCCGGTAGGTATTAAAACTTGCTTAAACTGCAATTGATAGTTAGACCCATGGCACTAAGTAGGCACTGAGCACTAATCAATTTTAATAACTATAATTTGTCTTTTGTTTGAACTTTCTCTTTGGCCTTTAAAATTGGTCTTAGGTTTTACTGTTGTATAACGTTCATGCACGTTATATAAAAACGCAGTATACCTAGATGTACTGTACTGTAGGTATGTACTGTGTTTTATGATGTGGATTCTGAAAGATAAGCTAAGTAGTTAATATTTCAGAATCCATGTCATAGACTATAAAAAAACATTTCTATCTGGATTGAAATCTATGGTATTTGAGCTTCGAGTAGTATTTGGGGGATTAACCAAAACAATGATACTTATGTGATTGTATTTACCATGAAATATGTTGATTGATATAAATGTATGAAACCAATTACCTACAGATTTAAAGATTCGATGCGGGCGGTGCAAGAACAGTCGTTGTGGAGATCCTTGGGAGGCTTTTGTCCAGCAGTGTACGTCCACAAGCTGACACGTCGACGAAGAAAATAGTGTCCTTGAAAGTATTAGAAATGTGAACTATAACTAGCTCTATAATTATGTTCCAATTCCGACCTATACATATGTATGTATGTATACGACAGCGATAAATGGATGAACCTTCGCTATGGGCCCACACACGCGATTCTGTCGTTTGGCCTTGGCCGCTCTTTAGGTTAATTACTTATTATAATAAAATACTTTGCTAAATTTAATCAAAACAAAGATTTTGGTATTAATGATGTCACGTAAGTATATCTTCCAAAAATATTTATATAGGTGACCTATCATTTATCATAAACACAACTTATTATGTCCCGGACGACTACAGGTTATATTACAAACAAATATTATACCAATCTTTCTGCGCTACTTTATTGCAAACTGAAATAGTATTAATGAACATTAATGATGAAATGAACATTAATCATTTATTGGCATTTTTTCCATAAGTACTGTTGATTCTACAAACCACCCCTTTTTAAACAAACGTATGCTTTGATGTTAAAATGCTCCTAATTATAATATAAGCAGTTGCTATTATGTGTTTACGTAGGTACCTAAGTAGATAGGTAATTAATTACTTACATTTGATATTATTTTGTTATTGGACTCAGAATTATTAACCTTAGAATTTTAAGTGATACCTATTCATTTTAAAACACATTGTAAGCAAATCTTCATTGTGAAACTTATTAAATATTTATTGATTGTTTCAGGAAGAATTTTCAATACTTAATTATTTTCAATGTTAAGCAATTGAATGAGTAGGTACCTACCTTATAATATGGTTACTATAAAAATAGTGAATCAAACTATGTAATGGTCTGTCGATCAATAATTTCATAGTTACGTAACATATAAGCAAAATAGATCGTCATCAAATAAAATCCAATGTACTTATTGCAGAGAAGTCTTACATTAGGTTACCTAAGCTAATGACATATGTGGAATGAATTGTGCTGTCCCTTTATCCTAGTAACGTACCTACTAGGTATGTATTACGTAAGCTTTTAGTCCGACGAATATTACGATGGTCATGAAAGGTATCACGTGCCTTTTAGTCCCTAGAACATATTACTAATGCTCAGCAAATCCCAAAGCAGAATATTATAGAGGCCATAAGTTGAATTTAATAAAAACCTTTATGTGCTGTAATATAGAAGTTACGACCTTTTTAACGATTTTACAGAGCAGCGTTTTTTTAGAAATATAAAGGAATTTATCGCGAAGATAAAAGGACGTCCGCATTTTTACTAATTCACTTTATTTTTATTAATGGCCGCATTTACGTAATTAGAAAATTTAATTCGTGTTTTTTTGTCATTGTTGAAGTTTATTTTGAGCACAGTTACTTTAAATATAATATTTAACGCGATTTGCCACAAAATGTACTTTTTCAGGTGTTTGTATATTTTGTTATAGAGTAAAGTTTTGAAAAAGAATAAGACAAAATATGAAGATACGCGAGTTACAAAATAGATAAAAGTATACTATTTTATGAATTCTAAAGTGACAATTCTTTTCACTAGAATCTAGCGAGCCAAAGATAGAGACTCACAAAATTCTATCTTTAATCTAAAAGCACTAGGCTAAAGCGATCGAACACTACACAAGAGAAGCGACTGGGTTAGTAACAATCTGAAAAAGAAGTTTTAAAACACATCTTACTTTATTAGCTAAGTTTTAAGTAGTAGCATTCTTTTAATTTATGTTAAATTGTATTGAGCAGGTATCTATAGTTGATTTTTTAACCGTTTTACTTTGGGATTGTTCCGGATTCAGTTTTTATGCATCGGAAGACACAATGGTGTATTGGTCATTGAGTAAGCTGTAGTTACTCATAAAATTTAAAATGTGATGACTGCAACAATACATGTCGTTTATATTTCGCATTGTTCTCTGAAGAAGCTCACCTTTATAATAAGTTGGCTTGAAGCCAGCCACAAACTACACTACACTAGCTGTTTTATACAAGTTCCTATAGTATTTAGGCGTTGTCTCGCCTTGACTGTTTATTTAAACTCGTATCAATTCAGAGCATCGGAAAGCGGAGCAAACGAGGTCTAACTACCCTCTATATTAACAAGATTTAACCGCCGTTGCAGACAAGCGCTTTAAGTATTGATCCATTAAAAATTATGGTGTGCTGTTCTGATTTTATCTATAGTTTGTCATTCCTGCAATTGGCAGTCAATTCAACTAACTAGTCTCAATTTAATTAAGAAGTAATTTGGTTATCATGTCAGCTTATGGACGTCCACTGCTGGACAAAAGCCTCCCCCAAGGATCTCCACAACGACCGGTCTTGCGCTGCCCACATCCAACGGTTTCCAGCGACTTTAACCAAGTCGTCAGTCCACCTTGTTGGAGGAGTTGTCCAATTTGGTTAATGCGTTTCCTTTTCAAGGAGTAGTGTGTCTTGTATTTTTTTTATTTTTTTATTTTGTATTTTATTAATTAATTACTGGTACGAGTATGAGAGGATTTAAACAACTGTAATAATTATGGTTTCTCGAATATGTATAATTTGAATATTTATCCAATAATGAATCTATTTGAATTTATAAACTTTTATAACATACCTATATTATATAGCATAAATAACACTATAGATACTGAGTCTATTTACATTCAACATTGTGACTACAGTACAGGACGTAAAGCGCCTAGTCTAAACTAATAGCAAATGTACAGTCAATAAGTCTCGCGCCGCTGCGGTCTCAGATTTTCTTACCTCAATATATCAGGCGCTCGCGACCTCTCTCTTTACTGTTCAAATCTAGATAAAGGAATGGAGGGCAAGACCTTTCGTAAATCATTCAACAGATTATGAAAAGTTAATGCTGTCGTGTTTTTGGTAACTGAGATTTTAGGATAAAATATTTTTAAAAGTAGCTTATTTTGCTGCTTTGATGTTTTTATTATAACAATGTAAGCATCAAGTTTGACTGGACATCTCTCGAAGTATCCTTGAGTTTTTCCCTACGATTTTCTTCTTTTTGATGAAGTTGTCATGTAACGTAATGTGTTCATAATTGGCTCCTATTCTCATTATGTACTAAATAATAGGGCATAAAATAGGGTGACACGACAACACTCATATCACGTTAAACAAAAATTTCTTTCGAGTAAAGTGACCCTTTGATAAAGCGTGGAGTTATTATTGTGTAAACATCGGTGTACCTTCATGAACGTAACACCCCATTATAATCTGAAAATTGCGTTTTTTCACGCGAACATTACATTAGCTCCTCTATGGAATTATTTTCGAGAGGTATGTGGGGTTTAGGGGTAGGACACATTCGGTCTAAAAGGATAGGTAGTGTTTTTTCAGTTGATGTATTATAACTTATAGTTAAAAAAACGTGGCGACATACCCACTCGTATATTAAGATTCTTTTCAAAATTACGTCACGGAAGACTTATATATGAAAATTGTAAGTTTCACTATTTGAAAATAATTAAGAAAACAATATAGGTACCTATTCAATTCATACGACTACTTACAATAAAAAAATCGTCAGTTTTTTATTGTAAGTATTTTGCCGTTATATGAATAGGTAGGTACCGTATTGGGTGCTACCCTTTAAATCTGTGGTAGACAATACTTTGTTCCCGCCCTCGTAAAGTTTTAATGATTCCAGTCATTATTAATGACCTCCGATGGTGATAAAGGTAACAACATATCCACTAATTCATATTTTCAGTTGTTGCTTGGCTGTACGTACATTGTACATACATAAAATAAAAGATTAACTTGCATACCAGGTCAACTATGTCCTAATTATATTTTGACATCAAGGTGTACCTAGAGTCAAGTGCACATTAAACATGAGCATCTTATTTATTGTAAAGATTGATCTGTCCTTAATTGTACAATAATTGACACAAACACAAGCGTTCAATACTCGTCTTCATTCTTTATCCTATCTAAATAATGAAACATGTGCACAAATTAATACAGTATGAAAGTAAATGTAAGGGACGTAGGTTTTTATTTTTCAAGATTCGATAGAGTGCTCAAATTCGATTGGCATCGATTCCATTAGGAAACATACCCAGCTATCAGGAAAGTAACAAAGTTACGTAGCTATGTTTTTCAGTCACAGTAAAAGCAGTTTTATTCAATTTTGCCCCGTTTTAGTAATTTTCAAAAGTTTCTTCTTTATTTTCTTTTTACGCATTGAATGTGTATGGTCAAATACATATTTAAAACAGTGTTAAACAAACTTCGGTAAAATGAACAAAGGAGGTTTTATCTGCTGGCTGATAGTCATAAAAAATACAAATACTTTTTACTTTGGTCGCTTTTTAGTAGGCTTTTCATTACATATTCATCTATACCTATATGAGAATTGTCTAGACGGTCTTTAAGTACATAAATGATATGATAGTGGGTATCATATCATTTATGTAATAAAATAAGGTCTACTAAATAACCAGCCAGAAAGTCAAATATTATGACAAGGTGCTGAGTAAACGGGGGCCCATTCCTATATTAATATTTATTTTACAAGGTAAATAAATCAACAAGTTGACCTCGTGTCTCTTATTTGATATATGTACTTACAGCTTCAGTCTCATATTTATGATGATTTCTTGTAATAGATGTAATTTTATCATACCAAAAAACCGTATTCATGACAAAAAGTATGAGGAAAAAAACCGCATATGTTTCAACAACACAACGTTATTTACGGAAAGACTTTTATGGTATTCCACACATAGTAAAACAAAAGATGCACTAGTAGATTTGTTTTCTACCTTAATTAAATAGTGATAGCACTGTTACTCATTATGGCAATTATTATACAGATGTAAGTAATTGTAGGTATGCTGTTCAGTGTCCTTCAACAAAAGCGTCTCACGTAATTATGTTGGCTTACATTACATACGTGTTACGTACTCGTAGAGTCAGTTTACTTCAAATGTGCATTTGTCTTTGTCTGGCCTTTTCATCAGATTGTCAGGTGAGATGAGCGTGTGTTTGAACAGGATGAATGTAATTAAGGCAGTGTTGAGCTTTGGGCACCCTTAGGCACCCCCAGGCGGTAACGTAAACGTGCCTGTTTCTGCTGACGCTGATTCGCTGCTAACACAACTAAATGGCAAACGCAGGTTTGGGCCACGTATGGTTGAGATACTCTACTGATTTATTTGATATGTTTATCTAAATTAGCTAGAAATGGCATCGAACATATTTGTATGGAGCCAGGTATAGTAAAAAAAACTATACCAGGCTCCATACAAATATGTTCGGAGATATAGGACTTTGAAAATGTTCGCATGTAACAATTTACAAAGTTCTTTCATTTTTCATTCAAGTCCTATATCTCCGAAAGTATATCACTTTCGACGACTTTGTCTAAAATACTTTCGTTTTATAATATTTTTCTCTAGCAATTGACATAAGTTTCATCTGGCCGCCAACTTTTTTCTCCCCATACTAGCTCGAATAGGGGATGTTAATTGTAATTGATACCGAAAATGTTGACTATACCAATTAGGTTGGATGTTCTTTGGAAATACTTCGATTATAATAACATTGCTGCATAAGTATTCATTTGTTGACCTTGTAACTAGGTAAATAGAGTTCCGTAAAAGTTCCCTTAATGACATCAAATCTATGGTAAAATATGCATTACTATACGGGAAAAACTTGTGAAATACCCTCGCGAATAAGTTTTTCAAAGTAGATATTTATCGAGCGTGATGTATTCGTTGGTTACGTAAGAATAGCTCGTAGACCTCTACGACGATAGGCTTGATGTTCTTTTCTCATTACATTACTCGAGGAACGTTTCGCTTGTAATGGAATTGTCGTCTTTAGCAATTATGGCGTACGTGTGTTTAGCCGGCTTTTGTATTAGAGATTAGGCGGGTCGATGGGCTTAGTTACGACGAAAGTTACCTTTATTAGGTTTTACTACACAATGTACTTATGTAGCTTTATCTTGGATATATAAATTAATTCTGATTTCAATTAGTAGCTTGAAAAACTTGTAAATCTTGAATAACGAAAACAAAATAACCTGACGTCATCAGTTTTACATAATGGCATGAAAATAAATTTACATAAATACTGACTCAACAGCGGTTTGAGTTGTCGAAATATTCACGATTCGAACACAGTGTGGTTAAAATATTTGTTCTATATCTAGCAACCTAGTCTCCTTCTATGCCCGATATTTTCATACCTAATATGGCATTAGCAGGGCTGAGTTAACTTTCATTTGTTGGCTTTATATAAAAAGACGTCTAATACAAAACAGTTTAATATAAGGCTAGTAAAAAGAGGGCTAACCAGTTCGATTTCCCTGGCGGGTGTACAATTGATTTTCACAAAGTACCCATCGGAATCCCCTCAGGGTCTAGGGACTGTCGAAAGCAAACAATTACATTTGTTTACCCTTTTTCGAATGTGTTATTCTATTCTGTTGAACGGTTTTCAGCGACGGGTAGGCGACATAAGAGTTCTGAGAGCACCGAGAGGTTTTCATTTTCATTTATTTCTGATGCGTGTGTTTGTACTTATTTGTGTGCTAGTTGTGGTAATACATAGTGGGTTCTATGTAGGTATTATTCCTTATAATAATTAATACAGTAATGAGTACGTATCGCGGCCGCAGCGTAACACAAAACCGGGTGTTAATTCAGAATGACAATTGAAAATAATGAGGTGAAGTTGGAAAAGGCGCACTAACTGGAGCTGTAATCTCATATTCACGTTCCGTAGTTTAACGAAAAGGTTCGTTTGTGAACAATGGTTTTGAGTGTCACAAGGGTGCGAATACTAAACGAACGGAGGCTTTGCGGGGTGGGTAGGGGGCGCGGGGTCGCGGGGGTAGCGGCGGCAGACCGAAGCGCGCGATTGCCGCGAGCGAACGCCGCCGCCGCGCCACCCGCCGTCTGCCGCGACCAACAACCAATAAAACAACTCAAAGTGTTCAAATATCGTGTGCGAAAATGCTCCTTGTTAAGTTGTAGTGTGCTGAAGCTGGCCCGCCTGTTGCGCCCGCTCGCAACAGTTGCCGCTCATCCTCCCGGCCTCAGTGGCGCACCTTATAGCCCTCCCTCCATATATTTTGGTAAGTACGCTTTCTTTTGTTACCAATAAGTGTTTAATGGACTTTCTTCGCCTAAGTGATGAGGGGAGGCACTTTATTCTAACCCAAACTTTAACCACTCTACCGTTATTTAAACAGAATACGCAGTTCCACACAGTTTGGTAATGAGCGACGTTTCGCAAAATTTGCAGTCGTTTTATAATTGCGTCGTCGGATGAAATAAGTGGCGGTAAGGGCATATGAACAAAGGAAACCGCAGCTTCCGGAATGATTTCTAATTTGGGGAAAGGAAATTACGTGAATTATATCCTTGGGATATAAAAGAGACGCGCCAGCAGCTTTCGGTTTAGAGGTTTTTGAAGATGTTCGGCGGCGACAGAGTTCTCAGGGACTTTTGGAAATGCTTAACCATTGGTCCGTGTAATGAAGAATTAATCATTTGATTGAAAGTACCTCGTCTGCTTAGACTAATCACATCAAACTCCTGCGTCCTAATCCTTTGAACTACTCGTACTAGTAAAGGTCCTCCGACTTTCCTTATTAAAAGAAAACGAGGAACAAAAGTTACATTTTCCTCGTAACACGTAAGTAACTATATATAACGGGAAAACATAAAAACATCACTGTTGTAGATAATGAAATGTTATGTGTAGGATTTTTTTACTTATTAGGAAAAATAACGAGCTTCTTGATATTTTGAAAGCTTATTTCTTGAAATCTTCTATATTTCGACTGGAATTAATAAGGTATCTAAATGTACGGTGACTTTTATCTCGTATTATTCTGTCCTTATCACATTCAAACTTTAGGCAGAGACGAAAGTGTGAGAAAATCGTGACAAAATTTTATCACGGCGTCGGCGTGTATATTAAACCTGCAGATCAAATATCAATAGAATTCTTAAAGAGAACACTATGAAGACATACCATTCCTTTTATTTAAACAGTCAAATACTTCAAAAGAAAAGGACAAATATCTGTTATTGAATTACCGTAGTGTGTAGAGCTGACTGTGCTCACACCGGAATCGCAACTAGCTGTGACACATTGGTTTCCCTTACACTCATTTCAACGGAACGTCGTACCTGGTTCGAATGAGCTTCCTTTCCTGTCCTCATTAGAAGTTTCTAACGTTTCTCACAAAGAGGCATGAACAATGTGACATGGTACAGACTGTTAGTATTGAAAATGACAGTGCCTAATTGTTACCTTGCTTTAGATATGAAGGCAAGTATCGGTAGACATTTATTTTACTCCTACAATTATTTTTGGGATTGTACATAAGTAACCTGCTTTTTAAATGCTGCTAAACTTGAACCATATCCAAAACTCGCATATTTAATTGTATAATTTATGAAAAAAAAGGACGATATTCGTTCAAGTAATTTTCAAAGCTAGGAAAGATCATAAAAAACAAGCATAGGTATCTTCATCGTTCAATTTAAAATGGGCTAAAATAATGTCTCCGGAAGTAGATGAAATATTTAATCAGTTTGAGTTGTCCATAACATGAACGTCGCTTGGAATAATCACGTTAACTTTCTTTCCATTGTTCCTAACAAACGGAGCGTTGGGATGGGATTATGCTTATTTGCATACTGTCACAGTGCCCCGGGGTTCAGACGAGGCACCGAACTAAGCCCATTACACAACAGTGAACATCTTCATTTCACTAGCTGATTTCATTTCTAATTTATTTATGTGATGTTTTGGAGCGCTTTTAAAATAGCAAATAAATTCTTTATTCTCGTACTTTCATGTTCGTAATCTATGGTAATCTTTCGATTGGATTATTATAGCTACTATAAGTAGGGAATATTAACTTGATGTATTCTTTGAGAATGTGCTTTTATAGGGAATTCAACTACAAAGAATAGATATTTAGCTACCTATTCATTATTTATACGATAGATAAAATACACAATTTTTATTCCACGGAACCAGTCAATCACTGCCAGGAGCACGGTAGCATTTTATGATTATTTAATAAATAAACGGCTACCGTTTCCAGCTACAACGCTGATAATTGTTTGAAAAGAATACTAAATGAAACAAATTACACTAAATCGGATTTCCTGGATAAAATATTTTACTTTATCATTCCTTAATAAATGAAATCGGCGGCTTTTTCCAATGGCTTGTTTCTTTTTTACATTAGATTGATGACTTTGTCGGCAGCAGATGTTGGGGCTGGTTGCTAAATAAATGAAAGTCTTCAAGTATTGGCACGAAGGAACTGGATTTTATTGCACTTAATTTTTGCACACCAATAGTTACAAAGCAAGCACACGTATTCGTAGCAGAGCGGGAATTTTTAGAAGAGTGAAAAAAAGTGTTGCTACATAAATAAAATATAAAATTACTTTTTACTTTTTGTTGGTGTTGCCAACAGACTTTGCGAATAAGAAACATGATTGAATAAGCCACTTAATTCAAATGTTTTGTTAGGCGCAGGTCTTCGAACTTCAATCAGATGAAATCGGATTATCTACAGTGATCCATCAAAGATCGAGTGAAGCCTTCTGTTTAATTTTTAATGCCGAGTAGATACCAATTTTATTTTGAGTTTTATTTAGAAACTGGGATAGGTACAAATTATCAATAATCTTTTACATAACTATAAAAAATAAAGTCTTGCTCCTTACATAATAATTTCCGTCTTGTTACCGAATATCGATTTTCTACGCAGCAGACTCAAAATTCATATATCAACATTATCAACGCGACCCTATGTCTAGTTTATATACCTTTATTTGAATCAAATTCGAGTAAATATATTGTGATGGTAATTTATGGTTGCTATCTTAGGCTGTGGCTTGAATTTACATTCCCGCATTTATCATCGGTGCCCAAAACTTCCGTAATACATAGCTATTTTCGTTTTAGAATAAATTGTAATTTCCGATGTCATTACTTGCCCAATTTGCCAATATACGTAATATCCGCTATTTAATAGAATACATTTTAATTTGTTCCTAAAAATATGATCGTATTAGTCGGGCATAATGTCCAAGACGAACAACCTGAAATAAAGTAGGCGTCTCAATGCTAACATAACTTAACAAAATTGAAAAAGAAAAGAGGCACAGCTCTACAATAGCATCATTAGCCCGGTCAAAGTGTCGAGTTTTACAACACGGGGCTAAAGTTAATGTCGAACAAGGGCTTATTATTTGCTCTTAATGGCACCTGTAAGCGTGAGTAATGCTGACTCCATCGAAGCGCGAAATGGGTAATTTCCCCTGCTCCTGAACACAGTGAAACCTATCCTTAAGGCCTTTATGCAATGGCGGCGTCTCCGGGGCTTGATGTTTAATATCGGTGCTGTGTTTAAAGGCCATGTAAAGCCCTTACATCAAATAACCTTTAAAATTAGTTTAACCTTCTCTAAAAGCTTTTATGCAATGGCGTTTGGGTCATCTCCGCGGTTTAATGTTAATTTGAAGAATTTGAGTAGATATGTGTGCGAAGTGGGCATGGTTCCATTTAAAATGTCAAACAAAGGGCGCGGTTCGACCGCTGATGTATATTAGCTCTTAAATGTTCCATGATCGCGTGAAACATCCAATTCTTTTGCAAAAATAAACATTATTGTGATGTTCTGTACATTAAAGACGGGTTTTATTAGCATCGTTATTCGACGCACGTACATTTGTCTGCAGCAAATCGATTGGAAGCGTACGGTTGTAACAAAGTGGTATAAGCGTCGCTATGTGGTCTTTATACGACTAATCTGCGGTTTTGTCATCTGTTATGATTCCAATTGGGTCTGCTCAATCGATTTTTAACATTTCACTGTTATTTTTATAGTACCTACTCTGACAGCCGGGAGTGGTCGTAGTTAATATTTTCCATTAGGTATGTATATATCGTGCGGATCGTGCCAACTTATTCAGATTTTTCACTTATTTAATAGAGGGGTTAATCAACTTTAATTATACTTTCTACTGGCTGTGCATCAACATAAACCTCTTATTCCTCCAAAAGACATTAGAACAAGACGTACTTTCTAATTCCAGAAACACTATCCGAAGTAACCAAAAAACCAAGTCTCCGTAAAACTAGATTCATTCAGTAACGTGCCGGATCACAAGCACAGATTACCTAACAAGTTGGAAAGGGCTGTAAAACTTTGAACCCTCTTCCTATAGATGTTATCCGAAAGAAAAACTCTGCGTTAAGTTTAGATCTCTCGCCTCAAGCCGGAAGTTTGGAGGTGATCTGCTCAGAGTTCATTGGACTTTGTTTTTTCTCTGAGATTTTTTACTAACCCCCGAAGGAAAGGATAATTGCTTGAATTTAGTATCTATGTCGTATTTATGAGAGTTCTAGATTCTTTGAAATGACTTTTTATTTTTTTTGACAGGTTCAGTTTTATCAACTTTGACACATAAGAATGTGTGACTGGCACGACTGTTGACTGGAAGTGTTACCAAACTACCCCAAAATTAATGAAATTTCAAAAAATCTCATCAAAATTCAAGCTACTGCTAAGGTAAACTTGACATTCTACCAAAATTACTAAAATCTATTCGCCAGTAACAACACAACCTCATTTTGTACATATTTTATAATAACAGTCTCTAAACAGCATTGACATTACCGTTATGCATATAAACAGAACATTTCCGATATTATCTAGATAGAGCTATAAGGAAATCCATAAAGGAGGAAACGACATCGTTTGTTACCCGATCCAGGACCTGTTGCCTAACATGCCTCGCGCCATATATTTTATACCGTCACATATATTTCTCTTTACTATTTCTTCTGACATAATCACTTTGGGCTCGTTATGGATAGTGGGGCGAATTGGAGTTTTATGCAACAAGGATAGATAGATCATCGGATTTGTCGGACGATTTATTTCAAAATATTACAGTGCATGTTGCGACTGATCTACAATCACTTTCTTTAAATTAATTCTGCCCGAAATATTTCTTAAATAGGTATCATTACAGTCAAGGTTAAAGATGTTCAGCGTTTTTTGTTTGAACGAAAAGAATTTGATTGGTCCTTACTGAGGCATTTGTATTGTATAGAATGAATAGCTTTGAAGTTTCCAAATAACAGATCAAATAACAATATATCGTTAACGGAAAAATATAATGATAAGTTCCAATAATTTCCGGTTACATTTTCGATAGAACAAACGAACTTGTCACAGTACAGTATCTGACTGTATCTGGTTCAAAATAATTGATCCTTGTTTTGTTTATCCTTGTTTTGTGTTAGTATTTATCTTGGTTATGTATATTATTTGTGGGTCCCGGGTTCTGATAAATTGAGGCAAACAGTACAATGTAGATAAATTGCTGCGTTTGCTGTTTTGTATACTAACCATGGTATCGCGTTTTTCATAGTAAAGTTCGGAACTTTGAGATTTTTTTTAAATTGAATTTAATTTATAATGTAATAGGAAGTCTTTTCATGACTGTTTAATCCAGATGTTTCGTTTGAAATCGATATGTTTTCAATTTCTTTTTACCTTTTATATTATATTAATAAATATAATATTACTTATGTAGGTGTTTCCAATGAATGTTACTTATATCGATTAAACCAAATAAAAATGAGACTACCTAAGAGTAGTAAGTACTAAAATAGAATTAGAACGAGAGTCCAGTAATATGATATACGCCGTCTTAGATATACCTAAATGAATTAAGTCTTAGATTGGCGTAAGAAAAAGTCGCTTACTCCAAAGAAAGGATCACAAATGTGGGCAATTCCAGTAATTGTGGGGTATTTCTACAAATGGAGGCTTGTTGTGGGAAATGAAAACGAAAAAGATTTTATTTATGAGAAAACTTCTTATCACAAATTATAAGGATTGAGGTCTAAAAAATTGCCTTTTTCAAGACTTGGGAAATGGTTTCATGTTTTCATCAAGCTTTTGAGTTTAGGCGACTCAACTGGAACTTTTGTATTATTATTAGATTGTAAGTAGGTTGACGAAATTAAAGAAGTCTATAAAATGTGATCATGCAATATGCCTATTGTATAGACTTCAAATAAAGTAAGTGCCATATAATATAAACTTTCTGTCACTTTTTGACTTCACATCAAGTCAAAGACAAAACATACATGTTTATTACGTTAGGGCTACTAAAAAAGGCTGAAATAACGCTCTAGAATATAAATTTTATATTCCTAATGCTGTAGCAGTATACCTCGTAACATTTAACCACTGGAAACTACTTAACAATGAACATGTAATAACAAAGTCTTATTCAGTTCCATCCATGAGCTTACACCACATGAGCTCAGAATATGGCAGCCATATTATTATTACCCCGCATTTCCCCAAGATACCTTCAGTAGCTTTATCTTACAAAGGAGGCAATAACTTCCGAAACCTGAATACATGTATAACACTATATGTACAGATATATATAGGTGTTTTGTACGTAAACAGTGTTGTAGCTGTTTGCGTATCGAATTATTAGTAGAACAGATGAAGGGATTCAGTCATTCATAAATAATATTTTGGTAGAGACATGCGGGTTTTAAAGTACCTATCTATGTAGCTTTTGTATAGTTGTTGAAACTTAACAGAATATCATTGTGTTTTGTTTTACATTGGCAATTGTCAGTGAAAAGTAGGAAGGAACTTTGAGCTATTATTGTATAGTTGTTGAAACTTAACAGAATATCATTGTGTTTTGTTTTACATTGGCAATTGTCAGTGAAAAGTAGGAAGGAACTTTGAGCTATTATTGTATAGTTGTTGAAACTTAACAGAATATCATTGTGTTTTGTTTTACATTGGCAATTGTCAGTGAAAAGTAGGAAGGAACTTTGAGCTATTATTGTATAGTTGTTGAAACTTAACAGAATATCATTGTGTTTTGTTTTACATTGGCAATTGTCAGTGAAAAGTAGGAAGGAACTTTGAGCTATTATTGTATAGTTGTTGAAACTTAACAGAATATCATTGTGTTTTGTTTTACATTGGCAATTGTCAGTGAAAAGTAGGAAGGAACTTTGAGCTATTATTGTATAGTTGTTGAAACTTAACAGAATATCATTGTGTTTTGTTTTACATTGGCAATTGTCAGTGAAAAGTAGGAAGGAACTTTGAGCTATTATTGTATAGTTGTTGAAACTTAACAGAATATCATTGTGTTTTGTTTTACATTGGCAATTGTCAGTGAAAAGTAGGAAGGAACTTTGAGCTATTATTATGTAACTTATTCTTAATAATTATAAGTACTCTTATTATTTGTATCAAACAATTATTCTTCAAATCGAACGCTCCCAAAGCTGGATAAACATGGTATAATAACAAGGAAAACAATAAATTTATATCTGCCGCCAATCAATTACAGTCAAAATAATACAATCTATGTCGTTATTTTTGCAATAACGTCATTCATCATTATCGGACTTGGGATGAATAGATGTCTTAAAAATATTGGGTGAAATAGATAGAAATTGAAACAATATCAGAATAGGTAATGATAATTGGGAATTAAAATAGTTATCGTTTTATAGGTATAAAACGATACTTTTTCAAGCCTGTTTAATAAAATGAAAAGGCTTTGTTAATTAAGAGTTTCTGTTCTGTTATAGCCTGTTATAGACTAATGGAAGCTATTTAAAGTGTAGCGGAAATAGCCAACTATGAAAAGAAAGCGTACCTAGCTATGTGAAGACGGCCGCGGAATCAAATAAATTGATCCAAAAACCATTTATGGCGCTTATAAGGAAAAACATACGAATATGATGACGAATTTGTGTAAATATTTCCCTTATTTCGATTCCTCAGAGAATCGAATGTAAAAGTCAATTGAATTTTTCATTTCGAGGGAAATACGCTAGTAGTTTATAACAAGGATAACAAACGGGAGTTTTTCACGCAACTATTGACCTAATTAGACAGGTAATTAAGTAGATAACATTCATGCCACGTCTGTGTAAATTAGGAAGGGTGCAAATTGAAATTTGGTTTTTAAACACGCAATGGGTTTTCTATTTCTATATTGATGATATAAATGCTGTTTCATAGCCGTTGTGCGTGTAGTTAGTATATTTTGAGGTGTATCTTAAGTGTATCTTTTTAATGAAACCCTGCGTAGAGTAGATTAAACTTTTTCCAATGAATGTTGATGTAAATGGATGAATTAATACGAGGTTGTGGCGTAGGTAATTTAAATTGATACATTTTCTGAGTTTAGATTTCAAAATATTCAGTATTTATTTTAGCTTCTTTCTTTTCAGTACGAAAGAAAACGCAGATTTGGCTTAGCCCTCGTCTGCTTTATAATTTACATACACTCCAGCAAAGAAACGAGCAGCGGTGTAACAGTGTGGGAAGGCTTTAATACCCTTGTTCAGTCTGTTTGCATTATATCACTCGAGAGAACAGCCCCTATCTGCCCTACTTTGAAGATTTCCAAACAAATATACTTTGAGTGTCTTCGGAATAAAGTTTCAAGAGATGTATTTTGTAAACGCGCGAGGGGGATTCAAAATTTTGGTAATTGTTTCTCTTTTGTTACTTTACGTATGATCCCGTTAATTGAAACTGAGTGCTTTGAGTATTTTGTTTCAATGTTTGTTTAAGAGGATAGTACAAAATAATTTATATTACGTATGTACCGTGGAGTGCCGTAAGGCATAAAAATGGTCAAACCTCGGAATCCAGGGCCAGTCAATGAATCTTAATATAAACCTTGAAAATATGTTTTTAATAGTATATAGAATAATGTTAAAAAAAATTTTTTTCGCGCTCTCAATTTTTTTTTTTTTTTTAGCCTAATTCGTCCCACTGCTGGGCAAAAGCCACTCCCATGCCTCTCCAAACACTCCTATTATTAGCTGCTTCCCACCAATCGTCCCTAAATGAGCGTAGGTCGTCACTCCATCGTTTTTTGGGCCTAAAATTATTATAAACAATTATTAATTTTTTGGAGTTTTCATTGATTTATATTAGTCAAAAGTCATATTTTAAAAAGAACAACTATTACAAACTTGAAAACTTGATCTTGGATCTTTAGGGACTGCATGTATACCGATGCACCATTCAAATACTACCTGTTTTGGTCCATTAGACTATTTTTTTTTAACATTTTTCTATTTACTATTAAAAACATATTTTCAAGGTTTATATTAAGATTCATTGACTGGCCCTGGATTCCGAGGTATAAACCTTACGGCACTCTACTAAGATTCATTTAAGTTTTCGTAATTGAGCACTCACAAAAAGTATTTTAGAAACGTCTTCATCTTGTCCTTTGAATAAGGTCGTAGGTAAATCTATGCTCATTATTTTTGATTAATTCGTCGTACTTACTAATAAATTCTTTAATTTTTGTAAGCAGCTTAATGAAAGTCTTTATTAAAACCATTATAAACATTAATTCAAAGGCTATTGTTTATACACTTACCGCTACCATATAAAATAATGTTAGTACAAACCCACATTTACAACCGATCAGTGTCATTCAAAGCACGCGGCAGTAACAGCTTGGGGAATTCTGTTGTGTGGCGTGGTGGCGTGTAAAACTTTTATAACCACCTATAACCGCTTCAAACTGGCTGAAACTGACTGAAATCGGCTCAGCTTACTAAAGTTTTTACTGTTCATAATAAAATGGCAAGTGAAAAGTTACTTTCTATCATCGTCACGTTTCTTGGAAGTCTAGCTTAATTTTATGTGATTTTCTTGGGTTCAAGGTTGGTTTTTGTGTTTATTATTTGAACTGTGAAAACATAGTCTTATATATATAACTATTTATGTAATTTTAAATAATTTATTGAAGTGAAGCCTATTTCAATGTTACTTTATAGTTACTGAAAAGAAAGATATTGTTTTGTTAGCAAAATTAAGTAAGTAGTCTATCTAGAAAAATGGAAAATTCTACCAATTGATGTGACCCTAAAGGCGCTTCACGAGCTCTATTCAAAAAAATATAAAAGAGAAAATATTACCTCAAAAAGATGTTTTAGGAATATCTCATCTTAAGGAATACCTTGTTTCAAACGAGCTACTCTTTGTTGTCTTTTGTATCATCCTGAAAAAAAAACATGTAGGTATGTCTTGGTCCAAAAACTCTTGTAAGAATAAAGAATTGAGTAATTCTACCTCTCAATGGAATTAAGGGGCAGCTCGTTATCTGCCCTCTCTTGTCCGTCTGGTCCTCAATGATCCTCATTATCTTAATGAAAAAAGTAGATGCTGTTTATTTATTGAGGCTAGCAAACATGCAATAGCCCAAGGGGCATTCAAACAGTATACAGGAAATTATTGGAGGGCATTTTATTATATTTTTGGACAGTCATTAGCCTAGTAACGTACCCTTATTGATTTGATAAGTGGTACACGTATAATAATAGCATTTACCTGTAAAATAAGGCATTCATTTTCAGCAGATTATTGGAAGAAAACAAAAAGAAAGAAAACGATTCCTGACTAAGTATTGCCAGGAAAGATGGAAATTAATATAGGTACTTACATACCTACCTTTGTAAAAAAAGTTTTAGAAACAATTAATTTTAAGTGCTTCTTGTAAAAAAGAGCCCTCCTTTTAAAAACTGAAAGCTACGTTTTTAAATTGTATTAAGATTTTCAATAAATTGTAATTACTTAAGTAACTACTTTAATCTGAAGATTGGATCATCTCTCAAAGGTAAAAGTGAAATAAATTGTAAAACCCTGAAGCAAATTGTGAAAGTTGTTAGTTATTTATGGGTAAGACCCCAAGAGTTCTTCACAAAGGATTTATTATCCCAAGCCGATGACATGGGCAAATGGAGGTGAATTGTGGAGCCGTCAAAACGTGAATAGAGGGCCTTAGGAGGTAATGTATAGAAAAAAAATAACGAACAACATGCCATCGAAATTGTAATTTAGTTTTCTTAGCTAGAAAAATAAACAAGGAAAAGTAACATTCTCTATTGGGTCTGCAGGAAGTTTATCCAGGAAATATGCTGTATAACCATTTCTATATGTTTTTATTACTATACGCAATAAACTTTATATAGTTAAATACCCCGACTCGATCGATCGATCAAACCCAATCGGAAATATTAAAACGGTCTTTATTCGTTGTTTATAAAAAAAAAAATAAGCTCCATAATATTTCAGTTTGTTTCACCATTCAGAAACAAAATACGGTAACCCGACCATTATTAAAATCCATTAATATACACGAGCCCACATTAAATGTACGGTCCCTTTATTTTAATAACCTCTAAAAGCCACCGGCACCGCAAAAGGTCAAACATTATTTGCAATTAATTAAAGGTGTGACCAATATTAGTATCAATTTCTTGAGAAACGTGAGGGGTTCTCAGGAAATTCAGGAGTGTTCACTTATCTGATAGATTTTACCTTTTCTTAGTACTTTTCTTGACGTAGTTGCCTAATTTGCGACGGTTGAACAAAGAAGTCCGAATTTAATAAGTCGATTCGGATATAAGTTCCGGAGATTTTAATTATCCATGAGAAATATGTACGGTACTCATAAATTTTAGCTCTTATTGTGAAGTATACTTACCCAAAACTTTTTAATATGAGTACTTATGCTGAAAATGAGAATAATTGGTACCTTATGTTTCATGAATAATACTGTATAGGTTTAATAGGTATACTGGCTGTACAAAAAATTGTATCTTACGCTAAGTATTTTGCACTTCACTCAAATGTAACTTTATTTACGCACACCTTTAAACGTATCGGCGATAAAAACCGAAAGAACCGAAGGTTTTTTCGGTAGAAACTAAACTGATTTTCTCAATAAAACCCAAGCTTCTCATCCCTCGGAGACAAATTTCAAGAAACTTCGTAAAATATTAACTTAGAGAATGCGTCAGAGCCAATTTGCGCTACCTCCGATGTTTAAGTTTTCTTTTCGGAACCGTTTTATTGGAGATACGACAATTCACTGACCATTTTATGTACGGACTTTTTAGGACTTTGTGCGTCGAGAGGGCTATAGAATTGATATAAAAAGAAATATTCTAAGTACATTACCCATGTCCACTTCACTGAATAGGGTCGCTCGTTGACTTACTAAAACAATATTGCGATATCAATGTTTTTTTCTCAATATCTATTTATCCTCGTCTTTTGTAACATTGTAATTTGAATACCTAGCCATAAAAATGTGTAATTAGATGTACGTAAATGTAAATATACGAGTTTTCTCTCGCTCACAAAGGGTAGATTCTTTCTGTAGTTACCTATTTAATTCAATTATCTCTCTTCTACCATGTTTCTGGCTTTACCTTTGTAAATTCTAGGTAGAAACTTGATCGAATTAATTTCTGTGTATAATGTTTAAAATACCTGGAATTTATTAAATAATCTCTAATAGATTCTTGGAACCCTATTTTTATGAAATACATTTAAAGGTTTGAAAATATTGCTGTCGCGAAGAGCTCTTATTATTTCAAAATAAGAAATTAGGCTGTTATGTATCTCGTTCTGTCTGCATTTTGAAAAAGGATTTTGAATGCCTATTGAATTTATTTTGTCTATAATAAGCGTTGTAATTACTTACTCACTAGCGGTTGCGGATTGATATGAAAGCGAGCCGAAAAAGCGAGTCAAACCTCAAAAGCGTTGTAACCGCTAGGCTAGTGAAACATTCAAAATACTGTGTTGCCTTAGTAAAGCTGCTGGCATACTAGTAGCTAATCGGTACCTGCTGAAAAGGTATCTATTTATTTTTATCTATTCTAAATATGGAGCGAAATATCAAAAAGAATCATCTTACTAAGCAACGATGTTCGCGTAAAACGTTTGGGATTTGCCAGATCGACGAAATGTCACAATATTGCGATACTATAACCATTTACATATTTTCCTTACATTTAGCATAAGCTCTTGATACTCGAGATTCGATGAAAGGTTTTCACTTGAACCAAGTTTCTCGAACACAGTAACTTACCTATATTTTGTAATATTATTTTTATGAAAATACTTACTTTGACATTTTGCCACGCATTACAGCCAATATCATTATATAGTTTTCAATGAGTTATTACTGTTTCCTTTCTTCTTTTCAAAAGATCTGACATATTGAGGTTGTGAAAAAAAAACCGATTACCCTACAGAATAAAGACTCTGTTTAGAATTATGTAAATATCTACTTTCTAAATTAATCAGTTTTCGTTCAAAAGATGTAAGAAAGGAAAGCTTTAGCTCTAAATATAATATTTTGTAAAGTAACAAAGAAGCCCGATTAGTTCCGTGTATTTGACGCTTTTTCAAGTTTCTGTCCATCGCTTCTCTACCTTTTCATGTTTATTTTGCTAATTACTGGAAACATATTATGATGAAATACCAATAAAACAATATTGCTTGCAAATGGCAACTTGACTGATTAATTGACATCTTTATCATCATACTACATCAACATAGGACTATTAGCTTCAACAAGGAAATATTGAGGAAAACAATTCAAAGGTTGAAGTCACACAAAAGTGACTGCTGACATACCTTTCTTTGTAGGTAAATATTAGAATTAGGAACGAGTACTGTATGATGGATACGTTTAAAATGTTTCAGAATTAATAACACTTTAACCCATAAAAACCCAGTACTAATTACGTTGCCATGACCTTAGCTAAAGGTTACGTGAATAGTTAAGTAGGTACCTACTTTCTTTATGCTATCAAAGACTAAAGGCTCACAAAGAACAGGAAAAGAAATTTATTCTTTTCTCAAAGAAAGAATTCTTGTCTCTCGACAGTTTTGCAGAAGTTTAAAATTTAAAATATAAAATCTGGTTATTATTTTTGAATGTAATTTTAATTTGCTTCAGTAAGGAGTAAATAGTTCGTAATTGCTTTTTAAATTGAGTGAGTTCAGCTAGAAAGTCCAAAATTAGTTGGAAATCGGATTAATTAATTCATAATAATTCCAAAAGTTTTCAAATTTTGATGTAAGGTCGGGAATGGTATTAAAACAAACTATAAAATTTTGCAACCTTGTCCGCAGTCCGGAACATTGTTAAAATTGCAATTAAATTAATTTTTGCTCTATGGTCGTGAAAAAAATTCCAAAAGTTCTGCAAACTTGGGGAAGTTTTCGATATAATATTTCATATCACGTATTAAATATGCAACCAATTTAAGTGTACGGAACATTTTTGTTATTAAAAATTAATGTTTTTCTTTATTAAACTGAAGCAAACGTTCCAAAAGTTCTGCAAACTTGACACATATATCGGAAAAATATACCAAACGGTTGTTTAAATTTGCAACCTTTTTCGATGACCGGAACATGTTTATTTATAATTCTTTTTAATTCGTGGTCATTTTTTCGAGTAAGCTGGTCTCGGAATAATTACAAAAGTTTTGAAACTTGGTTGCAAATTTCGAAAACATCTATTCTGATGTATTTACAAATTTACAACCTCATACGCTATCCGGAACTTTATGCAATTTGCAAAAATGTAATTTTTTTATTTTTTCACCTTCAAGAAAATTTCAAAAGTTTTGCAAATCGAGCGGAAGGTCTTATTTTGGGATCGATACCCCTATTCAAATTTGCAAACGAATCTGGGGATTAAATACACTGTTACTCACCTACGCATTGTCGTCCATTAATGTTTACTTACCTTTTTTACGAATATTTGATGTCCTCATACTTTTTTTCTATACTTTTGAAATTCTTATTATGTCTATTTATTTTTTCGACGGTAATAAAATTAAAAAAGTCGATTTTTGCAAATAACACAAGGTTCCGGGTCTCGTGCGAAGTTGCAAATTTGAATAGTGGTATCGATCCCAAAATAAGACCATCCGCTCGATTTGCAAAACTTTTGAAATTTTCTTGAAGGTGAAAAAATAAAAAAAATACATTTTTGCAAATTGCATATAAAGTTCCGGATAGCGTATGAGGTTGCAAATTTGTAAATACATCAGAATAGATGTTTTCGAAGTTTGCAACCAAGTTTCAAAACTTTTGTAATTATTCCGAGACCAGCTTACTCGAAAAAATGACCACGAATTAAAAAGAATTATAAATAAACATGTTCCGGTCAACGAAAAAGGTTGCAAATTTATACAACCGTTCGGTATATTTTTCCGATATATGTGTCAAGTTTGCAGAACTTTTGGAACGTTTGCTTCAGTTTAATAAAGAAAAACATTAATTTTTAATAACAAAAAATGTTCCGTACACTTAAATTGGTTGCAAATTTAATACGTGATATGAAATATTATATCGAAAACTTCCCCAAGTTTGCAGAACTTTTGGAATTTTTTTCACGACCATAGAGCAAAAATTAATTTAATTGCAATTTTAACAATGTTCCGGACTGCGGACAAGGTTGCAAAATGAGATTTATTGTCGTCCCAATGTACCATTCACTTGACCGAAGTTTGAAAACTTTTGGAATTATTGTTAAATTTTCGATTTCGAATGTCTATAATGACTGGAGTATAATGGGTATTGATTGACTCGATTTACAACAAATGAAACTATTATACTGTAAATTGAAGAACATCAAACACTATGCTAGGTATGTACCTATAGGTAGAGAAGTTTTTGTTCATACGGTGTATAGCTGAATGTGGCTTTTATGCCAAAAATAGTTACTAAAGTGCTTCCAATGTTGTATCAAATAGTGACTGTTGATGTGTAAAGATTAAGTTCAAACATTTCATAAGAAAATCAGAAGATTGTCGTAATGTCATTATTTATTTCAATTTAAAATCAAGATAACATAATATTAAAGGTTTGAAATAAATTTTGATAATGCTCTATGTTAGAATAAAAGGAATATACGTATGTATATTTTATCGACACCATCCCTACTATTTTAATATAAAACTTGTCAAAACCGCGGGTCAACAGCCACGCGGTTTGCATTTTCATATCAAACGTCATATCGCAACCAAATTTTGCCCTAAGAAACCCTCGATAAGTACTTTATTGGCTTTTACACGAACATTTCACAATTTCGTAAATGCAAGCAGTTCTACAGTTTACTAGCATGCAATATTGTGAAAGTGGTCGATGTCGATTTTACAACGTATGTTAAGTCAGTTAGTAAGATATGGTAAATCTATCTACACTTTGGGACCCTTATTTTCGTCTATTCGTTAATATTAATATTTATACAGCTTCAATTGATAGAGACTCTGTTTAGTCTTTGAAAATGGTAATTGACAAATCCTTACAACTTCGAATATTTGAACTTTTAAGAGATTTATTTAAAGAATAGCTTTCTCAAAACTACATTCCTACTAATACTACATAAAACTTATTGTATCGGCCACAAAATTTAACGAAACATCACATTCCCAAACGCTTAAACGAAACTTTTTAAGCAGCAGTTAGTTTCTCAACTAACAAGGGCCTGCTAGTGGGTGAGCTAGACAAAACTTGCAATGTGTGAGCGATAAAGTTTGCTAGCAAACAATTAAAGCGCTCGCAACTGTTGCGAGCAAAGCTAGACGCTTAATATTTTAACAGCGCATCTGCTGCACGGCCACTTGCATCTGGTTATTCTGGATGCACCTGGGTGCAGCTGGTGCAAGTAATAACTATTTTAACCAAACTACTCCGCTTCAATATTGCTGTTTTAAATGCCGTAACTTCATTTCGCTGTATGCATGTGAAATGGTCTATAGTGCGTCGGCTTTTAAGCCAGAATACGTAATGGCAATTTACTAGTTGTTAATGAACACATTGTGTTCAGCTGGCTACAGTAGCAATTGTTCACTCCCTAACTAGGTATAGAGTTTATAAAACAGTTTTCATTCTCATTTACTGATTTAACGAAAATTGCCCAACCATACCTGAGCACCGGTTCTGATAGAAATTTTGTGCACATTTAAACAATGGTCGTAAAAAAGCGAGATCAAATTTTTTTTTCATATCATTCTTTTGTTACCATGGACCGAAATGAAAGGAGAAAAACTCGGAAAGTAGCAGAATCGTTTTAATAAGTCATTTTTACGCGTTTGAGTTTTACGAGTTTCCACGAAGGCGTGGCGGGACTCCAATAAAACTTAAACAGCTTCTGATAAACTGGGTTGAGAATTTCATAATAAGCGTATTTTGGGATGTTTTTTGATAAATTGTCGTTTTGACTGTTGTTATTATTGGACTGTTTTGTCCTCTCGCCGCGGGCGGTTTGAGCGCTTGTCTTTCGCACGTTTCCGTTCCAAAAATTTATTTCCCCTTACAAAATATCTACGTTAAAATTCTTTTGTTACAAATACACAATGTAGTAGCAGACGACTTTATTAAATTACACCGGTTGTGCTTGGTTTTTAGCTTTTATGTTTATCGAAATGAATTTCAGAGGAATTGTTAGAGTGAATGTAAAGGTTGAAAACAAAGCAAGCAAAATATATAATACACGTTGAATTTCAGAGTTTTATCATTGTTTGTTCGTGAGGTATGCATATAAATACCTAAGTATCTACACATAGTTCGGATAAACTATTTGAAAGGTATGTTTTCTTCATGTTTGATAGACGTCATATGAAAATGAACTGCAAGCTAGCATCGTTAATTATATTGTTTTCACGTTGGCTACCCGCCTCTAACTGGCAAGGGTTAATAGAGGGTTCGTCATTCGATTTTATTGGGTCGGAGGGCCTGGTTTACCCAATCACGGAATATCCAGGTCAAAGGTTCGCGATTGTATCGTAAAAATCTAAATAAAGCGAGAAACTCCGCGCACTCCGAATTGTTTTGTTAACGTTTACGTTTGTCGATCTCTTTGCCTGATATTTGGTAAGATAGGGTATGGAATTAGGGCATCATTTGGTAGTAATTTGACTGAAAAAGTTATTATAAAGAGTAAATTGTATGCCTCATTAATCGCAAAAAACTTTCACAAAACTAATTTATGCCCGAATATATTCAGTTTTGTACAGTGAAACAACAAAAACAAAGTGGGCAACATGTTGGTGTTGCTGTCACGCAAGTGTCACGCTATCAATGTTTGGGAAACAACACCACGTTTCAGCACTGACTTTTGCGCGGTTTTATATCATTACGTGACGTTGCGAGTGGTTTTAGCCTTTAGCATTCATTTGTTATTGGATGAAAGGATTTTAGAGTTTTTGTTTGGCCTTTATGCATTTGCTTTTATATCATACCGTAAAGACACTATCATCACACGACTTATAAATATACCTACTACCCAACGAATTTTTAATTCAATTATTCACGGAAATGAAATATTTTAAGGTAAAGCCGTGACCCGGCAATTTGGTGCTATTCATTTTAATATCTCTCCGAAATATCTACTTAGCCAAATGAACCAAATTGTAGGTAATATTGGTCAGTACCTACAAAGCTAATTTGTTTCAACCAAGTTGGGTTAGAAGGCAAATTGTAGACCATCCCACGTAAATATTTAATTAATATTATTCAAAGGGACTTTGTTTATATGGTTTCAATTCGGTTTTGATTTAATTTATTAGCTGTAATTTTCTTTTGCTGATTCATCGTTAAGGAGTTTCCACGTGTTTGCTATTTTTGGTTTATCAACTCTCGTATTGTTTGAAAACTGGAAAATAAATGACACGTCATGTAAAATGACGTTGTATTGTGTGTGTATCTTAATAACAACCTTCTTTAGCTATTTATAGGGTAAATTATGTAATATTCTGAAACAGACTTGTTGATTGAATCCAGACCACACAGTCCATTATTCGGAATGCCCCTACAGTAAACAAATTGAAACGGAATAACATTACCTTAGCATTTGAGTATTGAAACCCGGGGGAATTAATAATTACGAATGTTCAGGGGTAGAACCAAACATTTAATTACTTGGGTCGATACTCGTTGCCTACCTCTATTAACCTATTAACTAACTATTTAAATATGTTTGTTGGGACAATTATCGCGCTAAAACAATTGATAAATGTGGTGAAAGTTGGGCGAAGGGTTACACTTTGACACTGTCTGTAAATTGATAATGATTATGATTGCGTCCTTTGTGTTCGTGTTCGATAGATAAGCGAGATAAAGACGGACCCGCCAATAGCGTTTTGTGAGCCTTCAAGGCATAATTGACGCTTTATGATTTAGGCGTAAAATATGAGAAGGGACGGCGGCGGTATTGATTTAAAAAATATCTATCTCTGTCACTCTTGAAAAAATAATCTTCTATTTTCAAATTAGTAAGCAGTCGATCAAATCCCAAATCACAAAATAATGGGTTGGATGTAGCTAACGTAAAAATGTACAATAAATTTTGTTGTTTTTATATGCAATAGGCATATTTTGTGAACAAAGAAAAATATTGATAGGCCTGAAACAATGCCGATCGGATTTCGACACCTGTCTGTTACATGTTAACGGCTTGTCGCCGATTCGCCATCTGAAAACATTTAAATGTGATTGTACTTTCGTAATAAAAGCGGATATATTTTTGTGGTAAACCTAATGTAGGTTTAACTTAATTTGATTTTCCGTATAGTGAATCTTTTATCGTTTTGAAAAGTAATTTCTTTATCAGCGTTGGCGCTGCTGATATAAATCTTCGTCCGACACATGATAATTTTCAAAAAGCTCTTGCATACTTATTCTTTGTTAAAATTATGAAATAAGTAATTCATAGTAATGGTAGAGGTAAAAACCCAGACGCGGCGCGGTTGAAATGAAAAAATCACGAATGTCGATTTCATTTCAGACGTTGGAAATGAAGGTGTAAAGGCGGAAAGCTTGGTTATGATATTAAATTATAGTTTGTAAGGAGGTGGCTTGCAAAAAGTTTTTGTGGTCTGCGATGCCTGGCTGGCAAGAACTGAATTTATATTGAAAGGAAAATTTTAAGTTATAAATGTATCTTTTTCGTAACGCTACGAAAAAGATACAGCCTGCGTAGGCATGGCATGTGAATATTTTGAAATGAATAGCTCTATAACAAAACAATCTTTTTGTTTAAATACGTTTAAAAGCTCCGACTAAATACAATATTAATTACATTGGAACAGCCAGCAAAGGAATTGAATATGTGTCTCTCAGAGAAACCTAGTTAAGTAAACAGATGTTACCAAATCTAACGCCAGTGTTGACGTGGCAACTACGTCCCAGTGAGTTTCTAGGACAAACTAGCAGCTGGTACAAATGTATGCAGGAATATTCTGTAGAATCCTTGAAATATTTGAAAATGGAAACTGCTTCTAAATTGGATATTGATCAAACTGATCCTCACACTTCAAATGATCGTCTTTTGTTTTTTCTTGTCGTTTGGCTTCACTGAGTCAGAGAACCTGTTGATTTATCTTTTAGTCCTTAAAATAAGAAAGCATGAATTGCTTATTCTTTAATAAAAAAACATACTTATGTAAGAAATCCTTATATTTACGTAACATTCAGCGAGTTTTTTTAACTAAGCAGACTCAAAGTGAAGATGAATCTTGATTCTTTGACATACATCTTCGCTTTCCGCTAAATTCAAAACCAACCTAGATACAGAATTCCAACAAAGACGCACATAATAATTTATTAGGTCGTCTCTACACTGTTTGAGTTGTAGCCTCGTCTAGACGTCATCATATCTTGGAAGCAGACTTATTCATGCCAGCAGCGTTTACTCGCCCACTATTTATTCAGAAGTCAATTAGTATTCATCTATTGACCGCAAAGGAATAGAAGTAGCAGAAATGTCGGTAATGAAGTCAAGTTTAATTGCGGGATATTCATGAAACATTCCACGTGAGTTTTGCGGTTTACTACACAATGGCCGAAGAAAACCGGCCGTAATTTACCGTTTCCACATTCAGACTACAGAAAGAGGTCTAAGGTGAACTTTGAGACTGAAACTAGCTGCGAATTTCAGACGGCGCTGTGTGAATTTTGTAGAGAGTCATTAAATGCAGCGAAAGACGAGAGTGGTCGTTTCAGCGAGCCAGCGCGAAAGAACATATTTATTTACTTTTTATAAGTCGTACATTTTTAATATTTTCAGGGAGAGTTTTTTAACCGCGTTTTATGGGTGCAGCGTAAATGAAAGTCGAATTAATTATTGATAAGTACCTACCTACCTTGTTTTAGTTTCTGTAGGTATTCTAGAGCATTATACTAAAGGTAATGAACTTTAACTACGAACCGAAAAAAAAGCATATCCATGACCAACGGATAGAAAAAAGACAACAATCTAAACACAAAATCAAGGCACAGATTTACTTTGCATAGATGTATACAGGTGTAGGGACCTCGCCACCTATAACGTGAGGCAGCCAAGCGAAGCCGCGCGCCTCAGTCGCCCCGATTGCAGCCACATTGCTGCCGACGTTCAATTTAGCTCTTAGCTGGAGCAATCTCATGCCTCGTGCTTGGTATTACAGTGGGAAACGTTATTCTTTCTAGGTGTTGTTATGGGGGATCATTGTTCGATGGAAATGAGATAGGGAGGTTGTTAAAGAGCATTCTATCCTGCAACTTAATTGGCAGCATTTGCCCTTCTAATTCTAATAATTTAAGGCGGATTTTCTTCTTCCAGTTAACTTAAATTTGGAAAATCGTAAACAGACTAGATACCTACACCAACCTATCTACCTGAAATCTTAGGAACATCCTACAATCTAAGCTATAGTCACCTTTATTAAAGTAATACCTGGCTATTGTCGTAGGTTCACCACAAACGAGATGAACATATGACGGCATGCGCGGCACGTACAGGTTTACGATCATGTCGCAATGGAAGCCTCCATACCCAGCCTTATGCTCAGTTATCTTCGTTTGGGCGTCTAGATTACTTTGTACGATCATGAGTTTGCCAAATCCTTGCAAGGAAAAGTGAAATTATCGCAGGATTTTAATTAAAATGTAATTGGTGATTTGTAAATCCTTCTGTACGTGCAGATGCCAAATTAAGACGCCGACGTTGTTTAAAAATACGTAAACTGCTAGAATATAAATCACTGCAAGTCAGCAGTGACTTCGAAGTTTTCATTATTAGTGTGTTAATTATCTACTACATTACTTTCACATTTAAACCAATTAAGTTCGCCTTTGGTAACTCGATACCAATTTTGTCAAAGTGATAACAATAGGTATTGATATATAAGTTACGTATATACAGGTAGATCTAATTGGTTATCGTCTTGTAACTGGTATTGATTCATGCTTGTTACCTTGGGTAACTATTTGGTTCGAAGATAATAATGTTTGCTGACACCTACAGTGCGTTGTTATGCCTGTATTATCATCGGATTTATGTTTTACAAACATACATACATACATATCCGTCACGCCTCTCTCCCATTGGGGTAGGCAGAGACCACTTCCTTCCACTTGCTACGATCCAAAGATTTTAATTGTTTATAATATGTTGTTAGTAGTCATAGATATGTATAAGATACTTTCCTGTATTAGCCAACGCCTCACACGTATTTTTTGTCTATGTAGGTTTTTGACTATATAGATATGTACGGAGAAATTCAAGTTTAAAATACCTACTAGAATAAAGAATTCTACTTAGGAGATATATAATGAACTTGAAAACAAATAACATTTTGTGACCTTTCCATTGGAACATGTTAGCAGATATGTCTGAACAAAGACAATGGAGTACAATATACAGAGTGTTGTGAACAGAATGCAAATTGGAGCAAATGTTATAAATGACGTCATTAATTGACAAATGACTCTCCCGTTGGGCGGCAGATAGGGTATTTACTGATTATTTATGTTATGTGCGGGTTCATTTAAAATGTGGAGTTAATAAATTAACACAGGTGAAGCAAACGTTACATTATCTGATAATTCAATGTAAATACATGACTAATACAACCAAGAAAAGTTCTTCGTAAATTGATAAGTAAAGCATTTGTTAAAATAAAACTAGCAGACACAGCCCATTACTTTATCCACCTAGCCTCATAATATCACTAGTATTTAGAGGAACACACTGTATAGTGTTACTTTGGAGCTCCTACTCTGGAGCAGTAAATACTTATTATCCGCAGCAGCTAATCTGCTTCGGGAGACGCGCGCTAATGTATTAGCTCCTTTTACGATATTACCCTCACGCGGTTATGTTTGTTTTTACGGTACTGAGTAGGGTTGGCAGCCGTGTAGGAATGTATATTTTTATACGAGCAAAGGTGGCAAAGAGTAGCTGGCGTATTTCCCTGGTTTAGATCGCTCTGTCAACCCTGTAACCCGGTTTAACACAAATTAATGAAGGTAGTATGAAAATTGTGACATTAACAGACTTCTTTTTCTAGTGTTGGTTTTTTGTGGATAGCCTGTTGATAAGTGGATAAATTCTATTGTAACTTATAATACATATTATAAATAAAACCGAAAACAAAAAGGGTAGTTTCTTTTCAAAATAATTTTCAAAAAATTGGATATTATTTGTAATTACTATATTTGAAAGCGAGCGTAGCATGATTTCAATTGAAATGCCAAGCCTTGGGGTGCTAAGGGTCCTTACGTACCGCTTCAAGCAAAATACACGAGGTAATTATAGCCAAAGAGGGAACCCTAAATAGGACTTATATCTGGATTATCTCTTTGCATTCGTCTGATGAAAACTTCCTGTCGCATCATTTGTTTTCATTGACTCGAATTTTTGGGTAATGACTTGCCGGGACTTAGCAATTTGAATTGTATTTTGTTATGGAATAAGGTTCGCAAAAAGTTTGTAATAAGGAGTTTGAATTCTTGGCCCTTATATCCACTTGTACCTACCGGTAATTGATTCCCGAAATAATTGGCGCCATGAAAAAAAAATATTTATACCTAAGTTAATATATTATATAGGTAGGTATAGTGAAAAAAGCCTTTCCTCATAAAACTGTTTTATAATATAAAAGAGTTAAAGTTCCATTATAAAACACCATAAAACCCTTTTGCTCACTTCAGCATTTTTTTTTAACAAACAATGGCTTTGAGGAAAGTAATTTAAATTCCGACTGTTTGCTTTACCAAGGACGATAGCGACGGCCCTTTGCAAATTTTTAGAATGCATAATTTTTAATTAACCCGCACTCATTTTGTTTATTACCTCAAATAACAATGGCGTCTATAATGCAAGCTAACAAACTAGATTAAAAAATATTTTAGAAAATAAAAACATGAGTTAAAAAATCCTGCAGTGTTAAAGACTTTTTCGTTTAAAAAACTTTGTTTGTTTATTTGTTGAAAGTTAAACTAATTTAATTAAAAATGTGTTTGAGAGAGTCGGATCGGAGCAGATGTACTAAACTAACAAGCTTGTTTAAAAAAAAAAACTTAAGATAGAGGTTTTATGTTCTTTGCGAAATGAGAGCTGTCTAAAGTTGGAGACGTTCCGAGCTCCGTTTGCGGATCCCTTAATGAGCTGACAACTCCAAAGTGCTGGCAACACTGACTGGCAGACGGTAACCACGCGTTTACGTCTCGAACTTTATTCACCAGATTTCGTACTCGCGAACATTTGCAAATTGTTTGTCGTTAGTACACCCACCTACTCTAATGTAATGACTTCGAGTAGAATGCATCTATTTGCTCTTTTAGATTTATTGAGTTTCTAAACTCTATCTCACTTACTATAAATCTTACTGCTTATGTTGTTTTAAGTACAAAACTTTATAAATGTCTGTCCACCTATCCCGCCAAAAATAATCAAACTTCGCAGACGAACGAAACGAATTGACTTAAAAAAACAAACTGGAAAAAAGAAAAACTTGTTGAAGTGTGTACGTGTCAGAAAAATTCAGATAGGTGTAAAGTTGGTGCTCGGTGCGTCGAGGCGTCACAGTTCGTTTGGATCCCTCGTTATGCTGCCCACGTTTTATCTCGCAAAACTAATGGCTTATTTCAACTTTCCTTCAAGGGAGGAAATATTCCTTTGTTTTTCTGTAACTTCAAATGTTTTTCTTTTACTTCTATTGCGTAATTTGCTGTGAAAAGAATCTTTACGATGTACGAGGCCTTTTTACTTGTAGAATGTTTACGGTACTACGCTGAACTGTCTCTTATTAGGTGCGTACGTTTAGACAAAATATCTTTTTTGGATTCATCGATCTATTTCAATAAACATAGCTTTTGAACTGTGATTTCAAGTAACTTTAAAATTTACGAGCGCGTTTCGACGAAAAATATTTACAGGCTTTTAAAAAACCCGTTAGCTCCGTAAACATATTATACTTTCGGGTCACCGGTTGCCGCGTGTCGAAATGCTTGGACATTTTATTACGCTATGCGCTCTCCACCGAAGACCTTTTATTAATAAAATTAGAGATATATAAATAAAGCCGATGGAAAAACATATCAGACATTGACGCATCCTAGTTGTTAGTTCCTAGATTAACAACTGTTTTCGTCTCATCATACATGTTATAGTACGTAGGTATCTTCTTAAGTTTTACGTATTCTTAAAAGCCACATATTTTATTTATGGAGATGGCTGTAAGTATTTTCAAGTTAAAAGCTGATGAATATTCCTTCTCCCTCTTTCTAACCCAATATTTCAAGATTCACCATTTTCTCACACGTCTTGGTATATTGGCTGGTAATAGAAAGGTTTGGCATGCGTTGAAAGCCTTTAGCGTTCTTGCATGGACGTCCCACTTCGCGGCGGCATTCACGAGACATATTGGATCCTTAGTGAATATAACTTCAATGCCTTTAGACGGCGATTTTCTTCGATTTTCATTTTACACTACTCAGTCGTGTCTGGATTTTCGTCTTCAACGGACCTGTCAGGTACGTTTGCGGTTTGTTCAATTTGTATCGTTTAATATCTTTTTGAAACAGTTTATTTTATTTATGGAGCATAAAAATATAATAGCAATTTTACACATAAAACAAACTCTACACATAAATTATTTATTTATCAACTTATTAGAAGTTGAACAATGATATTAAAACCAGCCGAACGTGTTTCGAAACTTCTACAATTTAATTTAACACGTTAATGTTCGACAGTTTTCCGAAGCGAGAGCGCTAGAAATGAAACGGTTGGCTTATCAACACCGCAAATATAATTAAATTTAAAAATAATCTAGGTAGCAGTCAGAGCGCGAAGTGGCGTTATTAAATGGAGCATCGAAAACTATAAGCTCGAGTGAAGAGTTGGCGCTGATAGTGGTTGTCTAACTCAAAGCAACAATGTCCACCTGATATCTGGTTTTACAGTCAAGTTGGACACAAAAGTTGTCGGAGTTGGCCGTTCCCCGCTGTATTACCTACCGACTAAAAGATATTGAACTTATATAGCTTTTGAAGTGAGAAAAGTTGGAATAAACCTTGGCTTATTGTGCTTTGGAGATTTTCTGGTCTCAAGACAATAGAAGTTTGAATTTGGAAGCGTGGAAAAAGTATTCAAATTACTTTTCGCTTTTTGGATAGGATTTTTGTTATTATTTTCTCTGATTAAAATTTCATGAAAATAATACTTATTTACATCACACCAAATACGTTACCAGTTATTATTAGCATGAGTTGTGCCACTTTTAGGCAGTAGGTGAAAGTGATTTTTTTTAATATTTAAAGCATAACATCTCACATAATTGTATTTAATTGAGGTTTCCGTGTTGTGCTGCCATGTTTATATCAGGTAAATTTAATTAATCGACGGTGATACATTATAATTTAATTAAGTTACTATCAGCAGCTCATTATGTTAGTTGAAAATAGGTACTATTAGAAACGTTTGTATTATCGATTACGCGTTTTAATAATAAAAAGGCACTTTTTAAAATTAACTTGAAACAGGCAGCGGAAACAAAGGTTATTAATGAATTACGATCGGTCACGGGGCTGTAAAACTTGGGATTTGAATCGATTGCTTCCCGCGTTTCGATTCTCTTACAATTTTCTCTGAGCTCTAACGAGATTCTGTAACCTTTACAAATGCGAATTTATTTACCCGTTTTTAATAGCTTCTCTATAATTTACCATAAAAAGACTTTGAAATTGGAAAGACTTGGAAAGATATTCATATTTATTCATAGTTACTGAATAAATGTGATAGCTACTTAATGAACGATCCAAGAATAGAGCTAGACCTTGTTGTACAAATAAAAAAGTTAATAACAACAAAGTAATTTTGATTAGACATGTATTTTTGAACTTTATTCTAATACAAAATGATCGCAGATACAAAATCCGATTCGAAAAGTATTAATAGCTTCATAGGTATATAGTTCTTTCCTTCACCGGTTTTACCGATAAATGACCGAATCCAACATACAAAAGTAAATTAATAGAGAAGAAAAAACATAATAATAAGTTTTGAGAAAATGCCAAACTTAAATATTAACAACAAAAATAGCAACGCCAGTAAATACCAGTTAAATAAGTTGACAGTAGATAAACTAGTGAAGTCAATGAGGACACAAGTTGGTTTGTTATCTGAGAGCAATCTTGGCAGCGAGCAGTTGCAGCCTTTTAATCCGCTTTTAAAAGCTGTTTTGTCCTCTTTGTGCTTCTTTTTACTTCATTTTTATGGGTTTATAAATTGTGGGTTTGAGAGTTTACTTTTCACAGAAAGACCTCAAAAATTAAACATTACGTGTGATGCAGTAGTTTTATTCCACATACTTACATAATGGTGGTCCCATACTACATGCAAGGGCGGATCCAGCTTTAGCGCCAGGGGGGGGGTCACGTATAAAGAAATTTATTTTTTCAACTTAGAACTAAGAACTTTAGTCGTACCGATTTCGATTGAGGTTACGTCTTGCTAGGCGTTAAGGCCGAAACACATACCGCGATGCGACGTCGCAACTGCGAACGGCGTGAAGTGAACAAAACGCCGGCCATAGGCCGGCGACCGAATTTTCATGCATTTTTGAGCAAATAAGGCCGTCGGGCCAGTGGCTATAGTTTTTTTAAATCGGCAGTGGCAGCAGTGGTGCGCAGGCGGCGCATTTTTGAAGCTTGAATTTTGTGTTGTGAGTTGTGAGACGGTGCGATAAAGAGCGTTTTATTGTCGTATGTATCAGGGTAGCCAGTTCCTCGTGATTTTTGAATCCACCAACAGTCGCGTGTATCTGTCATTGATTATAGGAAACTGATTGCTTTTTGTTTGTTGTTATCAAGGAGACAGTATTCTGTTTATTTTAAACACGACTGCGCCGCTCGCCACGCCTTTGCCGCCATTGTCGATTCTTGCGTTGCGGCGGCGTTCTAACGCGGTTATAATAGGTCTTTACCTATGAAATTGCCGTTTTACAGTACTGGCCATTTCAATTAAAAATATTTTTCGTTTAGCTAAGAATTCTAATTTCAAATTAATTTCATTTTAAAAATATGGAATTCTTTTATCAAAAACAGTCATTTGTTTATTGGTTAGTGTTACATTTTCATTGCATTTCAATCATTTTCGTCAACATGGATACGTTAAAAATTCGAGTAATTATGAAATATGAGTTCCGTCGTGGCAGCAACGCGGCACAAGCGGCTCGCAACATCAACGACGTGTACGGAGCTAACACTACAAACCAACGAACCACTAGTTATTGGTTTGCTCGCTTCCGTTCTGGAAATTTTGACCTGAAAAATGAACCCCGCGGTCGTCCGAAGACTTTGGTCGATGCAGACGAATTGAAGGCGATCGTGGAAGCTGATGATACTCAATCTACGGCTGAATTAGCAGCAGCTTTCGACGTTAGCATCAAAACAATATTGGTCCATTTGCGTCAAATTGGCAAGGTAAAAAAGCTTGACAAATGGGTGCCCCACGAACTCAATGATCGCCAGCGCCAAGTACGCGTCGAGACGTGCCGTGCATTGCTCAACATACACACAAATGAAGGAATTTTGAACCGCATTGTCACCTGTGATGAAAAATGGATTCTGTTTGATAACCGTAAGCGCTCAGCAAGTTGGTTGGATCCTGGTTCAGCACCTAAACAATGCCCTAAACGAAAACTTACCCCTAAAAAGGTGATGGTTACTGTTTGGTGGTCTAGCACCGGTGTGATTCATCACAACTTCTTACCAAATGGGGAGAGTATTACTGCAGATGTGTACTGTGAAGAATTGAACACAATGATGGAGAAGCTGGCACGTCTCCGACCAGCATTGGTCAATCGCTCGTCTCCGCTGCTCCTGCACGACAACGCGCGACCTCATACCGCACAAATGACGGTCTCCAAGTTGCAAGAACTGGGGTTGGAAGCTCTGCCTCATCCACCGTACTCACCGGACCTTGCCCCTACAGACTACTACTTTTTCCAGAATTTGGATAACTTCTTGACTGGAAAAAAATTCAATAACCAAGAGGCAGTTCAAAACGCCTTTGAAGAATTTGTTGCCTCTCGTCCAGCTGATTTCTTTAAGAAGGGCATTAATAAACTGCCACTGCGTTGGAAAAGATGCATTGATTGTATGGGTAATTACTTCACTTAATACAAATAAAAATTACATGAAAAAAAATCGTTTGAATTTTTTCATACAAAACGGCAATTTCATAGGTAAAGACCTAATATTATGTTTCGTCCCATTTAGATGCTCACAAATTATCGGTCGCGTCTGTAAGAGGCGTCTTAACAACGTATAAATAAAATTATTATTTTCATTAGTGGTTCATCTGAGTGCTAGACCCAGCTCAGGGGGGGGGTCATGACCCCCATGACCCCCTGGATCCGCCGTTGACTACATGGTTAGTAACGTTTGAAATATTTTATAACAATTTATAACAAACATTAAGTACACTAAAAGTGTGGGAGCACAATTAGACACCTTTCCGCTTACCCTTTCGTAATATACCTTGTGTATAAAATATACCTAAAAGTAGGTATAGAAAGTTTGATTTTAAAAACTTTTCATAAGTTTTTTTTTATTTGAAAAAACAGAACAAAACACCGTGTTCGAATTTATACTAATAGCTAAGTCTACTAGATAGATTAAGTAAAATTCTATCAAATAATAGTTACCTCCCTATAACATTTTGCAATCTTTGTGTTATTTGTGGATTGTAATTTCAACTAGTATCTGGTGTAATAGACTCCCGTCTGGTTCTCAATAGCAATCACCTGAGTAAACAGACCTAAAGCTATCCCCCTGAGATGCGCTTCTTAAAATCCACGATGAAAAGTAGGTATTTCTTTCTTGTTCTAACTGTTGTTTTATTTCCAACGAGCACGGCGAGAGCATTGTAAAGAGCATTTTGTTGTTCTAGACTCTAGACTCTAGAATCTAGAGTGTCGAGTTCGCAAACTTTCTGATAAATGTTGTTGGACTACAACAACGTTCGAGATTTTTCATAGAAATTATTTTGCAGAAAATCATATCGGTATAATTTAGGTCCTCAATTAATTAAGTAAGTATATTATTTTTGAGCTGAAACTTTTTAATGACGTGGAAATTTCGTAGATTCAATGCTTATTTGCCTAATAGTTAGTTCATTAACATACTGATTGTTGTGTTGGAGGTGGTATTCATAACATAATTTTATGCTGATATTGAATGAGTGGGATAATTTGTAACTTATGGTAAATACTTGTATACTTACTCAGGTTAATTAAGCACAATTTTATTCAATGTTATTCTATTTTGCGTACGTTTTGATAGAATAGTTTTCCTATTTAATTTGCAGATTCTATTTTTAGATTTTAGTATACATACATTTATGACCAAAAGATATCAAAACCACAAATATAACGTGTTTCAGAACTAGGAAAATATTTAAATAAAAATGTCACGAGACTAAATTATTAAAAGGAAAAAGGGTCAGCGTAATGCTTTGGCCAAAATTATGCTAAAGCTGGTCTTATGAAATTAAACCCAGGACAAGCCTAATTAATTTAACAAAGGCCTTATTAGGTAACGTTTTATTCATACCGTAAGATAGCAACGGGAAGGCCTGTGTTATAAAATAAAATGGTCGACTTAAAGAACTCCCATCCAGGTACATAAAAGAAAATTAGTCCGATGAGGGTAGTAAGAAGATTGTAAGAACGATATTTCTGAATACAGTAGAGCTAAAAGAGAGTGCTGTCCCCCATTTCTGATAATTTTAGCAAGCAGTGCCGCTACTTATGAGATCTTTAGAATAGTACACTAGTCTAAGTGATCAGAATTGCCTCTAAACTTTTTAAAATATTCATATGTACGAACGTTTCTTCAACCGTAGCTGATAGCATATTTGAAGTTGAAAACTTATTTCACTGGCTCCATTAAATCCAAATACATAACTAGATCCAGACAAACAAATATTTATTTTGAGTACTATGAAAATTATGACGCTGACAGGCGTTTATTTCAAAAGTTGGTGAAAACGAGTGAAATATCAGCTTACAAAATACAAATTTGAAAACAAAACAGTAATTCCAAAAGTGTTTTCGTATTCAAGCAATGAAAACCACTCATGGCTTATCGATCAGTGTGGCAAGGTTTATATTCAGATCACGGTGCGGAGGTCAAACTTTCAATTTTGCCCCAAAAATACCCTCTTCCCCTCCCCCCTCCATTGCTACCCTCAAGGGTATGGTGAGCAGTGAGGCCACGATGTGTTTGATAAAAACCTCACGATACTATCATGGTGTTTCCAAATTAGACCAGAATTTCTTTAGCTTAATTGGAGGCAGTGTTTTGTTTTTTACGTGTTTTTTGTACTACCTATAAATAAATCAAAAAGTTCATTTATATGCTAGGCTGTAGTATTCATAAAATATGTAAACATAAGCAATGTCGCTTCACTAGACATACTCCGAGATACTTTGATACTCTAGTTTGCCATACATAGGTACCTATTTTATATTTATCTACTACAACCTAGCTTTACGAAAAGTTACTTAATGGTATTTACACACCAAAGCCGCCGGCTTTTTTGACAGCTGCCATTCGTATGAGGAAAAGCCGCTGGCCTAGCCCGGCGGCATGCCGGCGGCTTTGGTGTGTAGATAGCTTAAAGTATTATTTCAGTACCAAACGAAACTGTGAGACGTTTTGACCTACAATTTACCCTTGCGTGTAGTACATACGTGACTACTACGAAAATTAAGTAATTTTAGATTCTAACAGGTAATTCATAACAGCTTTATCAGTGTAATGTTGCTGTTAACTAATATGCTGATAACGTTAGCGTTTTTTTGGAGTTAGAATATTTTTAAGTGTTCTAGGTAATAAGACCTTCTTATTAATGTTACGATAGCGATCATTAAATAAATATTAACACGCCATTTTTAAGCATCAATTTTTTTAAATCTTTTATTCGGGTACATAAACCTTTGATGTAATATTGTTATATTTGAAATGCCATTTTAGGTCGCCCTGGTGTTGGAAATTTCGGGCATTGTTCTGTGTTTGCTTTAAACATCTTTTCTGGTACGGGGCCAGTATTTTATCTAAGTTTCCAAGCTCAAAATCTACGTTTGAGTTTGAGTCACAGCTAAACCGAAATAGTTTCATATAAATGTAGCAAAACTTTGTCAACAGCCTAACTTACACGTGTTTGTGGTGGGGGAAAAGTAACCTTTGTCGTAGTTGATCGGGGGCAGTGCAAGCAAAGTTAGCAGCCAGCGACGATGCCTGAGGGAGGCGTTAGGTCAAAAAGCCTTTCACGGCCTACTGACTGTTTCATATACTGGGAATTTGGGAATACCTTTAAGTACCTTGTAACCTGTAGACGTGGTTCGCTAACAAATTAGTTTGGGTGGATTTAAAGTAGCTACATGTTAGCATAATTACGGTTTTTAACTACACTGTAAGAACGTAAAGTAAAATTACAGCTACCGGATCCGAATCGAGTAGTGTGAATATTTTAGTATTAAATGTTCTCTTTAAATACTCCATTCAATAAACGGATCCGACAAACGATAAGAGGAAACGAGGTCTTATAGATATACCTATCTAATTTCATATCCCCCAGTACAATTCAGTAGGCAAACAAAAAATTATAACATTTGAAAAAGAAAGACTTGTTTTATATTTAGAAATCGGTCTCTCGTGAAATACTAGGAGAAAATGAATTAATTTATACAAACGTCTGACAGGTAAAACTTAAGCAAAACCTTTAAAAGAAATTGCTAATAAATCATTCAATTGAATTTGTTTTGTTTTCGTATTCATGGACGAGAGTTTTGAAATTATTTTTATATTTTTTTGTTTTTGGGCAATTAGGTGTAGTATTCAATGAACGTTGAAGTAAAGAGCAAAGTAGTTTTGTAATTTAACTTGATCATGCCGAGATAAATAAAATATATTACGAACTCACTTAAATTATACAAATGTACATATTTAAGATAGTAATTTGCCTCCAGTTCGAGTATCTAAGTAAAACATTTTACATCAAACAGAATTAGGTGTACTTTACTAAAACAACTTTATCGTTTGAAAATAGAATGAACGATCTTTTTTATGTAGAAGGATATCATGAAATACTTATACCCTTTCGTAAAAGGGTCGTTTTCTTTCCATTTATTCTGAATTTTATTATGAAGTAAAAGGAAACCATAATAAAGCAGGGCTCGCAGATGAAATACATATTGACTCAAATTGATGTCGGAATTTTATCTCTGACTGAGAAATATCATTGCCACGTGGAAAAGTAGTTAGTAACGTGATATGACGGTGTCAGGATTATTTTCAAAAGTTATGTCAGCTTTAAAAACTCTTCTCTGTCGATAAAAATTAAGTTATTTCATATAATTTAAATTTGGCTTTGAATGGTCAAAACAAATCAACTTTAACTGATGGAGCGGAAATGCTATTTCGCTTTTTAGGTATTTGAGAATATTCCATCGAAAAAAACTCAGGATTGAAATATAACAAGTACCTAAGTTATCTTGTGCATTTAGAATAATTCTTGTTGCCTTAAAACTCCGGAATTAATAAAATAAAAACATTAAAACACTCGAATTAATGTTGAATACACCAAACGAATAATAAGCGTCGTAATTAAATTTCCGAAAGAACTTGACGATAAATTAATGAACGTCTTTAAACTTTCAGCCATTTTTAAAGTCCAACGAAAATTACGGAGCGTTTTACTTTATCACTCGTTAAAAAGTTTTTCTAGAATATTTCCTGTTTAGTTAAATCGTAATTGTACTTTGAAGTTGTTCTATTTCAATGTTTGTAAACATTGCAAAAAACAACCCTTACTTTTATGTAGCTAGTACACATTGGCCAAGCGCTTTGTGCCCATTGTGTACTAGGCGAATTGGTGATGGGATGGCTGTATGACTAAAGCTCAGAGGTGCTATGAACATTGAACACTTACCTATGCTATCTACACACCAAAGCTGCCGGCATGCCGCCGGGCTATGCCGTCGGCTTTGCATCATACGAATGGCAGCTGTCAAAAAAGCCGGCAGCTTTGGTGTGTAGATACCATTAGTTAGCACTGTTTTATTCTGAGAATTAAAGTAGCCATTGCGTTGCTAATTACCTTACTGATCACTGAGCGCACTGGCCGACGTCCACGTCCACGTACCCGCGAATTTCGTAAACCATTGGATTACATAATTTCGATTTCTGGAGGCAAGAGGAACTCTCAAAATCTTGTTTTTATACTCAAGTATTTTTTAAATTTCCTTAGTTATTTTTAGAGGGGTTGGGATGGGGTATTTGCTGTAGTATATGTAACTTGTTTACTTATTTTTAGTTTTTTAGTTTACCTAACTAATTGAAACTCAATTTTCAACAGAAAGTACAATACGACAGGTTGCGTGACCATAATAACTATAATTAGTTCGATATCATTTAACAAATTGTTTCATGTATTATCTTGATATTCGTTAGAACAATTGGTTTTACAGTAGTGTACCCAAAATTTGTAGGTCTTGAAACAAAGAAATAGTAGTACCAAAAAAACCAACAATTGTCCAATGAAATAATAGTACCTTGAAAATAGTACTTCGATAGTGTAGGTGTATCTATAGTATGTACATTCCATAGTGTTTCTGAATCAATAGTACTAATACATCGATAGTAGTCGAATATCAATAATCAACCCACAACTTAATAAGAGAGTGGGTGGTTATTAACAAGCATCCAATTGTACTCATAGTCATGTGGTCACTGTACTTGGTTTCCGATCTCCAATTAGAGTCCGTCAGATACTCATCACACACTCGCCGTGAATAGCGGTCGGAAATACACAAACAGCTATCGTACTGAGTGTTGGCAAATTAGCAAATGGAGTAATTGTACACAGAAATGTTAGTTTGAATTGTTAGGGTTCCTAGTTGTCGTGTGTCGGGTTGGTTATTTATTAGATGACAATTTTATATTAGCGCCGTCACCCCGACAAGCTACTGGAGCTCACGATAACATTCCGTGAAAAATCCCTGACAAGTCAGAAGCAAATAATGATAGTACAGGTTTAGAATATAGGCAGGTAGTAGAGATTCTCTTTTTTTATGATATAATTAGATTAGCATAATTCTGCCAGAACAATATTGTATTTGTTTCCAGTTAGAATGGGGGACAGGGTAGCCTACATCTACATTATGTTGAATCAGCAATAGAAATACTAGTATTTGAATCACAAATAACACTTTTCCAACAAATTTCTAGCTGCCGGCCGCCTATCTACGTTACTATTATCTAACCTATTCGTAGTTCCATTGAAATTATCTTCGATGCTACATGAACTGTACGAGTGTTTCGAAATGGAGTTGTTTTTATTTAATACATAGATTGTTTTACAAAACAAATGAGCATCACTTCAGCTATGAACCCTCCAGTAACAAGGGACACGGAAGTCCGCGTCGAGGGGTATTACAAATTGTCACAATCAGACCCAAATGTTAAGTAGAAAAAGAACAGTCCTGATCCGCGAAAGGGTGAAAATATAATGCCGCTCTGTACTTTGTTTTTCCTTGTTATGAAAAAAGTTTATAAAATACGAAATGATCATTTTAAGAGAAGGCCTAAGACTGAAGGTGTTTTTTCGTCTTTGGTCTAAGATAACTTCAAAAGGAAATTGGTTATACAAACACTACTTATGAGTAGTTATTAAGGGTTGCTTAATACCGTTAAGCATCATTAATTAAAATAGTAATCAAAATTAATAACGGTAACCATGTGCTAGTGAAGCTGTAATAAAAGCCAGTAATCTATTTTTAAATCAGTCTATTTCTTTTTGAATGGACTTGTACCCTTTCAAGCTCTCACACATAAACACGACAAGACGTCGCGTCGTACAACGATGCGGCGTCGTGTAAATCTACGACACATATCGGTAAAATCTTATTAAAATAATCTTGTCATCTTCCTCATTGTCTATTTATATCAATCAATTATACAGATAAACTGCTCGCTGAGCAGAGAGGTTATGACTCGGTGCGTAGGAGGTTTAGTAAAGCACTTATTAAGTATCTGGTTTCGTTAGTCATAAATTCAACATATCAAATTTCAAATTCAAATTCAAAAATAATTTATTCGTAGGTAACATTAAATTTACACTTGAATTCGTCACAAAGTAAAAAATAAAATAAAAAACATAATAATGAATTTAAAGAACCAAAAAAAGAAAAACATTAAAGGAGGACTTCGGAAGGCAGATTCCCCAGAGAAGAAGCCAGCAAGAAACTCTAGAGGTTGCTCTTTTTAAAAATATTGTTTATAATCATTTGTTTACAAAGAACAACTTATATATTATAATCGTGTGGAGCTAGAGCATTAACACACCATGCCCTATTGTCATTAATAAAATCGTTAAAACTATAATACGCTCTTTGTAAAAGAGTCCTCTTGATACAACGTTTAAACTTAGTTTCCGTTAAAATTAGTACATTATCAGGCAGTTTGTTGTAAAACCGTATACAGTTCCCTTCAAATGAATTATTGATCTTAGCTAGTCTACTACCAGGCAAAACAAGTTTATTATTATTTCTAGTATTAAATTTATGTACATCACTATTTTTCTTAAATTTAGATAGATTTTTTCTTACAAACATATGAAAATATATCATTTTACTCGATACATAGTAAAATTCCACAAAAACCCTCTTCTGTCTAAACATTATGATCTGATGAATAGAAATGTCAAACGCTACTGTATATTATTTGGAAAAGAAGCCTTTCAGTTTGGTAATTGAATTTTTTTCATCTTTTCAGAAGACAAGGGTTCAGACAGAGGCGGCGAAGGCGTTCGCATAACAAAAGGTAGGTGTGAGTACTTACAAATATTTACATAGAGAAAGTATCTCGAAATGCAGACTCGAAATAATGGCTTAAAACTATTTTTGATTAGACCAGGGGCACGTTTCACCACTGACAGATAAAATTAAACTGTCAGAAAAACCTATGTTTATTCCATAAAACATGACCTTTTGGACAGAGACAGTTATAAAATATCTGTCAGTTAGATTTTATCTGTAAGTGGTGAAACTAGCCCTCAGACTATTTTTCTATTGATTTAATATTTGTATTCAGGTTGACCACAAATAGAAGAATCATAATTTACTAAAACATTGAAGTATAAAAAAATAAGAGGATTTGAAAAGGAATTAACAATACTGAAACACGCAGGTTCATAAGGACTTACAATATTAAAATGTCACATAAATATTCATAATGAAAAACATTCGGCAGAATTAAAACAGTACGTCTACCAAAGGATAGGTACTCTGGTTACTTTTATGTTATATTACTTTCATTAATACAAGTTAAGTTATCCCTTCGAATTTTAAAAGGTATTGTTCGAAAGGTATTGTTCTGATTTTTGAAAATGGCAATGACAGTTATGGACTTTAGCATTAAAGTATCTATTTTTTGCAACTGATTGAAATGTTTAATGAGCGCCTATAAATCAAAAGAAAACTGCAGAAAATAAATCCCGGACCTTGCATAACATATTATGTAATGCTTACTAATTGAAGTGCAACGTTTGTAATCTACAGCACCAGCACAGCCGCGAGATTACAATTAAATAAATTATTGTCTTTTTACGAGTAAAATTGTGTCATGTTTAATTGTGTAATTACGTTAATTATTCGTTGTATCGAAACAAATTGCTGATTAACATGAACGTATGCAAAGTAAATATGAAATTATTTATTGAAGAGACTGAAACATGCTAATTACTTACGTAAACATATAGAAAATACATCGATTGGTTTACATTTCATTAGCCTTTGACATTATTAAAGCGTTTTATTGACTTTAACGTTTCCTAAAGTGTCTAAAAGCCTTTAATTAGCTAGCGAGTTCAATTCAATTTTTATAAAAGGGCTTCTGTCAACTGGGACAATTTTGCCAGTGTCAGGGTTGAACAGTTGGAGAATACACGGTAACGGAAGTATACAGTGCTACAAGGATCTTTTGGCACGCGTGGCGAAATCGGAACCAACGATAATCATCATGTAAATTGTTATTATTTTAAGTTATTTATTCACCAACTACGCTCTCCTGACAACGTTAAGTGCCAGTAGATCCTTGCAGCACTGTAGATCAAAATTGGATCAAAATAATCGGTTGAGTTTTTAACTTCAAATTGAAAAGTCAGTTCTCTTTTTAACAAAACTTCCGCAGTTATAAGATATTTCATTTAAAGGTGCAGCCAATATAGGCAACTACTTAGTTAATTTAACTCTCTACTTGTAGGGTGAAGCTTCTTGACCCAGTTTGGTATAAGGAAACTCAGGTGTTAACTTCTTAAACTTTATATTGTTAATGCATAAGTGACTTGAACGTGTGGTAATGGAATAGAGATAATAGCTTCTTGTTTATCTGTAAAAAGTGTTTAATATAAGTTGCGCTATATGATAATAGGTATATTGAAATGATTGCATTAAACTAAAGAATAAAATTGAGACGAAGAGTGCTCACTCACTAGCGGCTGTGGTTTGTAGTTTGATATGAATACCTATTGCGAACTGTGAACAACGGTGCGCGGTTGATCCTGCGATTTTGGCGTGATCACATAAAGTTAACTACATACTTAAAGTTCGAAGGAGGGTAATAGGCAATTCGCAAATACCTACATTACAAAACTAGCTTTATATGACATCTACGTATTGTTACGCATATTGCCATTCTACGGACATAACGCAACGCAAACAAATACGAGCTATGCGTATCCTCAAATCCCTCCTATGTACGTAATCATACGTATATACGTATATCAATCTTGCTCAAAGCAAAACCTCTTTGGCAATAAGCTGTCCTTATTGGCAAGACGCCAACGCGATGGGAGCTGACTTTAAAATCTCTATCTCAAGGATAGTTTAGATTTTATTTTAGGACAAGAAAATAAATTCGCAAGTTGTACTGTTGTGGCTTTGTGTTTTTACGAAACTTGTTCATGAGTTATTCAAGTTTACTTATAGTGGACGGAGAGAAGAATATAAATAACAGTGAGTTGTGGTAAATGCCATTAAAGCTAACCCTTCATTAAAACTTTAGTTACCCTTTCATTGTTATGAAACTATAAGATGATATTTGATATTTTTAAAGTATTTTCTGGCATCAAATTTTAAGGATGTTAATGCCGATAGCAACTTGAACAATGGAACTTACGATTCGAATTTCGTAGCAAATCTACAAGCTACGGCGTAGACATGGTGTCGGCTTATACAATTTTTGTTTTCCAATCAAAAAGTTCGTAGCCAATCACGTCATAATGCAAAAACTGGAATGCAAAAAAGCGAGTTTTCCATCTAAATTCCTGGCTACTGGTTTCGGTGAAATTAAAGCTTTGTTCACACTCGTCTCTCGCTGCCAGTTTATGCATAATGGAACGCTGTAGGCCGCGGGCTGTATTGTTTAACCATGGTTTTGTAATGCAGCCGGGTATTTCGGTAATAACCACAACGAAGGTTACTATTTTAGCTCCTATTAATGCTTAAATAAGCCGAGAAAAGGCTGGCTCATTTTACGTAATTAGCTCATAAAAATACTACTACAAAGTTGATTGATCAAATGAGCTTTGAAATGGACAACGATTTTGTAACTATACGTACATTTGTCTTAGAATTGGACACGAGATCATTTAACATTACGATTCCTGAAATGCGTAATTAAATTATGTTTTTCTACATATTTTGTAAAATGATAAACAAAAATAGAGTTATTGTATCATTATCAAATTTACGTGACCATTAATATAATTTAAGCATCTAAATAACCAAAACATGTAAAATACTCTTCAAATTCTTTGCTACTTTGCATGTTCTACTACTTTTCCTAGAGCAATGAATAATACGGGTTCATTTTTCTTCTCTGTTGCATCACGTCGCATGCAAATGAAAGTGGAAGAAAGTCGAGAGAGTTCGTCTTTTGTGCAAGTGACTGATATTGTGAGATACGCAACAGGTAAACACCGAGTACTTGATGTACAATGATTTCAGAATTGTGAGCCTTCTTTTTCTTTTATAAAGCAATCCGGTTTCACAAGAGGTTGCATTTTGTAAATACTTTGGTCATCTGATTGGTATGGCTTTTGTATTTTGATACAACAATATTTTTGATTTAAGATAATTTCAATTCAATCTCAAGTTTTAATTTCTTTAACAGAAGGAAGAGAAAAACAAAAGACTTAACCGTTCCGTTATGAAAATCTATGGTCGAAAAGTCGACACATTAATTTTACCTTTTTTATTCATATCTAACTATTTTTCTACATTTAAAATTTAGGCACATAATTAATATACATATATTATGTGCCTAAATGTTAAATTGATATTTCATTATATTTTTAGTGCACGTTCAAATGAAATATTGTTTTTAATATTAATATGTATTATATTGCGCGTGGATTTGTGGGCTTAAGCGATAATTATTTTCACGTAAAATTTGGTAATTAAGCAACATCAAAATTTAATGAAGTGACCATTAACCAATCAAGTTTAATTATCCATTGTTTGGACGTCAGCCAGACACTATCGAAAAAGCTAATTAGCGAATGGTTTAGGCTATAAGCCAGATTACCCATGCTTTTAGCCATGTATTCGCACTAGGTTTATTTAAAGAGTATCTGCCGATCTGATAATTACCTCATTAATGTGTGGCGTGGTTGAACTTCTAATTACAAATGATTTTGGCTAAAAAGGTCAGAAGCTCTAATAGAGCAAGTGGGCAGAATGTAGGCGTTTGGTATAGTTATCTACAGCTGCCTACACTTTTATATTTATCATCAGAGCAAGGATGATTTTGTAGAGATTCTCACGATTTGAAAAGTTCTCTCCGCATTTAATATCATAACTTTTCGACTAATATTACCACGACGATGAAATGGTTAAAGTTTGGCATCGCTTTACAAAATATATAAGTTGAATTTATTGTTATGATTTAAAACAGATCATAAGTTAGATACTCTCGTATCTATCGGTTAAGTAAAAAAAAACCTGACAACTACAACCACTCTCTAATCAATTTGTTGGATACTTTCTAGTGAATTGAGAAGTGATCGCGTCTGCGGCGGCGTCGCTATCTGCCTCGTCATCGGATCAACAGGTTTTATCCCAAGAACAGCTATTGTGTTTTGTCACAATGCCACAACGCCCTATTTCTGATTTTATTGCAAATGGGTTTTTGTTGATCGATAACTTACTATTAGATATTACATAAAGCCTGTTAATTTTTATTATGCGAATTTTAAAAAGTTTTTAACCTATATTGACGTGCTAGTAGCTAAAAGTAGGTATATTTTTTTACTTATGTAGGGCTAAAATTATGTCACGAGTCACAAAAAGAGTTTAGTAATTGGCAAATAGCTGGTTATTGATTTGCCAATAGTAAAGCTGAAATATACCCTAACAAAACCAATAAAGAAATAGGTAATAACGTTCCAACGGTCTTCCTTTTCCTATTGCTAACGTATTAATAAAAGCAGACTTTGTAAACATCTTACAGCTTCTTATTGTACTACAAAAGTTTCTATGTCAGACTAATTAATTTCAACAGAACTTTGAGCCTAACATTTCTAAGGTCTTCAAGAGTAAATGTACTAGACAGATGGAATTTCAAGGCCGTCAACAAAGGTAAATTACGTGTAAGCAAGTTGGCTACGAATTGTCTAACTTACTTCAGATGATATTCAAGACGATTATATTGTAGTTATGTGGAACTTGCGACGATAGCAACCAATTTGGAGACCGCAATTTCATTTCGTACTTAGTTGGAATACGAGTATAACTATTAAGGGAGTGCCGCTTGGAACAAGTTTTTTAGACAATTGTGGCTGTGTCATAGAATAATTAATAATACTAACGTACAGATGGATCGCTGTCGAAAATCTGTTAAAGAAACAGCAACTCTTAATTCAGTATTCTAAAGTCTAGTTTAAGTTGTGATACGATGCTTATAGGTACTGAAGCTGAAACTTATTATTAGATATTTTCTAAGAATTTCCTAATTTTAATTTACCATTTTATATCTAGTAAGTAAAAGCTTCTTTAAAAATGTGTAGGTTTTTCGTTTAAGAATATTGATGAAAAATAGTTGATAACAAGAGATTAATTTACTCTGAAAATTGGGTGCGACCAAGTCTGGAAAAGGGTTTTGTGTTAATAGGTAGGAAACTTACTTGTAATAACTGACCTTTGCAAAATTTGCGTATTAACTCTAATAATATTGTTTTGTAAAATTCGAAGTTTAACATTTTGTTGTTTAGTATTAAAGTTTTGACTATAGTACGAAAAGTTCACTCGTGAAACAATTGCAAAAACTTGTCTGACACTAGCTGCAAGTTGAGAACAAAACAAATATACAGTAATATTTTAAAACAAAAGCAAAAATATTCAACAAAATGAAGATAAAACTAGGTATGCATTCTTTGAAAATTTTAAAATAGAGAGATGCTTCTAGATACTTTGTTATTCCACATTTTATAGTTTCAACATTTTAATATTACAGTTTGCAACATTTATCTCGTATCTAGCATTCCCTAAGGTAAAACAATCGATACGTCTAGCACTAAACGCTTGTAAAATCTATTTCTTTGAGCTAGATATTCGATTTATTAAATTTCAAACGTCGATTCAATGTACACTTAGGTAATAAGATGGAGAAAATCGATTGAGGTTTCAACTTGACACTTTAAGTGAGAATCTAGCAAAGTAAGGTCTCTGAGGTGAAATTTTATCGAAGTGGGCGTATCTTACATGCTATAAAAGTATCTTTAACGTTCTACCAGTTGTATAAAAGTCTGTTTAACTCCATTTGTGTTGATAATGCCCTTTTATGCGTCGAATAGACAACCTCCTCCTCTTTTTTCGTCGATTTAAAAACAAATGAAGTATTTTGGAAGTCCTTTTTGATTAAATTTAGAACCGTTCTTCGACCAGTCATAAAACAATTAAGTCAGGCCCAGAAGGCTGTTTTCCCTTAAGGACAGAGTTAGCAAGAAAGTTAAGAAAAAATATTTTAATAAAGACCTCAGGTTATGGTTTATGGAAAGCACCTAATTTGATAAAAATAATGGTTTTACCAAATTAAGTTGTAAATTAGCTTCATGAAAAAACAAAGTAGCTGTAACTAAATCTTTTACTGTCATATTCCTGATTTAAAGCTAAATTATGAAATTAGCCGATCAATTAAGGGAAAGCAACCAATTATCCTGTCAAGGCACCCTTTTGGATGATTACTGCTACCTTTGGACGACATAAAATAATATTTGCCTGGGTAATGTAATTTTGATCCGAGAAAATGTTGTTGGAAGGCCATAGCTGCCTCAGGAACGGCTGATAAATGAAACCGTTTCTCAGATATAATGACGCGAATTTATCCAAGTCTACCTATAACGAGCTGAGAGCAGCTTCACTTTAATTCCAAGTGATGACTAAACCGCCATTTAACTTCAGATGAAACGTATTTTCGCTGGGAGCGTAGGATTCTCTTTTAACATTTGTCAGTCTTTAGATGGTTCTTTAATTTAGGTACCTTTTTGATGCAGTACAAGAAGACATACGGATGTAGGTACAATAATTATATTATCGATATATCTAAGCTCGTTAATTTATAAAAATGCTTACTGAAATTGATATTTTTCCATAAGTCTTACAATAAGTGCATGGTACTTAAAATGTTTATTTAACGTAAACAAACATCTCGTAATAATTTCAAAAAGTTTACGAAGGACTTTGATGACGAAAAATGAGTTATTCGTTTTGTTACCTGAACAGAAACTCTGCGGACTTGTTTACTTGAAAATTTAATATAATTCCAATTGTTAACCCAAGTCTTGAGTTTAACAAAATTTACGTCAATTTCGAATCGATGCAGCAAATAGCAATTTCCATTTCTGATTCGTCGGTTTGCCGCGTCTGAATTTTGATTAGACGCAACACGACATGGGGTTAATTTTGTAATCGAATTGCGCGTGATTGATTAACTGTCCTCTAACAGTCCCTTTAATAGCAACACAATGTATAAGTACCTACAGTTTATAGATTAGCTATATACATATATTTACCTTTAACTTACTCAGTTTTTGGCAAGTCGCATAAAAAATATGAATTTGTGACAATAGGGCCATATAAGATTATCATTGATATATGAAGCTATGAAACCGGTCCTTACCAACAAAAGCCTTGTTGAATTTTGAAGCAAACTGAAACAATATGTTAAGTATTTAATATACAAACAATGAGAATGGATAATTAGGGTTCAGCAGACTGTTAAACTTTCAAGTTTGTAGAATATATGGCTCTAGGTTAAGCATCGTGTGGACGAGCGTTAAATTTTAGGGAATTAAAAATATACTAAGATGAAGAAATTATTAATTTCAATAGTAGTAGTAAGTACTGGTAAGATACTGACAAGCAATTACTAAAAATAACGGAAGGAAGAAGTCATGAGTGCCATCTTTCAAAACCAAAGTTACTTTTACAGAACAATGTTATATTTAAAATCAAAGAAATGCTAACAATATTCATAATTACTGGTTATCTTTTGTTCTCGAGCCCTCTTGTGTAACAAAGATAATTGTATGACGTTTGGAGGGCCGTGTCGGTCGTGTCTTAGAAGATATCAGAACTGTGAAATGACCTACTTTCACAGTGAAACAAAAGTCTGCAAGCTACAACCGTGGTACATCCCAAATCCCCTAGCGATAATTGTGAACATAACTCACTTAGCTAAGCCTTGCGTATTGTAAAGAGACAGATATTCTTCATGTTGGGACCGTACGTTTGAAACATAATCATTATTAAGTTAGATTTCTCTAGGGATATTAAAAAGTTTGGTCAAACGCCTATTTCTGTGTCATTGTCATCGTGTTTAATCAAATATGTAAAATATGGTTGGTTAACATTATGTCGGTAAATTTTGCCCAAACAGCCAGTTGTGCTCTGTTGGCTGATAAGTGCCTATTGGTTACAAACTGACGATATTTTGCGTGAATATATAATATTTTTTTACATTCATTTAATAGTCTGTACATTAAGTAGTCACAGTAGTACCTAGTATCTTCTGGTTTACAAATAAAAAAATTACAACCACTACTACAAATTCTACAGGTATTGTTCTCACCTTGTGCATATTGTTTCCACTACGTTGTCAATTCTCTAGTGTCTATGGTATGAGTTCTATCGATATTACTGAAAAAAGATACTGAGCCCACGCACGGGTTTCAGATTTCCCGGCAAAGTCTTCCAAATATTTTATATTCCCATATCGAATATTTAAAGCTTGTGCTTCTGTGCTTGTGTGAATACTTTTGTAAGTACAAAAATACGTGTCAATATGGCGATGGCGCACGTAGCGAAAACATGAGAGATGCATACTACGGGGTACTACATATTTTATTTAGAGTAATACGGTTGTGTGAATACAAAAAGAGGGATTTTGTGTAACCTTTTTGTTGAAAAAATCTTGTTAAGTTATTGGTAAGTTATATTTACCGTAACGTTATTTTTATTTACCGTAATTATAACTATAATGTTATTAATTATAACGTTATTTACCGTAACGTTATTTAGGTATTTACAAACGTACTTACTAGATAGAGCAAAAGTTTTGAGACGAAGTCATTCATTACTAAATAGTAATGAATTTAATTTCTTAAACGATTTACGTTTTCCTTATTTAGCTACTGGTAATAATCATAATCATACACTTCATATTATGCCATTTGATATTCGAAGATTTTTTTGTTGCAATGAAAACAATGAATGGGATGAAATTCTAAAAAAAAGGTTTCACCACATTTTTATGTTTCGATAGAAATACACCTGTCGAAAACACGGATAAATCTAATTCAATGCGGCCTTCAGGGAAGAAGCATACCGTATTTAGACTCAGGAACACAAATAATTGCTTTTGCGTGACACAGAAAATCAAGTTAAGTTGACAACGTGCTCTGAAACCAGATCAAATGGGAACATTTTCTTTTCAGGTGAACGTATCGTAATTGTATTGGAAGATCGGGCACCGTTTATTTATTCCATTTGAATTATTGAAGTTGTTATCACGTCGAGTCTATATCACGAGTACTTACCTTTACCTTGTTCCTTTTACAAACCAATAATGCCTCGGGTGCGATAAACACACAGACATGAATCAGATGTTTAATTAAGTCATTAGAATATTTTGAGTATAGAATATATAAGGAGGTGCCATACCATCTGGATCTCCGTGCCTGGTCAGGCGCAAAATGGCTACCTTTTTCTATGGAATTTCTTATCGTTTGGCAGGTCATCTACCAAGAAAACTATGAAAAACTTGCGCCAACCTTGGCATGCTGTCATAAACTCATTTTTCTCCTTATATATTCTATACTCAAAGTTAGAATATCTTCCAAGCTAGGATATGAACCCACGTACTCTTTAACCATACTGCATCGACTGGGTCGACAATTACGCTACCTACACTTCGAATAAATGACAGCAAGGTATACCTAATTATATAACCTATAGAATAAACTGAATGGCCAATTTTCCGCTCATCATTTTCAGCACAATCTATAATGTTGTGAAAGTTGCAACTCACGAGCCAAATTAGGGTGATTCTTTTGGAAATGGACATTGAATAGACTGCAACATAGGTAGAGACATTGTATAGGTACTATTCCTATTAGAGCCGGCATAATTAATGAAAATAAGTAGGACAATAAAACAAGAACGGCTGTTGCTGCTGTCATATGTTTTACGTGACAATTACAACAACACAACGAAAAGATTAATAATGTTTATAAACATCAGACTAACTTCATTTTAGGTATTCATCTACCCTAGGTGTGGTAAAACCATTAAGCCATTCAGTCAGAACACATTTATCATTGAAAGTTGTATACAAGTTTGAAGCCATTATCAAAAAAGGCAACTTGGGAATAAAAAGGTGGGACTGACCTTTTTAACGAACTGAAAAGTTTTAAGTAGTTTCATACAGTGACTTAATGACAACGGACACAACAACTACGGTCACGTAATACAAGAACTTAGTTTCGTTTATGACAATATTTTTTATACTTTAATTTTCACCTACTTTGTGAGCGTGAATACTGAAAATTCGCATGACATTTAAAAACAATTAACTCATCAGTTTTATTCGGAATAAATAAACCACTAAAAGAAACAAACAAGATATTAATTGAGTTATAAATTGAATTGAACGGGTTGTTGTAACAACATGACGCTTGTTTTATTTGCGTTTCATATTGATTCAATATGGGAATTACAAACTTATGCTGGTAAATACTTGTTAAGTTGAAAGCATTTCATGAATGGGTAGATTTGTTCCGATACCGTTTTTATTTTTTTTACCAATGTGTATCGGCATGCAGTGCTGTTGATTGGTTACCTATTCATTTATTAGTGTTTTATTTTTCATTCAATTCCTTTCGTTCAAATTCAATTAAAATGTATAACTTAAATTACGGTTTAACTTGATTAAATGCAAATCAATGCTGGTAGAATGAAAATAAATACTATGACAGGCATTCAGAAAGTTGGGTTATGCAATTATTAAGTCACTAGGGCTGCCCGCGACATTTCATCAATGAATCCAAATCGAATTACGAGTACGTAGTAGTTTTTGCGTGAAAGAATAACATCTACCAATTAGCACAAAAATTGACATGTATAAATTAGTAGGATGATTATACAGTGTTGATCTGCAAATTAGTTGCTGGTAATGATTATTTAAAAATCTTGTTTTAGTATTGCCCAGTTTAATGCACAAAATTCATTCGTGAAACACAACATACGTATAATAGCTGTTGCCTTTCATAGAAAACGCTATCGGCGTCGTAGAAGTGTATAAAACGAATTTTATTGGCGATTTATTGACACAATGCACTGTCGGTGTCCGCTGGGAATCGTCTGCTAAACCTCATACATTCACAATAGTTGCTTCCCTTCAACGTCGGTCTCAGAGGACATGCCGGCTCTTACTGGCTATTTCTAGCAATTTGAACTTAATCCCCTTCCTAGAGCAGTTTTTACGGTTCCGTACCCAGAGCACAGAATACCTAATCCATTACTGAGACTCGGCTGTCCGGGTTTGTCTGTCTGTCTGCCGTCTATCCGTACGTCTGTCACCAGTCACCAGGCTGTATCTCGTTGTAGCTAGAGTGTTGAAATTTTCACAAATGATGTACCTATTACAATTGCCGCTATAACAATCAATACTAAAAATAAAATATTTAAGGGCTCTCATACAGTAAAAGTGATTTTTAGCCCTTTTTGCCCGATATCAATAGTGAATGGTACGGAACCCCTCCTGCGCGAGTCCGACTCGCATTTGGCAGGATTTTTTCTATTTTTCTGTTGAACAAATAGATTCGAAGCGGCTAAAATCGTTCTATTCCGATATTCCACGTTATTTTCAGTATTCATATGTTCTTTTTGATTTTGAGTAGCTTCTACGTTTTCCGGTTTAATCCGATTTGCTTGTGTTTTGATTTATGAGCGGCGCGAATCCTACGTACTTTTTATGGTTGCCGAGATTTGATAAGTACCTGTTTATTATTGAATTTTTAACGAAGTTTGAAGCTGTGTTTGTTTTTGTTGTGGTTCTTTGTTTAGAAGATTTTTCTACAGATTATTATTAAATATAAATAGCTAGGTATTTTGTTAGATCACTGAAACTGAAAGGAACTTCCTTTGTGTCATAAAATTCTTTCAAAAGGGTAATTTGGTTATAGTCATCATCAAACAAAATAACCTAGAAAAAAAAATTAACCACGTAATTAAAAATTTGCTGGTGCAAATTCAAGAACTATTCTCTAGAAATTACAATAGCACACCTAAACTAGTTATATGTAAGTACCTAATGTTTTAAATTAAAGCATTTTTTATCTTTACTGAAGAATAGAGTAAGTACGTCCCTTGAATATTTAACACTTATCGGCGAGGTAGCAGTGAAATAGACTCACTAATTAAAACTTTATCGACGACCAAATTTAATAACTCAGTCGCGCTTCTCTTATATAAAATGGAATTAATATTATTATGACTTGACATTCTCTATTGAACTTATTTTTATTCAGTCTAAATATACAGTTTCTTTGAAAAAATATTTTCTTCTCTCAATTTCTTTTATTAATAAAGAAGGCCTTGTCTCTGAGCAAAAGGATATGTAATGTTGAGACTTCAGTCTATTTGTAATACTATACCACAACAGTAGGCACAGGTACCCAGTAAAATTTTTGGTTATTCATAGACGTAGGGGAAACGTCATGCATCTCCTCACTACCATATACCTACCACTATCCAATAAACACGCGTTTTGAAAAACAAAAACCTTGGAACAAGTACAAACGAAAAATATTTGTAAAAGCAATATGAAACAATCTGGATGCCAAACAAAAGCGAAACTAGAAATTGATCAATCGAAATTGGATTTTGATTGATCAATTCTACGTAAGCTCCGAATGTACGAGTATCTATGTCTAAAGATTAATAATGTTGTCTGTCGTCTTTGAAATTTGAATATAATATAAAGAATAATATAAGACCGGTCACATGAATTAAGTTAAGCCATTGTAACAAAATTGCAATTGTCAAATAGTGGAAGTCATCGAACTCGTGGAATTACCATTCATGTCTGAGTATAGTTTTTAACACGCTTTTTGATGAAAAACTCTATCAGATCTCTCAACTGAATGTATTTTTCCTCGTTTGAACTCAAAATAAGAATTGTCTTACGCATCACGGTTCTCCGTCACTCTATAAATATTAAAAGCTTCTCATGTTAACATTTGAGTACAGGAAACTTTATTATTTAATGTTTGAAACATGAGTTCATGCTCAGCTCTACAACATCCAGCTCTTAGCGTAACTTGACAATGGTTATTTTATGTGTTATGAAATGAAAAGTGTGAATGCTTTCAAGATAATGAACAAAATGTTTCTTTTAACGGCCAACAGTCACATACACAGTAAATATGGGATTATTGCAAGGGTAAGTTAAACAGCGATAGCAATATTAAAGGCCGTTTTACGACTTACAGATAATTTATTCCTAGGGATATTTTATACCTGTGACTGTCAAAAGACCTCGCGGCAGACCACGAAAAAGGTGGCGAGATGAGTTGGATACCTTCTTGGATGTCTGGGCAGAGGAGGCCCAGGATAGGGAATTGTGGAAGAAGAGGAGAGAGGCTTTTGCCCAGCAGTGGGACACCGATGGCTAGATAGGTAAGACTGTCTAAGAAGTCATGTTTTATGAAATAGGCATAGGCGTATCTGTCAGTAAAATTTTAGCTGTCAGTGATGAAACGGTTCCAAAACTTTCATATTTTACAGAGTCCAACCAAACATAATTCGGCATGTTGTTCTTATTTTGTAAGGATCTAGATATGTAAGTATGTATGTATATATGTGTCGCGGGCGCAGAGCAACCGTAACGAAGGTAGAAGGGTTGATTTATGACGTCACTCGGGTGGTTTACTGCCGAGGGTAGACCCTAATAACACTCCGCAACAATACATTTACGTAGCGCCATGTGTTTTTGAAGCCGTCTATGATATCTGTCCTAGATAACGAGCCTGTTTTTACGCTCAAGTAATTTTTACACAGACGTATATACTCTACTATCCGAATAAAAAAAAAAGAAACATTTATTATAAATATAGCTAGGTTCAGTCTGTAAACAAGTAAGTAGGTAAGTATACTAACTAGTTACACCACTCGTTTACGAATTTGTAAAAAGCTACGTAAAAAATAGACGTTATTTTTAAAATTAATGAGTAGTGCATCTGGCTAAAAGTACCCACTTGTTATTTGCAGATAGATTTCTTGGATGTATTTGTATTGTTTTCTTAAACTAGTAGGTATAAAATTATAATCTATAATTTTTAAATATTTTTTAAACCTATAGGCATAATTAAGGGTAAAAAAGGGGAGAGGGGGAAGGCACTAAATACTTACCTACACAGAGTAACTTCTTTAGATTTAATTTCTTTAAAACGTTTAAAATAAAGAAAATTAGAGTACTGAACAAAGACTTAAGTAACTTTAATTTAAATGATAATCTTTAACCTTATAAAATCTGATTGCGCTTTCGTTATAAAGCACGTTTGTAAACTTTGGGAAACTTTTGAGGAAAATCGGAACATTAAATTAAAGTAACACCTATTTTAAGTAACAGCCTTGTTACACGTGGGTTAAACGTACTTCATCGTACACAAATTGTAAAATTCATTGTAACAATATTGAATGCTCATTTATATTACTATCGCGTATATTTTTTAGTTTTTGGCATTCTGCTATTGACTATATTGTCGGTTTAGAATGCAAAGAAAACAAAAAGCTGCATAAATCTAATGATCTGTTATTACTTATTATTTCAATAATTAGTGTTTATTCTGAGTGATGAAACTGATGATCTAGCGAATAAATAAAAATAAAATAAATATCAAGTCTGCGTCATTATAAAAAGCGGTAAAATGAGATGCTCCAAATAGGGACAAGCAGTAAAAGACCAGAATAACAGTCCACAATTAGTTAAATAGTGCTTCACTTCATTACGTTTTAACTACGTTTTTGTGTCCCACTAAATGAAGTGGGTTGCACATTTGTTCTTTCTCACGAAATTAGCTTCGTTCCGCTTCTTTCATTCCGTCCCGGTCGAAACGTTTTATTTGCTACTTGTTGGAATTGAGAAAATGAAACTTTTGAACGAGGCGAAAAACTTGCTTCAGCGAAGAGTGAAATAACTTGAGCGTTGTTGAGAACTTGAATTATAATATTATTTCGTCTGGAAATTATTATTTGAAAAGTTCATAAAGTAGAGTTAAAAGCAAATTCCAATTAAATAAAATCATGCTTTTTTATGTGATTTCCTTGAATATGAAGTTTACAGAAGCCTGAGAATGTTGTTGAATGTTAGAGTATAGGTACATTTCACTTGCATAGTACAGGTAGTTTCAAAAGCACTCAACTACTGAACCAAAGTCTCCCTCTACCAGGTATTTGTAATTTAGACAGGCTGTAACTTGTAACGTCTAACCGGGGGTTTAGAACAAAGTTTGTATTAGCTTCAAAGCACATCAGAGCACATGTAAGGGTTTTGATAAGTTTGATATAGTAGGTCGAGGCGCATGAAGAAGTAGATATGTGTGTACCTACCTATACAATTATATACGTGGCAAGATACAAAAGTGGAACTACGCTACGTATCATTTAAATGAATAAACAAAATCAAAAGCAAATCAATTGCGTTTGTCATTTGGAATTTGAAACTGACGCAGTTTAACTTATAAATTGCGTAGAAAGGAAAAATAAAAAATTATTACATTTTATTTTAAGTCCTTTGCGAAAATATCAGTTATCGAAACAGCAGTCTAAAATTAAAAGCATTCGCTTTACTTATGTAAGGTTTTTGTGACAGTGACTACGCCACCTAAATGGGGAATACAAGTCGTCTAAATTGTGACAATTAGAAATAACCTAAATTCTCACAAACTTGAACCAAACCCTAATACTGTGTAAGACTCATTAGCCGCGTTTTCACTAGGTGAGAAGTTTCGCGAGGCAAACTTACGACCAATCTATAGAGGTCCGTAGGAACTACCTAACTCAAATTTACTACAAGGTCTTCTTTGAATGGTCTAACGCTTGCATTGATAGACTGCTCTCCCAGTGAACGTACGGTTACTAACATCGAAGGTTTCACAAACCTTTGTCGAAGAGAAACTGTTTGCGGAACGTGTGGCAACTATTATACGGTCAACGAGAGAATGCGTTCCTGACACATGTGACTAGTGATGTAACCTTACGTAACTGATATTTTTTATTACCTACTAGAAATTAATATCACAATGTGGTTCGTTATTCTCGTTTGCAATTTTTACCCGACTGCGCCAAATCAGAAGGAGAGTTATGTTTTTCGAGAGTAGGTATGTATGTATGTATAATATTTTAGCACGCTTTACACTACATAAACAAGATTAGATAACATATTTTCGGCCAGTTCTAGCAAAAAAAACAGATTTCGAAAATAACTGCACGCACTAAAAATAATAATACATTTCGGGCTTTCGGAAGAAAACGTGGAGCGTTTTGTCCAAAAAGAGAAAGGATTATGCATACTTATAAACGCTCCACGATTTCTTTCGAATGTCCAAAATATCCTTATTATTTTATAATTTTTACTGCGTGCTAAAAGCGCGTTTTTTATTTTTTAAAACTATTAATTTGATAGACATAGCCGTTAATCGTTACTTTTCGTTAATTTTGACCGCTATTTTTGTCACATCACTAAAAAAATTAATGGCTGCCAAAACCTTGTAGCAGCGCAGTATATTTTTTGATAATTATTGTTTTCTTAACTTTAATTGTAATTCGAAGTGCAAATTTACCGTGATTGTTCATAATTTGACATAATAATGTAGTTTTTATAGCTTGTTACTTGTTAATTGGGCGAATAGACAAAAACATTTTTTTATCGTAAATTGAGAGCCGCCTCAAAGTTTTATCGGCAAGTCAATCACCACCTGTCAGGAACGCATTCTCTCGTTGACCCTATAATAAACGTGGCACTATTGGTAACCTTGGCAACCAGCTAAAGTTGGCCACAAAGTACAATTTACCGGTGCTTATGGCTGAACAGGACTTGCTTTTGGAAATTGGCTCTTTGAACCTTAATGCGAAGGATTTAGAGGTGTTGTAGATCGCATTGTTATTGCTAGATGGGTTTGTAGACTAATTTAAACTGGTACGTATTCTGTTTGGTACAATAGAACCACGTGCGCCCCTAATGTATACCTACCTGCCTATAGAGCTTTTGCTATAAAGAACGATTTACACATTATTGTATGATTACTGATTCTATATTATTATCAATTAACTTGACTTTCGATTCTTCTTTTGAAATCAAATTCTATTCGACTACTATCAGAATGTAATCCAGAATTACCATTTTGAATACAATCACATTTTTATTTTCGTAATTTTTCACAATTTATCAAAAAATAATTGCTTACTCATAAATTTTCAGCCTGCATAATAAAACAGAAAGCTGCGTGTAATTCTAGTAGGCTACTAAATTCATCCTGGCAACCTTGACTCAGTTTACCGGAAGAAATAAACCACATTAACCTAATGAGATTTGTTTCCTACGGAGTGCGAAGTATCCCCGAACTGTACAATTTTCTCCTTAATACGGGGTGCAAATAAAACCATGTAGGTATTAAGATTAAATGCAGCCGAAAAATTTGTACCAAAAAACAAGAAATCGTATAGAAGTTGTGACGGAATAAAAAATAATAATAACCGTACTGACTGAACTATTTGTTTCAAATGTTTTTTTTTATATTTCGACCTTTGTTCTTTCGAAAAAGATTTTCAGTTTCAGGAGTATAATGGCAGTGTTTCATCTTGGTTCAGATTTCACACTTCATAAACCACTAAACTGCGAAACGCAACTTTTTTCATGTACCTATGCTAGTAAACGTTATAATTTTCATACTACCGACATTATTTGTATATTGCCAGGTTATACAGTTGAGTGATTTTGACGGTTGTTTTACAGGAGACAAACTGAGTCATAGGGTATTTGTTACACCCTATATGACTATTCACATGTAACCTATTTACATCATAAAAGATAAGATGAACTCCTAAACCTTTGTTCGGAATATCAAATCATAACTTTTTATGTACCTTCCCCATATTAGGACGAAGTAGAAAACATGGAAACGCTATCTCGACGTAGTAAATAATTCTATGAAATCTTTTTTACCGCACATAAATGTTTTGAGGTTAGTGCTCAGTTTCTCATAGTACCTATTCAGTTATATTTAACCGTCGACGCAAAAAGAGGGGTGTTATAAGTTTGACCCTTATATCTGTCTGTGGCGCTAAACGCGTAGCTTCTAAGCGCGTGGGCGGATTTAGATGCGGTTTTTAGTTCAGTGTTTTTCACTTTCTCAGTTTTCCCAGGGCAGGTAGGTGAGGGAACTTGGGGTGAGAAACTTTAAGAAACATGCTATATGTATAAATTTTCTATGTTATCTATAAAATTTCTTCCTTCAATAAACTATTGGATAAATATAAATAAAAAGCTGTCATTTTCTGTCTTTGCCACTGGCTCCCTTTAAACAGAGACGGCGAACGAGAAACCATCACAACTTTTGTTGCCTTGGAGGATGACCAATGCATAATTTTACATTTTCCTCCAATAAGTTGTAAGGATTTTCTTTGTTATATCAAGAAAATCCAGACTATTTTTGCAATAAAAATTACGTAGTTCTCAAGATTCTTTGTGTAGGATTTATTTTCAAGACAAGCTAGTTTGGTAGTTCGCTAGCTTTAGGGATCAAAGATCACTATGTATCTATGTTTCTATATTTCTATGTTTCTGTATAGTATAGACTATGTTTCTGTATTTAGATACAGAAACAATGTTTTAATTTCGTTAGATAGGTAAATAAATAGGAAAATGTTGATTGTATAAAGTGTTTTTTCCTCAAAAGTTTTAATTAATAGGAGAGAAATATTTTATTTCAATTTTGACGAGACAAACTTACCTAAGTCTCAATTCTATTCTGCTATATATCAATTATGTAAGCGATTAGGTTTATAGCATTCCAAAAACATTATTCTTTTATCCACCTGCATCTCTCTGAATACGAAATTTAACCCAATTTTACTGGTGACTGTAAAATTGTAGAATGAAAGCGGACGTGACCTTATCTACGCGACTCGATCGATACTTCCACCTCTCTAAAATTATCCGATACAACCTTTGAGTGGCGTCTCGATTGGAACGCTTAAGGCAGGTGCGAACAAATTTATCTTCTGAAAAATATTAGGATAATGTTTTCTGTTGGCCTTGGAATGTAGACAGGGAAAAGTATTCAATCAAACAAGTTATTTCTTTATTAGATGTTCTATTGTTCTTATTTTTGTTTTTGCCGATATATGATCGTAGCTTTTGGTGATACGAGTATAATAAGTAGTCTATATTTAGTGACACCAACAGCCACTCAATGAGCCCAATAAGTACGTAGTCTTTAGTAAAATCTTTGGCCACCTACTTGTAAAATCTACTTATTACTATCAACGTTTAAAGACGCCATTATTTAACATCATATTTCACAAAACCATTTCTAAGCACGCCAAATTTAATTTCATCGCAAAATATAAAACAACCACGCGGTAAAGCAATATAAATATTCCTCGGAAACTTATTCCTTTCCTCCGTGTTCCTATTTTACTCATTCCTACGTTATGTATCTACAAGATTACTTATCTCTGAAAGTTTTCAGACTTCGAAGAGAATAGGAATAGACGGGGTATAAGTAGTGGATGGTGGAAGTTTAGCCCTGCAATGGTTTTGATGAGTATAAACTTGCTTCAGGTGTTTCAAATCGAGATGTTTCGATTATTTTGTAAATAGGTACCTATGTTAGTATTGTGTACATATTATACAGCTTGTGGGTTTCTCATATGTGTTGGTATTTATTGAAGCACACTGTCCGGGTTACTTAGGTTATCAATTTATAAGTTTGACGTGACATGTTAGTGATGTTAGTGCACCCACATAAATAGATCGTGGCTTTTACACGCGTATTTGTGAACATGTAGAGATTTTACGTATAGGTCGCGCCACGTAAAATGAACCTTAGCTGACAGATGCGCATTAGACGATTTTTGAGTCTGACGTTTAACATTTGTTTTAAAATACCATCGCGCACAAAAGTGTTTAATTACAGTCATGGTTTTACGCACAAAGGAAAGAAAAATATTATTAGTAGTATTAGTAAGGTGGAATAAAAATAAAAACAAAAAATACAACTACCAATCAATATTGGATTTAGTGTAAAATGTGTAAAAATGTAAAAAATATTTGAAAAAAAAAAAACATATTGTTAAGTCTTCATGGGTGGCGCGAAAACCAGATGAGGACTCGGTGTTGATGCCAGAAGTGGCCATTTTAATATCATTGTTGTCGTCACTTTCATAACCTTTGGAATCAGAATCATCATCCCCTACGTATAGTCTATAAATCAACATACGTAACCGCGTGCGAAAGACTCCTACAAGAATGAAACGATAAATAGCCCTAGCACTTTCGAGCGTAAGTGTACGCATGCGCGAACACGTGATTTTCATTTGTTTCTAAAGTTCTTTTACATGGCGCGACCTATATCTGTAGGTATTATGCGTACTAGTACCATCGTTCTAGGAAAGTTTGCAATCACAACTTTTTTATTCAATTCGGTTTATAAATAAATTAATAAAATGCTGATTCATTGCTATAATAAAATGCTAATTATCACAATGAATGTCAAATAGGTCAAATACGTACATTTTAATACTAAAACTGACTAAATAATACCTACATATGTGGGTCAGGAAACGAGGGATCTTCGCACTTAAATTTTCATTACACATATAAGCCTTGCCAGTCATCTGTGGCGCGTCCCACCACAGGACTTGACAGCTTACTGTCAAATATGCCCTATCTGTTGAAGTCCCATGACAGGACACTTGACAGTTTTTTTTTTGCTTACTATGAATTTGTCGATTTTTAAAGCCCTATACTCACTAAGAGAAAACCATAAAGAGTGAATGACTCTATCAATCACTTTTAGAATGTAAAATTGTCTCTGATACAAAAAAATTAAAAAATTTGCATTTGCAAATTTGTTGCAATTTTCCGCCACAGATGCGCCAAATCCGCCATTTTGCAAATTTTGACAGTCCACAGATGACTGGGTGTCAAAATTTATTTGGACTGAATCGAAACTTAATCTAAAATTAACCTATATATACCTATACAATTTTCAGTGTAGGTTAGCTGCCTACGTGAATTTAATGGCTACAATAACCGTAAAATTTTACAACACTCGCTATTAGGGAAGAAAGATTCGTTTTTGATACAAGGTTTATCTTTTATGATACTTAGACGATAGTTGTTGCGTTTTTGGTATGAAACTGTATCTAAGTGACTGTTAGGCTGTAAGTAGGTTGCTATGGTCGATGTTTATGGCTAAAGTTGCAGGTAGGTACCTATATTAGTATCATAAACGTCTTTAAACTAATAATATGTTACCTACCTAATATCCTAACTCAACTTAAGTTTAAATAAAAATAAATTAGGTAGGTACTAAAAGAGCTACATAAAAAACGAAAAAAAAAAACATCTTTAGTTCCGGCCCCATATGTAGGTACAGAAGTAACCTAAGGAATACATATAATATGTAAATGTTTCCCCAGACACCGGTGTAGTACCCGACCGGAAATAGCGGATTTACCGGAAGGAGGGGCGGGGAGCGCGGGTGACGCGGAGACCAGCTCATGATAATTCGAATTAAAACACTTTAAATTTATTTATATGAAGTTATACAAAGCGACAGAAACTCTTTTACTTGATACCAAAAACCGATAAAGGAAACCTTCAACCACAGAAATAAACAATCATTTTTGTAGTCATCACAATTATTCCTCAAATATTGAAACAGTTGCCTAAAACAAAAAAGAAATACACAAACAAAAAAGATATATTAGTTTGACGATAAATCTATCTTAATAAACAACATTAACCCGAAAAAAGGTTATCGTGTGATGCGTTATACGAGTACCTTCTCATATTGAATGGTCATCAGGGAGAGTGTCGAGTGACGTTGAGTGAGACCGACAGCAATTCGTCACTAAATGGCAGAACTCGGCGGCTCCGTCGCACAATGACACGGGCAGGAGGTGACCTATCAAACGATAATAGATGATCAACCGAAGGGGCCTGGACACTCGCGCAATCTGCGCACTACTGCTACCCAGCGATAAAACAAACCGCTCTCGACGAACTGTCTCTTTTAGTGCATTCGAATGGAAAATAATAATGGTAGAACACATGCAGGATAGTGCTCGACAAGACAGTGTGACGTAATCCTTTTGGAAAATTTAAACTAGTGCACCGTTAAATTTTTCGTGTTGTGAAACTGAAATGTACTATGTAAACTGTTATGTTAGTGTTTCTAAATTAGTTTGAAACGTGTGTATAGTTTGTTTGTGAAACAGGATTACGGATACTGTAGCAAAGTTGATAAAAGCTGTTCAGATACTTCCTGTTGTGCAGGTAATTGATTTACTAGTCCGCCCACTCTAGATTTTATGGCACGAATGTAGTTATAGGCACTGCTATATGGTAGGTTAAATGTGTTACGTAACATGAGGTATTGTTAAAGTCGGTATTTCCATGAATACCTTTGATGTCTACTTCATAAATATATCTAACCTTTGAGTAATGGTTTCTAGGGAAAACTACTATTATCGATAGTCCATCATCATCCATAGCGTAACCTAATCACAAGCTCGCATAGTACACCTATTAATGTTTGCATTAGTATAATGGAAAGTTGTCATGATATGTTTCTACTAAGTTGATAATTGGAGATCAATCGATTTTTAATTCCTAGCAGACCATTATCTATTTAATTGAAGGATATAGACTATAAATCATGAAATTCCTTTTGAGAGTAAATTCTACTGATTTCTACTTACTTACTATTTGAGCAGGTTCCAAGAAATGAAGAGCATATTACCATACTTAAGCTGCCGAAAACAGTACCTAACCTTACTGAAATAGTCTCTGAAATGGAGACAGTATTAGTATTTTGTACCTTCCGTAAATGAAAATATTTTCTCAGCGGTTTATAACCTTTGTTATTAGAGAATGAAGTAATGACGAAACCCGACACTCTTACGACCCAGAACGACTTGAGTTTTAGTGTTGGTACATTAATTATTACTAAATTAACCTACATCTGGTTTTATTTACTCAATTACGGTGAAAAAGGACGCGGTCCTTTATTTAACGGGGAAACACTTGATTTTTAATGAGTTTTTGGGACCATTTACATTTATAAGTGACTACTATTTACACGGATTACTACTTAATAATTAATACATCAATACAACCAAGGCACAATAATAATTGTCAGATTTAAACCCATCATTTCAAGCAAGACTTAGCACATAATGTTTCGCAGGAGTAGGTATAAGTAGTGTTCGAATAGTGTATCTAATTCCCATTTTCCACAAGAGTTAGAACGTATATTTTCTTTCAATTAAGATCAAAGTTCCATTCGCGGCTTTGGGTTGTGATAATGTTATAAAACTAAATACTTGTAAGCTAAATATAGAATACTTTCAACAGTGTCCTAAACAAACATTGAATGAGAGAGCGTACCGAAATTCAGACATGCTACGTATAATATTATCTTTCAAGTTTATCTGTACATTTATCATCAGCCCTTTTCAAGGAACTTTTTAGAATGCTGAATTAATGATTTCGTTATAAGAATTCGATTCTAACTACAAAGTCTACTGGTACAGAAAATGGTAATATAACATTTATTTTAGCTTGTCAAAGTAAATTTTTGGTACTTGGTAAGTAATCAAAATAATACTAGTTAAATAAATGATGGAATGTTTCTACTTATAAAAAAGTTTATTTTGGCGATGATCTAATAATATTGTCAAAAGTCGACGAGAGTTAAATTCCTATAATAAAGTTTAACCACGCTTTTTAATGACAAAACAATTGACTGTACTGGCTATTCTAATCTGTTTTAAATTCAATCACAAATCGAAGTAATTAATCGATGAACTTAAGTACTTAGATAGACTAAAATTAAAAGTACTTATTAAATGTACAATGTACTTGAATGTACACTTTTCAGCAAATTGCACAAAATGTTATAATCTAAATTGGATTTGAAGACACGTCTAGAGACTAGATCGGGGTGTGATCGTTAGTGCTAAGTTTCAAACTAAGTACTAAGCTGGGTTCTAACTTTCTAAGCTAGGTATTGGCAGATTTTCAAACTATCTTAATGGAATATTTTATTATATCTCTAGGTGGGTGTCAATTGAATACCTTTGAAAGAACTGATATTCTGTGAATTTATTTTTACGACTCGGTAACGCCTGAATCGTTTTTAAAGATTGTATGAACATGAACATTACATGAACATAAATATTAAACTTGGTATTAAATATTCAATTTCTATTTTAAGAAATTTTTTGAAAGTAACATGCTGTTAGCACAGTTTACTCTGTAGGGAATAAAAAACTTATTATGTGTTCTGTAGATATACCTAGCTATATTCTTGCAATAAACTACCTTCTTACTTAATGAATAAGTAACGCGGCTTGCTATGACAAAAAAATAATAATCTTGGTAGGCATACCCACAACAATTTTATTTTTAATGTTTACATTTATATTTGGGTATTTATACACATGTTTATCCTTCTTTCGAGAGCAAGTTCAATATGTTTATCCGTTTACGTTACTTTTATCGGGTTTGTTATATTTTTGGTCCCTAATCCGTAGATTTGGAAGGGTCGTACTATTTGCGGCTAAATTATTCATGCAGTTGTGCCAACTACGAGTACTTTCAAAGGGATTTCGTTTCTTTTTCCTTGTTTTTATATAACAACCTTGAACTATTCATAAGTTAACAGCTGGTTGCAGAACACATTTTTATAGCTAACGCTTCATTAAGTCTAGTTGACATTGTTATTGGCAAATATCAGAAGAAACCGGCACAATGTCTAGTGGACAAGTAATTACAGAAATAAAGGGTAACAGAAGTAAAAAAGCTATACTAAGTCTTGTTTGCATTGGTCTTAAAGCTTCCGCGGATTATTATATTCGTGAGGAATGCCAAAACATTTTTTATGAAACTATTCTCACGTGGTCATCAATAAACGACAATTGTGATCGCAGCCATACACGGCGCAATAGATAGTAAGTAAGTAGCTAGTACCATACTCATGCACAAATCATTAATAAGTTCTGTTGTCCACAGGGCAGGTGGGAAGTCTCCTGTGAACATGACCTAGTGCCCCATGACCGCGGCACACCCCCCTCCGCGCCGGTCTCGCAAGCAGACCTGACACGCAAGCATACTCGTAAGTACCACTTCTACTAACCTATGCTTCTTTATGGTAATGTTGGTTACCATATAGCAATGGATATTTCTAAGCGCTGGTTAGAGAGAGTGGGGCCCAAGTCTGCTAATTTAAAATAGCCTCTGTTGTATGTTGGCAGAATGTCAATGTCATTTTTTGACACATTTGGTATTCTGCTAAACAATTGCATACAATGATTGCGACCAAATGTGTCAATTTTGTTCAAAAATTACTTGGGCCCCAGTTCTTTGCTTTCTGATCTCTAAGGCGCTGTTTTAACCAATGAAGCGTGGCGGAGGAGCGCGGCGGAAGCGTCTTGTGAAGAAAACTCTTATGAGTATTAGGAATAGAGTCTAATTTACCGTAATTTCATCCGCGCTCCTCGGAGCACGCCTCTCAAGCCCCGCGCGTCAAGCGGCGCCGCCAAGCAGCGCGGATGAAATTACGGTAAATTAGACTCTATTCCTAATACTCATAAGAGTTTTCTTCACAAGACACTTCCGCCGCGCACCTCCACCACACTTCTTTGGTTAAAACAGCGACTAAGGGCGCGCTCTTATTAGCGAGAACTCATTAACGAGCCGTAACCGTATCCGTTGCGCGCGCTCTAGCCAAAATAGCATAGGATGTGCGCTCGCAGCAGGTTCCCCAACAATTAGCGAACAAAACAACATACCTTGATACATACTTATTACAGTACATACGCAACGGTTACATTTACAACTCGCTAATGAGCACGTGCCCTTAGTACCTATACTCTTTGCGGTGCCTTCGGCTGGCGGATTTCGAGAATATATTTTTAGCATTACAACCCAAGCCACGAAGCAAGTTATACGTATTTCATATTAGGCTATTTGTCTAGGCAAAGTCATAACATGCCCCAAAGCCAGCGACAGCTGGCTGATTCCTAATGTTAGTATTACTATGAATAAGTAATAGCGCTCTGAAACTATCGTCTTTTGTCGGGTTATATTCTTGTTGCACCAGTATCACGAAGTGTTTTTTAATAATCAAATGTATTTTGTGGAATAAAGTAAAATTCCCGTAAAATAATTTTACCTTCTTTGCTTTAACTGCTGAAGTAATAAAAAACAGATAGAACTCTAGAATTAAATTATATTTCAATGACAAATAGAGGCCGAGAAATTACAAAGATACTTAGGATCAGCAGATCTTTCGTTGCATCAATTTTTGTTCTTCGATATTTTTTTATCGTAGGCAATTTCTTTTTTCTAATTTCCCATTGAAAAGTTCTTTTTCAATGCTATGTTGTCATATCGTACTCGAATCTCTGTTATTCAATGAAATACGATAGCTATACGAATTTGTACCAGCTTTTTCCTTCTAAATGAGTTCACATTAGCACTTAATGACCATGAGAGAATATGTTCGTCTATTTAGCGCAGATTCTTCCTAAAGTCTTGATTCTCATTTCTTTTAGGCTAAGACTATGTGAGATTTGTTCAAAAATATATTTCGAAATAAATATAAGAGCTGGTGCCCTTTGGGTAGGTTCCTGTGGCATAACATTTTATATGAACGTTTCCACGATAGACGGATCCAATTTTGTGTCAACGTTCCTAAAAATAATAAATAGTTCAACGATAAGAAAATAATTTTACTCGACGCGATGTAAGTAATAAAATAGGATAAAGGGTTTCAGTAAGTATTTACTTTGAGCATATTTATAATGAATTCCGAGGAAACCTGATTACAAGCCACGCTTCTATACTTCCTACTTAAGTGTTCTATAACATGAAGTGGGTTAAAACTTGTCAAACAATGTCAAAGTAAAGCTAATAACATTTTCGTAACCACAACCGCCACAACAAAGTTATGTTGCAATGAACATGCTGTCGTTCCGAAAGCAGAGGTCTGTGAAATTAGTATGCTGTCGCCGAAGCAACGTGAATAGAATATTAAAGGCACCACTCGTTGGGTTTCCTCTGAAGAACGTAGGTAGATCTGCTGGCAAGTAAATAATAAATTATGTAGAATTGCAGTATGTTGGCTGTAAAAGATAGAATTGTAATTGAGTTGCGGTTTGGTAAAATTAAACTGATGAATAGAATTTAATTGGACAAAATTATATTAAAGTGTTAATATTTGGTTAGGTAAATGTAAATATATACTTATTTACTAAATTATTCGAAAATAAAAGTTCTCATTTATCATCGTAAGTAGAAATACATCTTTCTAATGCAAAAAGTGTAGCTTACAAATAACATCTGCATTTAAACTCAAATAGGTACAACGCACCTAACAAGTTTCACCTCTCCTCCCCCAAGGTTCATAATGTTGCCGCGTTGGCTGCTGGTATGCTGTGTGGTGCTCTGTGCACGGCCGGCACACCCGCAGGGCGCGCAGCAATGCCCCCCGGCGAACACCATCACCCCCTGCAGCTGTACCGTCAAAAAGAACGGCCTGGACATTCTCTGTGAGTTTACTGAGCAGCAGCATATACAGAAGGTAAGAGTGAGAAAGTGAAGAATCATTTCTTTTATTAATATGTCGTACTAGGTATATAAAACCTAGTTCTTAGTTCTGTCTGATTATAAGTCGTTACATAGACAAAACATAGGTACCATAGCATTTATAAAGGTTACATAACATTATGAATTGTTATTTGTTATTGAATACCTACGTACTCGTATTTAGTTACAATTACAAACTGATTAAATATCAACAAAGTCAGGGCCTTCAATGATTCAGAAGTTAACTAATTTATTCAGAAGTTAAGTAGTATTGAATCGTATTCTTTGTTAAATTAGGTTCTACACAATCTAAGTCTTGTGTACAAATGTTCCACAATACCACTCGGGCACCAATCTCAGCATTTCAATTACATAACAGACGACTTTTCTACATTAACGTCTAAGAGCAGTGAATAAAGCAGCTCATTTATTTCTATCCCGATACACCTTCACTTCTCCAGGCTATAAATCTTGTGATACGTGCTCTAGGAGGTTCTTGCTTCAAATACACTTCAGATTTAAGGCTTCTATCTAGGTAGCTTGGAGCCAAACACTTTAAGACATTTATCTTCTAGGATTATTACATTATCAAATAAGTGGACTATTTCGTTGTGTTTATTGTTGCGAAAGCTATTTTGATTTCGTTAATTACCAGCTTATTCTGTTCACTGTAAAGTCATAAAGTTTTATAAGTTCTAATCTACATATAATTGTGCCATTAGTTTGTACGCATGAGTGTTTAGATTTCTCAGTCTCCTACTACTGACATATATCATCAGAAGCAAAATATTTCTGTCAATAGGAATATAATGTGAAATAAAGTCAAAGAGCACATAAGAACGATATCTTTTGAATGTAGTAAGAGAAGTTTACTTATTGATCCTCATTAAATAATTTAATGTATTTCCTTTAGGCCATGAACACACTCCGCTCAAAGCCGATGATAATATTCTACCTGAAACTGCGACATAACAACTTAGCCAAGTTACCATCCTACATCTTCCTTGGTCTGGACATCCGTCATCTCACCGTCCATAACAGCAGCTTGGCCGTTATTGAAGATTCTTCTCTTAGCTCTATCGGTAAGTTAACTTCAAAAAATAAATATAGATTTTTATCTCGTTGGTCCCTAATCTATACTTTTATAAAACTACTATTGATTATGTACACGATCAGAACGAAAATGAATCAAAACAAATTGACAGTTCCAGGCAGGTTGTAATAAAAAGTTATGTTATACGAATAACATGTCACTTTAAAACGCATTGGCAGGTTAAAACAACTGAATATCGATATTTTTACCGTTGTCAAACATATCGACAGTCGACTGCCGGTTAACCGATAGTCAGACAAAATGTACAATCAAAATACGTTGAACAACTTTTATTGTAGTATGTCTTTGATTTCGTTTTATTGTCTATCAAAATGTTAATTCAATTGTTTTGTATTGTGTTTTGTTTTCGAAACATGACTTTTGTCATTTCAATAGTCAACTAATAGTTCACCTTCATCATCATTATTAGTCGTCTTTTTACGCCCCCACTGCAAGAGCAAGCGCCTAATCCCATTATCCAACTAAAAGCTTTATTATAAGTAGACAAAATAGAAAGATGTTAAAAATAATGTGTGATTTTGTAAACAGGTAACAAGCTGACTCAGTTGGATGTATCGCAGAACAGCCTGGCGACAATACCGACGTCGTCATTCACCCATCTCAATCACCTTCTTATACTTAACATGAATCATAATAAGGTAAGAAAGAATTTTATAAAAATTATGATTATGAAATTGTGGAAAGATATACCTGATTGTTCCGATATCAAAGCTCTATATTAGGATTCAATGGGAGCCATAGACATGTTTAAAAATAAATTCACATAGTACTATATAGTAAATAGAGCTCATCGTTCGAGTACTTTTCAGATAGGATTCAAACGCACTACCCCGAAGTGGTGGTCGAGAATACCAACTGGAAAACAGAACGATTCAATAACTTTACAATCCAGCAAAATGCTTCACCTTCCGCTGCGCTTTTGTCCGATCCTTGCTATTTATTTCACTTTCTTGTCTAAAAAGAAATATTGAAAGTATTAAAAGAGGAATTCCTTTTAGGTGACTGCTGTACACAACAGGGCTTTCATGGGATTAGATACACTAGAAATCCTAACTCTGTACGAAAACAAGATATCTGTCGTCGACGGTGAAGCTTTCAAAGGTTTGGAGAAGTAAGTAAAATAGTTTCAGTATATTTGCGTGGCTATTTTAGCTTGGGAGGCAATTCAAAATACCAGAACTCGGAATTTAAATTCAGAATCAGCGCCGGCTGCGGCTTTCGTTTAGTATATTGAGCACTAAACAAGCGTACTAATAGCACTCGAAGCGTTATTGATTAGAATTCAAGAGCTGTTCGAATGTGGTACTTATTTGTAGGAGATTTTAGAATCAAAATTGAATCAAGCGCAATCAATAATTGTTAATTATGAGTTAATCCTCCTTAAATTGATTTGCTATTAATCTGTCGTCATCATTAACCAAACTGGCACTTTCAATGATGTCCTAAATTGTTGCAAACAAGAGATGGCACGTTGAAAATTGATTTTCCAAACAAATTGGTCGTTCAATATCAGGGATTGCGGTTAACCTGATATATGACAGCGGTGTCAAGTGACACGTTAAATTTGCTACTTCAGCTGCATTCAGAATTTCAGAAATTGAATAATTAGTTAAATAAATTTTAATAATGCTGATTTTTATAATAGTTACCTATCTATTTTTTCATTCGGTTTTCTATAGTCTTGATTTAATATAACATTTGAAGCTTATCTAGTCGCATTGGTACCTATAGCACTATGTCAAATTTCTTACCCGCGCGTCGTGAGACAATAAAAACTTTAGAACCCAAAAGACAAAGTCCCGGGCCTCCACTAGATTAAAATGTGAGATAAATTGATTTTTAAAGTGCTACAGAGTAACTTAGTTTAAATTCAAGCATGTAGGAACCTTTTGCAAAAATAATACTTTAGGTCGGAAACTCTTTTGTGTAACAATAAAGCGAGCATAAATTACTCGAATAACCTTTTGTTAGTGGCAAACGGCAAATGAGCGGCTGCGACTTTTCAAACTGTGCAACGTCGGAAATTATTGTCGTGTTGGAAAACTTGAATGATTAAATTACAGGCCATATATTCAAGTAAATTACGTAAGCGACTTAAAACATTCGCAGGCAACGGTAAATATACGGAACTTTCTTGTTTCCAAGTGTGCAAAAGACAAATGTAGTTTAAACTTATCTTTTCTTTGCGGCCTTTTTCTTTCATGTTCAAGTTGTAAAGTTGGCCAGGAGCAAGACCATTCTTTAGTTACAATTGAGTTAGGAATGAAAATTACATTCCACCTGTAGAAAAACCTGTAGACGTTTTAATATTCAACATCTAAAATTTGTTTCAGGAAACTAAAACGGCTAAACATTGGAGGGAACGACTTGACAGCTGTACCACAAAAAGCGTTAGCCTTATTGGAAAATCTCAAAAAGCTGGAAATGCAAGAAAATCGTATAACTTCCATTTCGGAAGGCGACTTCGCAGGTAAAATAGAACAAGCAATTTATTGTTCGCGTTTGTAAAAGTACCTATGTCGTATAAAGTGCAGTGCTAGAGCTATATATTTTACTGCGGGAAGATTTCATTTTTATGGCCCTAGTACCGTTTAGTTTATTATTTAAAATTTGCATTATTATTACGAAGCTTTGCATGCATGATTAACTAGGTATGATCTTTGAATTCTTTCTCTTTTTAAATATAATAGTAAGTGGGTACCTACATGAGATTGAAATCAATTCTTTATGTACTTATCTATTCCATAGGTCTCCGTAATCTGGACTCGTTGGGTCTGGCTCACAACCAATTACGCGAAGTACCAGCGCAGGTGTTCTCCCATCTGACTTTCCTTAATTCCCTGGAATTGGAAGGGAACCAGATTCAAAGGATCGATGAGAAAGCTTTCTCTGGCCTCGAAGGTATGTTTTATAACTTTGAAACTTGATATTTTTGGCAATTGCCATACCGCAATAGAACTAACATTTTTGTTATTAGTATATAATGGTATAAGTACCTATTTCACGACTTGAAGGTGACTACTTTCGTTGATGAGTGATCTGAACTATGAGGCATACGTATTAACTACATATAATATATGGCAAATGTTACTTCTCTTGTCAGAGCGTGTGTGTGTACCGATTTCGCATCGGTTTAATCAACAACACGGCACTGTGATACAAATGTCCTCTATAGGCATATACCAGGCAGGATAACACAGGATAAATTTTTAGTCAGTACGCAAATTGCAATCCTGATTGTAGGTACTCATGAATACAAATGGGACCAAGTCCCAAAATTGTTCTTAGTTAGGATTTTAGGACATCGAACTGTTGATCGCATAATGTATCCAAAGTACTATTGATTTTCTTACCACGATAATTATTTTATCGTAGAAAACCTCCAATATTTACGACTTGGCGACAACCGTCTTCATGAGATCCCTTCAGAGGCTCTACGTCCCCTGCACCGTCTGCGTCACTTGGATCTTCGCTCCAACAACATCACCTACATCAGTGAAGATGCTTTCACTGGATACGGCGACTCTATCACCTTCTTGAACCTTCAGAAGAACATGTAAGTTTAGGTCTTGTTATATTACGGCCATTCTCAATATTCTATCTATCTCTGATTTTGCCCTACTGGAGATAGAAATAGTTATCCTCTCGAAAAATGTTTGTCTCTATAAACCTACCGCTGTCAAAAAGTCTATGGGATTGTTCTGAAGGATAAATCAAAAGTGACAGCTACGTGACAGTTAAGTATTGCCGGTCTCGGATAGCTATCTGTCTTTGAATATTGGGAACGGCTGTGGCAGACATAAACGAAGATGGTGAGACGAGCTCAACTATTTATAGACTAATACTGGCGTAGAATAGAATTGAATCGCAAGCCTTTACCTGACGGTGGTTTGTAATCGGCTATCTTTATCTAGTTGTGCTTTGTGTTTCTTTTCGTTTGCAATAATATTAATTGCGTCTTGCTATCTCCTTCATAAAATTCTCAAACATAATATAACTTTGAGATTCATTTTTTCGTACCTACCGAAAGTAAATAGATTTAGAAATATTACGGAAATGTTTAATGCATAAATATGTATGTAGTTATTCTGATACATATGTATCTACGTGGGTGCAACATGGAGCGTAATTTTAATACCAAATGTGCTTCTATTTGCTGCCGTATTTACTTACCAGTAACTACACCCTAGTGGAAACATCGATTTCACTAAATAAAATATCTGGTTGATATTATAAAACTTATCTCAAGAGCAGAATGTAAAGTTATACTAAATTAATCTCATACTGCTTAGGAACGTTAATTTACGATCTTCTGTAATTGAAAATAATAACCACGTTATTCGAAGGTTTATTAAATGTTGATTCCAAATTACTTTTTGTGAAATTACACAAAGCATGAAACTGTAACGTGTAAGAATTTTAGTAGGTGCCATCAGACACGTGAATTGGCTCTAACTTTATGGTAATCTTACAAAGTTTGTTTCGTACTTAGCGCAAATTCATGACAAAAATGTTGCAGTTGCGTGACAAAATTTATTTTTAAATTGAATATTCGATATAGTATAGTATTATATCATTCAAATTAAATAATAACTTTCTTGTAATAATATTAATTGAAGTATGAATAAAATTGCATTCTACGAACCATTTTAAATAAGTGATTTGCTGAAACAAACAAAACAGAACGATAAATAGAATTCGGAACTTTAAACACGAGAGATCAAATTATTAATGTTTCCAAGTAATCAGATTTCAAAGAAAATAATTCGTACCTACTTAATCCTTTGCGAACGAGTACAATTCCGTATGCCAAGGGATTTAATAAACTTGTTTGAAGTTTATGCGCATATTATCTAAGATTTACGATTAATAAATATTTCTCCCGTCTTGTTCTGAGGCGCGGTGTTGTCAGTGTTTGATTAATTTTCACCAGCCATTGTTTATTAGTCACTAGAGGCCTACACTGCTACAACTTGATTAATTAGAATAAAATTACTTTGGAAGGTACCTACTGAATATTCTACGGCTTCCTTCCTTATACTAGATGAATGTATCGCGTGTTCAGACATTTCAATTTTCTTTGTTTAATTTCGAATAAATTAATTCTATTGGCTTAGGCAGTCGCAGTCATGTTCTTATTAATTTTCCTGCTTCGCGTAAAACAGGAAAAATGTTTCTAAGTCAACGTAAAAAAGTGAACGTAAAATACTTGAAAATAACTTTTCATACCAATGACCAACGTCAGAAAATATAAATGTATATGTTTCTTATAGGGTTCACCAGTTGCCAACTATGGGCTTTGACAATCTGAATTCTCTGGAGACCCTGAATCTGCAGAATAACAAGTTGCAGCACATCCCCGAGGAGATCATGGAGCCGATTCTTGACACGCTACGTGTTGTGGATATAATGGGTAAGCAACATTGTCTTAGTATTGCTAGAAATGTCAAAATGTAAATTGCTATGTGCTACAATATTGTTGTAGATACTTTACGAAAGACATAGAAATTGGGAAGAGGTCATTTATATCGAGTCGTTTTAATTAGTTTATTGTGGATAGCGATATTCTTGGAAATTATAATATCGCAATCAAATTCTACGTCATACTGAAAGAAAAAGCTCGACTAAAAGAATACGTGGAGGATTTTCAAAAGCCTCTATGAATACTTGTCATAGGTAGCATTTAAAATTATAAATATAGAGTTGCCTAGACCTCTTGTGTGTGATGTAACGTGGGTAAAAATAACTAAGAAGGTGTATTTCTTCCTCAGATAACCCACTAATTTGCGATTGCGAGCTGGCTTGGTACGAAGCATGGCTGGCAGGTCTTCGAGACCGAGACGATGAGATGATGCAGAAGAAACGCACCGTTTGTACCATGGTCAACGAGCATAGAGAGTACAGTGTGGCTAAGATGCCCTTGGAAAAGATGAACTGTAAGAGGAAACCAACGTACGGGCGTCCCTCTAGCGCCTCTGCTATATGTCCTGCTGTAGCTAACGCTGCTCTAATCATTGCCGCAAGGATGATCTAAATCCCAAAGGCAAATATCTGTGACCCTTACCACCTTTGAGTCACGACTTCTTTTATTTCAATATCTACGTAATCAAGGCAATGAATTTAATTCTAATTTGGTAATATGATTCATATCAATTCATGTTTGTACCCATGAATATCTTGCAAAATATTATCATGATATGTTTTAACCTTATAACCAGACATAAAATGTGGATTATATAATATATTTGTTCAAGTAGTTTCCCAGTGAAGTACGTCCGTCGGGCTAGCTGTGGCCGGATAGCTCGAGGCGTCGTCCTTCGCGAATTTATCGGTACGTTTTGTTCAAACCTTTGTAACGTGATGAATTTGTGCAATAAAATACGATACATATCAATTTGGGCTGAATAAAAATGTAGAATTTTGGAGCGGTAGCTTGTGATAAGTAAAAGGTTTATGAAGGAGTCGAGTAATTTAGTGTGGTACGTAGGTATTTTTACAAATTAGAAGACCTCTAACGGGATAAATGCCTTACTATACGTAGAGTAAAGTTACAACTAGGAAGGTTTGGCATCAGTTGGTATCAAGCGAAGTGCTTCGTTCTTAATGAAATCTTTTACACGAGGAAACGAAATCTTTGCTTTAACTTCTCCGCGAGCGAGCTCCACGCGGCTTGTAATAGAATCACTGTTAACAAACTTTATTGAAAATTATCGTCAATACACTCTAGAGCTGATGTACACAATTTCGAGCACAAATATTTATGTTAAACTTTACAAACCTTGTTACGAAATGGATCTTCTAATATTTTTTTATTATTTACCCCTGCCTTTAGGATTGTACACGTATTAGTAAGCTTTTGCGCATTTACGATGTTGACTATTATGATATATTACTACATGTATTCTAAAATATACGTCAAGAGGTGGGGCTCGAGTCTTGAACCTACTACATCCTTTTCTTATAGCAACATATTTATCGATCGTCTCAATATTATTACTACCTCTTGTATAAGAAGTTAAGATCATTGATTAGATTCTTATCAAAAACCTATTATTACTCCTGTTGTATGAAATTGAATAGAGCCCCTCAATGTTCGATTTGATGTAGTTTAGCCGTAGGTAGATAAGTGTTAGATAAAATTTTATCGGAATAAGCTATTATTATGTTATACTATGTAGCTTAATAATTATTGTCGTATTATGTTCACTATTATTTGAATTATGGCGTAAGATTTTTTTAGATATAAACTTTTAGTTTCTACATTTACGTATTTTAGTTGTAGGAAGCTTTATATTTCATTTGGTTATTATTGTTTAGCTTTATTTTAGAGTAAATTGCTGTTAAAGCTTTATCAATATAAAGTAGTGGAGTAATAAATGTGACTTTAAACATAGTTTGCTTATCTAGTTTACTTTGCTTTGTCTGTAAACAGCTGCCTTTTGAATGCTTTTATTTGCCACAAATATTAAGAACAATTCTAATTTTCCAAAATAGTTGAAATAAAATCATAAAGCAATTAGGTACGCTCCAAAAAATTGGCCCTTGTTATTGTTGAAAATTGAATTTAATTCGTTGATAATTAATGTAACCAAAAACATATCCATTAGTCTGAATTATACCTAATTATGTAAGCATATTATTGTAATGTATTTATACACGCAAAATCAAAGGATTGGCAAAGCTTTCGTGTGATATTAAGGAAATTGGCTTATATCTATAATTGGAAGAAGAGGCGCGACCAATTTTGTTTGCCCTATGTACGTGTATACCCACTTCAATACATTTTTATCTTGTGTGTGAATGTTTACAACACATGCGCATTTTCATATAAAACATATTTTTATAAAATGTGTTACACGTGCAAGACGCGAGATTGAATACCTCATTGTATTCATTTTGCATGTTTTAACACATTTTGCGGTTCTATACAAACATTTTCGAAGAATATAAGAATAGCTTTCATCGTTTAGGTATAAAATATATTCGTATATTAACATTTATAGGTATTTAATCTTTCACTGAGAATGCACACATATTTGACATGGTAGTCTGCACAAATTATATAGGTACGTAGTTATAATTACAATTATTGCACCAAATAATATATTTATGAAATAACTTACACCATCTTTATAGATTTTACTCGTATATTATAAAGAAAATATGAAACTCGGAGTCGAAAACCTGATAAATTAAGTAAATTTCATGAACCGTCTCAAATGACGTATTTGGTAGAGTAGTAGTCCTTTAAAGTCTCTCATATTATATTTAAATCATATTTCAAGTGTTATAAGTGTCGTGTTTTACTATTCTATTTAAATTACCATCTAGATGTCAAATTATATCAAATTATATGTCTTTAATCTCTCCTTTTCTTGTCTATTATGAGATCTGGCGCAAGTAACTAAATGATAGACAAGTTACTAAATCCTTATTAATTATCTTTTCATTGTTTTAATCTTCTTATATTTATGAGCATTTACCAAATATTGTTACATAAAAAAGCTTCATTATATAATAATTATATATAATTAAACTTATATTTATATATCGATTTAATATACGTCAAAAAAAGAACCAGCATGAAACATATCGGGAAGGTGGGATGAAGTTAAATACATTAAATTTATTATAGCCAAAGGTGTAGCACCGATGAACCATGGTCTTGCATATCAAATAGGTTAAGTCATATTTAATCTAATGTTAGTCTATTTACTCATTGTTGTGTGTTAAATTATACTTATAATCTTATATTCACTGTTGATCATTACTCGTTGTCTGAATGGCTTATTCACTATAATTAATGTAAGTGTCTTTGTAGTCTGTTTCCTTCATATTTTGTTGTCCCAATGAAGTGGGTGACGATCTAACTAGTTTTATTACAATTACAACTTTATATATCAATATATATTTATACATTAATATATTAACAGTATAATTACAATGGAAATGTGTAATCAAACGTATCGAGTTTAATAGTCACATTTATTATTTAAATTGACTCTAATGGTAGGTAATCTAACTCTAATAATGAGATTTTGCTGTAAAAGTGTATTTTATTTAATTCCGTTTAAATAAAAAATAATTTACGACCATTCGTTTTATTTTAACCCTTTTGCCAGTAAACAGTAAACGTTATTTTTTATTACTTAATATGTTCAAAACATCTATAAACATAATTATGTCTATTTGTAAAATTCACACCACAGACACAGACACACCACAGACACACTGACGATGAAAAGATAGTTTAAAAAGTTCACAATTCTTTTTAAATGTTTCCAGTTTTACAAAATGTTGAAGCACTCCGAAATAATGGGTGCAGCACTTGAACTAAAAAGCTCGACTAAAAGAGCTGCTATTACGTGGAGGATTTTCAAAAGCCTCTATGAATACTTGTCCTACGTAGCATTTAAAATTATAAATATAGAGTTGCCTAGACCACTTGTGATGTCACGTGGGTAATTAGTGCACTGAAAGTATTTAATGAGACGTAAGTATGTAGGTACTGTGTACAAAATTTAATATGTATTTTAAAATATAGAGGCGAACTAGAGAAGAGGTAAATATTTTAAAAGTAAAATACAAACATTTCAGTCGTGTTGATGTTTTGGTTGGAATTCTGAATATGCTCAAAGTGGCTAGAATAAACTTTATGTCAGCAAAACATAAGTATCCTATCTCCCGTAGGAAACAAAATATTTACGATGCCGGGAAAAGTGGAATTTTTATTCTGCTCGACTAGCTAGCTAGATGTTCAAATATAGGAAATTCAATTTGATTTATGTGTGGGAAATGATATTTTTAGAATGACGGACGACACGTTCCCGGTTAAGTTAAATCTATATTTTATCACAATATTAACTTGAATATCAGGTTAATGCCAACGTCCTAAATTATGGTATAGTATAGTAGAAAACCTATCTCGACAGTGGTTATGCTGAGGTAAAAAAAATATTCTCTGCTTTGCTCGGTGACTGAAGACTAGGCTATGTGGTTATTGTTCGATGCCTATCTTGAATTGACAAATATCTTAAAAAAAATAGCTACCTACCTATGTACTTACTACCTACTTATACTACAAGTGAAATACCGGTGACTAGTTTGATAGATATTCTGCATAAGGGGAATTGTCACGCTTAAAAATATAGATACTTTCCTACATTATGGTGCTCCTACACTGCATGTTTAGTAACGTTTGTAAACATTTTGTAACAAATGTTTAGTATAAGTACAAAATTTTTGTTATAAAATGTTTATAAACGTTGCAGTGTGGGAGCACCATTATACTCGTAAAGAAAAAAACAAAACACTACCTACGTTGATACGTGCCAATCTCTTTCGTTACGATTATGGGTCGTCGTCGTAATATTTACAGCGGCTTTCATAATCTCCTTTAGAACGGTGACCTTCTGTTTCCACCTGGGACAGATTACGTACAGAGCATCTTCGCGTTTTGGTGTGATCGGCTTACACGCGTTAGAGGTTTGAAGGTATCTACAAGTAGTATTGCTTCAGAGAAATGCGTAGAGGTTTTAACATTGTATAAATTGTGAAGCATCTTAGACCTTGATTGCATGCTTATTTAAAATATGTCATAATCGTCTAAATACATATAAATCTTAACTAATCTTTAAATAAACATATACCTTATGCCAATCATCTAAATAATGCAGTGGTTATGATAGGTAGGTATGTCTGATACTCGTATATCGGGAACATACCAATATAAGTTTTTAGCATACTTGATAAAATTATTTTGCATTCACGACGGAATGTTTTGCAAACATTTACCGTGTGGAATATTGAAAGCAAGTTTTCATTGAATTTGCATACTCTTGAAGGTGTCTAGCGAAATATCACCGTTTGTTGAAATAATATTTCAGACAGCTATTTCTGTATATTGATTTTTAGAAGCTATAAGCCTGGCTATTTTACTCGTTTGTCACACTGTTAAAACTACTTAACTGTATTTTCCATCTTTTTAAATGAACGCTTACCAACGTCATCGTTTACATAATATTAACGGCATTGATTTGTATTTAGTTTTGACGGTATTACAAGCGCATAGTTTGTTTACCTTGCATAGTTGTATTATCCCTATACACTAATAAACGGTAGGTATTGATACAACTACCTATACTTAACATCAATCCTCATGACAACATTTAAAGAATTTAAAGTATCACACCTTACGTTTGAATATTTCAGCACCAGCTGCGAGTTCCCAAGAACCTCCAAAAAGCCACATGATTTATTAGTTGACGTCAAACCTGCGTAGAGTATTATATTGGATTCTTTATCTGATTGAAAGAAAATTTATTCCACCCAAGCCTTCTAGCTCAATACATTTTCATTTACATTCTTCGGCGTTATAAAATTTTCTTTAGTGAAATTCGAGAAGTTATCTAGAGTGACGGTCAAAATTAGAAGGGCGCTTGTGTAACGGCGGAAGAAACGCGTATTGCGGTTGAAACGCATCCGCTTTTTGTAGGTTCGGCTCGTGATCTTATGAAGAATTAATGTAGCAGTGAAACTGCGTGAATAATTTGGATTGGCCGCTAGTGCGTAAGAAATCGCGCGGTCTCATAACAAACAGTCACTGACAAGTCTCGCCGAACCGCAACCGCTTATTGGATTTCCCCACGTAAAAAAAAGGTATCGGGCATTTAATTAACAAAAGGATTCTTTCACAAGGTGCTATGTAGAACAATCAAAACTAAACACAAAGATAGTGATCGAGATAATTTAAAACTTTTCACAAAGAACATGGAGCGAAATATAAAAAAAAATTACCTATACCCCGCATAAATTCAGACCGCTACCAGAAGAATACGTATTGATAGTTCTCAAATAAAGCTTTTGTAAAAAACGATGCTTTGATCCGTATCAAAGCAAAACTTGCAATAGCAATTCAGAATTTTTCAATTTCCGCGTTTGCAACTAACCACCTTCGTCAATATTGAAAAGCTATATCGATAATTCGAGCTAGGTTTCTAGGCAGCTAGAATACTAGAGTGCATGTTTCCGGTTAAAAAAACTTTAATATTTACAATTGCAGTTTCGTTCCAACGTGCGAATTTTAACGCGCAGTCGGCCGGAGTCGCGATTGCAATAACCCCTGGCTTCACGCCCACTGCCCCGGCTGCGCTGATGAAAAATATGTTCATCATATAGCTAGCAGTTTTTCTATAGCCCCAAGCGATGAGGTCATATTTATTTTGCCTCCCAGTTGATTGCATACTACTACATCGAAAATGCGAGCCCCGAACCGTCGTTATACAAACTATATGGTACTATAGGTGGAAATGGGTACACGCACCATGAAAGTTAGTTATTACTCGGAATAATTTTATTAAAAGCGGAAAAGGGGTGGTTTAATCGTATTTGTAAACTTGATTATTAAATAGTGCGAAAATGTGATTAAGTGTAAGCATAATTATTCCAAGAAGTGCGTAAATATATGCTTACCTACTCGTACATTAAGCTTGTAGCTACAATTTACGTTTAGATTTTATCACTAACAACATCTAAGAAATACCAAACAAAAAGTTTGATAAATTGCACATACTTAATTAAATAATTAGCCCTGCCCACAAAATCGAAAGTGCCCATTTTAAAAGCCTTATTTATTCAGAGGGAATCTAAAAATACAGTCACGAACATGTAAATTAGAGTCCACTGTACGCAGGCGAAGGGCAGTAAAAAATAAATAGGCCTGTCGTATACGGAACGACAAAGAAAAATCGTTACAGATAACGTCTGTTAGCTGCTGGAGGAAATGCGTCAAGGCAGAAATATTGTTGCAGTTTGTACGTATTACCACCTGCAGCGTAGCTATAGGGACATATAAGACGCATTAGCGACAATTCAGACAGATGCGGGTTGTGTGGATAAAGCTTTATTGCCGTTCTTTGGAATGAAATAACGATGTACGAAAGTGTCTTCAAAATATTTGAACTTGGTCCCATAGTACGAGTTGTTTGTTATCACAAGTACATCCATATCCTTTTCTATCGTAACTAAAAATCATTCTGTATAAGTTACAAACAATTGACAAAAGAAAATATCGACGAAACCAAAAAAAAGGGTAAATAGAGCAATTGTCGAGGGCGGCACAATGAATAATAGATACCAAAAGGGATCCAGCTCTCTCATTACGGCCTTACTAACCTTTTGGATGTTTACTAACAAAACTGACGCAAAAGTGCTCTGCAGTTGCTCGTATAGTGACGTCCTTATAAGGGGAAAAGAAACCTACTAAAGTTCTGGCATTAGAGTGAACTCTGAACTATTTTGTGATACTTTTGCGTCATATGAAACGTAATATATATAATTTGGGAAGAAATTTTCATCAACAGAAGAAAATCATCTGAGCTTTTAGAGCTTGTATTACACTATTCGAATCTATACTAATATTACCTATAAAATGTCAATGTTTGTGCCGATGGATGGATGTTTGTTACTATTTCACGCAAAAGCTACTGAATAGATTTTGATGTTTGGCAATATTGTAGCTTATATATAACACATAGGCTAACACATAAATCATGATTATTTCCAAGATATGATGATAAATGCGTACGAAGTCGCGGGCAGTCTCTAGTCGATAATCATTTTTGAATGACAACACAAATTAGATTCCACAGTTGCGACTTAAATAACAGGGTAGCAATTCCGCTAAATTAAGTTATGCGACCAAACTATAGCCAACAGATAAACATTCGACAGCAATATGTCACAAATTTGGTATTCTCTTAAGTGCCACGATTAATAGTCGATTAATAGTCGATAGATTAATAGATTAGTAGTAGATTAGTAGTCTCTAGAGGGTTTTGTCTACTGTCAAATAACGAAGAGAATACCGTTTGGAACTGCCACTCATGTGACATTGCGGAGTAGAATACCGATTATAGCGTAAAGTAATAAAATGTACGGCCGATCGTTGTCCACTGTCAACTTATCTGTTAAGAGAATACCAAAATGTGTCAATTCATACAATTCACATTCTAGAGAGATACCATTTTTCATTTGGTAATTAGAAGAATACGGCCCCAGGTTTTTACTTCGTTTGTAATTAATTCTGATATAATTATAAGTTTGTGTTTTGGACAAGTCGTAATAGAAGTGGTAATTATAATTTTAGGGTAGGTAAGTATCACATGTGAGTTAATTCTCAAGTAAATTTATGAATAATAAATTAAAACAGACAGATGTGTTTGTTCACATGACTTTCTATGACAATTTCGTAGGACTTTTAAAATTATTACTAAGGAAAATTAGGTTCCTAGTAATCTCATCGTACTGAACCTTCTTCCTTGTGTGAATTCTTGTTTGATTTCTTATAAACATAGGCATCATCGTACTAAAGTATAAATGTAATGAAAAAACTCAGTCGCCAGTAAAAACCCTTGTTTATCAAAATGATCTTTATGGCTTGTGTAGGTAATTAAGTAAGTAAAGAATATTGCAAAACGCGTAAACCCAAGCATATTAAATCAACAGCGCCTGCATAAAAGTCCCGCGCAATGTGCGTGACTGTTTAATCGCAGTGAACCAACATGCAAGCTTTAAAATTGGATCGTTTTAAAACGGCAAACTTATTGAGCATTGCTTAACGAGCTGGGGGACATTATGCACCATATCCGGTACAAATATGGTCTACTTTTATTTGTGCATAATCAAGTCAGTGACTTCGGTCAAGATGTTTGCCGTCAAGTGAAAAATAGAAACAAACAGCATAGTTTAAACACTTCTTACACTGCAAAGCTATTTATTGGTTGTTTAAATTAAATGTCGTTTAACATTCAGATTAATTTCAGTTTTATTTTCAGATGCAAATAACTCTTGCTGCACTGATGAATTTGAATGTAGTGGAAAAGGTACGCTTGGCATAACGGAATTATGAACATGAAAACCTTCTTAGTTGAATCGATTCGTTCATTTCAGATAATTATTTTCATTGTTATATGATGAGCGTATTTGGGGGTTTGAGTTTAAATCTCAGGATTTAGTTTTCCATTCCTATAAATCCCGATAAATATAACAGAGAAAAGTTTGCGGACCACCTCAACATAGAAACAAGGTTTGTTTCTTTTACAATTTGGTTTATGTGCATGCTAATATAAGCACTATAATAAGATATTCACTGCCACCTATGCCAATAATTTGGTCAACTTAACACCCATTGACCTTTTTCTAAAACTGCTTCGTCAGCGCTTTACTGCCTATCACACAACTTTTAAGATAAGATTCAAAATTAGCATCGTAAAAGCATAGACCATAGTGTTTTATTCAGGAGATGTGCCTTAAGGCCATTCAGCGTAATCCAGACCATTCTGGCTAAGCTCCGTTGTGACTCTGATTCATTCACTAATCCAGTTGGAGGACGCTTTAATAATTTACTCATATTTTACATAAGACCTCCTGGGATTTCCAGGACGCTAATTTGCTTGCACTACTGGCTAGGTTATGATATTAGCTGCCTTTATGCGGGACATAAAAACATAAAACTGTAGGTTCTTTTGACGGAACGCTGGCTTCAAATAACATTATGTGCAGCTTGTGTGTGTGTTATCGCCACATAATAATCAATTTAATAACAAAAACAAAATAATCAATTAACAGACAGGCATTTACGTTACACCAGAAATGATTGTATATTTTATGCAAAAAATAACTTGGAACACTTAAATGGGCATCTTATGACGTGATCAAAAGCAACAATGTTATTAATATCTTTGAGCTAGAAACGTACACTGCTAGAGATAAGCTCCTAAAAAAGAATTTACGTGACCCCGTTTTAAGTGGCATCACGCTGTGCTTTACCTGTTATGAATCTTACAGTGATCTTCAAAAAATCTACTGCTAACTCAAAACATGGTCCTCCCATCCTTTCCATCCTTCTATACTAACTCCATGTACCTAATGGGATACCATACCATCGCAAATACACCAAGGTAACCCATTTCTGTAGGACCCCGTCCTATTTAACTTTTCTCATTACAGATGCGTGGCGAGAATTGCCTACTTAGCCGTGCTTAACTGGATAGCTGTGACCAATGTAGGGTAAAATAAGGCTATTTTATTTACTGGGTCAGTTTATATTTGCTATAAAAATAGGCTGTGCTATTCAGAAGATATTTATTTGGAAGTTGTATTTTTGTCTACGTATTTTGTATATTTGAGCTTAACTGAGTCAATTTTTCTAGTTTATTGAAATCATCGTCAAAATTACTCAAGTGTTCTTATATCCTGACTAAATACAAATGAATGCCGCTGAAATAGGTATATTGTGGTGTTGAAAGATATTAATTTGAAAAGTTGCGTAGATTTATGAAAGTGATTTTAAATGAGTGGAATTCATAGTGAGATTAAATGTGAAGTAGGAATATGTAAAGAACTACTGATTAGATAAACGATTGGCCAAAGTATTTTGTGATGTTTAAGTCTTCAGAGTCTAGTCTTCATCCAAAAAAAGCCTAATGTCTATCATTGCTTAAAAATACCTCAAAGGTCTGTCAAATAAATATGCTATAGGTAGGTAGGTATGGATAGATATTATTTATTAAACAGTAATAAATAATATCTATCCATTCTAGTCCTAGCACATTCACCTCAATAGTGGTTTACTTTACACCAACTTGTTAAACATCACCACTACTCGGTTTCTTGAACAAAACCCTTTGTGCCTAAACTGTGTGAAAATTGTGTAAATTTTAGCCGCGGGGTGCTAGCAAAATTGTTCGAGTTTCACATTTCGTATCGTATTCTGATACTATGAGGGATTTATGCTTAAATGATCGTAACCGCATTTGCTTAAACTTATAGCCTAAAGAAATGATTTTTAAGTAAGCCTATTGTTACTGAATGTCTGAAAGTAAGCATTACTTTACTCTACTCTAACTTATTTCAAGTTATTATTATTTTCTATACGTTTAAAATGCATAATTCTCCACTTAATGTCTCCTTATGTTATCTTTTGTTTTTTGGGTCGAATTTCGAAGCGAAATAATTCCATAATTTGTGAGTTTTGTACCAAATTCAAACAAAATGCTATCTAAATTTCGATATAACATGTCAAATCTGTCTACTTATGATTGCAGCTAATTTGCATCAGAAGTTTAAAAAAATAACAAGCACGGGTAAAATGAAAGTGTACGAAATCCGTAAAGCCTCTACTGTACAATTTTCTCTTGGTTTTACGTAGTTAATAATCCTGAGGCTACGTGCCCAGTAAATCAGGGTTTGTCTTTTAATCCGATTAGTTTAAAGCCGCCTTTATTTACCGGGACGTCAGCGAGTTCCTTGAATAACGATCTGAAGGGAAATCTTCAGCTGGAAAATGCTAAAATAGATTATTATTTTATTTCTGTTGTTGGTAACTATCATAAACCTGCAACTGGCTGCCTTGCTGATATTGTAGAACTAAACGTCGCGTCGATGTTTTTGGCTGTCAATGATTTATGATTAAGTATGGTGTGTATCTTTGTATTTGAGTAATGTAGAGTAGTATTAACTTTGAATTTGGGCAAGTTGTTCTCATTTTCAGGTCTCTGACGTAATAAAAATCACGAAATGGTAGATAACCGGCCTTGTCCATGAAAGTCATCGTTCAATCACAATTCACAATGTTTGCACAGGTTATCCAGTTTCGGACATTATAATGGGCTGATATAATGTTATTGGCTGCGTTATCTCTGGGCGGATTAGCGGAACAGTGGACGCAAATCCTGATTAGCCACAGAACTTTTATGACCTTTGGGAAGTGCAGAAGTCCTCAATCTAAAGCAGAACGCGTAAAAAGTGCCAATGGTTTTTCAATTGCAGTCGATGAAAATCGAAGACAAAACATACAAAGTGATTCTTTAAAGTTTTCAACAATCACAACCAGTGATGCAAAAGTCTAATATAGCGCATAAAACTCAATCAAAATTTACGTCGGTGGCAAGGTAACCTTAAAAATTATTATTGATTTTCCGATAATTTGGTAAAAAAAACTTTTAAAAGTAATAAAGTTTATCGCCATATGCTTTTAAGAGGGCTAAATATTAATTCTATGTAGTATTATCGGTTTTAAAAACTGCGTGATGAAAATTATCCATATTTTTTTTAAAAGACATTATGACCGGAGTTTGGGATGATGAAGTATCACTTAGTTTAAGTGCTTAGTTACAACATTAGCGAATAGGCCGGAGGCATTAGCGTATATTTCAAGTTGTCGGTCGGAAGCGAATTTGATTCAGTGAATCATATTTTTGTTTAATATCAGGAATGCATCATGTAGCCACGGTTGGCTGCGTGTGGTGATGCAACATGTCTTTGGCGCCATCACCGTGACCAGCTTCATCCTCATTGTCATCTTATCGATCACGAATCATAACTCCTCGCAGAAGCCGACCCACTGCAGACCTTCTGGCTGCAGAATTGTATGCACCGACGCTCCCTACTTCCATAAATTTGAAGAAGACATCTTCTTCGCTATGGCGGTAAGTAGCTGATGATTTTTCTGGATTGGAAGTAAAGTTGTTCCTAGATTTGTAAGATCGATTTTGGACGTTGAAAAAAGAATAGTCAAATAATACCTACTCATATTAACAAATAAGGTTAAAACAAAACGATAGTAACGTATCAATATTTAAAAAAGAATATTGTTGTTAATACCTAAATAATGCTAGCATCTTCCGTTGCGACGACTCTATAGATGCGGTGGCATCACACATATATCAATTTGTTACAGGAGACAAGCATGAGATGTGACCGCGTAATGCTAACTTTGAATTATCCGATGTTTACCAACGGTACCCTCCCATCTCACTGGATGTCTACAATGCGGGTACCATTATACGAACTGGAAATTATCGGAGGAAACCTCATCAACATCGAACCTCAAGCTTTCATGACCCAATTTACAAGCAGCATTCGTTGTTTGACCTTGAAGTACGTTACACTATCTGTTTGGTCTCAAGAAATGCTGGTAGGTCTTACTAGTTTAGAAGTACTTAACATTCAAAATAGCAACATTCTTTTTATAGAAAGAAATGCATTAGAAGCTATAGATGATACTTTAAGAACGTTATCTATCACCGTGAGTGGGAATATTTGGAATCCAGTTAACCTAACAGGATCTTCAAACCTGGAAGCTATACACACAGTCGTATTCTCAATGAACAATTTTAACAAGATGTTAGGAAAACGAAGTTTTGATAGATTGTACCATTGCAAAATTTTATATTTGAATTTTTGTAGAATTGTTGCTTTACGTCCGGGAGTTTTTGACAACTTGCATGAAATTGAAGTGATTTATTTGAACAATAACTATCTCAAGGAGCTTCCTGCTGGTATTTTCGAAAATATTTTTGGATTGACAAATCCCAGACCGCGAATCAATTTGGTTGATAATTTTTGGCACTGTGATTGCTCTAAAAAAGATTTACGAAGATTAACTTCTGAAGGCCTTCTACTTGTTGAACCAACTTGTTACTATCCGTACACACTACAAGGTGTGAACTTTTCCACATTCGAAAATTTTTGTACCAACTACTCTCTTTCGCCGTCAAACGCAGTTATCGTTGACCTTCCTTCACAACAAGCCGATATTCATATGCCTGAACATTGTACCATTGATGATAACAAGTCTACTACTACCACAATGTTTCTTTCTCCTGTGAAAAGTAAAAGTTGCCCAACGACCTTTACCAGAATGAGTTCACGCAGTGTCTCCAAATCGTTGTTAATATCAAGACCACAAATAAATGACTTTTTGGCAGCTGTACTTGCGCTAAAGGGCCAATTTTATTCAATGCTGCAATTAACTTCAACACAACAGGATGGTTACGGCCTTATGTGGTACCAAGAAGAATGCCCTCAGTATGTGTACTGTATAAATGAAATGCCATTTGTTTTACGCGTTTACAACGTCAACGATAGCGCAGAATATACGTTTTGTCCAATATCTTTAAAATCAGGAGAAATTATTAATGATAAATGCATTTTTTACAGTTTTGTAGAAACTTCAAATGGAATTACCATTACCATCGGTAGACTTATATGGTACGCATTGACAGTAATATTTTGTTTATTTGCTGGTGCTCTCTTTGTTTATGCAACTATTCGAAAATTCCCAAATCTGCTAAAAGGTAGCAATAGAATTTTATTCGTGAAACATAAAAATGTTGATGCTTTGATTTTACCGCCAAAAGTGCCACTAAGAAGCAGTTTGGTGAACGATGAGCCTGTAGTCAATTTTGATGATAAGAAAATATTTATTTTGTCGGACAAACACTTGAGTGAATTTTCGAAGAGTTCTTTTGTTCGATCAAAGTCAATAAGGAGCGGTAAGAGCATGGCTCCTAGTTACATATCAGCTTTACAACCGACGGAAGAGCAGCTCACTGAATGGCGTCTAAGACATCACTTTAACAGCGATACATCGTTAACTACCGGCGGTTTGAACGTTCCCTATTCGCTTATCTGTGATGACGAATCTATGTATTGTTCAATTGGTGTCACTAGTAACAATGCTTATGAAAGCCTGAATGTGTGAACCGTGACATCGTACAAGAATTTGGAAAATAGCACTAATGGATACAATGTTACACTCAAACCGTTGCAGCAGAATTTTATTGTCACTTCTAGTGCCTTCACGACAGGGTTGATAAATTACCGTTTCGAGTAAATATTTAAGCGTTTATTGAGAAATATTTTCAACAGCAACGAGCAACGTGCTCTCACTTGCCTCATCTGTGTTGAAGTCATGAATCATTTCGATATTGAGCGCTTGTAGCGAAGTTATGTTATAATATTAATGTAGTGTTCTGGCATTGCTACGGACAGGTGACGGCCGAGTGGTCGGTCGTCGTGAATCAATCTTATACAGCTGTTTCTGACGTGCTGCGCGGGCGCAAGCGCGACGTGCATTGTCTCGACCATTGGACGCGTCTAACGCAAGTTCTATTTTAATTGTACACGTTAGAATCGACTGTAGGCCTCCGTAATTAGTTACTATGTATTGTCCATTCATTTTGATGTTGTCACGTAATATAACTAGATTTGTAAAGGTTGTATATCATTTATATTAACAAGTTTGTTTGAAACTATAAAGTTTCAAACGTGCATAAACGCGTGGTTGAACATTATTTACATGCATTATTGTTTAATACTGGACCAATTCTCCCTTGTTAATAGCTTGTAACAAATATTTTACCTCTTGATTAAAATAAATAAATAAATATTGGGGGGACATTTCACACACGGTCACCTGACCCCAAACTAGGCAAATCCTGTACTATGGGTATCTGGGACTGATAAAAATACATAGATAAATATATAACACCCAGACACAGACAATTTTTATTCATATCATATATTTTCTATTATCAATTTATTTGTTTCAATTATTTAATATAGGTATTAAGGTTGAACAATGTATATGCCATTTTTGTATCGAAATGTTTACATTATCATTAATAATAAATAAATAAATATTGGGGGGACATTTCACACACGGTCACCTGACCCCAAACTAGGCAAATCCTGTACTATGGGTATCTGGGACTGATAAAAATACATAGATAAATATATAACACCCAGACACAGACAATTTTTATTCATATCATATATTTTTCAAGCATATAAACGAAAACGAACTATATTACAATCTATATTTGAAGCGCATTACAATAGATGAAAACAATTGAAAGTGTATTTTATTTCCTTGGCGTGGTGCTTATCTAACAATAGATAGAAACGGGCTGCAATATGTTTGGTATTATTTTGACCCACCTTGCCAACCCTTACTTCCGATATGGAGACAATGCACTTGGCAGTGACATTGTGTTGGCAGCTGTGTCATCAGCTAATGGATGTCGAAGGTGAATTTATTGTTTATCTGCCATAATAGGTGTGACAGGAAATTATACGCAATAGAGATTGATAGAAAGTTGTGTTATATTAAGAATTAATTAAGGTCAAAGTTTGTTTTCTAACTGTTTGTTTGTGAACTAAAAAAAACAGATAATTACAATATGAACAAGGCGAACATGACGTTGCTTAAAATATTAACATAACTAACGTCCATAATTTAAAAGTCTCGGACGTAAACCTAAAATTGTGAATCTTTCCCAATTCCCAAACAGCTACATGACATTTTTTTTACTAGCCCTTTAACTCGTAGATTTTGATAGACACAATCTAGACAACTTTCGAGATTATCTACAACTGTCATTCAAGTGGATTTTTATCTAAAACAAGAAACTTGCATTAACCTCTACCTGCTTTCAATATGTAGGTAAGTAATTCTTTTAAACTCAAATATTGAGCTTGTGTCAATTTTTAACTGTCGCCGTTATTATAAGTACTTAGGTATTGAAAAATACAAAATAGAATGTAAATAAAGATAAAGAAAAAAATATATTTGTCAACCTAATGGTATCTACACACCAAAGCAGCAAATTTTTGACAGCTGCCACTCGTATGACGTAAAGCCGCCGGCCTAGCCTGGCTGCAAGCCGGCGGCAAGCCGGCGGCTTTGGTGTGTAGATAGCTTATGGATAGAGATGAAGAAATGCAATGCAACTAAATTGTCACCAAGAATTTATATTGATAAGTTATGCTGTTATGCCTTCTTTTAGAGCAAAGGAGCAGATTTTTTTGTTGGTGAATCATCAATCAATATCATTTGATATTATGTGTAGGTATAATACCTTCCTTATAAACACAAATTATCCCCGTTTTACATAAATCTTATCAAATAGAACACCCAAAATAACGTAACATTTGAAGTATATTATATTAATAAATATGTAAATCTATTTTAAGAGTGAAATTGTTTGCTATTAATTGCAGACCACCTGTAGTGATTAGAGGGCGGCTAGACGGCATATTAATTGAATGTGTTGCGCTTGCGCATGCCAACTCATTGAATCTGGCATGCGGTTCTGCTATCACTAGAAATTATTAAGTAAACAAGTCATTTTAATATGCATATTTTGAGATGTTTTACATAATAATATGCATAAGTGTACTCCTGTTGGTTTTTCGAAACATCTCCTAAAAAGAGTTCTCTACTTTTCTAAAACGGAAATGGAGCTGTAAAACAATTTTTTTAAATAGGTACATTCAAAAATGATTACCTACTTATACGAAATTTGCTACATAGTTATGAATTACTTAGAACCTAACTGTAATCAAAATAAAAGTACTTTTTTAAACGAAGGCTTTTAAATGCTGCCTAGTTGACCTCTTATGGTACGAAGCAGCGACAAAATATAGTCACATAGCATCCTTTCTTTGCACAAAAATATGTAAATATTATATAAGCCATATTTCAACACAACCTCCTAAAACTGTCATCCATCAGACGTATTACAAACATAAGTAAACCTGGTGACACAAATAAATAACATTCACGTCTCATCTTCCTTTGCCACTCGAATTTCACAAGAACGGGTTGTAGTTTGAAACTTTGCTGGCAAGTTCCTTCAAGCTTACTATTGTTTGCACGACAATAAACTATTTTTGGTTAGTTATAATGGCTTGGTATCGCTATTTCCATTGAATACTTATACCCATTAACGGTGATAGAGGCACTAAGGGTGGTACCGATCGATCGATTGGTCTTGTAACACCCTAACTTTTCCATTACGTTTTATGGGACGTTTTACTGATCAAAAGGTATTTTAGAATTTAAAATCTGCGATTTGATCATTCAAATATATCCACTGGAAGGTTTGGTCTAGGTTTAGAAAGGCTAATTCAAGTTATTTGTGGTGACAATAACATTAAAGATACTCGTGCATTACCTATTCCGAGGTGGCCCAATATGCATTTAATATATTATGTATTATCGTCACTCAACATTTAGTATAAAGACTTATACAGATATACATAGTAATTGGACTCTATTATAGGGATTAAGAGATGAATTTTAATATGTTATAGAAATAGTAAGAACGACCAATTTTGTTATTATATAAGTGACTAACGTTTCCTTATTATTATTACTAGGTACTAAAATATGAGTGTTCCTGGAACTGCAAACCGTTATCAGACCATCCACTTGTTAATTTGATTCAAATCGACAAATGGATACGTAGTCACTGTCAATCACACTTGATTATCTAAATTGCAATCGGTTTATTCAGATTAAGTTATAGTACACGTATAAGTAAAGTAGGTATTTACAAATGAAATGTTTTTACGAAGTGGTACGCAAAAAGCCTTTAAAAACACGAAAGTTTTACATGAAAAGCTTTTATTTTGTGCACTCAACTTTTGTGTCTCAAAAGTTATGAAGAAATATTTTTGTCATAGATTTAAAGTTTCTTATATATCATTTTTAAACAGGTAAATCTGAATCATTGATTCACCTTCTTAATAAATTAGGTAATTAAAGTTAAAACTATAGCTTGCTTTTTCGATACCTATTAAAATAGTATTAAAATAATATAAAACTTGCTTTGTGAAAAAGACGTCACGATATTGAAAAGATAATTTAGTAAAATTAAATCTTCTGAAACTGGCACTAAAGCACAAATCCTTTTAAGTTCGCCAATCGACTGTTTAGCTTAGTTTACGTTAGCCAAACTCATTAGCTTCAAGACAAGATCAATGTCGTTCGAGTGCAATGGACGGTAACACCGCTCGTTCGATGTGCTTAAATCGATGCTATGTGAGGTAAGTAAGGTTTAAAACATCGCATTGTGTAGGTAAAGTTTCTCTACATATACCTATTTCAATATATGCTAAGTATTTATAGCTAGAGCCGCCTTGTAGGTTGACGTTTAACATGAAATAGCGATAAATACGATCGTCTAACGCGGTTGGCGTTTTTGTAATCAGGGGCCCAAGTTTGCTAACAATATTTTCAGTTGTGTCGGCGGAGTGTCAATGTCATTATCTGATACAATTTGTCGCAATCAGTTCGTTTGTTTATTCGTTTGTTTAGCAGAATTCCAAATGTGTCAAAAATGCCATTCACACTTGTCGACACACAAATGAGGCTATTTTAAATTAGCAGACTTGGGTTCCACAGTTCGCCAGTTCAACGGCTAACGTGACAAGGCCCTATATTTTCAGAGGATCTATTGCAGCAAGCAAAATATAACATCTGTTTATATTTAAAGCTGAAAGATTTAAAAGTTTATACTAATAATACACATAAGCTATTATTAGGTTTTAGACTTCCGCCCGCAATTTCGTACACGTGGATTGATCCCACAGAAGCTAGACACTAATTTAAAATCGTTTTTTAATCTACTAAGATAAAATTAGAAGATAGCGTTAGTTTTAAAACCAGCAAAGACTCCGTACCAATTGCCTGAAAATTTAAACCAAAGATAGAATTTGCTGTTTAAAATTAAAAGAAGTCAAATACACGATAACTAACTTAACCTTTTCCCCAGCTAACTGCTACTCATCAAAATTACCCTTTGTAACATAAACAAGATCCCAGCATCAAAACAACGCTCCAGCTGCCAATAGATACGTCATTGTCTCGTACAATCCAATTAAAATGATAAGCCTGAACACACTTGATGTCCTGTCCAGTTACGATTCTAATACGGAATAATGGATCTGTGACGTTGACATGAACTGCAGTATTGTAGTATTAGATTATTCAAGGTGAAATCACTAAGTGAGTAAGTATTAGAAAGGATACAGTGTAAGGTACATAAATGGCATACGTAGATTATTCTTTTAGAGATAAATCCAAAAAACTAAAATTAATATACTCGAGTAGTCCATGAAATGATGACCTTGAAAACGAAGCTTACTTTGAAAGGAAGATTCGGTTTTTTACATTTTGTACTATCACTAGCGGAGTGCCTTATTCAATTTCAGACTTGCGATACCCTAAACTAGTCTACAATGTATCCAAAAATATGTACCTATGTCCTTATTCTAGTAGATTTTTTGTCGGAATACCGACGACTAGCCTATTAACTTCGCATGCTTACAGGAAAGTAGAGACGCAAAGCATAATGATTGTTTACCAACCTTTTAGCCACTTTTACAGTTGTTTACATTTATTTCCGAAGCTAATTATTAGTATCATGTTTATTACAGCATATTTCCAATTAGGTATTTTAAAGTTTGTTTAAATCATGGCATCAATCCAGAATGCTCGTGAATTAATTTACAGGTAATCAATTTAATATAGGAACTATTTGTAATTGCTACGACTGCACTTGGCCTGCTTCATGGATGCACCTAGTTGCATCCGGCAACTGTCTCTGATGTATTGACCTTTTTCATTGAGTAAGGAAAAAGCTTCCCGCTGTATAGAAGGGAACGGTTTTACTTTTCAGTGTGGATTTGGACATAATATCGCGCGGTATAGAACAGCTGTCGTGGAAATTTTTGTCGCTTTAAGGAATTATTCAATAAAATAAAGGAATAATTGTCCACATAAATATTTTTATATTCTTTAACATTATCTGATTTATTTATGTATTTAGGTTTGCCAACAGGTAAAGTAACTAAAATTACATAACAGGTTGAAAACAAAAATAAAAAAGAACAACATCATTTCGAGTTTTAGGTTTACTCCTAGTATAAACATCGAATAGGAGCATAGCCAGTACATATTGCAGACACGATCATCTCATTGTGATAACACATCTACACAAAAACCGCGGCGTTCCTATCTGACCTTAACACTAGTTAGTTAAAAGCGTTTCGCGTGGCCAATCCGAGAAGACTTTGAGGCAAACTGTATAGGAGCTTGCTCTACTAGTCAACCTGGGTGACATCGTCGCGCGCCTTCGGTCAGTCGCTCATGCCATTCAGATTAAAGGACTAGTGTTCCTAATTCTGTGGTTCTCGATCGCCTACTCGATCGTACAGTACCTCTAGGCAGACTCGCACCGCACCAACAAAAATGGTGAGATTCATTTATTTTTATTCAAAAAGTTTTCTTAATTCGAATTAAAAAGTGAAACCGTTATTTTTGAAATTTGAATGTGGATTGTGTCATTTGGAATTTAAAAAGTTTTGTGGAATTTTAAGTGCGTTTTTGTAAAGAAGGATTTAAAAGAGCTTTCAGTTTCAATATGTGGAAAAATAATATAGTGATTTTCTTTGTTATTACAGGAAGACCTACCCAAGGAACAGATTGACAGTTAGTATACCTACACTACATATTTGAATAATTTTAAGATATAAGTAATTCAGTTTCTGCCTAAAATTAAAAGACTATAAAGCATGATGCATCAGTTTAAAAAAGTATGAAAAGGCTCTTTTACAGGGTATAAATGTACTCGTATTTAATGGTCCTTGTCCTTACAACGTGGCTTGTTTGTCAAAAGTCTTATCAATTAATACAAAACACAATAATTATTGTACTTGATATTAGAACAGTAATTCGGTATCAAGAAGACTGTATTTTGAGCTATGTCAATCACATTGTTGGCAAAACCGTTTTGCTGTAAGTTTGACAGTCCAAATAGTTACTCTACGTTAACTGTCAAAACGTTTGTCTTATTCGAAATTTGATTGACGCAAGCTTTAAAATAATGTTGATTTCGCAAAATGCTGGCTGGTTTTTCTGTAAAACAAAAGAAAAACAAATATAAGCATTGCAATTTTGATGACAAGAAGAATTTCTGCCTTTAGAATAGAGTTTATTCGAGCCATAAAGTTTTCTTATTTAAGTAAATAAACTCGAATTAAAGAGAAAATATATGGAACAATATGTCTAAAGTTACGCATCTATGAAAAAGAAGTTTTATTTTGTGACTATTTCTTTTTTACTATACCTAAATTGATTAGAAATAGAAGCCTGCGTAGTAGGTAAGTAGAGATTAGCTATGTATTACTGATATGCATTATATAGCCTCTATGAGCTGAGCTACAAGCCGCTTAAAGATAGTAACCAACTGAAAAAAACCCTGGTAATTCCTAACAACATTACTAAATAAATTCTTCATTTACAGTCCTGAAAAAGGCGTTTGAAGCCTTCGACCATGAGAAGAAAGGCTGCATCGGCACTGTGATGGTGGGCACGATCCTCGGTATGCTGGGACATCAGGTCACGGAAGAAACCCTTAAGGAGATCATTGATGAAGTAGACGAGGATGGTAAGTACATATTTTATATCAACATACCTACCTATCTGGTAATATATTTGTGTCAAATTTCAACGCTCTAGCTATAACGGTTCATAAGATACAGCCTGGAGACAGACGGACAGACGGACAGCCGAGCCTTAGTAATAGGGTCCCGTTTTCACCCTTAGGGTACGAAACCCTAAAAAGTATAGGTATTTATTAATTAACAGTTTTTGACAACGGACTTTCAAAGTAGGTTGTTGAAAACTTTTCAATAGGTACCAAATTAAAAGACTAATGTTCTATTTAGAAAGACGTCTGAATATGAATAGAATAGATAATAAACAGTATTTTGCATATACGCTTACGCAACTGAACAAAAGCTTACATGTGTAAGCGTAATCTTGTTGTAAGTAATTAATGAACGAATTATATTAAGTACTACTAGTACATAATAAACTTTTGAAATAAAAAAGATCCAAACTAAAACTATAATTAACACTCCAATAATTACAGTAAGTAAAAAGTTGGAAAAAATGACGAAAGAATTAAAATCGAGTTTCATTACCAACGAAACTTTTCATGATATTTTAATTTGAATTAATTACAAAGATGACGTCAAGAGATAACCTCCTTGCGGTCGATTTATTTCTAGCTATTTGCTACTGCTATTAATTAACGTTAAACATGGCCACCTCGCTCATCTAATCTGACAGAAGATTATAATCAATCCACCTGTTTCACAAAATGTTGCGGGGACTTATTGAAATTCGGAACACAAGATTTGTAGCAGTTAATGTAACAAGAAAGTATAGGTACACATCTTACGTTTATTCTACAAGTAATGAGAAAATGTACTCTAATACAAAGTGTCAAAGCATAAAGTGTACATTGAGAGGTTGATATTTTAGCGACAGCTGCTAGTCAAGCATTCAATTATCCCGTTTCAGTTTTAATTACATTAGCTTTACGAATGAAATACGTACTCCGACGAAATAATAATTTATCTATTATTAAATAGAGAAAGAATTAGTGGTAATTATTGTGTCATTTTTTTTAAAGATATGGTTTAATTATTATATCATTTGTTATAATAAAGTGGTATCTATTAAAAGTGTAAAATCTCTACGGAATAAAAGCATCACGATCGGTTATGATTTTTTACGTAATGCCACGTGATTTGAGTATTTAGTACCTATATGTAGATAAAGCGCTTCCAATAATCATCATTAAGTCTGTCTTTCAGCAATTTCCTGTTCAGTTTTCGAAAGACTAATTTCGCGACTGAAATATTTTAAACAATTTATGATAATTAAACCTGTTGAACATAAATAATTTCAAACGTGGCCTTGATCTGATTTGACGGCTCTTTGTAAATGTAAAACGTCTTGTCCAACGACTAAATTTATTTCGGGTGAAAGCACACTACTTTGTTTCAGCCATCATCCATCTGATAAATGAGACCTTGAAGTAGCTTTAGTAAGAAAGTGAATTTCAATTAATGTCGTATTTTGTAAAGATTCAATAATAGACCCAATTAGAGTGTAATAGAGAGTATTGTAGAGTAAAATAGTGATTTAAGAGTCACGGGATGTGTAATGGGATTCGCATGCTCCAATTGCTTTTTTTCTGTGAAACAAGAGGCGGAGTAAATCTGTCACTACAGAAATACAACTGTTCCGTTTACACTAAAGTGTTTCCGCAATTTACGAATGACGTAATACTGTGCCTCGTATCTAAGTAGGTACAATGTAGTAATACATATAAAATACCTATTCTATACCGATAGCTGTCACTAAGCAACCGTCATTTTTTTTAGGTTCGACATATGTTTGACTTTCCAACTGTAGAGAAAGACAGAATGTTATTTTAATTATAAGTTTTGACAAAATGTTTTTACATTAAAGCATTTTGATAAGAGTAATTCTCTTTTAGTAGAAACCATAATGATTCAACTTTAGCAATTTGTTCATACCGAGTTTATTGAGTCCTAACTACCAAAGTTGGGTTGTTTTAGCTCAAGGATAGCATCGGAACTTCAATAAATCACGTGTTTTAAAGTTATGAGGGGTTTTGGTCTTATTTAACGTAAACATGCGTTTAATAACAAGATTAACAGGCACTTTGGAAGATATAGCAGATTTACAATACCTCAGTCTTCATAATTTAAGTCATAGACTAAACAAATTTCTATAAAATAATAAAGTAGAAAGAATAGATTTTCAAGTCATATTTAAATAATATCACGTTCTAAAATATTTTTAAGTTTTTAGATACGAATACATATATAGAAAATAATTAAAACATATTGTCCATATTCTGCCGTCTGCTACAAAAACTATAAATCCACGATCCATAAATGTTTAAAAATCAGGAAAAAGTTTCTATTTAAAGGTAAATAAAAAATATACCATAATTACATACCTTCACCTTGCTTATTATAACCTATAAACAATTTCCCAGGATCTGGAGAGCTTGAGTTTGAAGAGTTCGTAACATTAGCGTCGAGATTCATGGTTGAAGAGGATGCTGAAGCTATGCAGCAGGAGCTTAAAGAGGCATTCCGGTTATACGACAAAGAAGGTTCGTATATACTTTACAAATAAGCACCTCGTGTCAGTACCTACTTGTAGCTTATCGACCAAAGTTTCCTCAAAGAAAATTTGCTTTAGGGCTCATGTTCATGTTTGTGAAGGTATTTCTTAAAGTATTTTTTACGTCAGTGAATTTGAATGTTATCTACCTACTCGTACCTGATAGTAGCGTTCTTTAAAATTATGGTGTTCATTGAATCTTTATCATACATTCTGTAAACAAAGGATATTGAATCTTTTCATAAAAAGTTCTATCTACGAGTTCAAACAAAAGTCGCTTATTGGTTGAATCTCTTTGCTTTCTTACTGAATATTGCAAGTCTTACAAAATCATTCCTATATACATTCTCTTACATACCTGTTTACTAAGTATAAACTTATTAGATTAATGAAGTTGATATTCCTATACCTACCTACTTAATTAGTTATAGACGTTGTAAAGTAGAAATCATGAGCCAATAAGTAAAGAGCAGTCTCCCAATTCTAATCTCTTACTCGATTCGAGGTAACTAGCACGCATAGTGATGATTATACCAAGGTCCCAAAAGCAATCAGAATTGCCACCCGTACACAACAAGATTCCTAGTAAAGTTTGCAAATACTTGTTGTACGTGAGGACTAGACCACAGCTTTGTCACTCGAATGCAATTTCATGCACTTCGATCGCATTGCTTATTCAACAAGTAACAAACATCAAACTAGAACAATACGATATTCAGTTGTAATGCATTTCCGACTTGTAAGTTTGCTATGAATGTTTCAAATTCAATCTTGTGATGAATTGTACTCGTAAAATGAGAATTTTGAGTTAGTTATACATTTATTATGTGGGTGTGATACTACATAGGTAAAAGGTATATATTTTTTGGGCTTATATATTTTAACGCTTTAAATACGGCGCTATTTAAAACTTGGTTTAGTCCGAGTCAGTTTCACGATGATAAAGTGAGGGTGCAGAACAAACTATTTGCTACTTCAATCAGTCGTTTATAAACAAACTTAACTATGCTGTTAGAAAACAGTTCTGCTCACACATATCAATATGTTACGCTTAGTTAACTAAGACCAATTTTATTATTTTGTTATGGTTAACCAACAGCAAATAAGTTTTTGTTACCATTGTTCAGGTAACGGCTTTATCACGACGGGAGTGCTCAGAGAGATCCTGAAGGAGCTGGATGACAAGATCAGTGCTGAAGAGTTGGATATGATGATTGAGGAAATTGACTCCGACGGCTCCGGTACCGTGGACTTCGATGGTAATTATATTTCCACTATATTTATTTATATTTTTATAAATTAAAATTATGTCGAGGTTTAATTTCATGAAGTAAGTAGTTAAATAATTTCCCTTTTCCGAAACTGGCTGTTAGTTACATCAAATTATTAATTTAATTGGTATTAAGAATACGAAATCCAGTTTCATTATGAAAAAACTACCAACATTGTATTTGAACTCGTATTCCCAAAAAATAAAATACACAAAAAAAAACATTCATTACACTCAATAATCGAGATACCAACAAACTTCGAGTTTCGTTAAATGAACGAAATGTTCCACCATTTTATTAATTTTATGTATCGCAAACGAAAAAGATGGTTATCAGCGTACCTTTTATAATAATTAAGTTTGATTTATACGGCGCAGAGTATAGATACTTGAAATACGTGACGCGTTTGTAAATTATATAAAACGCCATCGAAATAATTTAGATATTCCCTATTCAGTTGATTCGAGTGAAAGGAGCACGTAAACATTTTGAATTGTAGACATTATTTATTGGTTAGACGAAATGGAACTTGGTTGATTCCTTTGAAATCTTATTTGTGATCATAAATATTGCTAAAGATGCAGTACCTTGCTGAGCAAGCACAATATTAAGTAGGTACGTTATTTCTAGTAAAAACGCTGTCCTAAGTAGGTATTGAGTAGAAGTTTAGTAAGAACCTTGCTTAAACAAATAGGTAGGTAAATGATATTTAGACCACCTTTTTTAATGTATGCATGAATACATTCGCGTAAAATGTTACTTTGGTTTATACTACTTTCGTTTTATCGTGTACAAATGGATAGAAATACTCACTATTTCGTTCTATAAGCCAGCCAAGCCAAGTTTCTTTCCAAATTCATATTCTGGATATGTTATTGAGAAAAAAGAGGACAAAGATTACAAAGAAAGACCTCGTCTTTTCAAAATTCACTGAATACCCGCGGATTTCAATTTCAGCCTATAGAAAGACGTATCTCAACAAATATACTGAAACCCCGCTAAATTACTGAAAGCAATTCCCCGGAACAATCTCCGCTAAGTTAATTCCTACTGTGGCCATCGCTAAACAAATTATTCGGTGTAACGATGTCTTTTGTGTGACATTCTAACATTTAAATGTGGTGTACTACGCAACGAGGATGTAAATAGTGGAGGTTTTCAAATGAAGACGAAGTTTCTACGAAAGATATGTTTTTCAGTCTTTCTGGACCATTATTTGCTCCTCTACTGTTTCCGCTCTCGGTAGCTTGGATTCAGTGATGCAATAGGGTTGTCAGTCACCAGTTTTTTATTACCTACTTCGCATTAATATTCGATCGTTCTTTATTGTACCTCTACTGTTTCCGCCCACGGTGGCTTAGACCCAGTGATACAGATAGAGTTGCCAGTTTCCAAGTGATGTTAACTCAATAAACATAAACTTTTAGAGCTACGTATTTTTATGTTTATGTTTTAAATTTATTCAGGGATAAAATATATCTTTCTTCATAGAAAGAACAGACGTTATGAAAACGTTATTTTTACAATTTAACTTTACTTTAGAGATACAAGAATTTAGAGGTTAGATTATGTAAAACGTAAACATTATTTTTAAGTGTGTGCGTTAACTTATTAAAAATATGTAGTAATGTAAACTGAACCTTAGTTAATAAATATTCAAGTTCCGATTGTATGTAGCAACGCTTAATAATTATGTTTTTTGTTGTTCACAGAATTCATGGAAGTCATGACTGGAGGAGACGACTAAACGATCTACAAAACAACAGAATATTAATAAACAAAAAACAAATACACGTTGCCAAAGCTTTAAACACCAAATTGATACCAAAGAATATTGTCAAAATATTTCTATTATCTAGAAAACTGACAAATTGTCAATTCGACAATAATGTGGCATCATTTGTAATTTGTTAAGAATAATTTCCATTTTTTATCTGTTAAGTTTTACCTATTTATAAATATATTAGGTATATATTAAGATTATTATTTATAAACGAATATGCGCTTTTATTTGCCTTGACCTCCTTTATTCGATGTCAGTAGTGTCTAACTAAATGTAGAGCAATTAATAGTCAATGTTAAAGACAGGTGCGAAATAGCGCAGGGATAGTGCTGTGCCAAAGTCTAGAAACTTCCTACCTATAAAATATCATAGGTACTAGAATTCGAATATCGCTAAAAAGTCATATAAACAATGACATTTTTTAAACTAGGTAAGTATCATTTATTTGTGACTATATCAAATATGTATAAAACTGTCATACATAATATTACCCAGAAATTTCCAAATAACAAATGAAACATTTATCTCATACGAACTCTCTGAAAATTGGTATTTTCTGGTTGATTTAATAAAAACATGAAGGATCATAAATCATATGCCGAAAACGCTTGGTAACATGTTCACCAAAACGACTTCATGATACACTTTCAAAGGCAGAAAAGATATATTTTTATGCTCTGAAATATTTCACATAAACACGAACATCCTACACAACATATTATACAAATTTTACTTTAATAAACCCACTATTCTAATTCTAAAGAAAACACAGCAGTGGTTTGAAAAGTTCTGACGTTAAAAGAAGCATTTAAATAAACATTTTTCATGGAGGAAGTAAATGACGGGAAAACAAACTTTGAGCATTTAACAAATTGTCAGAGAATCCGGTGTTGACGTGGTATGACATAGCTAGCGAAACGCAGATGTTCAATACCACCCGAGCTTGCTCGTAGCGCAATTATAACAAGCTTGCAAATGGACTATAAATATTACTGATGACACTACACTATATGCAGAGCACACTGTAACACACTAAAATTAATGGTAGACCTGTCCGATGAAGGTGTACACAATCATTATTTACGAAGCGACGCGAAGTTTATGACGTCTGAAATAGTTTTTGAATTGGCTATCATCATTATGAAATGAGTTTTGCTTTTGGCGACAAAGTTATTTATGAATTTCGTGAAAAAATTGGACTGAGTTAATCTTTTGACCAATTTTTTTACCAGATTAAATCCAGAAGAAAATCAAAGTCCAAATCCAGATTTGGTTATCTTGAGATGAATAATGTATTTGGTATATAACTGATTATTACCTGTATACTCCTAATGATGGATCAATATCTCATTTCTATTGTTTCATTTATTTTAAATCAACTTAGAATGTTAATGTTTTATTTTTTTGGGACCTTACCAGTTACAGTTACGAACACATAAGTAATGTTTCTCAGAGATAGATTTATTAAAACAGCCCTTCCACAACAGTAATGCTATAAATATTTCAACTGACACAAGTCGCAAACACTATTAATTTGGTAGCTAACTATGCATCAGGGCGGGTTCAGTTATTTCCCAGAATCTATTGGACGTTTCGCGCTTAATGCAAATTTATGCAACCAGTTTGTTCAGTCTTTGAAAACAATTGCATTGCAATGCATCACTTTGTTTGTTTACTGGCTTTGGAGTTTAAAAGGAAATCTGAAATGGTTCGGAGAATTTTGTTAGGGAGCGTTTGTTTTTAGTGTCTGTAGATCTTTATATTCGTTACTGTGAATTTCTACTGAATAAGCTCGTTTTGGTAAATTTGATACTATACAAAATCACTTTTCAAAGAAGCTTTTATTAAACTCAGTTAAATATCATTTGCTTTCGTGTAGAAGTACTGTGGTGGTACTTAGTTTTTGAAGAAGAATATTTTGACTAGCATGCCTCGCTTCATGTATCTCCATTGTAGCAAGAGGGGTTAATGACACTCTGCTTACCCTGATGACAAGGCGTGACAGATAGGTATGTAGGTATGTACATACACACTTATTACTTTTACTGTACTTCTTATTTTTCTTACTTAGTTTAAGTGATATCTTTACAAACTTACTTAAACTCGTATGTAGAGCCACACTGGCGATCAGTGATATGTTCCCCATCAAAGTTCTCCTATATTTTGTCTTTTGTAAACTTCACTTATTCAAAATACTATATCACTATAAAAGGTAGAAATAGCACCCCTTACAATATAATAACGGGTATTTGACCTAATGAAGACACGCGACCTTCACATGATCGATGAATGCTTAACGATGTACTAAAGTGATGGTATGCCTTAATAAATAAACAATCTGATAAATATAGAGCTTTGTATCAATTCGTTGCAGAATAGTCATTTCGATTTAACGTAATAGCTGAACGATTCTTAAGCTAAAACACAGCGTAAAAAATATGCTCTGACCAAAAGTTATTCAACATCCTACATCCTCCCTTGCTAGATAAAAATTATGTATCTAATTGTTATTAAATTAATTCGGGACTGGGATATTTTCATACGCAAATAACATTTGTAAAAGTTACCAAAAGTATTAAAAAAAAAACAAAAGTATTTTGGTAGAGTCCTCTTCAACTATGGAATCACATTTAAAGTCCACAAATGGTACAAACAGACGCCACAAATGAATCCAAAACACCCGACCAAGGTAAGTGCATGATAAAATTCTGATAGGTCATGCATCAGTCAGTATACATCGCGTCATACTGTACGCCCGGAGCCAAGTGTCACCATTTCAACCCTGCAATTAACATTAACTAATGGTTGAATTCTGCTGAATGCCCAACATTAACTGTCTGTTGACAGAGTTATTATTGTAAGCAAAAGTTTGTTAACATCAGTTGTTCTGGCTGTTAACTTATCGTTTCGAGTTAAATTCTGGGCTTATTCTGGGTTATCCAATTGCTAATGATGTACCTACTTTTTTTTCTTTTTTTAAATACATAATTACTGATGTCAACTGTAAAATACTCTGTATGTCTTTCAGTAAGCTACTTTATTTTAATAAAATGATTGGCTATAAATGAAGATATAATAACTAGCATTCATAAGACTTAACTTATGAAGTCATTCTCGTTCTTCCGTTTTTGTTATGAATTCAGGGAATTTCATGGTACAAATACCTCAATTCAATTTAGCCAAGTTATTTTAAACTTAAACGTTACCAGAAGTCTATTTGTCACATTCATTTGTTGGAAATTAATTTCCTTTCGTCAAATAAATCAAATCCTTGGAATATATTCATTAGCGGGGAGCTTTCATAAATTATAGTTAGTTCCAAATTCCTGAAGCTTGTCACTCTAATATTAGTGCAGAATGCTCGGGAGTTATAAATCAAATGTACAGTTGCCGCCGAGATATCTTGCCTTGAATATTAAGAAAATACTTTTTAAATTACTGGTATATTATCCTAATTAAACATTGACATTATACAATCTACATTTTAGAAAATCATAAAAAAAGATATAATAAAATCAATTTGTTTTCTGGAAGAGTAGCAATTCAGTTGCAAAAAGGTTCTATTAAGCTAATGCTACAATACACCCACCTCGTATAACTGTCATATTGAACGTTACAAATAAGAGGTTGTTAATCTTCTCAATAGGAAATATGTAATCTACGATATCATCCTGGCCCTGCCTTGACATAGAGTCAATGTCAAGACAAGTGTCAAGACAAGACTAAGTACATACATATTTACAGTACTTGTATAAAAACTCTACACAAATATCACTCTATAGAGTATAGGGACTACGTTTAGTAGTTACTTGCTTCGTACGTGTAGTGAATATTTTAAAAATGGACTCTACAAGTTGAACCTTAGAGATGTGGTTGTTTTCGTCGCTTGTGCAAAATTCATTATTTTACTTAAAATTCCGTGCAGACCAAAGAATAAAAATAAAAAGTGAAGATAAGAAAGTTTATAAAAAAATATTTTGACTATTTTCACAAAAAAATTAAATGATTAAAAATGTATTATTTTACCAACGTAAATAGAGAGGTTGACTATTTTGACAATGATTTTAAATGACAAAAATTGATCATTGCCTTTATAAGTAGAGACAAATTTAAAGAACTGATTGTACGAGTACATAATACGGCTATGCACACAGACGGAATAACATAATGCTAAACAAGAGAGAATCAGTGCTGAGCAGAGCTATCGCATATAGAGGCAATATAGCAAATTAGTTTAGATCTCAGCGCCGACACAGAATATACACTAGATTCCATTGGATTTATTTGGCAGACTCGCAATTAGGATATGTTGTTGAGTGTTCCTTAGATAATGAAAGAAGAGGATGTTCTGAAAGGAAAACGGCCTTGATTGGCTATCTTTGGCGATTATAATGCTGGTTATAATCGTTCAATATTCAGTCGTTTTACGTAAGTGCTTGTTTGTACTGCTTAAATATGTCTTTATTTTTACATGTTTGAAAGTAAGTTGATGGCAAATACCTGGGTACTTGTAGAATGTTTTCGAAAGAACTTGTTTAAAATATTATTTAATATTTTTCAAGAAACCTTCTCAGAGCCATAGCTTTACACTGGACATTGCCTATCACAAATTACACATCGTCGTCCTGTTCTACTTACAAACCCCAAAATGTTAATAACACCCTTATACCTAATGACACACTGCCTAGTTTAATATTTACGAGTATATGAAATGATAATGATATTCTGTAATTTACCTAGATTAATATAGATAGAGAACCCCTGAGGGAATGAAGACTGATTAAGTATTAAAACGGGCCTTTGATTGAGGCGAGCTCCCAGACGTTTGCTTGTCAAAAACATATGTTAAGCTACCATCTATCTTATCCCATAAGCTTAAAGATAGTCGATAACAAGCTTGTAGTTAGCTGATTTAACGATTATTTTGTATTATGTATAAATGCGTGGTGGATTTCGGCCTAATCACTCTAGTAAGAGTGTAGGCCCGTGCGTGCCCCTGTGGTTAAAAGGGCTGATGATAGTTATGTCATAAGTTAAGTTATAAAAGAAATGGCATTTCCGTCGATTGACATGATACCTCTCGCAGATTTAACCCCTTAAAACTACGTCTGACTGCGGATAAGTTGGACCTGTAATTATTCTCGTAATCTACGCCTTTAAGATTAAAATACCTCCCAAAGATAAATGCTAAAACTTTTTTCTTTCTCAAGTCAATCTTCAGTTTCTTTTTAATTAAACTGGAACAATTTCAGAAGTTGTAAGTTGATCAGTTAATCACCACGATTGGATTAATTACTCGATTATGGCACTTTAATCGATCGATTGTGCATTTAGTCGGTCGACTGTAGCGTCTGCTCGGCAGTTGATAATTAGATTGTATTTAATTGGGGGTGGCTGATTGATGGTTAACGGTCATCGAGTTATAGAGAACTGTAGATATATAAGTATTTAGAAAACTCATAGGTACGAGATCGTTTTAGGCAGGTAATCTACAATTTACAAAAGTTTTAAATAAAAAAAATACGAGTAAAGGAGTTGTCTTTTCGATACACCTATTTCCGTTGCAAGCACGACTATCTCCAATTTCTTAGAAAATGTACGAAATGTTTCAAAAATAATTTATGTACCTACCTGCCTACGTACGTAGTTACTTATTGTGTTGGCAAAGTAATAAGGGTTTTATGTTTATGTTTATGTTTAAATTAATGACTTGTTTAAATAGATTTTCATTCATAACACACATAGGGCTCGAACAAGACATATATGTACTTATTATTGAATTACCTAAGTAGATATTAGAAATTGGCGTGTCTTACTACAATTAGGCTATAACAACATTTCTAATTAATGCTTCAATGAATGTGTAATGTAACCTAATTATTCTGTACCCCATTAACACATACGAGGCTGACATAATTACTGAAAACATATCTAACTATAATGATTTGTTGTGCTAATGAGATTATCCACAAACACATAGTAACTACCTATATTGTAGGTATATAGGTGGTTAATACGAAATTGCTTAGGTATGTATGAGTACGTGCATAGTTCCTACAATCATGCAAAGTCCATAAGAATCTAACTTACTGGATAAATAAATGAATTACTGGACTATTTCTGTACCTACTACTGAATAAAAGACAGCTAAAACGTAGACATTAACACTCCCCAAAAACACCTTTCTAATCAATATAACTTGAAACAAAAGAGCAACAACATTACCTGTACCTATTTAAACACACGTGACTTATTAATAGCTATCGATTTGGCCCCGCTGAGTGTCAATAGCAAGGCATTGGGTACATCTGCCACAACTTGGGATTCCAATGTACCACGCCACACACCCTGGCCAGGGGAGCTCAACTTTGGACTTTAATTTTTATTTATTATGTCTTAACACGTCATTGTTGGTAATCATTATTATGTTACCTATTTGTGGATTAATAATGTTCGAAGCAGAAACTTGAATATTTTCGGTAAGCAGGTAATTAAATAAAAAAGTAAGGTAGATTAAATAACATTAATTTAAGTAATTTTCCTCTCTTTCCCATCCCGCTAGGTAAAGATCGCATCATTTGCATCCTACTTTATTTTGATAAAATATATTTACTAAAACAAGAATAAAAAAATATGGTAGCAAAACTGACGCTTAGATATTGTATTAAAAGTACCTGAGTAAAGCAAAAAGTTTTCTACCCCTGAAATATTCCATTTAGGCGGAACATGTCGATCGCGTGATCTATAAAGCTAAGCCCCAAGGGATCTAGATCAAACTGAGACTTAAAATACGCCGTGATACTTCAGTGTTTCTATTAGTCTTAAGTGCTACAGAGGATACGAAATGGTGCGTGAATTTTTGTGCTTGAATAGAATTGATACAAAGTGTTTTGGATTACTTATTGAAGACATTTTAAAATGGTTAAGGAAAAGTGTTTTAAATTGTGTTTTTGATAAAATTCGATGAATTTGGAATACATAATATAACTATCTATTTGATTCCATGATTGGAGACGTTTTGAATGTAGTTTTCATTTTCAATTTCAATTTTAAGGATGTGTTGTGTAAATATCAATTGATATTTCTAAGTAAGGAATGTGAGAAAATTAATAAATTAATAACTAAAGGAGGATATTGACCTCATGTCGTTTAAAGAATTCAAAGTATTAGCAAAAGAAAGGATTATTTGGTGATCATTCCACCCATAAGAGACACTCGTCAAATAACTAAACTATTGAATCTAAAAAATAGAATCCCCTTTTTAAAAACTTAAATGCTATATACTTAGATTTAAAACAATCAGCTTGCATATCTATAATAGAGTTATGCATGGTTTGGCGAATCTTTTTAAGTAGATGCTGAATGCGATCCACGTCCAAAGCCAAGTCTTTTTTTAGTATATTCAGTCTCACTGTTGGACTAACAAGTCTTTATATTTAACAGTGATCGATCGATTTTAGCGATTTGTTTAAAACTGCGTAGATTTCTCAGGACTTTTTTAGCAATGGATTTAATAAAGTCTCTACTCCATGCAATGAATTTGATGATATTTTTTAACTTTTTACTAATGCACGCTTTTTCTTTTTCTTACATGCACGGGACACAGGAGGAACTTGACAAAACCCAGTTGCAGCGTAAGTTGAACTTTGAACATAATTATTATGTTCCAATTTGAATAAGTGGATTCCTGTCCTATCCAAGTTTCAAAGTAGTTAAGGTATTCAATAATTGGTGATAAATAGGAAAAGGTGGTACCTATCTAAGAACTTAACTAAGGTACCTACCCTACCAAAACAGTAGATGTTGCCAATTCAATTGGTTTAAAATAAAAACTTTTAACAATGCAACTTAGGCACTTTTTAACGGAACTTTTCCTACAGTTCTGAAGAATGCCTTCGATGCTTTCGACCACGAGAAGAAGGGCGTCATCAGCACAGACATGATCGGCACCATCCTGGAGATGTTGGGTCACCAGCTCGATGAAGCCACACTTACAGAGATCATTCAAGAGGTTGATGAAGATGGTAAGGGAAACTCATTTAAAAACAAAATTTGTAGACAGTAGCGCCATCTGTTGAGTATCGTTGAAAGATCAAGGTCATAGAGTGTTTGTTTTGTAAGTTTGTAAAAGTTCACTCTTAATTAGCTAGATGGCGCTTTTATTTAAAGTTATAACGGGATCGCATAGAGAGCGCTTATCAAAAAAATAATAGTTTTTATTTCTATTTATAGCGTTTGCTGAGTTCTACACAGTGTCATTGAGCAAATTTTTTTGTTCTTAATAAATAAACTCAATTCAAATTAAATTTATTGTTTGGTAACAATAAAGACACGGCTAGTACTTGTTGATGAAACGTTACACTTCCAACATGAGAAGTTGCTTTGACAGTAATATTAATTTCGAATTTATTTAATTACATAAACAATATAAAATAGTTGCCAAAAAATAAAAAAAACAAACTTCAAAAAAAAAGACACCTCACCGTGACAATGCTTATTGCATTGCCGTGACCAGGATTCGAACCTGGGTTACTACGGCCACAACGTAGGGTCCTAACCACTAGACGATCACGGCTGTTGAGGCTTGTAAGCAACGGGCGAAATTACGGTACACTTTGCCGAACAAATATTGTTTACTTACGCATGCGCTGGTCTTTCAGGTTCTGGCGAGTTGGAGTTTCCAGAGTTCTGTACTTTAGCTGCTAAGTTCCTTACAGAAGAAGAAGAGGACGATGAAGCCATGGTTAGAGAACTTAGGGAAGCGTTCCGGTTGTACGATAAGGAAGGTAAAGTATTTTGAAAATTATCACCATTTCCTTGTACCTATGTATCATACATAAGTGCCTACGTGTACCTCATAAGTGCCTACTTACCTACATCCATTGATGTAGGTAATTAATGAAATAAATAATTTCGCTCAGTGCGTTGTATAACTAATTACTAATAAATTTATTTTCAACTCATTTAAATAGCTAGGTAGGTAATTTGAGTTACTTAAGTTTCATTGTTTTTGATTTTTAATAAACCTGTATGAAGGGAAATACAATTCTGTATGATGTTTTTTTTTTTTATATCCGATTAGGTTATCATTATCAGCTTCTTGTAACTATGAGTATCTTTACTTTATTTTTTGGTCTTATTTGACCTGACTTATCATTTGTTCAGGTAACGGCTACATAACCACAGACGTGTTGAAGGAGATCTTCAAAGAATTGGACAGCACCATCCCCAAGGATGACCTGGACACCATGATTGATGAGATCGACTCTGATGGCTCAGGAACTGTGGACTTTGATGGTAAGTCCACTTTGGCACTTGGTTTCGAAGACTGTAGAGTAGGTTGGTAAATTGAAAGATGTTTGCTTAGCACGCAAGAATAAGCTTGATACCTGAGAGGTATACCTATGAAATAATGAGTTGACTTTACCGGATTACATTTTATCTTTAGATGTTTTCATTACATTCATAGTTTTTGAAAGTTGTTGATTTTTTGGAAGTCTCGTAAGATCCGAAGTCTTTAATAGTTCTTTAACACATTGGATTCTAATTAGGTAAACTACGTTTCATAGATTTTTTGTCTTTCATACCCGAACCTACTGTTGAATACTTTAAAGGTAGTATGAAAATAACAGCAATAGAGAGGGAGACTAGAGACAGGTACCTACATAAAAAAGTAGAAGCACAGGTTGTAGACAGTCTATATTTTTGTTAATTAGCCGCAAATTTAGATACCTATAAACTGTCTGATTTTAGTAACTAATGAGGTACTTATAGTTAAGCAACTTCTGAGTCAGTACTAGGTTTTCAAAATATTAGACACCCACCATTAAATATAACTATTTGTGCTTGTTACAGAATTCCTTGAAGTAATGACTGGTGAATAAACAACGAAGATAATATTAATATATATTTTATTTTATTTGTAAATACACTTTGTGATAGATAGCTTAAGTTAGTAAGGGCATGCCTTTAGTTTTAATTGTAAGTGAACGACCAAATCTTGTCGTCTAAAGACTTTGTTAACTTGAAGTTCTTTATGACGATGATTTTTGATGAATTTATAATTTAGGAGCATCTATGAACGTACAAATTTAATTAAATTAGCGGGGAAAAGGTTTTTAAATACTTATGTATCTATCTAACCGTCCGACTCTATAAAAATCCTGAAATATATAATTTTCTTATATAATTGTACGCTTTATTTAGGTATTTATTTATTCTTACTTCTTGTGAGAGTTCACAGTCTGAAAAGATTAAACACAGTTGTCATCTACCTAATTTAATACCTATTGTAAATGTATTTTAATGTTTACGAAATTAAATGAAAATAACTGTACAATAATGATTTTAATTTATCTCAAATATAAGTTATTCATTATTTCCATTCATAACCTAGATAGCTACATACTTACTTATCAAAACCGCAGAAAAATATTTTTAGGTGTAACCACGTGTAACGGAGCATTCTGGAATCGTACCTCTTAGGTATAAAATATTGAAAAAAGTACCAACCTACATAAGGAAATTTCGAGGCATTATCACTCCGCCTATGACTGTAATTAAAGAATTTGGTACTTACCTATTGCAAATCATTCCGTGACAGATTAACAATGGTTAGATTGATTCAATAGTTTGAGTTGGGAAAAGACAGAACGTGACTTCACTAGTTTTTGCCACTTAGAAAAAGTGGTTGAGGTAAATATAGGAATAATTTAAACTGAATGACAAAGAATGGCCTAGATCACGTATAGGTAAATAAAAATAACTACATTTTACCTACGTAACTAGTTATTTTGTGAATTTATGTAATTACCTTTCTAATTTTGTCTGAATTCATGAATATAGTATAAGTAACTTTTTGTATCGAATTCTGAGGGCGTGAGTTCGAATCCTGGCGGGGGCCCGTACCTCTGAGTTTATTTCTCATGTACGGATCAATTTATTCGATTACCACTTGCTAACGGTGAAGGAAAACATCGTGAGGAAACCTACATACACCAGAAAAGAAATTCGAAGGTGTATGTGAAATCCGCCAACCCGCACTTGGCCAGCGTGGTGGATTACGGCCTAATCACTCTCTGTATGAGAGTAGGCTCGTGCCCCTCGGTGGGGACATATATGAGCTGATAACGAACGAACTTTTTGTGGCGACTTAGATGGCTCTACTAGGGCTCTACAAAATATTATGATTTTGACTGACTCACATGTATTTATATTATTCAGTCACTTGCGTTGAGGGGCCCAAGTCTACTAATATACCTACAATATTCTCAGTTGTGAGTCGGCAGAATGTCCATGACAGTGCCATTGTTTAGCAGCATACCAAATGTGTCAAAAAATGCCATAGACACTCTACCGACACACAATTGACACTATTTTAAATTAGCAGACTTGAGCCCCAGGTTACTTCAGTAGACGTTGCTGTCACCTAAACGTATGAAAGTATAAAATTGTGATTTTTCCAATCAAAGTGTATGAACGTAAGTGCAAACATCTAATAGAGAAGTGAAGATAACAAGCTGACCACACGGAAACCGCGAAGGTTCGAAAGTTTGATGATCAGATTAGTGTTACGTACTTTTTAGATACGTGGAAATAAAGGTGGTGTACACCTGCATAAGTGTTCGTAGGGTTGGTTTAGCTACTTTAATAAATAGAGGTAAATATTAGAAATATACCTATGGTACCCAATACTGGACTCTAGAAGCAAGATGTGACACGTGAGTTATCAAACGTAATGATATTATGTTCTTAGGTAGTGGGAAATATAATAATATGAATTATTAATAAATAGAACAGTGCCCAGCGTTTAGACATTTATCTATAGACGTCAGGGCCCCAGCCATTGTAGTTATTTAATTAAATTAAAAGCCTTCAAAACACTTTGTCTCTAAGGATGGGTATCCGGCGTGCATAAATGATTTAGGGATCAAAATAACAGTCTGGCAGACTTGATCGGCATGACGTTATTAAGTACAAAGATTTGTAGTTTCTTAACAGATGTGTATGATAACAACGTTTAGAATCATCAATATTGTTGACTAATAATAAAATGATTTTATGTAATAAATAAATGAAAATACGGTTCAAAACTCAAGTTTAACCAAGCTCTTAGAATGTTATTTCTTCCCGCATACCAGAAGCTCGCGTGATTGAAAATTACCGCGCGAGCCAATCGGCTAGGAAGTTACGCACGAGATTTACCATCGTGATAATACTACGATTACTTTGTTTAATGGCCGCTTATTACCTTAATACGGTTACCACGGCTTGCTGGAGGGTTGATTAATTTTGTGGCTGCACAAGAAGGCAAGTAAAACTTAAGATTTTTGTAGGAGGGAAGAAAAACACACAGATTGTACCTGGGTACATTTGTACCGCAGTTAAAATAAGAATGTGGTACATATATACCATTCCAGTCTGCTAGATTTAACAAAAAAAAGTATGATAGTGCTTCCTTTGTCAATTTTAATTCAAGGAGTTTTCAGGGCTAGCATTTAACGTTTGTTATGGTAACTGACAACTAGCTGGCAATTTTTAAAAAACTTTACCAATTAGGAGAGAGATTGATCATAATATACAGCTTCGACTTCATCTTAATTCTGTAATTTTCTAATGGATGAATAATAACCAATTAAACAAGAATGTGTATAATAATGCAAAAATAGTATGTACGCGTGATTGGTAGCCAGCATAACACGCGCAGCAATTATAAGCACGAACTGTAATGTCTCAATTCACAGGGTCTCTGGGCGTGGGCGCAATCACACCGGAAAGTGTTTACTACTTGTATACTTTATTATTTTGTAATATCTAGTTAATAGTATAGCTATAAAATAGAGGAATCAAGGTGCCTTCTAATAAAAAAAGTAAGTACCTACCTAAATGCTTAATAGGTAAATTTAAAAGATGCAATTATTGTACTACACAGGTGGATTAAGAACAATTTCTTTTGATATGTTCATTGGCTGTAAGAGAAGGGCGTTTATTAAACTCATGCATGAGGTAAAATTACTGAAACTAAAAAAACAATAATTTTTAGACTTTCTTGTTACAGTTCTTTTGAGTCTAACTTTAATAAAATATGAGTCTCATTTATACATATCAGAAACTCAATTTAACCGTCTTTGTTCGTTATAGTGCGAGAGCCCACTCACCAAGATTATGATTGAGTTAGATATAAAATTCAGTATGATAATCTTACGAGACATGTCTTTGTCTATTACCAACCAAGAAGTAAGCTTAGTAACTATCTCACTATCTCCAAATCTCGACAATAAATAAGGTCAACGGATGGAGGTCACCTTAGCTGTCAAACTGACATGACCAGACAAGGCCAGTGCCCACTAGATCAATCGCATTCCATACTTTAGTATTAAAATCTATAACCTCGAAGTTATGGGTGGGGTCTCCGGTCGTGTTGGTGTCGCCAAGAGTACGTTGTAGCCAATAAGGAGGCAGGTAAGTACCTCATTGAATGTTGGAAATAAAATACGTACTATAGTGTAGGACTAAACTCTTTCGGGTCTTATTGGCGTACTGTCCCCTTAGAAAAAGAGTGTATCGGCGCTTTTGCATTCAGGATGACTCGCAGCTGGTATGCGAACTTTGATTTCTTGTACCATGCTTATACTCTTAAATACTGTTAAATACTTAAACTCTTGGTTCAGCATGAATGATTACAATTAATCCCATAATTCAATAAAATCTAAGTATACTATACATGTAGTATCGGGTTATATTCTTTTAGTGAATTGTTAAAACCTCGATAGATACTGAAGTTTATTATCGAATTAGAATGCAATACTAAGTTAAGTGATATAAATTTTATACATTTGAGGCTAATAAAATAACACTTTACGAATAACTCGTGGTGAAACGTAGATTTGGAATCTGAATTGGTCATTTAAGTAGTTTCTATTCAAAGTGAGTCATAGCAACTTCGTTTTTCATTTGTCGTACTTAGGTATTAAAGAGACGGTAACTGATTGAACACGTAAGTAGATACACTACTGAAAATGCAACCTTTTGCATAATTTTATAATTAAATTGTATTACAAATATTTTACTAAAAGCTTATGGTAAATTAGAGAACAATTAAAATAATTCAGAAAAAAATCACGAACATTTATTTTTTATAGAACTTGTTTAAAAAGTCGTTTTAAAAATTGATGCCGTCAGAAAGTACGTTAAAAACTGAAAATAACAAACAGTATTTTAAAGTGCCAGTCCACCTATTGTGAAGTTAGAACAATATGCCCACGAGGTATGTGTAATAATTTCGTGTTAAGCTGATATAATCGGCTTGTAAACAAGATACTTTGACACACACGACTAGTCCCGAAGCTATTTTATGGTTCGTTTGTCAAACATATTCGTAGCTTGTTCGTTTATAATGAACTAGGTTATTTAAAAGTGCTAAAGGTTGAGTTTCAGCAAGGAAAATTGTACGTACATGCTCATAAAACTCTCTAAGATATTTGTACTTATTGCTTCAATATAATGAGTAATTTGGGATTATTTTGATATAAATATGATGTTTACATTTAATTTGTGTCTAATGTGTAGCTTTTTAATTTATGTAGTTAAGAAAATCTATCGCGTCAAGCGCGTTCTTTGCAATACAGAGCTATAAAAAATACGTTACTACAGCTCTTAAAATGTCCGATTTCTAAATGCCACGCACTACAATTGTGTTAAGCCATAAAGATACGGCTCTCAATTCTGATTACTAAAGCCAGCGCTAGATGCGAGGCTCGCTGCGAGCCGCAAAAAGTACGCTTGTGATCTGAGGTATACAAAAGCGCTACAGCCAGCGTTTATTCAGTGTAACTGATCAGAATTGGCCCTCACGGTGTAAAAATACGCACAATGTCATAAATGAAATGGAAACGGTACGTTAAGTTGAATCGTCATGGTACAAGGTGACTTTGTTAGGCAAGTGACGGCGCCATCGAGATCGCAGTTCAATTGTTTCGAGCAAACCTTTTCATTGGTAGACGAAGTTGCTTTTTATTTATTGTAAAGCCTAGATAAAAAATAATACTGATTAGTGATTTTGATTCGTAGTCACTACTTTGACAGTAAATATTTACACTGTATCAAGAAATAGCAACTAACATCGTCGAGAACTTACGTTTAAAATGTACGTGCGTGTGTTAGAAATTAGACACATGAGTTATTAAGTAAACACATATTGGTACAACTAACAATCTAGCCGTTCAGACCAGTTTATATGATATCTTAATTAGGTACCTACTAACACAACTACTTACGCAAGAACCTAAGCAAGCGAGTAGATTTATACGATTTAGAATTAATCCAGCAGATTATCTTCTTAGATTTCGTTTCTTCCCTTATTGAAGTAAACGGATTTTTTTTTACAACTTGCACGAACGGTCAATTAAGCAAACGCTCCATTACACCCATACTTAACTGTCACTATTGTTGTCAAATATTTTTTGAATAGACGTCCGTCACAGTAATCGACAAATAAATTAAATTTTCTGCATTTAAGGGTTTCTAGTTAGACAGTTTCCTCCTCAATCAACTTAAAAGTATTCCAATCTATGCCATAACGATTAGTATGTCAAAATCTATTTCACCACTTTCAATTATAGTTAACCAGCTACAAAATCGCTTAAATAAATATAGAGTGAACACTGTCCTGCCATGCAAATTACATTGCGTAGAAATACCGGATTAATTAATTACTAGTAGGTACACATTGGTGAAGTTTTGTAACTATACAGCTATATACGAGTGTAGGCGGATGAATTAGAAAGTAATTTAGGTCATGTCCTATCGAAACTGGTCGGTTATCACTAGGTAAGTATATCCGGAAAGATGAGTCCGGATTCCATTGCATAAGTTTATGTCATAAGGGACAGAGATATGCGTCAACGTTAATGATGAATTAAGATTTCTTATTAAATTGATCTGTCGTTGGCTAATGCTAATTGAGTAATTGATTGAGCAGCTGAGATTGAGAGAGCTATGATACTTACAAGTATAACTGTTAGATTTCCGACAAATGTTAAGCAATTCTGGATAACAGGGTCTAAGACTGAAGTAGTTCTAAGGAACTTCTTGTAAATACAGTAGGTACTTTGGCTAAGAAATTTGAAACAGAAATACCCAACAAAAGCCGATGAATGTATCTTGAAATGGCAGTTTGTGAACCTTATGACTAGAAACATCTATGTGGAACAGAATCACGAATTTAGGTAACAAAACACAGAGTAAATCAAACTAACTGCCACTAAATCAGTCAATTGACAGTTTCACACTAGCACCTGCTTAAAACCTCATTACATTTATTCAACAAAGTTATCTTTGCTATCTAAACTTCATAACACCGAATGAATATCACTTATGTTAGTATTTTCAACTGCATTATAAAATTGGTTGGACTGGTTGGTTAGGCACTACTTTATCTAAGTATTGAAATTCGTGGGTGCTAACTAAGCAGGTCCATTTTATTTATGAACAATTTTGAATTCAATAAGCAAATTGACTAATCTTATCAAATTATAATTGGAAATTTAAGATTTGTAGGTCCATTATTGTGAAATCAGCAACCAAATAAGCAGCAATGCTAAGTACGGTCAGTAATGCTTTAAAAGGTATTTGGTACTTAATCACGAAAAATGAATCGATAAATAAGCAAAGATACTTGGCAAAATACTACACTCAGCCAACTCATACCCACTTACCATTGTTATCGTCTTTTAGCTCCATTTAAAAATGGATTTAAGTATGTAAAATTTTGTGTGAAAGTGTAGGTACTGAATGAATTGTAAACATATTCATTATTAAATTAGATCAAAAAATCTCAATCGTTTTTAATTTGATCGGTATACCTATTAAAGCACGCAGCACTCCCCCAGCCTGTTTGGTTCAACCAAAGATGCCGTGATATTATGTAGAGTCATAGAAAGTCCAAAATCTGATGTCACGGCCCGCATTAAAAACCTTTTTATATTAACTACAGATTTTACAAAAATTTAAGTAAGTAGCCACGCTTTCTTTTAACATAAAGATCAATAGATTACTTTGTTTAAAAGCATGTACCTAATGCGGTAATAGCGAGAAAGTTCACAATAGGCGTAAAGATCAGTGCACACGGAAAGATAGAGTGCTATAGAGTCAGACAACCATGAACAATGGTTTCAATGGCATTGTACATCTTTGTGGATGGAAAAAGGTAATTCTGTCATAGATATTGAATTTAAATGTTAATGTAGCTCTTGCAATTGTAATATTAATATGATACGCTGAGTTGCTAAGTAAATTAGCGTTTTCTTTTATAAGTTCGTGCCTTTAAAAGTTATCGAATAGAAACTGAATAGGTTTAAATTAAAACACGTCAAATTTGCCGATAAATCGAATGTAGTTGCGTTGCGATTTCCATTTTGAATCGGTTTGGCGCTCTAACGGATAATGCGTTTAAAGTTTTCTTGTATTATCAAGTACAAAGAATGATCGTACTCATTTGCACAATTTTGACGATTGTACTACAGGGACAGCAAAGATCTACGCAACTTATAGGTACAAAACTCGAATATATCAAAGTATTTCAATATTTGAAATGCGACCAATAAAACGTCTACATCAGAACAAATAATTACCTTTAAAATGGTCTTAAAGGCTACGATGACATAACGGAGTCCAGAGTGTTGCAAACAGTCGTGATCTCGACCATGCCCGGAAGCAAATAACCTACTTCCAACTCTCGTGGTCAGATTTGAACAATATTCCAATTTATTCTGGTTTTTGGAATGTATTTCGTCCTCTTTTTGAGATTTATGTGACCCTTGGAGGCATTGAGAATGGGTTCATTACAAAATTGAACTTTAACAGCGGTGTATTCTTTTGTTTCAACATTATACCGTATCTCATCCACATATTATCGAAGTGAAGGGAGGTAATATTGTAAGGTGATTTAGATTTACTTTTGTCGGATTCTGGTATCGTCTCTTGGTTTAACTACACATAACAAATGCTATAGCTACTGTAGGCCTATGTCTATTGCTTATCTCCTAGCTCTCCATCCAGAATATCAGAAATATATTTTGAACATAAAACATTAAAGCGTGATAAATATCTTGATTGAAAATTATTAGATGATAAAATGGCTTATCCGAGGTATTTATGCTAAAACGTGACAACAAGACAATTAATTGTGATATTACTATCAGTAAATCCAAGTAGATCTAAATTTCGTAATATAGCGGTTTTCACTTCTATTCTTCATTGTACATGGTCAAATAGATTAGACAAAAAAGTTCTTGACATAATTGCACGGTTCACTTTGCCATTGTTAAATTTTTGAGAGTATAGTAGGCGTTGACAAACAAAAACATTTTGCGTAAAAAGAGTGATATCTCCCTGTTAACAAAGACGTCGATTACCACATTTATTTATGAGTACAGCCCTTTTGAGCTGAGAATAGACTTAGATTATTTCATAACATCAAAGGTTCATTTAGAGTCACCATTAATGCTATAATAGTGGCACTAAGTTTCCCAGTATTATCACAATAAGTATCGGCGCAGGACTGTTGACATGTCTGTGAAGACTGAATTTCCATAATGTAAGGAAATGGGTGATAAAAGTAGTGGGATCGACTCCACTATTATGAATACTCCACTTTAATAGTGTGGTGCTTTGAACAGTCTTAAGTAAATGTAAGTATACTGAATCTTTACGAGATAATAATTATAGGTAAACATAATCTCAGTTACAAATCTCCATAAACCAAGTTGAACACCAAATATTTTAGCTAATCTTGACTTTGAAATCTCAGTGGGTCAACCAGATCGATCCTAGAATTTATCGAGCATTTTCTATGTAATTGCTGACCGCAGTGACCAACTAGTTGGTTGATTTTATCCTCGTTAATTTGAGTATGGACATTTTAATGGGGACTTTTGAAGTAGCCCGTTTAAATAGAGTTTCAATTGGGATATTTATTGAATCCAAATTCGCCTTTGCTGAGCAATTTAATGAATTTTGTAATCTAGATAGCCATTTTCGATATAAAAGGCTGGGAAATAAACCGTTTTGGAATGCATATGTCAAGCAGCGGATAGACATCCAGACTGGGTCAAAATTGACGTTATGAATTTAAAAACTAACTAATTCTATGTAAAGCCACTCCTGCATCGTATCGAAATCGGTATACCTACGACACAGGCAGAAGTCTGGAAATCTGGGACCACAGTAGTGCAGGCCAGTTTAGAGTCTAAACTTTAGACGCCTTATTATTACATCGCTGTAGATAATTTACCATTTTCAATCATCTTAAAAATCGAATCATATCTTAAGGTAATAATTATGTATGATATAATTCGTTAAGACCACACATTACGTTTATGAGCTAGTGGCTCGTTAATGACCAAAGGCTGGTTGTAGAGGTAGCCATAGAGGTCAATGGTGGAATGTTGACTGGCGAAACTGTTGCGCTCTGATTGATACACAAACTTGAACTTGTCAAGCTCAACTCCTAGACACTCCTAGATCTAGCTATAAGCTTATAAGTTTATAATGGGTTGTTTGAAACTTTGTTTTTAGAGCTCCCTTCCCCGTATGTTGCAGAACACTCAATAAAATGTATTATGCAGTAAACATTGTGCCGTTTTCTTCTTAATTTTGATAAAGACAGAGTTAGCTATAGATTTAATAGAGCGTTAATCTTAACAATATATTTTGCAACAAGGTGGGAAAAGGGAGTCCATGAAGTTACACATCGATGGTGAAATAGTGATTACAAACATGTACATATAGGTAAATGTATATTTTTATCTACTGGAACAGCTTCCAATGTTTTTAATATCTTGTAAATTATCTTTACAGAGAAACAGCCATCAAGACCTAACTGAAATCGATGAATTAATAGTGCTTATCATTTAATGTGATTGATTACAGAAGATATAATATGAGTACATTATTTTTAAAATAGAACTAACTACATAAAAGTCTCGTAAATAATACCTCCAGGTGCAGGCAGCAATCAATATCACCAAGATAAAAGATACCTAAGATTTCCGTATTACGACAATACTGATTTTGATTGATTGAATTTCACCACATAAACACTAGGTATGCTAAAAACTAGAAGCAGTTACATAAGAACTAGATCTTATGCTAAAGACCGACTAGATGTTGGAGATAAAGTTTGCATTTAAATGCGATAATAATTACGTTGCAAAATGGGATGGAGTGTGCGCGAAATACAGTCTTACTGCTCGGTGAAAGAAACAGGCTTGTTATAATATAATTAATTGTAGTAACACCGTTACTACTGGACTGCCCACTATGTTAGTATAGTAACTAGAACTGATACGTATTCAATCATAAAGTAAAGACGCAGTTGAGAATTAAATGTTACAAAAATTTTGCCAAATGTAATTGCAAACTAGTGAGAATAGCGTGATTGTTATTAAACTATACTTAACTCTAGCTTATAAAACAAGTGTTTTTTGCAAAACAAGTTATGTAGACGCATAAAGAATAAAATTGTTATGATCTTGAACCTTGAATTGAAATGAATACCTATTAGCTGACAATTTTAATACTTTTCAAAACACGAACTTAATTAAAAGTTACATTTATAATAATTGCAATAACAACGTCACGTTGACAGAATTGCATTCATTAAACGATTTTCAATCGATTTCGTGCCAAGTCGAACCACATATATTATCTTTAATTATGCATAGAATAATTTATACACTACTTATGCTACTGTTATACAATTTATGGCAGATTAAAGACATTTAAAGATCGTAATAGGGTTCGTTTTTTAGTCATTGCAAATATTTACATAGTAAGCGGTCTTTTAAATAGGCTATATGTATTTCATAAGAGTATTATCTTAAAGAAGCGAAAGAAGTATGTCTGGATCGTAGCAAGAGGAAGGAAGCCGTATCTGCTTACCCCAATGGAAGAGAGGCGTGCGTGACGGATATGTATGTATTTATATTTGAATCATTTTAATATTCCATTCAACTGAAACAATGCTTAATAAAACATCAGGAGCAGAAAAACTATGCTTGAAATTTTGCCCGATCGATATCACTCTCGTAAATGAGGTAAGGTTCGTGCCCACAGGGACCACTACAGGGTGAGGACTTTAAAATGGCTTTTAAAGATGATGAAATGTATTAAGTAAGCTTTTACTACAAAAAATACATAAAAATGTTATTTTTGACCCGTCATAACCTGTTTCGATCTAATCGTTTTTTTATTAAAATTAGACATTACAAAATATCGAATATAAAAAGCGGCTGTTCTAGTTCATTGTCAAAGTTTAATTTAAGTCATCTAGGACGTCTACTTTTACGAATAATGATTTATTATAATGAAGTATATTAAGTAATTTAAGATTTTATTGCCTACTTGTGGACATGAATTTTGCATTACTTAAAGTATAGCGACCAGCAGTTTAATAAACACATTGGGTAATATTTTTTATCTCTTTTTGAAGCACAGGTGTCAAAAATGATAGACAGAGATGGAAATAGATTTTAATATGTAAGCATTTACGTAGGTACTAACGGATACTATACTATACATACGAGTACATAATAACCATAATGCCATTTACTCGTTTTAAAATGAATTTTTAGCCCCAGGGAACTATCTAGGTAAAGCTCACTTTATTAAGGCTAAGTTTAGGATAACGAGGTCATTTAATGCAATGGATCTCATTAACAGCGTCCTTAGGCACGATTGACATGATTTATGTTTTATATTTTAAATAATTTAAACTTAATTGCCTAATAATATCGTTTTATAATGTGACTTGATCGATTCTACTGTCTACTTAAGCGATTAGTTACACAGAATGAAACTTCCTGTGGAATGACTAGGAAAGTGGAAGCGGATGAGGAATTTGAAATAATGCGGAACTTTTGTATTATGAAGATGCAGAGGAGGCGTTCTTATTAACCTGGTTAGGTACTTAATAACCAGCGTGTAATCATAAATCAAAACACTCTATCATTCGTACACCCAAGTCTGCTAATTTACAATATTGTCAATTGAGTGTCAGCTGAGTATCAATGTCATTTTTTGACAAATTTGGTCGCAATTGTTTAGCAGAATATCAAATGTGTCAAAAAATACTTACTATTGACACTCTACCGACACACAACTGAGGCTGTTTTAAATTAGGAGACTCGGGCCCCTATTCATTCTAAAAAATGGTTTTATCTACCTTATAGCAAGTAACTACTCTGGTGAAAAAGTTCTTTCTTGTTCATATATATTATCGTCGCTATCGTCGGTGATGTCTATTCTATTCTTTACCATCCATTACCTGATATGACACACACAAAACAACCTTTTTTTTTATTTTAAAAAGTTTCTGGCTCGATTTATTTCAGTAAGATCTTGCAAAACGGCACCGCATTATAATAATCTATATTTAAGTAGCGATTATATCAATCACCTACTCACATATGCAAATATACTGCATTTTATTATCGATCTTACAGATACTTGCGACATCTCTAATAATGGTTTATCGTTTGTTGAACACGCGCAGGCGCAGGCTCTCGCCTACAGTAGTGCTGCCATCAATCACGCACATGTTATCGATGAAGCATTATCATTATTGTTGATTGATTTTTATGTTCGTATGTAGAGATAGTTTGGAAAAACAATTACGACGTGTGTTTTATTTTAAAAAATATATCGGCTACAGCTGACAACTTTACATAGGCAAATATGTATGATGTTTAGTCTTTTTATCTTTTTTTAATCCCTTATTGCAGAAACGATATTGCAGCAATGAAATGTTAAAATACTAAAAAATGTTGTAATAAACTGGGTGTAACAGAACGGGGGTATAAAGCCGTTTATTTGTATTACTTAGCTTAAGCTGTATACAATGGACATAGCTTTTATGAAATTTGGTGAAGCGCATAAATACTCATTCCAAAACTGAATAAAAACGACATCCTAATGAAAAAAGCTACGCTCTTTTCAAATTACATTTTTCTGCTGCCGTTACCTAGGGTCACATCACAAGGCATTGTAAACTCTCTGTACCCGTAGGTGTGGCTGCAAGTACTGGTGCCCTTGAACTGATTAACTATCGATTATAATTTATCGATTTTTGGCAACCACCATTTAGATAATTGATCGAGATTAGCCGCATGCGCCGGTTGTGGATTGCGAAAGACTTCTGCTAGAAAAAATCGGTATGGAATATGGAATTTGTCTATTGTTTGTTTCTAGATATTTTTTTTTTATATTTAAAACTGTTACTAACTATGGAATATCTATAAAGGGATGCTCAAATAAAAATAAGGACTTTTTACTGCTGGGATTCGAACACAGAACTCCCGAGTGGTAGTAAAATACCTACTGCGTCATCTGACTGGTATATCTATTTCGACATTTTTCAGCAACTCAAAAATAATTTATTTATTTATTTATAACAGTAAAAAATCTAAATAGCAAATAAAATAATTAATAATTTTAATAATTTTAATATTTAGTAATAAATCTAGTTTTAAGATAAAGGAGTAGAGATAAGAATTATCTCCAAAAGTATCGCTCTAAAATAAATTACATTTTAATAATTCATGTTCCCAATTGATCATTTTTATCCGAGCAATAATAGCGGTCTTAAAAGGAATATGTAGCAATATATCTTGTAAGGTGCAAGATAGCAGTCGGCCATGACAAATTTTAGAACCCGTTACGAACTCGGTAATTCAAAAGGAAAGCTTTTGCACCCACAATCGCTAAATGAACCAATTTTATTAGCTAATTATACTACTAATATTATAAATGACAAGATTTGTGTTTATGGATGAATGGATGTCAGGCTGAGGGCGGTTTTTATTCTTTCATGGAAAAACTACGGAGCAGAATTTTGAACAAACTTTTCAATATTGTAGCTTAAAGGTACATCAGGATTACGCATTCGCTATATTATTATTGTGTAAGTTTTCCAAAATATTATGACGATAAATACATACGAAGTTGCGGGTTGCAACTAGTATTATTATAAGCTATTAATCTCTTAACCAAATAAGGATTCTGGTATTTGTATTAAGAAACTTTATATGATTAGTGTGAGGTATGTTAATTAGAATATTTTGAGGTCCGTATTTAGTACACACTTAGCAAATTATGCGTTAGCAGTTGCACCGCCGAAGTTTAAGTAAATTAATACAAACGTTAAGTATATTCTAATACGGAAAATGTCATCAACGAGACTATTGATCAGCGTATTTATCGCGCCAAAAACCATGTAAGGTAAGAATACAATCCAGATGTGAAATGAACGAGAATTAAAATGAGCTTAAAAAAGTGGTACGTTTATCTAACAAGAGTTTCGCAAACTTAATACCAAAAAATATAAAAATACAAATTAGACACACGTTAAGGTATATTCAAAATATATCTGTCTTACAAGTCTTATAACAAAACAAAAACAACACATCACGCGTGCCACTAAATACTTAAGCATCAAAGATTTCAAACTACGCAACGCACATAATACTTTTGTTCCATAACAGTCACATTCAGGTTAAGTAATAACACATTAGTGTTTATTATTTTATTTTATAAGCTAAACGGAACTTGTATATTGAAGGCGAAGGCTACGCTAATAGCTTGTTATGTCATAATTTATGCTAGTTTACTATAGTATAGACGATAGGTAAAGTTTGGTCAGGAAGAAATAGCATCTGCAGTTTACAGATGCTCGTCGAGCTATAATGACCTATATTTTTAACATTGACGTTACAAGGGTAGTTAAAGAATATAGGTCACCTTAGCCGGGATGGGTGCACTTCTAATCATGCTTCTGACTGCATCTTTGGTATTCCGAACACAAAACACAACATAAATTCCGAAAACAAAAAACACACACACTATTTCCGGTGCAAGTGTTGGTAAAGTGACCAGAATTGAAAAGCTTTTCAAGTTTGTTATGTTGGTACGTCATTGGTCATTGCAGATGTAGATTATGAATGTTCATTATTCCGTGTTGGACAAACTTCCTAAGAAAATATTTTTGTTTGCACTTTTCCAATACTTGCTTACACAACACAACGTCTTAATAATACTCACACCTGAAAATGAAGCAATACGTTTTCACCTACATTTAAAATGTGACCTCAAAATCTAAATAAAACGGAAATCATTAATTGTTTGTAAGTATAACTCAAAATATTGCGTAATGATGGATAGCTGGCACATCACAGTAAATTAGAAATCGAAGTTTTGGTCTAGATTACCCAAAATATTCAAATAACATGTAATCAGGACGAAGATTTTTGAAAAATTTAAATTAAAAATAAATTATCCTTAACTAAAAATAAATTAAAGGTTCCATCCTATTCGAAGAAATATACCTACATTTTTATTACAAATACCTAAGTAGAAATGATTTGAAACAGAGTAATCAGTTTGTGATACAATTATCTTTAATCATAGTGCAATGAGTAGGTATTTATAGTTGTATATCGTGACTGTGGGTTGCCAAATGACTCGACACAGTGGGACACAATGTTGCCAAACTTAAATACAGATAATATACTTGTTACAATTATTATTATTATATGTTAAGAGGAAGTCTGAGTACATGAGTAATATTATAATGTAGTATCAAAATTGTATGAATTTCTATAAAAGTAAACATAAACCCTCTTATTACAAAAGGAGGTTTAAAGATAGTCCGACGTTAGTTCGTTTCTTTTGACGTTTCGGCTATGGACAAAACGTCAAACTAAACGAACTAACGTCGGACTATCTTTAAACCTCGTTTTGTAATAAGGGGGTAGGTTTATTATCACAAAAATTTAGTTTTAGATTTCTAATAATAATAATTAATAAAATAAAATAATTTCTAATAATAAAACTATCACAAACTTTTAGATCTTTTATATTGGAAACCGTATAGGGCACTTACGCACCTACAATAGCGGTTTGACGTTCGATATGAATAACAAAATAGGTAGTTGATCCGCGGTTTTGACACAGTTTAATTTCAAACGTCTAACCGCAACGCACTGAAACGTACGTAAGTCCATTTAGTAATTGTTTTTTAAATCAATACTGCAAGCTCCGTAGCTCTTTGTAAACAAACAAGTCCGAACAATAGCATAACTAAATTCAAAGAAAAACATATCATGACAAATAGTTACAATATTAACTTGTTTATAAACCGTCCCAATTATCTAATTGTTGCGGATAAAGCACTTTATGAGCTGATATTGCTCAAAGTTTCATAATTTGATGTTAAAACACCGTGACAGTGATAGGAGTACATTGCAAACGCATTTTTTATTACGCTTGTTAGTAGGCCTTTTAAAATCGTATTAAAAATCATCTTTATGGCCCATATAACCTTGTTGATGAAAACTTTTTTGATCCATTAAAACTTTAACAACGAATCACATTAGGGGCTCCTTTCAACAAAAAAAAATAAAGATTTAATGCTGCCCATATGACAAATGAATAATTTTTTTTCACCGATCTGTAATATCTGCAGTAGAACTTGACCTTAAAATATTTAGCTGTATAATGTTGCCAACTTAAAAGTGCTATTAAAAAATCTGCATTGTCGCAACTTAGTTACCCAACGACATTGTATGAATTCGATAAAGTCGTTTACATAACCCACTGTTTAATTATAATGACAGGTTAATATATCTTGAGGTGGGTGACTTGATTAGACTTATATAAAAATCTAGATAATTTAAATGACTGTGGTTTCCAAACTTCCAAACTGTGTTTTGGGTAGAAACTACTACGGTAATAATTTAGTAACGTAGAAGGAAATTCAAATACCGAATGATTTATATCTACCTTATATGAAAAATTAAAAAATTTCTCAGATGCTCGTAATGGCCCGATAAGAAGCGTAAGCTAAGAACCACTGCATTGCAATTTTAGATCAATTAGACTGGGGCCTTTGTCATGTGGTAAAATCATCGGACGTATACCTATAGGTGTATTTGTTTTTTCTTAGATGACTAAAACAATTAATAGATCTTACAAAGTCTTCAATGTGACGTGATATCTGTAACCTAAAGTAATATATTTTACGCACTTTATTTGTTAAAGATTTGGAAATTCTACGCATGTGCAAGCGCACAGCGCACGGTCACAGTGAGGGACTGAAGTATAAACTAGAGCATTAAATAATCAAGCTTAGAAGCGCTATTAAAAAAAAAACTACATACTAAAAACGATCTTATTACTTAATTGTAACACACACAATGCAATGTTGATCTACAATAATCAATTCACATAATGATGTCAGTTATTACTCTCTAAGTAAATTAAATGCACTTAGTAATAAAATAGAATGTGCCAATCGAGCCTCAAGCTTTATATTTACGTAACTAAATCTTGTTGAATATATAAATCATACTAAAATGACATAATATAAAAGATGTATAAACATTTGTCTAGGTGTGGTCTGAAACATCTGACTACTATTTGCAGTGAGGACTGACTTAATTAGCCATTAAACATCGTGCCGTCTTCTTCTGATTTCTTGGCAATAATAGTGACAGCTATAGGTTTAATGCAGCGTTAGATCTAATGGCTTTTTCTGCACCTAACTGTAAGTCCACTGAGATACAGGATGTTACATTATAGAGAGCAATGGTTTTCAAATGATTATTGATACTTACAGTACCTATAGACAAGGCGAAAGTTAAATGTTGTTAAAATATAATTCGGTATGACTAACGAGGCCTATGATTTTGTTAATGCAGTCGAGAGAAGTCGAAAATGTATGAACCTAGAAAGACCATTTAAAAAACATAATTATTATGTTCAGTAGCACATAGCAGTTTCTTTAGCACACCTTCAAAATTGTGTTCTGAAGAAATGTACTACTTATAGAAGAGCACTCTATATAACAGAGATAGTCACATTTGCAAGCGAAAACGTATATAATTTGGTCATAGGAATGCCAGCATGTGATCTGATTTAATTATACAGTCACGACTGTATCAAATGACCATAAATATATCGGACTAGCGGCCGTCCGCGACTTTGTTCGAATTTATCTACTCATTATGTAGGGATATCTTCAAAAATATATTATTCATTTACAGTGTTTCCTAGTAAAATTTTCTTCCCAGACAAAAAGGCGGCGCCAGCGCCAGGTGTTTTTTTTTAGTTTTGTTTGTATAAGTATATGCTCTGTAGAAAGTTGCTTGTTACCATGAGTCTAATTAACTCTAAACATCATGAATATTTTAATGTACAAACAAGTTACAATATAGTAAAGTTTAATTAAAATCTGTCCAGTAGTTTTCGTGTGAAAGGGTAACAAAAATCGATTCAGACATCCTAAACAAACCTTAACGCATCTATAATCGAATAGTCTTGGATAACAAGCAAGAGTGTAAATGAATTGCTTCATGCCAAATTTGTTGACCGTATCTCATGGCGTTGACATGTGTTTGTGAACGATTAACGGTGTGTTTGTTAACGATTAACGATGTAGCCGTGGGAATAGTTTAATGTATCGTAACGAGTTGGGTGCTCGAGATTGCCGCAACCAATATAAATGTTTACTGTTGTTACGAAAAATCAATTAGCTAATTATATATCATTCATTACTTACGCATTTATAAAGCAGTTAGTTTTATTATCTCTACGAAGGTATATGTAAATGGTAATTATTTATAAGACTGTTTATTTATCAGAAAAAGTTGTCTTAAAAGTATTTTGTTACGATTCTTCAAATCGCTTACGAAAATCTAAAAACTACGAAAGTGTTGAAAACAAAAATACATGATAAAAAGAAGCATAATTAGACACTTAATTAAAAATATAATTACAGTTGTCAACAAACTAGTGTTTCAGATAAATCTAAAAGTAATTATAATAAAACAAATCAAATTTGTCATAAGTACACAATTTTTAATATAGATACTTAATTAAGTTTTTACTTTGCTTTAATTTTGAAACTACAATTAGTGAAACTTTACGATAATCTGATAAAAAATAAGAACAAAGTAGTAAAACTGGCTTCCATTGAATATTGTACTTCACGTAAATATGACAACGAAAATGAGCTTGAGAAAAAACGAACAAAAAAATAATAAAATAAAAAATATTGTGACATCGATATTGTTTTGAAATAAGTTTTATGGCACGAATGTTTTGTTAAGCTTAATTGAGGGTCAAAGTTATGATTCCCATTCAATTTGGTAATTGTTTCTACTGACACTTGGTACCTTATTTCTTTATAATAAACACTAGCTTTTTCCGGCATTTGTATAGTTATTTCTATAGTTTGATTTCTTTCTAATGGTGCTCACACATTGCATGTTACAAAATGTTTATACCAAATTTTAGTATAAAAAAATGTTTGTAATCATATTATAACAAAAATTTTGTATACCAAAGCAGTTTGGGAACACCATTATGACAATGAAGTTACTAATATGTTATGTCATTTCTTTAAAGAATATATTATTACTAAATTATACAGAAAAATCAAAGAATATAATGATTAACTAAAACATACGATTGCTTGATCATATAAAGTTGTACAATTACTTTCAATCGTTAATTGGTTTAGAACTGTCGATATTTCATAACGAAACATAATTGAACACTTTAATTAATAAAAATCCTAATCATTTACTGCATTTCAATTACAGATTATCAAACACAACCAATTAAAAATAATTCCCACGTGTAACATACAACTAAGTATTATGAAGCGATAAAAAGTTAATCTATTAGCGATAAAGCCCTTAAAAGGTAATTAATCTATCCGTTTTCGAAACAAATAGTAAGTTATTTAGTCGTAGGTGAGCAAGTCAAATAAATCAAAACACCAAAGATAAAAATAATTACAAGAATTAATTGAGTTAATAGACAGGTATTTTAATTGATTGTGTAATTTAAATGTTTTCTCACTGTTATAATATAGGGCTACATCCTGTCTATAAAAAAATCTTTATGTTTCTATTTAAATACAATTGAGAAATACTTATAGACTTATTATTCCATATATATGCTGCATAATGCTGACGTGGTATGGCACTTTTCTGCGTATTTGTGGCATAATGACAAGACTGTAACCCATCGGATTGCTAACACCATAATAATTTTTGCTGTGATGTTATTGGCGCAAAGATATAAAGTAGTCGGTACAGCACTTAACAAGTACGACTTGATAACTTTATGAAGAAGGTTGTTGAAGGAAAGGTAGAAAGAGAAAGAAACCTCGTAGATGAAGTAAAAAGTGAAGGAAAGAGCCGGAGTCATAAAGCCAAGAGGAAAATGGAGGACAGAACGGAATGCAAGAAGTTCTACCGACAAGAGTATCTTTTAAATGATTTCATAGTTTTCCACTAAAACGTTTGAATAGGACTGTCGAATAGGAACTAGTATAATTTCAATAGACGATTGAAACACTGCTACATACGCCGCGCCGTGTGGTTGCACTAATTCCTGTCATGTCACGAAAATGGTAAAAGCCATTGACATTTTATCACCTCCCATACAAGTAGGTAGTACATATACATTGCAATAAAATATGCCAACTTTAAGTTCAGTGTTGTTTATTTGATCGATATAGTTTCAAAATTTTGCTTTTATAGCACTCCACATAGCGCCTCTAGTGGAAATTAGGTACTGGTGATTCAAATTGCTATTAAATTTTATATTTAACTACCTATTGTTGTATTTACTATCGCAACTCGTAGTTGGAATACAAAATTCCGATTTAGACCATTTTACTTGTGTAACATTTATTATTGTGTGAAATAATTTCCATTTATTTTAGATTCAAAGAAAAAAAAACATATACCTACTACTTACACATATTGGGTTGTAAATATACTTAAAGCAATATATTACTAATATATATATATTAAAATAATATACAAAACTAATATAAATTAAAATCTGTTTTCCTATGCGTGAAATGATGACCGACAATTGGTCAGAAAAACAAAATACTATCCAACACTTGCAAAATAACAAACAATAAGTAGTTCTGTATAGACTGAAAGTTTTAAATAAGTCGCACAGTCAGAAATAAAAAAATACTGTACACACGTAACACTTACAAAATAACAAACAATAAGTAGTTCTGTATAGACTGAAAGTTCAGAAAGTCTCAAATAAGTCGCCTAGCCTAGTTTTGTAACTGCTTACAAAATACTAAACGATACAAACAGCAAATACTTAATACATATAGATTTCTACTCTACGAGTACTATTAATAGCTGTCAGTTTGTCCAAATAGATGGTGGTTATTTTGAAACACTTTCACGCAAAAACCATTGAACAGATTATAACGAAACTTCACAATATTGTAGTTTGCACGCCTAAATAACACAAAGGCTATGTATTTAAAAGATATTATGTAAGTTTTCCAAGATATGTCAACAAAATGCGCGCGAAGTCGCAGGCAGCTGCTGGTACAAGAATGTGGTACTTATTGGCAGGAACTATGTGAACCGAACAATGCTACAATCGCCACAACTAACTCTTTAGTATTATTGGCACCGACAAACGGTATCGTGTAATTTATTGTTTACTATAAATATTGGTTGTCTACGTTGGCGAATTAGTTCAAACTGATTTATGTTGATGGTCGTCTAATGCGTATTCATACTCACTGATTACGTTAGGCACCTATTTCTTTAATTAGGTTGACAGTCATAAATATCACAAAGTCTATCTACAAAGATCCGGGCTGTGGCCTGTCAGGAGGGAAAACAATACGTCGTCATGACAACGCGTGTGAACGAATCCATAGAAAATGTATGGAATGATATTTTTTCCCTGACACGTCCTGGACACGGCCCGGACACGTTGTCATGACGACATATTGTTTTACCTCCTGACAGGCCACGGCCAGGACACGTACCGGGCACGTCCCGGATCCGTGTAGATAGACCTTGAAATATCCTATACTTACCTAAATATTTTCACTGTCGAAGTTTGTACCAATGCGATGTGTATGAGGACCATTGTATCTTAGAGCGGGGAAATCACAGCACACGAGAAATTGTTGAATAGGAGGGTGTGCCAATACTAATTAAACCACTCATTAAGTTTGCTTAAATATGGTCGGGTACCTGACTTACTCCTGCATTGCCCCGGATTAAAGGTCAAAACACACCGAACACTCTGAGTTGTAATGTATGGAACTGTCACCGCTTGCGTCTACGTCTACGTTATGCATCCGGTGTGTTTTGGCCTTAAAGCCGTCATTAATCCAGAGTTCAATATTATATGTACCTACTGTTATCCATACCACCATAACCGAAACAAAGGAATAAACTGTTTCTCAATTTCATATCTGAGAAATGTTTTATCTTTTATAAAGATTATCATATAATTTTCTCTTTCCCAACTATATCGTGACACGGCCGGCCATAAAGGAAATCCGACAAGATAAAGACGAAGTTTTTCACAATCGCAGTCACGACACAATATACCTACCCTTAATACATAAGTAGGCACAGTCTACAAAAGAGATAGTCCTTGTAATTCCTCTATTTTACCTCTATTCGTTTAAAATCACTGTCAAAACCACTTAACTTTATAACCCTATTAAATACAAATCAATACGAGTTCTACCAAAATTATGTCTGAAAATTGCCTATATATACTGATAAACCTTTTCTGTTAACTTATGTTGATCCCACTGCTGGGCAAAGGTCTCCTTGCATCCCTATCATAAACCTCATAAAAAGAAATAGATTTGTAGTTAACTGGTAGGTAATAATTCCAATTGCTTTTGCTGAACGTACTTGTCTATTGAAAACAATGTCTTTGTTCCGACAGAAATTCAATTTTCGTCTTAATACTGATAAATTATGGCTTGAGGAGGTATTTAATGTTTGAAATTTGAATGATTTGACTGGCTGGTTAAATCGGCGATAGATTTAAGGTCAGTCTGATTTCGCGAATAGTCGATTAAGTAGGTATAATATATTGATACTTAGGTAAGTACAATCATAGCGTTTCGTTTGTTACTTACTTGAAACAAAACGTAAAACGAAAATTATTTGCTTTGATTATATTGTGATTTTATATTCGTATCTGCGTCAGTCACAAAATGTTCTCAACGGCCCTGACTTATTTAAACACACCTTTAAAAACATTTACGTCCAAAGAACAATATTAAGTAATAAATTTAGAGTAAATTATGACCGGCCAACTTGGCCCAGTGATCTAGCAAACACTTTAAACTAGAGCGGAAACCGTATAAGGATATAAGTAATTGTCAATAAATAAAATATTCTGCATTAACGGTAAAACAAAGATTTATTAGGAATGAAAACGGGTTCAATTAAAGCTTGTTAGGTAATAAAAGTTTTTGCCAATTATTTGCGCCAATAAAAAAACCATAAGCGCTTTTTCGTTAGGTATAGACACGGGTATAGATTATTATATTTATTTATAAAATTATAAAATCTATTTTATTAGGTATATGATTATAAATTCTATGTAATATTTTATAATAATCTAAAAAATATTTTTTACCAAAAGATATACCTATTATTTTTTAATTATAGAATCCTTTACATACTATAGTTTACCAAATAGATCATATTTTACTTAAAGGAATCAATCGACCGTATGCTCTAAGTATTTTTAACAATAACACGTCTTTCTAGTTTAGAAAAAAACTCATATAAAAACAGAAATAAATGGATAATAATTGGATTACTAAGTATAGGTAGAGCAATCAATTATCACCTTATTAAGGCTTTCAGCGCTCATGTGTTTATTTTTAAGAAGGAGTTCAATTAATGATAGCTTGTTATATTCTAAGTAAGGACATTGTACCGCACTATGTAGTACAAAATGTATATATATATGTATATATATATATATGTATACTCAGTTACTTACGATCGGACAGATAGAAAGTTTGAGTACCCCCTGCCTTAATATACACATTTATATGTAGATACAAGTACTTACTGGGTTAATATATAGTTTAATTTGCAAGCATTTTATTGAAAGAGCTATCTAAATTATATCTATTTACATATATATTTTGATTTAATATGCATGTAAATGATATAACTCAACAAACGTAATGGAGAGTAGGTTAGGTATATTTAAACATAATTCGCGACACGCTGATGTAATAGAAAATCAGAAGAGCCCTTGAATAGAGAAACTATGATACAGATCGCTTATGGTCGTTATATTTTACGACTTTTGCAACATTGGAACCATTAAGGCGTTGTGGGCCACACACTATATTGTTTCCAGCAATATTCCGTTCATTAAGACAACTATTAACTTTAATCATAATGTTTTGTAACCAAAGTGGTTTCAATCGATGAAAATGAATTTGGAAATAGAATAAGGCTTAATAAAATGTTTGGTATTTTTAGAATCACAGATGAATATGCGAGTATATTGGAGTTAATAATGGAGTTAATAATGGAGGAAGATGAATATAATACCATATCATCGTTCACCACAAAGTACCTAAATTCAATTCTTCAAGTCTGCCAATTTACAAAATTCTCAGTGGTGTGTCGGCAGAGCGTCGTCATTTGGTCGCAATTAGTGTAAGCCATTGTTAAGTTAGCAGAATACCAAATGTGTCAAAAAATGCCACTGATACTCTGCCGACACACAACTGAGGCTATTTAAATTTAGCAGACTTGGGCCCCAGTACCTATACATGAATCCTACTCTCTAAAGGTAGGTACTCTTAAGTAACCAGGGCGACAATTCTATTCACTGACAGTAACGCTGGTTCTGAAACCAAAGCTATCTGCGCCTGCTATGCTATTCCAAGCTTGCATTAGTAACCAGAATTGGGACTTGGTTTTATTGACCAAACAAGTTAGTATAATTTAAATAGGTATTAAACATGCACGAAGCTGTCATTATTTGACGCTGAATAGCAGAACGACATTCTGTATTTAATTAATATAGCTACAAGTTTAAATAGACCCGCCTTTATCGAAACTGTGACTTTATTGACCATGGTTATGGTTATGGGTAATTATATAGAGTTGATACATTTATCAATTTCATCATACTTGCTTAATGTTAACGTATGAATCACTATGGATTTTAAAAGTAGGAACTATGAACCTTGAATATGTAATTTTGATTCTTATTGCCAACAAGTAAATACTACATACATATATATCCGTCACGCCTCTCTCCCATTGGGGTAGGCAGAAACCACTTCCTTCCACCTGCTACGATCCAGACACACCTCTTTCGCCTCATCCACACTCATCAGTCGCCTCATACATTACCGTCGGTTTAGGGTACTCTTGACTTGGCCTTTCTTTCATACTACTATAAAATACTACATAGGTACTTGAAAGATAGCCCTACTTTGAAAATAGAATAGAAGATTTCAAAGTTCATTTGGCAATATTTTATTCTAATTTAAAATTTAATCTAGGGCATGCAAATTACTATGCATGGATGCGTATACGCATGCCTGTATCATGCACGACTCGTTAGCGACGCGTGCGCAACTGAACTTTATTTTAATCTCTATAAGTAAGTAGTTATTTTACAGATAATATTATAGTAAATTATAATAATTTTAAATTTATAACATGTATTTTATATATTAGCGTTATACGTACATAAACCAATGAAAAGAAGGTTATGTTAAATGTGAAAATTACATCTTATTAAAAACATTATGGAAAAGTTTTAATAATTAGAGTTTTATATGAGATTTATTCTAATTTATGCAAAGTAATTATCTTCTGAAATTAAACTTCCTTTTGTATTGATATTATCACGTAAAATATAGCTTGAATGGACTGTTATTGTTAGTATAAAATGTCCTAATACACTATTATAAAAAGTGAAACAATTATCGCGGCCATCAGTTATTATTATTAGGCCATAAATGTCAGTTAAGTAAACTTATTATGAGATAAAAATCTTAGCTACAGTTTGAACAGCTATTACATAAATTCGCTAAGTTTTTTATGAATGTTTTGGTAAAGGACGATTGTTTGTTTTTTTTCATACATTTTCTTTTACATAATTTATGCCTATTTGTTTATAGCTGGGTTTTCATTTCGGTATAACAGAGGAGAAATGTAGGTATGAAATAGGTACATAACATAGTACATACTATTAAGTAGGTACCTATATATTTTGTAACTACGCAGTTATTAATGAAGTTGTTCTAAGAACTTGCTAACCATGTGGGCAAATGAATAACCTAAAATAACAAATTATAACTATAAACTTGATAGATATTGAACACGATAAGAAACTAATAGCAATTGAGATTTAGTTGATTTTGCATATTAAATTAACTTAGTGCAAAACCTTGTGGTCATTTACATTCCCGCGCTTTGGCCTATTTCGGGCTTTAAAGTACGCAACTTAGGTACGGAACTAGTGCTAGTTGCGCGACTGCTCCGTATAGGGCCCGATTTATTGTCGGCCAACGATACTATGCTGTGAGGAAACTGTAACAACATCTCAAATGTCCTATTAGCGACGTGACGAAATCCTACGAACGCTATGCTCGTTCCTACACCATCTAATGGTATGTAAATTCGATAAATTTGGAGCTGGTTTAATAGTAATGAGGTACACGTTCAATTATCGATTTAGAATCATTCGATTTTATATTATCGGTATAAAACAAACTTTTAAATGTCATATCGACGCCCCCCAAGAATAATCCGGTAATAGGCTATTATGGAGTTTTTCGTGTTATGCGTTTTTCTGAATCCTGAGACCGTATTACACCTTGTAATTTTTTTTCAGATTTTTCCTATTGTTATTTACGGAGATATAAAAACTTACGGGTATATTCTATTCCAACAATGATAACGATTTTTACACGAATAAAAATATAATCGTATGTTACTATAACATCTCTACAAAGTTGAGGACAGTAAAAGTCATAACGATATTTTTCTAGTAAAAAGTTCAATGGAACTTGTACAGTAAACGCTAATTACGATATTATTCGTGTAAAAGTTTTATAAGTATTGGCGAGTAATGTAATATTACTATAATAAGAGCATACAGGTTGTTTATGGTTGTAGTTAGTACCTACGCTTTTTTATTTTAATAATCAAACCGTATTAATAGTTAATCGATCTATATTATTCTGTATCATCTTAATTTCATATCATAAATATCATATCCTATTACAAATACCTACGCCGGCTGGTGGCAAAGCTTGGTTGTTCTGCTGTATGGTAGACTTTTTTGTCCTATGCAAGTTTTTTTGGCACACTACCGCGTGATGTAAGGCCACTAGTCGTTGCTACTCGTACGTACACGTTGGATGACGGGGATGTAATTATTAAAAACGCATTTAATAGTGTCAACATTGACCGAGGCGAAGGATAAAATTTCTTTATCAAGCCTTTTTCTTGCACAATGTTACGTCTCCCTCACTTATCTTTATTACAATTGAGACAAAATTGCGTCTAGAGCACGTTGGAGCACAGCAGGGCGATCCTCTTGGGCGACTATTGTTCAGCTTAATTATAAACCAATTACTTAATAACTTCTTTTGAGGCGCCGATCAATTTATCGTGATAATGGCACGAACGGTGAGCCCCTGGAGGTTGTTGCCAGAGACCATGAGAGATTGGTACCCAAATTGCTGGAGTTGGGCTTCGTTATCAACGACGTAAAGTGTGAGTTTTGACGCAAAATTACTGCAGGATGTGAAAACCTTGGACTGGCGGGCATTTTTGCCTTGGAGCATAAAATATTGATGCTTACCCGGGGTCGTCAACATCTACAGCAGTTGTCAGCTCATGTGGCTCTCACTCTTTTTCGCAGTTGTTTCTCAGTCCCCAAATTGACTTACACCTTGAGAACTTCTCCAACATAGTTGTTTCTTGAGAAAATATGCCAGGTGGAAGTCAACATCACGTCGTACGTTCAAAATAACCACCAATATTTTGAACGTACGTCTTGATGAAGCGCATTGGGTGCAAGCGTCGTCGTTGCCGATACGTTATGGTGGAGTAGGTTTTAAGCGAATGGCGGAAATCGGTGTATGGACGTTCTTGACTTCTTCCAAAAGGGTACACAGATTAGTTGTTAACATACTTAAACTTCATGGTGACAATCTAGTGATCTCCTAAAGGCCTTGAGCGTCTGGTCTTCTATGTGCCACAACTTCGTGCATCGTGAAAGTAAAGCTGTGTAACGCCAGTGGGTACGATCCGTGGTGTAATGAGTGGTTGATTGAGGATGCTGTTGGAGGTGATGTCGCGCGGCTAAAAGCAGCATCTACTGAATCAGGAGCTTGGCTCCATGCCCTTCTGCTTTAGATTACTCATCTATAAGAACAGCTGTGACTCTGAGCCTCGGATGTGATGTTTGAGAGCCAAATATTTGTATTTGTAGGGCACAGGCAGACAGCAAAGAGTATCACGGACTGGGTTGCAGGAAATCAGCTGGACGGTTTCCGTGCCACCATTTGCTCAACGAAGTCATCAGACGGGGTTTGGAGTCTATCTCAGTGTCGTGTATTCTCGAGCCCCCTGGTCTGTTCCAGACAGACGGAGAAAGGCCGGATGGGTTTACTCTCGGGCCATGGAAAGGTCACGTTGCTTGGTATAGGAAGCAACATGTGTCATCAAATTTGCTTTTTCCCACCTGTCACACATTTGCGTGCGGCCGGGTCGGTAGCGGAGTCGACGGCATCCCAAAAACAAGCAAACAAAGTATGTTCCCCTTCTGCAGACCTATTCCTATGTGCCATTCGCGGTGGAGGTCTGTGGTCTATGGTGAATGGATTTAATTAGAGGTAAATGGATTCGTGGGTGAGTTCGGCAAACGCCTGATAACTAATGGAGAAGATGGCCACCTCGCATCGTACCTGGTGCAACGCATTGCTTAACTTAACAGCAGGGGAATATTGCTAGCGTTATGGGTACCTTCGTTTGTCCCGGTTGCTATGCAGGATGGACTTTTTGACTGATTCTGTTGATGGATGTTAATTAATTTTTAGTATTATAGTTTAATTAGCTGTAAATTTGAAGTATATTACTATTATTTTTATTAAAATATGTAAGTATTGTAATATTTAACAAAATAACACTTTTAGAGTACAATCTTATGACAACATAACATTACAGCAATACCATAATACAAATCATATATTTTTATTAAAGTATACTAATAAGCAATGCTGAAAAATGTAATCTATCTAATCAAGACGAATAACACTGTACTTGCGTATTGCTGGATTTAATAAAACATAAAAAATCATGGAATAATCAAGTAATATGATATTATTGTTTAAAGCAAAAATGTAAATTTACACGAATAATATCGTAAAGCATCATTACCGACCAGAGGAACTGCAGTTTAATATTGTAAAATCTTTGAAGCTAATTTATTAAAAAGCTGTTATAGATAAGTACAAGTGAATATTATAAACAGATAGCGACAAAAATTAGCTTTAATTTGATGTATAAATGTCTATGGAGACTTATTTTGTTATAGAGTTATTAACAAAAATAGGTTTTTTGCTTCTCCTGTAAAATTTGGATTTTTCTATTACCGGATTATTCGCGGGGGGCGTCGATATTTACTATCAAGCGGTCATGCAGAATTAAAAATATGCCCCTGTAGAGTAAAATTCTTTTTGTAACCCTTGAGTTAGGTATATAGTGCCTTTAAATATTATCTCTAGATATATGTAGAGCTATTTCAGATTAATTTATAGGTAAAATAATTTTTTCACAGTTTTGTTGTCAATGTCATTGAAAATTAATTAGGTACTTAAGTTAGAATTTAAATATGTCTTCATTGAAATACCGACAGTAATACATAAATCTAGATTGCAATACTCAAATACAACTTTCTAGAGTTATTTATTCAAATATGTTATTTGAACGTTGACACTAGCTAACTAAACCGCTCAACTAGTCGTAGGCGACCTTAACAAACTTCCTATACTTTCAAATTTTTGGTTACGTACCACTTGCGTAAACTAGTCAATCATATGAGTAAAGTACTCTTGACAACATGTCACTATACATTATTAGCATAAATTGGCCTTAGGGTTATTTCATATTATTATGGCACTTTCAGCTCGTGATACACACGATTGCCATCGACTCTTCGCATGACATTGGTGTTTTTTAATATACTTATAAGTAATTATCTGACTTCGAATTGATATTACTTGCTGAGAAAACTTAGGCAAAAATACATACTTAAATTTAAAGAATTTAAAGTTGTTTTTTAATTTAATTGCTTAATATTGGATTTGAGTGAAGTGACATTCATAAATTTATATAACAGGAGTCTCAATTTAAAACAAACAGAACTTTACTGTTTTTAAGACACAAACTACAATTTTCTAACCGTTGAAAAAGTACGTGCAGGCATTTGTTTCTTTCTATCAAAGTCGTAGGTATTAACTAATACAATACAATGTGCACAGATTGTGTCCAAACCTTTACTAGTCTAACCGTAGTTCATTTGTTACCACCCAAAAGAGTTGACAGAAATATTAATGGTGTAACAAAAACGCATGTTTCTCCATTATCTTAGCTCAAACTTCCTACTTAAAGATTAAGATCTTCACAGGCCAGACAAGGAAAAACTAGGCCCAAGGCCTTACAAATTTGAACAATATCCGTAATAAACTGATTGATTATTGGCAGCTGAGATTACAATGCGTATTAGAAAATGCGTAAGTATCTACATAGTTCAGTGAGTTTTTATTTTAAACAGGAACCTACCTGTTTGATTATTATCTAAATTATTAGATTAGACGCCTATGCTTATTTGATTCAAGCTGCCAGTATTACTGATTATTAACTTTGATCTCTAACTTGGAAACATGATAAGATTCAGTAGATGCGAGTATATAAATGAAAATGATATGAAACACTATGGGGTTGTCGGCCCGACAGAGAAAGAACAGTTAGCAAGGTAGCAGTTTTCCCCAGAGAAAAATCTAGCAAGAAATTTCGGGTTGCTATTTACAAATAAAGTTTTACAATTCTTATAAACTACAACGTACGTATTTTGGAAACAATCTCACTAATAACCAGCAACTATTTACCGGTGTTGGCTATTACTTTAAATTACACTATTAGAGCATCTATCCGCTGTTTTACAGCTATTTAAACAATAATCCCTACGTTTTACACCGCATCCATTACCGCTATATATCATATTAAACCTTAATTCAAGCTTCCATGAACGCCTTTAATTTTAGCAGATTACATAAACCAATTTACGAGTATTATTCTGCCAACGCAAGTTGAATATATTTTACGCTTGTTAAATTGAGTAGGAGCTCTTTCCTAAGACATCACAGTGCTACATCAGGCAGCTGCAATTCGATTTGGGAAATACACATACATACAAACTCGATTCTAATTGGTCTCTTTATGAATGCAGAAAACACCATGTTCACCATTCATAGAGTACCTTGCTGGACGCGTAGAAATGTACCTAAAGATAAACCGTGAAACTAATCTAAGTTAATAAGTATTGTGTATGATAAGGATAAACACTATCCATCTATGATAAACTCATTAACACAATATAACTTGGCACTGAGCGGGATACGCACCTTCGGTTGCAGCCCGCGGTTTGCGCTTTTCATATTAAACGTCAAACCGCAAGCACAGCTGCGTAAGCGCCTTTACACTCGTATCTTTCTCGAAATGTCTCAATATCAGAGAAAGCTACAAAATTAGGTAACTTAGAAATAACTAGGCCTATAATAAATCAATGGTGTCAAAAGATAAGTTACAAAGACACAAATACGGTTGCAAAAAATCTGATCAGTCGTATGAAGATGATTTCAAATGATGTAACCTATAACTGGTACAGAGTAATAAAACTTACTCGAGTGAGTAACACGAAAATTCGAGTTTGACTTGTTATTGCATTTCGACAGTGAAAGATCACATCTTTCCGGCTTGTTTACATTTTTAATTAGCACAATGTATTCATTTTGAATCGAAGTTTGGTGTAGCTCTTGTGTTAGTAGGCTATCAAGAATTTCGAAGTCTAAATCTAAGGCATTTGTTATGTTTTTTGAAGTGATGAATAAACATAATGAATGCTAAATGTTAAAGGTGAGCGTGAATAGAATCAGCAGAATGAAATTCGCTAAGCTATTGCATTTTCAAACTGTTAAACAATGAAAATTTAATGATATCGTGTTAAGTCAAAACACTGTATCTTTTCAAATGTAGACGTTTCCTAAAGTATTCATATTTGACTGAAATCATGTAATCAATGGCATTTATAACAACGTTAAATAACAACGTTAAATAACTTAAAACGTTGTTTCTTTAAAATAATTATATTTATTCGAAATGCATGAGAAGGAACTAAAACAGACACATTTCCAAGTTACTACTATGACTTTTATTTCATAAGTAACTAAGTATGAATTCAAAGGTTTAATTACAATCATTTCCGAATTCCGTTGATAAAAGTTTTACCTAGAAGGGCCGGCATTGAAACTTGTGGCCTTGTACACTTTTTTTAAATAAATTATAAAACTAAATTAATGGTAGCAAATACTAAAGTTCAGTATAATAGCCTTTATTATGTTTACTAAAAACATGTTTCATAAAATTATTATTATTTTATTTATCAAAATAAATGTAAGTTATTAGATGATATCACAACAGAAAAATCTAACTACGTTCAAATGCATAGCACCCAACGACAGCGTTGAATAATACTATTTAAATCAGCATGCATAATTTAGGAGCAGATTGCATTCAAGGTTGTATTCCTGTACAAAATTTGCCAACATCGGCCTTTTTGAAAGGAGACAATTTTATGCAATTAATAACTGGACCAAGTGGCAAGAAAAAACAAAGTTTCCGCTGCTCATTTCACCTTGTGCCTTGCATAATTGCAACTGTATTGAAACCAATCGCTCCGATTATGTCCACTGCAATTTGTGACGTAATCCGTCTACACATAATTTATTGGAGACCGTAAATGTACGTTTTAAAACTTAAGTTTGACTCTAATGTGGCTTATTATAATTCAAATGTCAGATCGAGAAGATAAATTTTATAGCGTTTTACTTCCTTCTATAAGCATAAGTTCGCATACTCAAAATAAGACTTATTAAAAAATCATGTTTAGACATACAAATTAATTAATGGTTTTGCATTTGTCGGCTTTTTTATTACAAAATCGGACAATCCCTCACATCACTAAAGATTTAGTCATAATACTATGCGCTATTTTCAGATTTGCATTGATATTATCAGTACTTTTATTTGCCTAGTGTAGTCGCGAAGTGATTTGAATACAATGATGTTGTCTGTCAATTCCATTTGTTTTAGCACTGATAAGTATCTTTTAAAGACATGACATGCAGTTTACTTACAAGTGATTGTCGTTTTATTCTCGCGTCCTTGTACTAAGGGCCTCTTCCAGCATTATTATTTTGAGAATAAGCTTTCGAGAACAAGAGTTAAGAACTGCCTCCGTGATTTAACCTTGTTATGAAAAACGTCAAACTCCTCAAGCTAAATAATGTCAACCTGCGGAAAAGGTTCAACCGCTAATGGGATGATTCGAAAATAATAAGGAAATGCGTTTTCCTGTCTTACTTTATTCCCTGTATTGCGACATTCATTAATACTCCATACAATTTGATTGTTGTTTAAATAAGTTATGATTTGAATTCATACTTTGGCAAATCTAGCTTCAGTTTTAAAACACGAGATACCTATGTAGGTATTTCAAAGTTGTAGTTGACAAAGAATACGAGCGATCTTAAAATATGCAACCCCTTAATGACCCTGATAAATACATATAACTAAACTCACTTAATGCTAGACTAAATGCACTCATTATTCAAATTTGCAAATACCATTCGCTTTTTTATTACCCTTAAGTATCAGGACATACTTTACCACCAATAATTTTATGTCGATCAATAAAATTCTTTTATAATTGCATAGGAATTGGCTATTTGGCTTTGTCCTTTTGTTTAATGGACTAACAACGTGATAGTTAAAAGAAACAGTGGTAATTTAAATATTAATAATAATCGTTTGTTTTATAAGCAACAGAAATCAATTAAACAATTTGATAAATTACGTTTTATTACTAATACGCTAGTAGAGATGTGGCCAAAATAAACACTCCTTAAGGAAATCGTGAATAAATAAAACTAGAAAACCAGTCAGTCAAGGATTTTTTATTTATCTCTACATACCTTATTTATTTTTGCATACAGGAGTAATGAAACGGTAGCTGTCAAAATGTAAACTGTAATTTTACTGAATATTGTAGAAGCAAAGTAGCACAAACCCCTACGAAATATTATTTAGGTAAATGTTACTACTGATGCATTTTTTATTAGTTTTTAACATGTTGATGAACCTAGTTAAATCTAGGCTCATAAACTGTTACTTAATTTGAATCAGCTTAATTGCGCGAAGGTGTCTTCATTTATAATTAACACTTAATCCAAAAAGGATTAAGTGTTTTACATTTATGACTTTATGATCTAGTTAATTGTGCCAAAATTCTAAATCCTCGAACGTAGTAACCAGTGATTATAATGCTGTTAATCACTATTTTGTTGAATATTTTTCTATGGGTTTTACTACATTCCGGCTGAAGTATCGCGGTTTACATTTTGTATAATGTGGGTCTGGATTATAATATTGATTGTCATAATATGGACCGTTACGATTTCAAACATGGAACTTCATCAAACACAAATAACATCGAAAGAGCACAATATCGAAGGTATGCTACATCGAAATCTATCATTGAAATTACGGTACCATATCGAAAGCAATATGATTTCTGACATAAGTGATCACTAATTACATAGTGTTTGAAACTATTTACATATAACAAAGCATAGAATACAATAACTTCTGAACCGGAATAAACCAGATAAAAGCCTACTTCATTACTGATCTCATAAGGTCATATATCACTGTCCACACCTTGTCAATACTCTATGTTACTCACATGCCGACTGTTACTAATTAATACATACGTCTAACATAATTGATAGGCTTGCTTTGTTATCTTGTATCTTAATGAATATTAGGTTTTATTGAAGGACAATTTAGTTATTAAATGGTCAGTAGAAGTTATATTTCTTGTTATTAATGGTCAAGTCTACAACAATGTATTTTACGCTACCGACAACGATACGCTATGATCAAATTTTCTTATTTTTGAATTGATAGGGTAGCAATGACCCCACTGAGTTTTTCACGAGATAATTGGATGTAGCATCAAAAAAATAGCTTTCTAAAGTATTAAGTAGAGATATTTATTTTATTTAATTGGTAGTTTATTGTGGTAGAGTTTACATTTCTTCCGGCAAACCCCACAAAACGGGGAGAATCAAAGTATTTAATTGACAATCATCACAAACATCTAAAAACAGCATATCATTATGTGTTACTGTATCTTTTTCAGCACGAAAATATTACCTTAGACAAAACATAAAAATCGCAATACGTCAGTACCAGTGTATTACTCAAATCCGTGTTTATTTATAAACCCACGCGTCTGTTAATAAATAACTTGAAATGAATATTTTATCATATAATTCCGTTTAAATACGACCCTCAGACAGCCTTGTGTAATTGAGTTACTTTCTACCAGTACCAGATTGTTTACAGCATTTATTTACGTTGGGAAATTCCATGCCAAAATACGAACCAGAAACAGGATTATTTTGAACCGGTTCTTTCCGGATAAACCCGGGAATTTATCACAATTAGGATTTTTTTTTTTACCGGATCTTAGTATTGTTACGGTTCAAATTATTAAAGAAATTGAGGGAAAACCACTGAAGATATGTTTCCCACCTGTGTTTATGGTCATTCGATATTTCAAAATCTAGATGATTTGAATTTAAGTGAAAAAAGCGTTAGTGATTGTGAATCTAGGGGTTTTGAGCTTAGGGGTTTCAAGTGTTGATTTTTTATTTTAGGGTTTGTAATGTAGGGTGCACAATTGCACATTACAAGTCCTAAAATTGAAGCATTATTGATGCATCAAACGTCAAACCACGGAGATCCAATTCTTAACCCGTTAAAGCCTTTATCCTATTTATTATTCCACATAGGTAACATAATCATAAAACAGTCGCGCGATATCTTACTAAATGAAGAAATTATTTAGTTGCTACGATAACCTGCTACAGTAATGCGTTGATTGGCATTTTAACTGTACGCAAATTAAGATTAGTTAATAAAGACTTCTTAATAGTGACGGTAATTTGAAAATTCTCACCCGGAGGCGTTAGACGTGTACCTCTAGAAAGATTAAGTCGCATTAATTTAGATATTTGTAGTTGTATGTTACAACTTGATCTGGTGTTTTGCAAGAATATACAAGATGTGTAAGACGGTTGCGCATTTTGTTCACAACTTACTTTTTAAAAAGAACCTCCTCCTTTTTTGAAGTCGGTTAATAAAAGACATCTGCCTATTTCGTCGCTATGCTTTGAAAGATGTTCAATAGCTGAGATGGACTACGATGTAGATTTTTTTTTTCCTTTTTTCAGGTCGAGCAAGGAATAGAAACTATGCAACCTAGTCTTCAATAAACCACTATTTTCCTTATAACCTACTTTTCGCACTTTAATGACGATTTCCCTTCAACTTATTCAATTAAAACTTAGTTGACACTTCCAATGGCTCAATACGAGTATGATATTTATCTCAAGCAATTTAAATATATAGGGTAATTTTCTTACAAATCTACTCCTACTACGAGACATGATTATACGTTAAAGGTTGTAATTTTGCAATATTTGTTTCTGTTATGCTAATTTTTTACCAACTCTACACTAAAAAGTAGTAAATTATTAACCTCAACCTAAAAAGACTATAACTGGAGTTTCATATTGCGACAATACATTGTATGTTTAGGGCAATTAATAGCTTTTAATAAATCAAAAAAGCAATTTGGCTTTTATCAAATACATAGTTGTTTAATGGGTGCAGCTAGAGGCAATTCTTAGAAACATTTAATACTGTTAGTTATTGTTACCGCTAAAGCCAAAGAGCGCTAAGAAATTCAGAATGATACATAATAAAATGTTATCCTAAGCTTAACTCAAAAAATTACAAATTATGTAGCCTAAAGTACTAAAGACAAATACTAAGGGATCTTACTGTTTGATAAATCTAACGGAGAGTTAGCGAGAAATTTTTCTTCAAATGTTAGTTTTACTCTGCTTCTTAACCATCAATTTGATAGCAATGACGTCAATGTTCGTTACCAATTTCATCCGGTACGTTCCATTCGGCGATACCCACAAGCATGGTGATGATTACGAAGACATTTGTAACAGCCATAGTTATTTAAATCACATGGAATTACATGTCCACTGGTGTTGCGAATTACATGATGAGTGTTACAATTTCTTCAAATTGACCTACATTGAGTAATACGTCACCTTATAGGCCTTCCGACCTGATAAATCCGTTCTTATAATTACAAGTCTTTACAATTATTATGTTGTACGGAAATCCGTCACTTTCTCAATAATTTTGCGAAATCTTTACGAAAAACGTGCCTCTTGATGTTGCGTGACTTTGATGACCACTTTAAACTGAGCGTAAAACGCAAAATCGATCATTTTATTCGAATACATTCACTAAATACAATTTAGATAAGCTGTGTAGATAGGTAATTGTTAATTCACACGGTTGTGATGGTTAACAAAAACTAATTAAACATAAATCTTGTGTCTTAAGTTTTTTGTTGTCTGCTTTTATTGTGTTTGTAGATAATACAAGTAAAGTCCTGCCTACTTACTCGTACCTAAACCTTTCTGTACCCAGTACCAAGGTATATGTCTTTTTAATAGGTAGATAGGTATTTTTGTCTTTTAAAATAATAATAGGATTATTGGTTGGTTATTTCACTTATGTATTGCAAAGATGTTTTTTTAAGTAAGAATGAAGAACTGTAGCCAACGTATCAACACTTGATATTTTGACATAGGCTGTATATTTTATTAAAACTCACTTAATGATCACTTAAAATCTATTCTAATGATAGTTTCGCGCCTAAAATGGCGTAGCCTTGCATTTAATTAGAGATCCAAAATGCAATTTCTTTACGAAACTACTTTTTATTTAAGATTAATGCTTAATTTCCTTGTTAGGTTAGTTAATTAAGGTCACTTTTATTTAAAGTAGTTTTTTGAAAAATAATTAGGTACTAACTTACTTACCTAGTTATAATACCAATTAAATTGTGGTTAGATTTTTGCTTTTACGGTTGGGGCATCTCTGTAAGGCGCTATCTCCACGAGCAAGTGAATCGCGGCGATATCGTCGCCGGCTCCACAGTAAGTGTATAGAAATACTTACGTGGCACGACGATAATATCGCCGCGATTCTCTCGGTCGTGGAGACAGCGCCTTATTTGTCGTTTGAAATAATTTGTCATTCTATGTCTAATGTCAAACTGCGTAGGTGATTCGATGGCCAGTACGTAGGTAACCTCTTTATTATTTAAACTTATGAATTAAGCATCTAATATTATAATCACAAAGTTAGCAGTTTTGTTAGTCATTAATATGCAAATTAATAAAATCTAAATAGGGCGCAACTCTTGTGAATACAGTCGGTGATCCCATTAGTCCACAAGGAGTGATAGTCCAAGATACGATCCCTATGACAACAGGCACTAAACTTTTCTTTTTTACTTCATATATTCTATTACTCCTTTCCCTTAGGTCATGACGGTAGTAGTTCCGACTACTCTTATATTGTACGAGTGGCCCACCCGAGTCACCAACGCACATAGATTTCTTCTTCAGCAAGGGCCCAGTGCATATATTTTTTTCTTCATCTAAAGGATTATCAATTCTACTTTTTTTTTTCAGACCGCTGTTCAATAGATTGTCGACAACAAGACGGCAGTCTGTAGAAAAAATATATGCTTGAAGGAAATTGTAAATTTTTTGACGTTATTAAAAATCTCTGGCGCTAAATGAAATGTGTAGCCAGCCAGTTGTGATAAATCTGTATCGCTTTTAAGCTGGTTTATCCGTCTCCGCGTTTTGGGCGTTTCCAGACTAGCGTCTTATATACCCGTACCTTACACCCTCCTCGAGCGTTGACGACCGTATATGCACGTAAAAAACGCAAGTCTGAAAACGCTCTTTGGCGTTTGAAATGAAATCACATCAGCCACTGCTATCGCTAATGCTTACTTCAACTTGCTTCAACAGCTCAGCGCTTAGTTTAGTTAGAACACATAACAACAGTTATAAAACCGATGTTTTTTGTCTTAATTTGACGGTTAATGCTGTCTACACACCAAAGCCGCCGGATGCCGCCGGGCTAGGCCGGCCGGGCTTTACGTCATACGAATGGCAGCCGTCAAAAAAGCCGGCGGGTTTGGTGTGAAGACAGCGTAAGAATCAATGCAGTTTAATTACGTCAAAAAACTATCTACTGACTTAGAGACATTTCAGAAGTAGGCGCGTTTGCGGAGCGTTTTCCGCTTTTCGAACGCGCAACTTAAGTACTTATGGTTAAATAATTTAAGCTTCAATATATAATTTAAGAATACCTTTATATGGCACGTACGTTACATTCAACTCATGCAATACCCCCGGCATCTTTGGAAATATGAATACAACTTTCAAAGCGCCCCATCCAGGCGCAATCAGTTTTTTTGGATTCTTATCAAACTTCTTTGGTAAGTAAAGTGGTTGAACTGTTTTTGAAAATCTAAACGGCGATTCTGTTCTTAAGACAGCTATGTCATTTACTACTTGTCTGAAAGAAATTATTTAATTACTAGAGGCGGCCCGCGACTTTGAACGCATTTATCATCATGTCATGGAGAATTTACACAATATATTTATAACATTATTAACATTAACTTTAAAAAATGACCCGTCCTAAGTGTTGTCAAATCCTACAGGATTAAATGATTTTTCATTTTATTTCAATAGCTTATGTGTTATTCTGATGTGTAAGCTGCAATATTGTAGAGTTTCATGAAAATATTTTCAGTGGTTATTGCGTGAAAGTGTAACAAATATCGTCACATCCACCCATACATACATCTATCCATCCATTAGCACAAACATTGACATTTTAAACACTAGGTATGATATACTTCATCATATTGAGCAAATCTTAAGAATATTTGGGATAGGTACGAATTAATAGAATTTTAATATGTTTAACTTTTAAAGATCGTTGATCACGTCTCAAACTCTAATTATGTCAACGCATATCTGCTCAAATTATTCTTGAGTTTTAAAAAATGGCATCACACCCTTAGATTAAATACATACTCTTGGTGTAGTGGGTGTGCTATCCGCTCCTTTACAGCTATTATTTGAGCTGCAGGACTAAGATTGTTTAAATCATGTTCTCCTACGATAATGTCTAAAGGAAGCCAGCTCAGAATAAGGTCATTAATACAGTGCGCTGCCGTTAAAACCTGAAAAAACACAAGTGGGAACCAGGTCTTATGAGGGAGTAAAAATAAAAATCTTTTAATTTTGTACCTACATTATCGGCAAACTGATACGACACGACTCTATACCCTCTTTTATTTGACCTATTAAGTCCTCTAAGGTCTAACCTTTTGTTTTTCTTCTACGTTTCCTTCCATGATGTTTTTACAAAGTCGCCGTGTCGTATCAGGTGACCCAGCATCTTTTCTCTCCTTTCAGCAATGGTTCATCATTTAACTATGACTACAAGTCTTACCCAATATTCATTTAATATAGATCCCCCGCACAGATGGTCGCGCCAGAAAAACAATCTCGTCTGTATGGACGCCATGTAAGGGTGGCTGTGGGGAATGGCCTCTTTACCGCCCACTATACGAGTCTGTCTTTTTACTCGGTCTTTTGAAGAAACTAAATTTAAAAAATAAAAAGTTTTTAGGGACAAGAACACAATGAATTATTCTTTAATGGTATCTACACATCAAAGCCGCCGGCTTTTTTGATAGCTGCCATTCGTATGGCATAAAGCCACCGGCCTAGCCCAGCGGCATGTCGGCTGCTTTGGTGTGTAGAGAGCATTATAAAGAAATATATCTTCATCCCGTTTATTACCAACCCCACATATAAACTTTCCTGGAGTCACCGTCGCCGGATACGGTATGGACGACATGAATAATTGGGAGTCGAGAGTTTAACATTAAATAAAATGTTTATACACAAGTTACATTTTATTACTTAAAGAAATTTCTTGATACGGACCCCACATAAAGAGAACCGAAATCTAGACGACAAGAAGAAGTTTTCACATTTTCACGTTTCAGATTAAATTAATTTACCTGTGACATATAGTAAACATTTTGCAAATATAAACACTAGTATCATAGACATGTTCATGATGGTTACAAAATGACATTCGTCACGAATCAAGATTTTAATTGCATTTTCTTATCTGTATTCGTCAGATGTTAGAAACATTTTCATAGTGCATGATTTTACAAAGTCTTGGCTATAGAAACTGAAAATTTCATACGCAGGGTCCAATCTCATCACGATTATCTAAACCTTTTCCTCGATATGTATTTTTATAGAGCTGAAATAGCTACGCATCACACAAAAACACATACGTTCAAGTACTGGTAACATGATAATTATGTACAATGACCAAAACCCATGAAATAAACTAACGAAATCCGACCATGACCAAAAAGGGAACGAATGCAAATAATCCACTAATATTAGTAATTGAACCTCTATTTCTACGTCTTGCGTACAGTTAACGGTTCAAGGAATTGTAACAAAACTCAGTTTCACCAAAGTTTCATCTTTTATTAACCAAACAAGTACAATAGAACGATTTCATATTACCCGTATCTATTGAACTTCAACAATAAATAAACGGTTAGCAGAAAGAATAGAATAGATAAAGTGTTTTAAAATCGCACGCTTCATGCGATTGAAAACAAATACGAACAGTTTTTCATAAAATTTCACAAAACCGTGACTAAATGTGTGGAATTTCACAGATTTAGAAGTTATTAACAGCTCTATATAATTTCGTCAAACAATTTTTCGCACTGTAGTACGCTTTGATGCTTAATTCAAGGTCGATTACTTTAATAGAGTTGAAAAGTGTTGATGGAAACTCGATACCCAATAGAATTTGACGCTTGTTCAAATACGTTTTGTTCTTCTATCATTTGTTTTTTGAAATCTTTAGTTTTCGATATTCAAATAAAGATCGGATGTGGGACGGGGCAAACTTTTATAATTTTTCTTTGAGGAAAAACTCTTTAGTTTATTACTAGCTATTCTTTAAATAATGTTCTTACAAAATTATATAACGCCTCGCGTTATGTAAACAAAACGTTTATCATAATGGTGATTCAAAATTTCATGAATGGCAACGCACAATGCGTAAACACAATTTTTATGTGTTTCTTTATGTTTATGCAATGAAATAATACGCAACGTATATGTCGCAGTAAGAAAGCTTATAGTCAAGGCATGACTATATCTCTTTCCAACTTAACAATGGAGTTATGAAGATATATTAGTATTAGGAAAGAAGTATAAGGAATGTTTCTTTATCACAAACCAGAAAAGAAGTACGTGAAAAGACATCAAGGGTCGCCCCGACAAAATAATATAATATATTGTAAAATTTCATTAAAATCTGTTCAGTGGTTTTTGCGTGGAAGAGTAAAAAACTTCCATACATACATTGACATTTATAATATTAGTCGGATATCGCAAGAAACCGATTACATGATGACATTTTCGTACTCATTGAGGTTAGCCGTAAGTAGTAATAATAATTTTATTAGCTACTCATTTCCGTTTTGATATTCTTTTATTTGAGTTCTTATGATGCTTATACAACTTTTTTATTTGGTAATATTTGAACGGGTTCAAAAAAGAGCAAAAGGTGAATTGGAAAATTAGCGCCTAAAAAACCGGATTTTCATGAAGCAAAGATGTTTCTGTTATTAAATAACTATTTTTGTACGGTATGTAATACGTAGTTAAAGTTACTTTTGGCTTTTTGGGAAATTCTATCCTGGGCCGTAGGAATAAATAAGAAAATCTCAGTGACACTCGGATACAAACGTTATTTTTACGGCAATAAAAAAATATGACAATTAAACTACGAAATACGCAAAGATTTTTTTTAAAACCATTGTAATGCAGAGCGAAATAAACTTAGTGTTAGATTTGTAACAAAGACTAATTTAGATGACACTAAACTTAGTAATAACACAGTAAAACACTAGATAACCTAGATCAACCTTCAATTTAATTGCGAAAACCTCAAACTCTCACGTTTGTCTTACAATTGATAAAATCTTTGTGAAAACAAGCCGTCATAATCATAATTCTTGATAATTAAACTTATTATTGCTTCCGACGGAAGAAGAATAGATATGATGAGTATACAATTGTCGTTTTGAATCGTGTTAAAACACTACCATAGGATTTAAAGTAAAGTTTACTCAGAAAAAGAAAAAGAAAAGGTAGGTTCTTATGACTAGGCATGTATCACGGACCCAGTTCTTATTGTAATTTTCTACGAGCCCCAATTCAAAATCGGCTCGGACAATTATGAATAACTTCGTATAATTTTTTTTGCTACTAGAACTTCTGTTAAATAACTGATGTCAAAATACGAAGTGTTGTTAGCAATCAGGTAAATATGGCTGAAGTAGGTATCATCTATCTTAAAACAGATACTCTAGTGTCTATGATAACTTTATTTTTATCTATGTGTGTATAATTAATATCGAATAATCAGTTTTGACCGTTTTTGTTTATAAGCTTAAATATCCACTAACTATTTATAGCCCATTTTAACACTAAGTTAAATCAACACATATCAAAAATACTCCAGTAGCCTATAGTAGTGAAACAGTCATAGCTGTTTCTCACGATGATAAGTTTACTATGGCACTTTCGAGGTGTTTATTTAGAATTAACCAGTGGGATAGTAATTAAAAAGTGTTAAGGTACATCTTTACTTTCCAAACTTTATTATCTGATCAATGTTGGTATTATAACTACCTATTCGTTTGTTGCAGAAATGATTTTTAAAATGTATCCATTAAATATCGTGAAGTCTTCTATTGAATTATGCCAAAGATAGTACTAATGGAGGTTATTTGAAATTATTTTTTCTGCAACCTCTAATACTCTAATACTCAGCTTTAAACTATCTTTAAAACGTAGATTTACATACTACCTTTGAAGTTATTATACTAATTCATTATTGACCATTCAGCGTGGCAATGCTGCTAGTATCCTTGGCACTTTTCCACTAACTTTGACTCGAGATAGGGATATTTTTTACGACTGTGTGTGTAGCCTAATTTTGTGTAGCCTTTTTTTTGTTTCTTTAGATAAATAAATTTTTAATACATTATATAAATCAAATAATATACTCGTACCTACGTAGTACATACTACTAACTTACCTAAGATGATTCGTCAAAATTTTCTTTTCTTGATTAGCATAAATTATACGTCTGATGACTATCTATTATTTATTTTATTTAAATAAAGTATTTTAGGTTTTTCACTTTAAAAGTTGCGTATCTATCTTTTATTGAAATAAAAACTATGATTTCTCATATTATTTACGATTTTCGAATTAAATGTAAAAGTTAATCTCGCTCCCATACTTAAAACAATGTTTCTTTGTTAAATAATTAAAACTACTTTTTATTTACAAGCTTCAAAAGAGAAGACACTTTCTTTTTATTTGTTACGTCGTTATCATACATTTTAGTGCATTTTACATAATTATCCAAGTGAAATTATGCATCTAAATATTTGAATGCGCCGTAATATTAAAACGAGAGTTATATTTAATGTTCCTAGACAATTATTATTACAGCATTACGCAAAATTATTTAATTTATATTTTTATTATACTCTACAGTTTGGTTAAACTACTTCTTTGGTTATAAAGAACTTATGGGCACCACAAAGTGATCATTTTATAGATTAATAGGTTTTTTAGTCCTTGCCCCAGTAATATTCTATAAGTTGCTATAAGATTTGGTTTAAAGATTAATTCAGACCGTTGTTTCCTCTGTATTTCCAATGTTCTGAGGTAACTTGTTACATATCCAACCTGTTACATCCAGTTTACATCCTCAAACGACATCCTTTACATCACAATGCACCATTTACCCGCATTCCGCTGCAAACTACAAAATTCAGTAATTTTCACATAATAATAAGGAAACAAGAAAGCCTCTTGCGTAACGTTATCTGAGTTACATGTAAATTAAAGGCATTGAACGTTGAACAGTCTCGCTGCAGGTAGCGCGAAATGATAGGATCTGAAGAATAATGCCTCTACTTTAAATTTAAAACTACAGTTCAAATAGAAAAGTAGTACATTATAATCGTGAAATTGCCATGTAAGGATATTTGTTAGGAGTCTGTTTGGAAGTCGCTCGCGCAATAACCCCCTGAATAGATTTTTTATAAAATTACAATAGTGCATCAGAATAACATAATATGTCAGTGTAATGTGACTATAGAAGAGGCGTAAATTAATTGTCAAAAGACAATTTATTTGCTAAGCCTATATAAAATAAAATAAAAATATGAACCATACGTATTTAAACCTAGTCACTTCGTTTTGATGCTGATATGACAAACCTTTCGATAAGTTTTTAAACTACTAGATAACTAGTACACACCACAGTCGCTGTGTGTACAAATTACCAAATAAACTATTTGAAATAAGCTGTAGTACACTCAGACGCGGCCTACTAAGTTACGGTGAGTTGTGACTAGCTGTATGTGTTGTGACTGCCTCACTGGGTGGTCGACGAGCCGTATCAATACAACCTGTTGTATGGAAATGAATAGGCGTTTTCTGTTGCTGTTTTTGTGTTACTATCTACTCTAGTGTTGATAAGAGGATGTGTTCGAGATACGCTGTGGAGAGCTGTTAATTAATAGTATTTTTATATTTCAGTGTTAGCAATAGCTGAAATGTCTTGTATTGTTATTAGTCGCTTGTCGTAAGAATCTAAAGAAATAAAAAGTACTTTATCCTGAAATTAAAGCTTCCTTAAGATACAATAAGTAGGTACCTACTAGATGCATTCTCTTGGAATTTACGGGACGCTATTGAGTTATATTAATTTCCTTTCTTTTGAAATTGCGGGAGTGGCCATTAGCCAAAACGGTGGGATGACGTACGTACATGGCAATTCTACTAGCACTAATGCTGGTTCCAGGACTAGTAGCGACCCTCGCTTACTAACGTAAGTGCACAGAATTAAACCCCTGAATGCCGAATAAAAAAACTACTTCCGCTGACTTAATAAGTGCCTACCTAATTTCAAACCGTCATCAAGAATAACCTACAGCTTGAATCACACATGATCAATCATGATACCAATGACCGATTCATTAACCATAATTAATACTACATTGTGGGTTGTTTAATAATACATGTCCGAACAAATTGCCATATGCTTGGATAGAACAATACGGATGCAGGAGTCACGAATTTGTAGTAAGGAAGTTATGCGCCTGCGTAACTTGAACGACATTAATATTACCTTTTCTCTATGAGTAAGGCGTGTAAGTAGGTATTTGGAAAGCCTTGGGAGTACCTACCTATTTTTTTTTATCAACCTGTAGTAAACATATCAAAAAGAATTTTTGAATAAAACTTTTTACATGAGTACGGTGGTCCGGTCAGTCGCGAATTCCTCTTTTGTTTTTCATTCTTTTCCAATTTGGTTAAGTTCCGTTTTCAAAAATATCGTTTAAAATGAGATTCAGAATCGTCTTTTGTTTTTTTACATTTTCGATTATCCGATCTCTTTTAAAAAAGCTTCAAATTATTACTTTTTAATTGCGACCGCATTTAAAACTGCCTGCAACTACAACTAAAAAGCCCTTGGCTTACAACCTTGCTCTAAAATAAAGTCACTGATATTTATTATTAATAACTAATACTATGAACTTATAGATAACGTGAGTTTAGGAACCGCCCACTAATAATAAAATTTAATGTTCTACTTGGTGCATCAAGGTCGAATAGGGTTACGGCGTATAGACCCGGTAATTTCTTAAAATTCCTACACGATATCCGCGTCTCGTTAAGATCCGGCTTATTAATTAGATATATTTATTATGTGAGAACATAGGTGATTTACTGTTTAACATAGGTAATATGTTACAATACTTTTTTAAATAAGCCAGTTGAACCAATCGTAATTATTTATCTATTCAGCAACGCAACTGACATGGTCTATCTTTTGCCGATCTGTTCTAATAACAGCCAGAATTATTAATAGAATGTCATTTTTTATATATGTACATTTGATAGAGTTAAGTTGATGTAGTTAGCAATAGATATATGATCCTCAAGAAACAAAGCCTTATTGGTCAAGTGAGATTCTTGGGTCGGGTGATTTATAATCTATAATATAAAAATGAATCGCAAAATGTGTTGTTAAGCGAATAACTCAACAACGCCTGGACCAATTTTATCAATTCTTTTTATTAAATGTTCATTGAAGTCCAAGGATGGTTTTTACGATGAGAAAAATTCGGATTATTTCCGGAAAAGCTCTAAAACAGCGCTTTTCTTTTTCCCATACAAATGTTTTCTATCCAAAATGTAGAGTCTATGTGAAATTTATTACTATATAAAAATCACCTCATTTATTGCCTATAATAAGGCGGAACAAAGTTCGCCGGGACAGCTAGTATTTAATAAATTTAATCTTTACTGAACATTCGGTAAGGATATAAATCCACAATTTTATTTAAATATCAACTCTTTGTAATATATGCTCCCCTGGTAGCCACCTAAAGTCGCAGTATCAATCATCAGAAATTGCGATGTTTATAATACACTAGCTACCGATCAATATCATCGATCATTCTTGACTGTAACTATGTGCATCAGTGCATCACTAAGACAATAGAAAAGTCATCTACATGATATATGATACTATAATCTAGTAGTCGAGGCTGTTACAGGTGCTATGAGAATAACTTGATTGCAAAACTGAAAATTACATATTATGTGATTATGATAACAGAATAATGCGTCGAAAGTACCTCGAAAAGTACCTCTATTCTACAACCTATAACGAGTGAAATTATAAGGGTGTTTTGGCATCTGCGGGTGAACGCGTGTCGCAGTTTATACGCGGGACGTCCACTTTTGACAGGCCTGATTCGAGAACACGTAAATTAACTTCGAGATACTGCTAGTGCGCAAGCAACTGCGTGGTTCCATATAAATCTGTGATTTATTAGGTGACCTGCCGAAGTGCAACCACAGGTGTGGTAGCACCAAAAGGATCGGCGCTCTTTTATATTTTCGATACTATATTTCGATTCCTAAATCGAATAAAGGTTCAAGGAGATAAAAATCGGTATGCAGTTTGTTACTAAAAAGATTAATGTTATAGTTAGCGCTAAAATTATTATAATTTTAATCTAATCAAGCCAATTAAACTACTAGACTGCAAAATTACAAACTTTCAAAGTCATAAAACTGAACTTTGTGAAACATTTACTTAACCAAATTCCAAGTAGGTAATATTATATATTTTAGACCTTTTAAATTTTATAGTAAGTTTGCTTTTAATTGCAATAAAACTGCACGTGAGAACACAATCCATTGAGTCGTGATAGAGGGCAACCGGCGCGATATTTAGCAAATGTCGAAGCTTGACCCAACTCCCCGACACAGACAAAGGCACTTTCATGTCTTGAAGTTATACCTACTGTTCAATACTTTACTTTAACTTTGAGCTCTTTTCCACTTCTAGTCGCAGATTGGAGATTGATGTTTGTATTGATATGGTCGTCCTATAAAAAGTTGGATGTGAATAACGACTTCCTATTGGATTTTGTATCTATCATTTAACATTTACTCGTTAGCTGTTTTAGTATTCTAGTGATCAATCTTAGTTTTTTAAAAATCGTATAATTTTCAAAATAAAAACAATAGGTATTTTGAAAATCCCTGTTTCCAACGTATTTTTTTTATTTTTTCAATTTATAGACCTGAAACAGTGTCAATCTAGATTGGACAATCGTGGTCAATGAGACTAGTAAGATAAAAATAATGATACAAAACCATACCATATTGTAATGTAAGTAAATCTCAAATCATAATCAACAAGTCAGTTTCACACGCCCGTGGCACTCCTGCGCTCTTAACGGAAATTACCATAATTGTGATTGTGACCAGTCTATCATTACGCCTACGATTTATAGTACACCTGATTTACCAAATATCCTAGAGCAATACGTGGCAACACTGACCGCGGCGTGACATTAAAATGGACCTGTCATTTTAAGGTCAAAGTGTTAATCAATCGTCATCTGAATTTATTGTTCAGTAAAAGTAGGTACTTGTATTTTGCGTATGAATGAGTATGACTAATAAAAGAATGAAAGAATTATGTTCTGGGAGTGAGCATTTGAGTGAAATGATCGAATTGTTTTATTAAATCAAATTATCATATCAAGGATGCATTAGAAATTAAAATAAAAAAAACAGTTTTTTGAATAATATGTATCTTTACAATCTATTTTTAAATCTGATGAAGTCTTGTAACGGTTAAAGTGTTCCAAAAATATTTATAGTACCTACCGATTTACCTACAACTTTATAATGACGATCGTCCGTGCAGCAGTAGGTACCTATAAATAAGCACCTATAAAGGTATAAAATGTTTAAGATTATCATAAACCATTGTTACCAACTTGAAGTAGACAATGAAGGAGTGATGGCGACACCACCATTCAGCAACTAAGATCATAACCTTCCAAAATTAAAAGCACGACTCGCCTGACATGGGGCGTATCCATAGTCTGATATTTTAAGCTATTGCATAGCTTCTATCGCGGGCCTAGAGCGCGGGGACCGAATCCAGAAATTCCGTAACGAAAAAACCTCACGCTCTCCCCACTCCGACGGGCACGGAGGTGTGGCTTGAAGGCCGTGCATCGTCTAACGTCGTTTCAGTTCGGCAGTTCGGAGCGGCGCGCGCGCCTCGCCGTACGGAAATAAACCGGCGGCGCGGGCGCGCGGCGGCGGCATTTTAAATTTTATTGTAAAACTAGCGGCCCGTCCCGGCTTCGCACGGGTACATACACATACACCCTTCTTTTTTGCGTCGGGTTTAAAAAAAAAAGTAAAATTATAAAGGAAGTTTGAATTTTTTTTTATTGAATTTTTAATTACATTGACTCCCCCCCCCGTACCCCAGTGACGCTTACATGGAGCCTAGTAGCCTACATCGCATGCTGGCTAGCTGAGCGCGGTGAGCGGCAACCACGCGACTTTTCTAATACTTGCATTTTTAAACTCATACTGATATATTCCGAATCAAATGTCCGAATTGAATAATTCAAAAAGTTGTATAAAGGTATTGAAGCCGTCTTGAATATAAAGTAATTTATTTTGATAAGGATTAATACCAAAATACAAATAAAGAGCCTTTTCAATCGGCGGCATATAAATTAAATTTTTAGAATAAAAAACCACTTACTGTGACATAACTTTAATATTTAGACATATGCTGTCGCAACACTTTTTGTAGATAATAATGAGTTCTGCAAAGTCGTAGTAAATGATTTTGTTCTATCATCAATCGTTTTCGCGGCGCACGCGACGTAAGGAATTTTTCAGGTCATTTTTTTACACCTTGGGTTACATTATTGGAGTTTTAGTAAGGATACCTAATTTATTTTTAAATATAATATAGCCTATGTTACTCGGGGATAATGAAGCTTTCCAAAGGTGAAAGAATTTTTGAAATCGGTCCAGTAGTTTCGGAGCGTCTTCATTACAAACAAACAAATCTTTCCTCTTTATAATATTAGTTTAGATTAGATTTAGATAATAAAAATATTTTAAACAATAAGTATTAACTTTCTATTTATTTTATAAAAGAAAAATTTGTTTTCTTATCGGTCACCACGCTCAAAAAGTGTAACTTGAATTAATATCAAAGTTGATACAAAATACTATGCAATAGCTTTACCGCGGCAGTCTTCGAGTGCCACACGTATTTTTTTTTTAAACGACTTCAAAAAAAAGGAGGAGTTTCTCAATTCGACTTTTTTTTTTTTTTTATGTATGTCCATGCAAAACTTCGTCGTTTTTGAACCGATTTTGATGATTCTTTTTTTGTTGGAAAGGGGGTATCCCGAGGGTGGTCCCATGGTAAGGAAACCAGGACCTGATGGTGGAAACCTGGAGATATCGAGGGAAACACTCGAAAAAATTGCATCGCGACTAGTGTGTTTCTTAATATTATGCAATAATAAGAATTTTAAATCCCTAATGTTTAATGAGGGTCTGACGTTGACCTGATGATGGAGCGGAAATGCAGTCGACGGAACTCGACAACGGTTTACAGCAAGTACTTTGTGTTTGGGCTTGATTAACTTATATTATTGAGACCTTTCATCTAAATGGGTTGTGACTGTTATTAGGGGTCTGATAATGAAAATGAAGGACAGTCAAGGGAAACTAAAAAATGTGAAATAAAATTTTTTTGCCAAAAAAGAAACAACTTCAAAACGGAAACTAAAAAGTATGAAATAAATTAACTTGTACAGCAAATTTCGAGTTTATAAGTGATTAAAAGTAACATAAACAAATACATAATTATGTCTTTAAAATTTTTGAAGACGGTGCCACACCTGTTTCCTTGAGATGTGAAAAAGATTGATTATAAGTACCTATATTACCTATATCTAGTTATTGTTTTACTTGGCACCGTCTTCAAAAATTTTAAAGGCATAATTATGTATTTGTTTATGTTACTTTTAATCACTTATAAACTCGAAATTTGCTGTACAAGTTAATTTATTTCATACTTTTTAGTTTCCGTTTTGAAGTTGTTTCTTTTTTGGCAAAAATTTTTTTTAATTTTTTTAATTTGACTTTGTTGTAAATGCAAATAAAAGTTTTCAAAGATGTCTGAAGGATGTTTTTGTTTGTTGTTTTGTTTTGTTTTGTTGAAAATTGTAATTTTGTTATTGTGGATATTCAGACAAAGATACAACTCGTTGAAAACAATGCCTCGCGGACGACACGCCTTGAACGACATTTTCTTTTTACAAGCTTTTATTTACTTTCACCTGTCCCGTTGTCGTTCTGTAATCAAATCTTGCAACTTAAATTTGATCCACTTCCCGGTTTCCGATTGAGCTGAAATTTTGCATGCTTATGTATATCGCGTGACAATGCAATATTATGGTAACATGGAGCTGATCTGATGATGGAGCTGGAAGGTGGCCATAGGAACTCCTTAATTAAATGATGCAACCCTATCGAGTTTGGGCTCATTAGATTCGTCTTGACAAGTACTTTGATACTATATGGTAACCAGGGTCTGATGATGGAGCCGGAAGGTGGCCATAGGAACTCCGTAATTAAACGATGCAACCCTATCGAGTTTGGGCTCATTGGATTAGTCTTGACGAGTACTTTGATACTATATGGTAACCAGGGTCTGATGATGGAACTGGAAGGTGGCCATAGGAACTCCGTAGTTAAACGATGCAACCCTATCGAGTTTGGGCTCATTGGATTAGTCTTGACGAGTACTTTGATACTATATGGTAACCAGGGTCTGATGATGGAGCCGGAAGGTGGCCATAGGAACTCCGTAATTAAACGATGCAACCCTATCGAGTTTGGGCTCATTGGATTAGTCTTGACGAGTACTTTGATACTATATGGTAACCAGGGTCTGATGATGGAACTGGAAGGTGGCCATAGGAACTCCGTAATTAAACGATGCAACCCTATCGAGTTTGGGCTCATTGGATTAGTCTTGACGAGTACTTTGATACTATATGGTAACCAGGGTCTGATGATGGAACTGGAAGGTGGCCATAGGAACTCCGTAATTAAACGATGCAACCCTATCGAGTTTGGGCTCATTGGATTAGTCTTGACGAGTACTTTGATACTATATGGTAACCAGGGTCTGATGATGGAACTGGAAGGTGGCCATAGGAACTCCGTAATTAAACGATGCAAACCTATCGAGTTTGGGCTCATTGGATTACTCTTGTAGAGTACTTTGATACTATATGGTAACCAGGGTCTGATGATGGAGCCGGAAGGTAGAAATAGGAACTCCGTAATTAAACGACGCAACCCCATCTAGTTTGGGCTCATTGGATTAGTCTTGACGAGTACTTTGATACTATATGGTAACCAGGGTCTGATGTTGGAGCCGGAAGGTGGCCATAGGAACTCCGTAATTAAACGACGCAACCTCAACTACGGACTTCATAACGGAATAACGCTGCTACGCGCTGCGAACTACGTCGTAGTAAATCTCGAATTAAAAATAGAGGTACTAAAAAGTTAAAAATAAAATTAAAGAAAAAAAAACCTTTTTAAAAACAAGCTTTTATTATTTGTTTATAAAATGAACTAAAAAGTTAAAAATAAATTAACTCTAAAAAGAAATATAACACTTTGTAACTTGATTGTAACCTTTAACGACAAATAAGCGTCTTCGTCTAGGACAAAATAATTCCATATTGTACAAATTTATTTAATTTTAACACTAAAACTTTTCACCATACATAATTATTCAATCTCGTCCCCCCTCTTTATCATAGTCCCCATTTATAAATGAAAGCGTGTTACATTGTGATAGCCTGAGGAAAATGTTGTGATGTATTAATTAAATACAACTTATATGTTGTATTTAACAAATTAAAAAGAAAAATGTTGTGTTGTATTAATTAAATACTCATTTTCCTCAAGCTATCACAATGTAACACGCTTTCATTTATAAGTGGGGACTATGATAAAGAGGGGGGACGAGATTGAATAATTATGTATGGTGAAAAGTTTTAGTGTTAAAATTAAATAAATTTGTACAATATGGAATTATTTTGTCCTAGACGAAGACGCTTATTTGTCGTTAAAGGTTACAATCAAGTTACAAAGTGTTATATTTCTTTTTAGAGTTAATTTATTTTTAACTTTTTAGTTCATTTTATAAACAAATAATAAAAGCTTGTTTTTAAAAAGGTTTTTTTTTTCTTTAATTTTATTGTAATTACACTGCCTCTGGGTTTTTTAATTCTCATGACGTCTTTAGTATAATTATGTGTTAAGATTTAGTGTAGTGTTAATTGATGAATTTGAATAGGTACAAATCTAAGTTGACAATCAATATGTCACAATTAATTTGCATGCGAATAAGCTTACCTACTTTATTGGCACGTGATTGACACTAAATTACTTCAAATAATACATAACGATTTATAAATATTCAACCAATCTTTCGCCTCATAAAATACCAAGCCTTTTAATTCTGAATTACGCATATTCAAATATTACACAATAAAATTTTAATGAATTGAGAAGTATTTTTAATAAAGACTGAATGATACGAATTTCGACGAAGAATCTTGACAGTCCGGTCAAACTTTTACCCAAATATAATTCTTATCAATATTTATGTGACTCTAAACTATTTGTTTTAAATTAATTTTATAGTGAGAAAGTTTTGGTAGTAAGCATAATGAAATGGACCACTTACCTCGTTTCTGTTTTATCAGAATACGTAATGTAGATGCTGTTGTCTTGGAATTTGGAAACAATTAATACAATATGTAAATCAAGATAGACGTTTGCTATACCCTGGCGTTGAATGATTTATTTATTTATAAGATAATACTTTTTTTAACTTTATATCGTATTAAATTGCTCAAAACTATTAAACCTATAAACTCTTATAAACTGTCTTGATAGGAATTAATCAATATGGACATTTATACTGGGGCCAATGGAAACAAATAGTTCCATTATTAATCTTTTTATTTCTACACGTGTCGCGCTCTACAATCTATAACTATTTACAATTTGCCATGAAAAACAAAAGTGTCGTAAGAAAACATATATTTAGGTACAATATTAAACATATATAGGTAAAAAAATCAATCCATGAAAGCAAAGACATTCAATGTTATACTTATAAGAATATAACTAATTTAAAAAGAATAAATGATTAAATTGGATACTGTGCCATTATCATACAGTGAAAACAAAGGATATGTGTTTCTTAAGTATTTAAAATTACTAAACAATAGATTCAATATTTTTTCGTTAACTTTTTAGATATTTAGTTATGTAAACTGCATACATACTCGTACCTATCTATTAGGCCTCTTACCCGAAGGGGTAGGCCACTAGCAAGTGAAGAGACCTTACTGCGATCCCAAAACAACTCTTTTGCTTCATCCACGTTCATCAATCGCCTCATATGTGTACATGCACGACATTTTAGGGTACCTACTCTCGACTCGACTTTTCTTTAGCAATTCCTCTATTTAATCGAGATACGTCAGCCTTAGCGACTGTACCACTAATGTGTAAAAGCCCATGATTATTTTGTAAGACACCTACAGTTTCAGTATAACAATCGTAGATAATGATATCTAGGAAACGCAGTAGGTTCAACGACCGCCCACGCGCAAGTGCATGAATCATTTTATTTATGCACAATGTAGTAGATATTCTGTTCTATTATATATCGAAGTATGTTGTTATGTAATTAAGTAGATGTTTCAAAAGTGCAAAATGTAATTTACCTATTGCAAATGAGACATTATTTATAGAACGTTTCTCTAGAATAAAAATTTATTAGACATTATAAATAACCTTGTTTTATTTGAAACAAAAGCATTCTTCGACTTATTTTGCAAACAAAGACTACTTATTATAATTATGCATTTCTAACGTCTGTACATCAATGGAATGTTTGGATTAGCTAGCTATACCTACTTGATAATAGTTTTATAATATTTTCACAGCCATAACACATCATAAAGTCTTGCCCGTAATCTATACCATCTAAAATTTCCTTCTTGCATATCGTGTGTAAAATATCGCTGCGCCGACGCCCGACGCCTCTCCGGAACACTACACACGCGATCGACTGGTTTGCGTGCACGCACATTCGAACTATCAGGGATTATCTCTTACAATTCATGTAATAGCTTTTGATGTAAGACCAATCAATACAATGTTATGCGTCGATTTCTACGAAAAACGTATGCAATGGGCGTGTTAGGTAAAAAAAAAACGCTAACACTTTCTTGAGAGCTACGTAAGTGTGAGTTTTTATTCGGTTAATAGGTGAAGTGCTTTTTCTTTGATTTCCTTACATGGCAAACGTTACTAGGGTAGCAGGTTGGCTGGCTTAAGTAGGTTAGCTTTAGACGATATAATCATACAGTTTTAACGTAATGAAATATTAAAAAATTATAGCAACTTTTTGAAAGACCTTAGGTATGTGTCACTTTGTAATAAGTGAGATAACATCCACGCGGTTTTTTATAAAACTGTCAATTGCGTTGGACCCATCTAAAATTGACCGCTTGACCAACCCAACTAATAATTCCCCTAAACACACATATTAAATAAATAAAAGACCTTATCTCAGCAGTGGGAAGAAGCATTTTCATCATAACACTATCATCAAGAGTCTAACCATACTCTAACACGGTTTAAGCTCTAAGTAAAACCTCATTACAGGCAATCAGAGATGATAACTCATGATTGCTGAAAGTGTATACAATACAGCACTTTCCTCTTATTCGATTATGTTGTTGTCGATAATGACGAAAAAATTACCTCCCACAGTTCATTGCGAAAATTAGATAAGTACATGTTGGTGGTCTACAACTAGTTTCGTACCGTATGTTTAACTTCTTTTATAGGACGTATCATGAACCGTTTCCAAAACATAATACGCTTACGCAGCTACGGTTTTAAAGAGGTTCTGGTTTATCGTTTTATATGAAACCGCGCCTCAACCGCGGGACAAACGCTTACCATGATTCGCGTTTATAAAAATAACAGGTTCAACGTACTTACTCAGTTGAAGAATTTTTAAACAGGAATAATATTTAAAAGTCATTAGTAAATTTGATGTAGTTTTGTGTAATATTGTTATTATTTTCTCTATATGTGTTTTTTAATTATTATTAGATAATAAAGTCATACCGCATATCACAAATTCAGTACATATGTGAACTTGAAACCATGTACCCATAAATTACAACGTTGCAATGGTTGGTGACCCAGTTTCGATCCCTGTTTGACAAGGTTCTCTAAATAAATTGATAATCTCCGAACTACGTAATAATATTCAATTTGAATAGTAAAGATACCTCACGCACTCACATGCGTACCTAGTGACAGGTTAAGAAATCGATAAATTCAAAAGCCTTGTTCTTAAAATCTATATTGTGACACCTTGTCACGTGTTTCACAAGAAATTCCTGCCGAAAGTCAGGCCGATAAATGTAGTACACATAGAGGCTTTGTGAGTGCTTTTCGTTTCATATGTAACCGGAATGGCTCGACCATTCACTTCAGAATGACAGTTCGCACTCATTAATTAAATACACTTATCCAAATTGTGGTCGTACTTGAATCACAGCAACTTCCTCTACAAGCTATACGGTAAGTTTAATTTCAAATAGGAACTGACGACGAAAACCACATGCTATATACGTAATTGAAAAAGCATTATGCATTCAATCCGGTAGGTACTTAATAATAACGTGAATCGCATGTGCTAGCCACTTTCAAAGTCAAAATCATTTATAGTAGAGATTTCAAAGTCGTATCACGTGTAAAAATGGAGTTGCAAATTCCAGACGCCGAAAATAATTCTACTCAAAAGAAATTCAAGTCATTCAATGACACTTACAATGTTTGCGCTTTTGGGCTTGCCGTAGGTATGCTGTACCCCAATAAGAAGAAAATACGAAAGAAACTACTCATTGGCCTCATAATGATCCTTGTAAATTCTGCAGAATTGTTTTGGTTCATTGACTATACTATTGTATGCATAAAACGCAGAGATATTTATAATTTAATGAGAAACTTGTCCCTTGTTGTTATCATTTCGCTATTTTTCTTCAAATCTTTTTACGTGAACTGGAAAAACGATGCCTATGACGACTTTCTTAATAAAATATCTAGTGACCTTTTGAAAGGCAATGAACTTGAAGAAGAATACCAAGATATATACGTCAAATATATAAAAGAAGCAAAAATAGGGCAGACTGTGTGGATTATAATCCCGGTAATATTTAGCGTACAGTTTCCTCTTTATGCTGGAGTTGGAAATATATTTGAGACTATGAAGAGAGATGACGGGCAAAGGCACATGCAGCACGAAATGGAGCTTAAGTTTTTAAAAGAAGTGCAATATGAAACGCCGTACTATGAAATGGTATTTGCATACAATTTTCTTCAATGTTTCATCCTGATGCCTACATTCGTGGGTTTTGATGGGTCATTTTGCATTGCGACTACACATTTGAGAATGAAGTTGCAGCTGATGGTCCGTAAAATTGATAAAGCGTTTAAAGAGTCGCAAAGTTGCTTTGAAGTTAGAGAGAGGGTAAAAGATGCAATCAGAGATCATCAAGATTCGTTGCAGTTTTATAATGACATACAGGAAATCTACGGCGGATGGTTGTTAGCTGTTTTTCTTTTGACGTCCTTCTTGATTTCCTTCAATTTGTATCAGATTTATCTAATTAATCGTGTTGAGCCAAAATATACGATATTTGTCATCAGTGGTGTGATGCATATGTATGCGCCATGTTACTTTGCAGCGAACTTATTAGAGGTAAGTAAACAATTGCAAAATAAAACACACGTTTTCCTATATTATTACAGTTTCGATACAAAACGAACTCTCACTCTCGTAAAATTGAGGGTAGAGAGAGACGTGCACATTTAGAAAAGAACGTAAAAAGGGCCGCTTATGTTTATGAGAACTTTAAAGACATACATTGGTTTTTGTAATGACCTCTTGAATCTTGAACTAATAAAAACAAGGGAACACCACGAGGCAACATATTTTCTTTTATCAAATTGTAATCTATCTTTCAGATGAGCGAAACCCTATGCTTTGATGTGTACTGCACAGCGTGGGAGCAATGGTCCGACCCTGTTGTAACAAAACTGTTGATATTCATAATTGCCAAGTCTCAGCAACCAATGTACCTTAGCGGCAAGGGCATGGTCATCTTCAACATGCAACTCTTCATCTCTATTATGCAGACGTCTTATTCATTCTTTACTTTAATTACTAGTTAAGTCGCTGTTAGATGCTGGTTTGTACATAGTAATGAAGTTATTCTGTCACCGTTGCTTTTGTAATTAAAACTGATATCGACGCACGTTTTCCTTGTCTATCAAATTTATGCTTGTGATAAAAGTAAGTTAAATTATATGTATTTGCGACTGCAAATTAATATTATCGCAATACTTATCCGTGACACAATTTTATGGAATGTATTACCTATACCTGTTGTCATTTGGTATGTAAGCAATATATGAAAATTATATTAGAATATATATTATTTTGATAAAATTTTACAGAAAGACAACAAACTGTAGGTACTTAGTAGGAAGCGTTAGTATCTGATAATGCATACTACTAACGTATACAATACTTTAAAGTTGGTCTTATTTTCTAAGCCAATCAATCGTTGAGCTCATGTTTAATTGTGATTACGAGCCTGTGAGGTTTTCTTTTAGCAGCAATTACTTTGTACAATCACTAAGTGTTACTTAATATAGTAATTGGTTCAGATGCGTATAAGCAACACTTATTGTTAACATGCTCGCTTAGCTCTCTACTGGCTGTTTGCATTTTTACACTTCCAGGTTATTGCATCATTTAAACCAGGTTTCCGTATTTAAGTTTTCATTTCGATTGGATTTTTGTATTTTTATTCGTTTATTTAGTACTCAGTACCATTTTTATTTTAAAAATGTTAAGTTTATTGAATATATTTTAAAGGCGCCATTCACCGTGTATATTTTTCTTAAATAATTGTTTTTTTTATATCAAAACCGGTCCTTTTAATTAAGAAGAGAGACAATATTTTTATCCATTGCGTTCACTGAGCGGCCTTTGTGTTAATTATTTGCATTTCATCAGTTTATTACTTGTCGATTCTATTATTACCTGCAAGCATTGTATCTCACAAAAGGCAGCTAGTATTACCGCGACTCTAGTCTCACGAACAAGTGCTGCGCTATAATTTCTGTAACTTCATTAATTTCCCACCCGCAGTGCTCATTGGTTCAGTTACTAAATTAATGCACGCGTGAAATTGAATTCACACCCAAAATCAACGGCAATCCGTTGCTAAAGTAGACCGATTCCTAAATATTCATTGAATTCATAAAGCGGTCAACGAGCAATGCAGCAGTGACGTAAGAGGCAGGGCAGGCTCGGTGCAGGCACGATAGCTACCGTGGCGACGATAGCAAAAGTGTCTGCCGACCCTGGCGCCCCCCTTCTCGTGGTGGGGGTTCCAGCTCCCTTCACCTTCGCGGCGTGCTGCGACCAATGACCGACCGCCCCGAGCCGGCGAAAGGTTTTATATACAAGTGGAATTCGCACTGCCAAATTGCTATAAGTCAAAATATAGGGTAGTCGGGCGGTTCACTTCGTCGTGTGGTGGCCGGTGCGTGATTTTATCCGATTAATTTGTAAAGTGCGACCGCGCGGACGGGCTTGGATACTCACGGCCCGCGAACGCCGGGCAAATGCTACCAGTGTGTTAGGGATAAATATAGAAAAATAAAAGACCTAGTGTGATAATGGGGTGCAGTGCGAGATACTGTTTACTGGCTCTGTCCTTGTGCCTAGTGACTGAATTCGCGATTGGTGTCCGAGTGGTTCCTAAGAGGAAGAAAGGTAATTTATTTATTTATTTATTTATTTATTAAGGATCGCCAGTGAATACTACATTACAAATCAGCTTAAAATACTAACACAATACAGATTGGTCAATGCATATTCTGTTGAAGGCAACCACAACATGCGTTTAGGGAGAAACAGTAATAGGTACTTATTCATTAAATATTATAACCTTCTCCCGATATATGTATTTTGCACTATACATACATCAAGAGAAAAATACACAGGTACTTAATATAATAATACTAAATTCCAAGGTACAAATACAATAAACAAAAACGCAAACTACATAGGTATCTAGGCACTGAAAACCTAACAACATTGTTTTAAGAATTTCTGATAAAATTTAACACTTTTTGTTTGAAGGAAGAGATAGTGTCATTAAAAATATCCAAAGATTGACAGATGGAATTGTATTGATGTCATGTAATGCCCGTTTTCTTTATTTACATGAAAGATTCATATTTAAAAGAACTCTTTAAAAAGATTATAAGCCTTAAACCAACGGATGCTATAAAGTATTCGTAAAAGTTAATTTTAATTCAGCGATAAGTTTTTATAACATCCTATTTTAAATTGAATTAACTTTATGAACTTTATATTTTCTTTGCCTAATGGGCAATTTGGTAATAAGCATAAAATGTAAAAGGTATTTTGTTAATTTTATTTATAAGGTAATAAAATAATACATTTAACAATCTATGAAATTATTTCAAGAACTTAACCAACTTCGGAATTTACAGAAGATTTTTATTTTTTCTAAATTGTGTTACACAAATAATAATGTTTTTCCCACATCGGATTTTGTGACACTAATTTCATACGAGTTACGAGTATGTGCATTCACCTTGAATTTAAACAATAATTCATTATATTTGTCGTTTGACACAGTAACTGGCTTCACGACAGTATTTTATTAAATTAGTTTAATAAAGTACCGTTTCTTCCGGCCACGGATCGTATCTTTTTCATTTTTTGTCGGTGGACAAAAACCACGAACTGCAGAAAAAAAAGCGCACGAAGTAAATTGCTTTGAAAATCTCGAAGAGACATTGAAAACTTTTTGGCTGCATTTTTTTGGATACAGATTCAAAATAAATACTTTTTGGTGATAACTCTTTTAGTATGACAAAATAGCCTTTTGTTTGCTGTCTGCCTGCATATTGTTAGTGGCCAGTGAAATTTTAATTGAATCGAGAAAAAAGTACGGCTATAAAATAATTAGACCGTAGACATGTAGAACGAACGAATAATGAAAATTACTTTTGTTTTTCGTTCAAATAACATGTTTCTATTTTAGGTTGTTGTAAATTCAATTAAATTTATTAAATGCTGTTCACATGTACATAATAAACTTTTAAGTACCTATAATATAGTTTTGGTTTATTTTTAAAATGGTATATTTAAATAAAACTAGGCCTTAAAATATAAAAAAAACCTCTCTTAGCTCTTGTTTTTATTTTTCAATATTACTTATATTATCTTGAAAAATAAGAACAAGAGCAAATTTATATATTCGTAGCACAGTCAAAATTAAGGTACAATATAAATGCTTCATTTTATGGCACTAGTTTGTCAGGTGACGGCGTTTTTATTCATTAAATTTGTCTAATCTCGCCATTTGTGCCCCATTGCTGGGCAAAAACTTGTCATCTGTTATAAAACTAGACCAACACACGACAAATGAAAACCACAACCAGGCCATAAAGTTAAAATTTACCTTATGTAATACGTAGAGTATTTTTCATTAAAATTGCCAAAGAGAGTTGCATATCCTTTTGAGACCTAGGCCATTGCCACGTGAAACAGGTTACTTTTTTTTAAAACCAGATTGATATTACCGTATTGGTGTTACCATTTTAGCACCTCTCGTTAACTACATAGTTGCAAGGTTAGAAGAATGTTGTAAGTTGCAACTGATTTCTCAACTTCTGATGTGAATTCCCATACATCCTACTAAGTTGCTCATTAGGGCTTTAGTACCCCTACTACGACTTGTTTTGCAAACCATAACTTATTACCTACACATAACAGATACTTCCATAGCAAACTATCGCTAAGTACTAGAACCTGCAATAGCCAGTTGTAAAAAAGGTCGATTAAAGCTAAGGCTTCATAAAACATATAGTTACTCTCAAAATTGAAGGATTTTTAAAGAAAAAAAAACGTAATGAGTCTTGCAATTGAGTGTAAAGTGAGGAACAGCAGTGTTTTGTTTTGTTGTTTCTAGATAACGAGAACTGACGTTCAATAGTAGTAGAGACCGAACAACAAAGTAATAACTGAAGGCATGAGTAAAGAACAATACTTTTAGCGGTTAAAGTATTCGTTGTAATTTTAAATCGATTTATATACTTATGGACCAGTTAATTCATATATACCTATTGAATTTAAAAGGAACCTAAGCAACATACATTTCAACGACCTATTCATGATTTGTAATTTATTCTATGGGTACGTAGTCCGAAGCACTCATCTGCTTAAGCTACGCAACTTGCAATTTGGACACTCTATCCTTTTACTTTTTATCATATCTTTTACTATTCATCGAGTAATCTATTAACCCATAGTAGGACCTAAACACTTGATCAATGTTAAAATAAGCACTTTAATAAGACACATTACTTATTTAGCGTGTTGAGGAATAAACTGGTTCAGTTTATAGTGAAATCTGGATTTATTTTTTGAGCAATATTTTAAACTAGCATTTTAATTTTAGAGAAGTACAGTTTGTTTTATGTCAAGCGCTCATTTTGCGTGTCAGCGGTTTTGCTTTAACGATTTCGGAAATGATAAAGCTGAATTCTGAAACACGTGTAACTGGATTCAGAATGATAAAGCTTGTTTTACGCAGTTCAAGCAGTTCAAGCAGCGTTGCAGGTATTGGTCCATATCAAATCCTTTATGTACGATATCCACGGGTAAATGTGAATATCCATACTTACATTAAAATCAAAACGTCATACTTACATAATATAACTAATAATTACTTTTTTATATCCAAATATCATGAAAGAAATTAAAATTACAAAATAAAGATAAAAAAGTAGTCTTGCTTGATTCATTTGCTTAAAGCCGAAAAAACAATCAATAATATTATATCGATACCTAATGGGTAATAAAGCTTATTTGTCACAGTTTAGAACAGTCATAGCTATTGGTCCATTTCATATCCTTTATGTATTTAACATGCACAATATCCACGTTAAAATGTCACGAATAGTCATAAAAATCAAAACGTCATATTGCATTATATAAATAATTACTTTCATTAATTATTGAAATATTTTAAAAAGTCGTGTTTCTTTTATTGAGTCGTGAAAACAATTAGGTACCTAATAATAATAAAGCTATTTTTTCCTGGATAAGAACAGTCATAGCTTTAAAACTTTATGCATGCACGATATCAATGTATAAAATTTCGTGAATATTGATAAAAATCAAAACGTCATTCATGAAATTGTTTGCTGGTGATAAGAAATTATTAAAATACATATAAAGTGGTATTCGTGCTTCTTTATTTGCTTAAAGCCGTAAAAACAATTAGGTAGTCACTTTAAAGTACTTACTTACCACGTGTAGTTTCACAAACATTAGTTTCTAATAACTTAATCACGACAAACATTACCATAAAAAGAATTTTGTAAAATTAACTTCGCGGAAATTTCGGATGCAGTATGCGACTGATAAATCCATACAGAGAAAATCTGCAGGCGCTATCCGGTGGACGTTTACCTTAAGGATCGTTTGCAAGTATGCACCCACGTCCGGACTAATCAGTGGCCGGTCATAAAAACCACCTGAGATCGTACATCGAACAGCGAGAGTCATCCAACCAGTCTGCAAACTAGTCCAACCGGTAAACAGGGGGGCAAGTCTGCTAATTACTAAATGCACCAAAAGAAACGCAAAAGAAAAGCAAACGCACTTCAGTCGCTTAATTTGACATATTTGGTATTCTGCTAACGCTTTAAGCGTTTGGACTGCGTTTGAACTGCGTTTGAACTGCTTGTGATGTATTCTGTAACTTCAGTAGCAGTTCATAAGCACATAAGTTGCCAAGAGGGTATTCTCAACGCTATTTTGCGTTATTTGACACATGTGTCAAACGCAGTTCAGTAGAACTTGGACTGTTGAAGGATTGAGCCAGTTTATATTATTCTCTTGGGATTGAGCAAGGACACTTTCTGTATCAGTGCGTGTTCGGTTTCTGCAATAACGAGGCCTGAGGTGCTATAATACTCGGGCGTATTTTGACTAATGCTAACGCAGCAGACCAAAGACGTTGCCTGTTGCGATAGCGCCGCAAAACTTGTGCGTTATCAAGGCGCCCCGTCGACGCGTTTCGAGACGTAAGTCCGAGTGTATGGCTAAAGCCCGAAGTGAGGAGCTGACCCCCCATCCTCCAGCTACCGCCGCCGTCGAGATGGTATCGAATATTTTAAAGGCAAGTAAACTTGGACTTCAGTATAAGTAATTTATATAAGTAGGTACCTATATGGTCTAATCACTCGTGCCCCTCGGTGGGGACGTATATGGGCTGATGATGACGACGAGGTACCGATACAGTACCTACCTAAGCGTATTTTTGTGAGTTGGTACCGATACTGCCACACAAGATTATCATATTCTAGTTGTGTTGTGTAGCTTGACATATTAGTCCTTTAAGATTAAATTAAATTCTTTTAGAGGTCTGTTGTCAGCTCGTCCACTCCTGTGCCTCAATCTCTACTGAACCAACAGTGAATGTGTGTGCGTGCTGCATAACATAGCAAATTGGCACAGAATACCTGAGATGTCATTAACAACTGAGGATGCAGAAAGAGAAATGCAAAATCAGGTAAATAAATCATACTCGAGCGAAAAAAGCTACTAGTGAGTGAAAACACATTTAAGTATCTACACTAAAATAATATCTATTTCATTAATGTTCAAGAAAACCAGTACCTAACTGATAATAAACACATAAAATATCCCAATATTCCCAATCTCAACATTCAACATAAAATATTACGTACATATTACCAACAAAATAACTTTAAATGAAAAGAACAAGATTAGCTTTAACATTTTTATATTTCAGGTTGAACAGCCTATACTCGAAGCAGAAGAGGGAGTGAACTCGCTGAACTGCTGCTCTTCTAAGAGGCTTCTAAGAGGCCAGGTAGTACAAAGAACTATTGGTGCAAGGCTGCGGAGAAAAAAGAAGTAAATGGTTGGTATATGTTTGTATATAACATGAAGTACCTACAAAGAAAATATTATAATATTGATAAATTATAATCATCATAATTAATTACTTGTTACAGATTACGGATGGGATGGACATACATAACGCATAGGTTTTCAAGGAATTGAGAGTATTGAGACTTCGAGTTTTCATTTAGCTTTTGTAATAAATGTAATTATGTAATATACTTAATCGAGTATTTATTTCATCTACTAGACCCCAGCCTAGGTAAGTAAGTACTTACTCTCGGGGTCTCTATCTCGGGGTGTTTTTACTTCTTCGGGAATTGAAGAATAAATAAGTAAATAAATGGCTCATGAAAGTGGTTGTCTACGAGGCTGCGGCCACTCGTTTTAAAGGTTGGAGGTTCGGAGTGATGATTCAACCTGCGAATTACCAGTTACAAATAAGAAAATACCGACAAACATATGTATTTATAAAAATGAAATATCTCAGTAAATTAATTAGGTATAACTAGATACTTACCAGCCAAAATGTGCAAACCGGTCGCCTATTAACTTGCTGATCAAGCTATCAAGCTATGAAATAACTTTTTACATTGTTTATTTTAGTTGTAAACATGGTAATGTATGAGGAACAGGCAATGAGGAACGATTATAAGGAGTGGCCCCATTTTTTTTCATATACAAATGAGTTTACGACAGCGTGCCAAGGTTGCGCCAAGTTTTCTTATAGTTTTCTTGGTAGATGACCTGTCAAACATTAAATAGTACCACACAAAAAGTAGCCATTTTGCGCCAGACCAGGCACGTAGATCTAGACGGTATGGCTCCACCTTATATATTATATACTCAAAGAGAACGGGCATGACGTGACACCATCGTGACACCATTCACCAATGATATTGACAGTGACAATGTCAATTTTTTTTATTAATAAACAGCCAGCTTCAAAGAAGTTTTCACTGTTTTTTTCGAAAATTTTCATGAAATTTATGCAAATGAATGCATTTCAATGTTGTAGAAATACATATTCTGTATTTTAAAGGATATCCTAGCTTAAATAAACCAGTATTATTTCTTAGAACATAAATGATAGTTTTTACTAACAGCACTTTTTCTTAGGTAGGTTTTGTCACGTTTTAATAGGCAACCCGATAAATCCTTGCTTCTGCGATTCGACTGCGATGCAATTGCTTTTGGTAAAAATACCAATTTGACACAATATAAGTCAATCGCAAAAGAAAAGCAAATGGATCGCAAACGGAAAGCAAACGGAAAACAAATGCAAAGCTTAAATTAGCAGACTTGCCCCCCTGACCGTCAGACCGATAGTCCGATTTTCCTAACGACACTTGATTTCCAAGTAAATTGGATTCAATTGCATCTTTGCCACTAAATACAGCTGATGACTGACTGATTACCGTAATGCTCCTTAGAACTCGCCGACTTGGACCTCAATTCTGATTATTTCATCTACCGCTAGCTCTGAGTTCGGTATCTAGTACGTGCTAGTACGCTTGCTTCATTAATATCAAAGCACTCATAGTGAGCGAGGTTCTGGAATCAGCTCCAGCGCAAGTGATCAGAATTGCAGCTTTTGTTCGATTTATGAAACTGCTTGATTACCTTAAGTTCGTACGAAATGTTTGCAACTATTGCATTTAAACACTTGTACGGCTTGGCATCTTAATTATATATTTTTAACTTTCCAACCCGTCAATTATATAGCTATCGGTCAACATATTAATGACATTTAATACTTTTCCCCGTGCCTCTGTAGGATATGACTAGGAAGGAAGTTATTATTTTCTAAAAATTCCGATTACTTTATGTTGGGAAAAAACTTATTCGTGATTGAAAAATATAAGTATATACTGCCTGCATCGATTTATATTTTAGGTAAAGTAATAAAACAGCTGAATTCCTGCCAAACCTTTATTAAATTTCCTATCGTTTTACTAGCATCGTTTACTTATCAAACTGGTTATCGGATCATCTAGTTATATTATAATATAATTAGTAGAGTATCATGTTTCGATCATCTTTATAAAACATCTAAAATAATTACCTCCTTCCGTTTCTAATACAAGTTTCCTCATTTCACTAGAATACATGTACATCCCAGTTAGGTAATACAATTTTAATTGGCTGGAAAAGTAAACAAGTACTTACCTATATATCGACATTAAGTAGACAAATCCCTGTTAGTGTAGACTTAAGTACTCTTTAAAATTTTCTCTAACGCTATAAAACTTAATAATCTTTATTATCCTGCTATCTCATATTGCCACTTAATTACATGTCGTCGAACGGTTTCTCTACACATTTTAGTATTCTGTTAAATCGATAAAATACTTTGACAGCAGGTTGTATAAGTGCAAGTAACGATGGCGAGTGAAAATTTAAGAAAACAGAAAGCCGCACTCGCCGCGGTTTCCTAAACCATTAAAATAGTAGTAAAACATAGCATCACACCCCACTATTACGTGGCCGTAATGTGAAATGGCTATTTTATTGCATTATCTACATTTTTCTTATTCATCTAAGTTTTCTTAGATTGTGTGTTTAACTTACACTCGAGCAGAGATCTTGTATAAAAATATTAACGATCGGATCATTAATAACTTCACTAAACAAGCAGCACTGTAGATATTTAAAAATGGTTTCTTTAAATTAAACTTTATGCACGAGTGACCTAAAGTTATCTTACTTAGTTTGCGGGGGTAGCTAAGTATTTCATGCTTTTATTTGTTCAGACGAAATTTTTCAAATCATCAGCTCCAATAACGTTAGACTTAAGATTTATGAAGAAAACGCGTACACATCACTTTCGTAGATAAATTTTCTCACGTTTTCGATAAAACAAATCGTAAAACAAGAAATGAAAATACTCAAAGGTGTTAAATACGACGTACTAAATTCATTAATGCTTTGATTGCTTGGGTATCTACTTTATTACTTCATAACTATATGTGCTACGAACCGCGATCTGTCGAACAAAGTCTGCACGTTAAAGTTATGGTGTAACACAAAACAGGTGCAAAATTGCTTGCATTAAAGCAGTGAGCTTTATTCTGATTCCCATCGCAGTTCGCTGTCGCCTTACATCCGAATGTTGCATTATTCATATCCATGGCCAGTCCTATTTGAATGGCCATTCTAGTTATTTAAGTGTCCGTTATTCTTGCGGTTATATATTTGATCAAGTTTCTGTATTTTGAGAGCATCGTTGGTCTTTAGTGTTGTATTCTATCATAATGCGTAAGAACTTGTTGTACGAAAACATTGGCTAAGTAAGTACCGCATCTCATAACTTTTAAATACTTATTAATTTCAATAACTCTATCGACTTACAGACGCTCGACGTCTTCTCTATCTTTTTTCCTTTGTTTGTTTATCTTGATGCTCTTACAAGTATAGTTACTCTTAATTATGTGTTCCTTATGGCAAAACGCACAAAAATAATTAGACTGCCATAATAACGTTTGCAACTACAGTTTTTTCTATCATAACATTTGGACAAAGAACGGGGTTGCGTAATAATTGTGGCATGTGGCTAACTTGTGGCCATTTTATTTCCATTTGTATTAGATATGCTAGTATTGCGGAAAGTGTCACAATATTTTACGAATTATTTCGTCGTAGTCACTTGTTTTTTTTTTGTCGCAAAATTACCAAGTATATTTCTTGTCAAATTGTTGGCATTTGAATTTGAATGTCCTATATTAGTCAACCTTAATTTAAACTTCGGGCAATTTATAGGCGTTTTAGTACTTTTTACAATTTATGACGACTCTAGGCCTTTATTAATCGGGTAGTACTTACTATATCTACTGTATAAAACAAGCAGCAACTTATCCAACATTATGACAAGCTAGCTATTTGAAATCGCAACCGGAACGGAGCACACAAAGCCTACGAACGTAATCGAGACTATTATTATCAGTTACCCAATATAATTATTTAGATACACCACTTAATCTTTGCAATTTAAATTAAACATTCACTTCAGTGATAGCTGAAGATTGATAGGTGGTATAACGGTAGTATGTAGGTAAGTATTTGATAATCGATCGACTCGTTTCAGTAATTAGATATACAATGAGTATGCAACGGCCAACACCCTGTCCTACTGAAGTTACGTAAATTCGCGCAACGCTGATTGATAATCGCAGTTATGATTATGACACACGCCCACACTGAATTTTACTTGGAAACTTCGTCTTTATGTAAATGCTGTCTCGTTATCTATTGATGTCTGTATAATATTTACACTGCGGATAGCTTTTCGCTTAATATCAATACAAGTAGGTACAAATTAAATCGCAAAACGCCTTCGTGGTTTGACGTTTGGTATGTAAATGTAAAGCTCCAACCGCGCTAGACGACTGAAGGATTTGTCAAGATTTAATTGTAAACGTCAAAGTACAAAGTATAGAGAATTAAAAGAAAAGTTTAAATATCTAGGTACTTACTACAACATCTATTACTCAAAAATCTCAAAACATGTATTTGCAAATAAAATCAAATTTCATTTGAATATATAGAAACAGGTCTAGACAAGTCAGGTGTTAGCCACTGCGTTTGCATTCCAAAGGGCTGAAAGAGAAACTGCTTCACCGCATCATTTGCTCCGTTCATTCGCTGCTCTACATTCCTCACAGGCCTAGCCTCTTATAATGTAGTCAGCTCTAAAATCAACGTCTTCACTTTCTTCCAACTGATTATTCTAAACACACTCGTACCCACTTATGTTGCTATGTTCACAAAAAGACAATAAATAAGCTCTCTAAACTATCGCATCGAATTTCAAGTAAATCCAAAAAAAAACTGATTCAATTTCCGTCCCGCTTTGTATCTGGGTCGATATTTAAATTACTACTACCTGCAACTAATTGGAAATGTTCTCGGAATATGTAGTAGAACCTTAAATACATAAAACGTAATCTTCCACGGTTTCGCTTTAATGGACTTCAAGCAACTTTATGGTATCGTTTAAAACCATCTGACTTATGTAAGAAGTTAATTTCAAAGGTACTAGTCATAGTTTGCATACTTTGACTCAGATATAACTTTCATTCATATTTATGGAAGTCCATTTGTAATATTATACCTCAAACTTCTTAGTCATTTCAACGTCGTTAGAACAATATTAATTCGGCATTGCAAAATGAAACTTACGTAGCAAATAGTAAGCCGTCACTACCTAGAATCTATTAGCCCCGTTAGGTCCAATCAATCACTCACTGTCATTTTCATTTCCTCGTAGAATCTAGTCGAAATATTAAGTTTTCATTAAATACATTCCAATATATCCAAAAATATAATCATAACTGGTTCTGACAACGTTCAAAGACATATTAACAAAATTGCAATAGGATTTTTTGTTTGTATTTAGCATTCCTGTTTTTTAACTTGTGTTACAACTAGTTTTTGGTTTTTAGTAACGGTATCAACATTTTTATTTACGTCATAGTCGACTTATCATTTGGTTTCGTATCGATAACCTAACTGCTTTCTGATTTTCGGCAAAAAAAACGGTATAGATCCGTTATCGCTTATTCTTCAAAAAGTTAAGTAAAAATCTAGTTTAGGTTACGATACAGAAACTACGAATCTTTCACTTCGCGCCTCGAACTTGCTAAAATCAACCTAACTTCTTTACGAAACTGACCATCAATCGAAACATTGCCCAATTCATTAATACATGTGGTTTACGTTCGTCTGGCGTTTTCTCCCACCCACGTCACTTGCAATCTCGAAACTAAATCACCGACATTTCCACTAAATAGCCGGTAATTATCACACGCTACTGAATGAAGGAACAATGCACCGCTCTGTGTATCTACGTAGAGCTGTGTTTTGACCTGTCCGTGGCCGCAACTCTTGCGCAACTCACCAGCCGTAATCTCAATAATACGACATGTGAACTTATAAGACTGACAGATGCAAGGACTGTGAAATGATCAATCAGATTCATTAAAGTGCTTACATGTCTTTTACGTTCCAATTTAAGGTCGCCATTACGAACTTTGAAGGTTTATAACATTATTACAAAGTCGTGGCTTATAGGTACCTGTCTATTACTATTATTCGTGTTAATGTGACAAACTCAATAAGCGTTTATTTACCCAGCTTTAATCTGCCATAAATTATAAATTGAGATATAAATTAACTAATTTAAGTGTCAAATTGCTGTAAGTGGCTACTTAGTACGTCCTTTGCATTTAACAGTTCAGTGAATGCTTCAGTCATTTTGAGTCTATATCTCGTCTTGGGTAACTTTAATTTATGTAGTAATGTTTTTGTGATTACTCGTACGCTACGAATTTCATCAAATCGCTTTGTCTTTTTGCATCTCCAAAAATAATAGCTTTTATACCTTTTATACTACCAAGCTTGTGTGTGTGTATGATAAAGAACTACAATTTTTTACTCAAGAAGAAAGGTAAAAAGAACAAAAGAAGCAATCAAATAGCGCAAATAACGCCGAACAAATGGAGAGCCACTATCAACTAAATCGAAACATTTCACGGTTGTGTAACAATGCATATTGGATACCGCAAGTACCTACAAGGTATTCGGACACCCTAATTAACATCTGATTCGGATTATACATGCCATAAGTGTGATGTTAGTGTCAGAAACGCATTTGGTTGCGTAATATTAAAACATCACTTTCGCTATGAGTGTGCTACAGATCGTCAGAAGTAATACGCATCCAAATGACCGTGAAGCTATAAGTTAAACTGGAAGTTGTGTCAAATTGGGTGAAACTACATAAAACTACAATCAAAAATAAGAAAAATAAAAGACCCGAAACAAATGAATTTCAATTTAATTCTTTTTTGAATTTGCTGATTTTATTTTTCGTCGCATGCGGCTTCCAGTAGTATGGCCACAATTTTACGGTCTAAGTAGTTGATCGGCGTGCAAGAGCATCCGTCGTCTAAACGTGCTCTTGTCGCCATCAATGTTACCAGTTTACGTACGATGTATAATTTAAAACTTTCTCTGAGGCTCTTGGCCGCGGTGGCCGCTATTGGTCAGATTTCCCTTTCCTACACTGTTTACGCCTCATTGAACTGATTATTGCACTGTTAGCTAAACGTGATACAATTTCGAGCTGCCGAGAAAAGTTCCGCAACATGCAAAATGCGACTTTTGCCTTTGATTGAACTGACTAAATGCAAGAGGATCATTATCCTTCTAACTACATTTTTGTCAGTTGGTATTACTCACGGAATGATTCAATAACGCCGAACAATCTGCAGAAACTGAGAGTTTGCAAATATGCAAATAAAAAACAGTGACTCGACGGAATTTTTCTTTACTACCGGAGAAACCGAATAAAATCCCATTCATCGAAAAGGTTAAGGATATCCCTATACATTAAAGTACCTACGCTTACTGACCCAGAATTTGTAATGCCGATGTATTGGTTGAAGTCAATACATTAGTTCCTCTTATGGCTTTTAATTTCACTAAAGTAATTCTAATAAATATGAAGTCACGTAAAGGTAAGCAATGAAGTCACCGTGACGTAATAAGTCATTCCAAATTTGAAAAGTTTAGAAAGTGGTGAATTAATTTTCTCCATCATCACTAGGTAGGAAAAGAGCCAATAGTTTATTAGAAATGGATTATCTACGATTGGTTGATTCTTTCTTGAAACGTACGCATCGGTGCGAGGCCTAGGTCAAGTGCGCGGGTCGGCCGTGGCATCGAATTCGCCTTACTTCTCTTCTGTCATCGAACTCGACTTATCCATTGACTTGCCGAGCACGCGATCAATCTACATAATAAATCGACCAAATTAGTCCGCTATTGTTATGACTTGCCGCTTCCCAATTTGCATGTTACAATATTTATACTAGTATGTTACTCTTACCATATTTGGCAAGTCTAACAGTTTTATCGACAATTAAAAAGCTGTTAACGACTGCTACAATTATAACAACCATAAATACATCACATACCTTTAACCTATAAACTGAATTAATTTCGTAATTGGTATCTAGGTGATACTTAGAAGGCTATAATGGAATTCTAAACTGTGTCTCAGTATTTATTGATCGATCTACTTGGTTTACAATATCGAGAGCAGCTGGTACATTCGTGTTTATTCTGTTCCCATGGTTGCGAACTTTACGATCACTTAGCATCTGTCGGCTTAAACTAATTCATTGCTTGGTTAGCAAGTTGAATGGCCATTTCTAACTCAGTAGGGGTAGTGAATTGTGTTAACTCTAGTTTTATTGATTATTACAACACAATTTATTTCAAAGCATTCAAGGCATATTTTATTTATTGTCAAATCCTTTTCTAAGTTCGATCTCACGTGAAGAATTTACATAACGCCTTTTACATTCATCTAAGTAAGGAAGTTGGGGCGTAATTTATGGAATATTATATCCAAATGATGTCCTATTAGTAATCACATATTGCCATATGTTTATTATCAAATAAATACAACTCACGCTGATCTGATGTCAATACGTAACTAGTATATAACAGAAAATTAATGCTTTTGTTGCTAAAAGAAAGTTTGACTCATTCATTTATGGAAAATCATATATTTGAAAACACGTCTTCCCTACTTCCTTTTCCTTTTAAACAGTTATAACTTGTATAAATGCTTATAATGAGGCAAATAAGTTCTATGATGATAAAATTTTGACGACGAAATAAAAATCAATATCGTTAATAAAATAGCTCTTAGTTCAAATCGTGATAGACATGTACCTACTCTTAGGAGTAGGTATGTTTCTATACATGTGTATACTTTACATCGACTTTTTATGGCATTCACACCTTTCTTCTATTTTGAAATGAATACTTTATTTGTGTGCATCTGATACTCGACTTAACTAACCTAACACGTAGTAATGTTTCTATTTATCAAGACGTTCAAATCAATTCTATCGCAGCGTAATATAAATGCAGCATGGCTAGAGTTGTCTACAATTATACTAGTTCTATCTGTATTGTAGCTATTACTTTCACAATCTGTGACTAGACTAACGTCCTCGATATAATAGGGTTCTCCTGCATACTTATTGTGTCATGGTATTTACACAGTTTCAATTGGTACTTGAAAGTTATAGGCTTATAGCGTTTAAAACGCTTGTTAGACATTTGATACCGAATTACGGAACCCGTGCGCGGCTGCATTATGTCAAATTGAATGGTTCAACAGCTAGTACCTCTCAAGTGTCACAATTTTAGTTCGTAAATTAATTACTAACAAAATATTTATAAGATACTTGTGAAAATCTAAATTTTCTTTTCCCTATACCGGATGTTGAATATATGAATGGAAAATGACATAGATTTAAACGTAAACAGAAAAGGTAGCAATACGAACTTCTGCATTCCGTAAAAGAAAAGTATCTACATCTTGAACTGGGGCTCAAGTCTAATATACAATAGACTCAGTTGTGTGTCGGCAGTGTCAATGTTATTTTTTGACACATTGGGTCGCAATCAGTGATCAGTCACTCCGCTGACACACAACTGAGGCTATTTTAAATTAGCAGACTTAGATAAATCGTAGGACGATCTTGTCTTGATTGAGTCGTAAAGTGAGTTTTTATTTCCATCTAAGGCTTGTCCATACTATTCTGGTTCTGTGACATCAATCAGCCATCAATACATTTACACTAAATAAATTCTATCTACTTATCAGTGTCACTTCACTTTCATAACTTTTTATGTCGATGTTTTCACTTAGATCCGGTTCTTAGGTATCTTCTATAGATTTAGAATTTTTGATTCATATTTTGGTTTACAAAAGTGTGTCTTATTAGTACTATGTAGAGTCATAGAATGTAGAGTTAAGAGTAGGTACGATATGAATATGTATGTATTCATTTATTCATAAATATAAAAAGTTAAATTACAAATAGGTAAAATAGGCACCTACTACTAACCTTACACTAGTAACTACCCCAAAACATTCAATAAAAAATTGCAATTTAATAAAATGCAAACTCATTAAGTTTCGCCTTTTTAAACAAAAACCTTTCAAAACTAAAATCAGGTCATTGCGTAAGCGTTTAATAAGTTCATTTTTGAGGTAAGCAGCTGTTTCAAAAAGTTGCTCCAGTTTACTTTTACTTTCACCAAAGTAGTGCAACGGTAGTGCATTGACGGCTTCTTTTAAATTCGTCACAAACATAAAGGTAATATGAGGAAATTCGTCACGAATATGTTTTTTTATAATTTCCTCATTTATTATTTTAGTTGGGTATAGAAACTGTGAGATGTTAGACAAAGAGATGATGGTAGATTTGGTAGAAAAGTTTAGTTTCGTTTGCGAAAATAACATTTTCTTAATCTCAACTTAATTGTTAAAACATAAATTTTACAATAATAGAGTTACCTAAGTATTTAAAATTCATCATCTAATTCTTCTTGAGCATACTTAACTTAAACATATTTGAATTCAAAGCGATTTACAAAAATGTGTCGAATGTGCAGCATCGCGCATTGGCTGCTGCACTCTACAGTAAGTTTAGCACACCGGATCAGCGGTGACAAGGTTGAGAAATATCTAGAAACCTGTTACTTAAGTGCAGTAAGTCACTGAAGGACCTTCACTTGTTTTTAGCTTATTGTATTCCTTTACCGATTGTACGTATTTGTTTTTAGAACGGTAGCGATTGTAATTTGTTTTAGTCAAATTCATGAATGAATCATGTTACATAGGTATTCTTATTTTGAATTAGATGTTTGTTTCTGAATAGACGAAAGAATACGAAAGAACCTGTATCATTTAAACAATATCTGATCCTAGAAACCAAATTCTTTTTAGTTTTCAATAAAAACTGCGCTTTTATTTAACTGAACAAATTAGCTAAATAAATACAAACAACTCAATTTAATTTAACTTACATAAAGGCGATAAAACCTTAGAAATAACCTCATTTGAGATACCATTTAGTCACCTATTTAATCGGTATTAGATCTCTTTAACCTGTCAGTGCGATAATATCGAATTACTCGTGTCCATCAAGCTGACCCTATTTAATGAGCAGTGACAAATATGTCTCCATTTTTTCCTACCTCCACATTTACGCACTTGTTTTACCGTTCGGTTACTATGTAACGCAATCCGCTATAGTCACGTTTACGATAGTAGATCACATTGAATTACTTACGCAAGGATACTAGATTTAAGATAAGTCGCTCGGTGCTATGTCCCCATAAAATGTGGGGCAAAAAATATGGCTGTTCCTTTAACATTGGATGTAAATTATTCATTCATACGGTATAGTTAAAACCTTCTATTGCATCATTATTTCTGTTTACTTAATAATTTATAGAATCCCATGCAACATGCTTATAAACTCACTGCAGACATTCAATTTAATTTCAATTCCAAAACCTTTTAAATGAACAGTTTAAAACATCACAAAATGCGTGTTATTTTGAAATTGTTTTTCTTAATGAACATTGCATTTCGGCAACAGCACACAAAGCATACAGCTCTCATTAATATCATTATTTGTTTCGAAACAATTGCCTGCCCAATTTCAGCTGCCACCAAAACCGCAAACACTGAATTATGAAGCCCAATCCAAGACACGCACGACAAAAGCTTTTATAATTTCCGGACCATTAAAGGCACCGTGCACAAGGCCGAGCGCAGTGTGAACGTTTCAACCACTCAGTTCACGACAATTGCATTCCATTTTACCTCCACTAAACGAATTTAGCAATTCTTACCCAGACGGTAAAGTCCAAATTATTTCGATACCAAACTTGCAAGTTGTATGACAATTTTAAAAGCGTATCCAATCGATTTGATATCGCAAACGGCTCGGGCGCAAGAGACGGATGTTGACAACGCCCTTGCACTGCTCGTGATCGCTATCTATCATTTATAGATGTTAGGCCGATAGTACATGACTTCGACGCCTGCTTGAACTAAATTCCTCAGGTCCAAGGGCGCCTTTGTGACCGTGTCACGATATGCGTTAATGAGTAGTATGTGATTTGAAAGCTTTTGAGAAAATACTTCAACAGCCTTCTCAATGTCACGGGAAAATCCCTATCAAATTGTCTTTTTAAAATGTTTCTTTTATTCTTGTCGTCAAAATCCTTTTTTTAAACCAGTTACTGCTGAGCTGATTCATTCGTGAATGAGGAAATACATATTCAATTATCAACGAAACCGGACATTTTGTCAATAATAGTGAGTTACGGTTCATTATAGAAACGAAACATAACTAAGTTGTGTCGTGACCGCCGCAGCCCACAAATACGATCTAATGTTATTCAATACTTTAGCGACATTTACTACTTTAGTAATAATAATCGTTTGTGCATGAAATATACTTATATTCCAATTAGTATAAATTGAGCCAATTCATTCCAACACACCTCATTGCGTGAGAATAAATGCCATTTAAATATCCAATAGAAATACTCCTTTCGAAATCTATAAGTGTTAAAAATAAAATTGACTCGTATTGACTCGTAGTGACTTAAATAGCTACTCAACAACTTTATGTACAACATTGATTTGCATAACAAAATCTTATTCTCTAAAATATCACAGCAAGCCAATGATGAAATACCAACAATAACGACAAGGTGGCATATCTATCGGATGTGTTTCCATCGCATATTGTTGCGAAACAAAACACACGCCTTCCAAGACATGCGACACATAGCAGACAAGAGAATAGCAACATTACCCAAATAATTCTCAAGAAGATGTGAAGTGAACTTGACAAACAATGTGACAGCTTAGCTTTCTAATTCACGAAATTGTAACAAACTAACAAATTCAGCCCATTCAAACTAGATTTCAAGTGAAAAGACACTAATTGCTGTGAATGAAGAGCTAAGACGAAAATTTCACCATTCAATGTTTTTGCACAAATTGTAGGTCTCATTTTTATTTCACAAGTTAAACAAGAACCGCTATAAAATTCAACGTTGGTCTCAATTGCGACATACAAGTTATCCACAGAGTTGTCACTTGTCATGAAACAACTTTCAGTCATAAAAAGTTGACCCGGAAACGGTTAGACGTACAGTGAAAAGGATATGATAGAAATCAATCCTTATGTCAGATTGAGATACTAATTGACATGAATCAGTCAGATTTAGGCAAACGCTAATCTAGGCGGTAACGGTACAGACGTGATCTATGATACTACGCGTAACAAGGCATAGATTGCAGATTGACAAGGTGATTGATTTAGCAATTAGAATATGTTAATGAAATCAAAAGATTTATAAGCGTAATAACGATAAACTGTCGATGAATAATCTTATCAAATTATAAGAAAGTAATAAATAAAAAAACAGCTATAATAGTTTTGTGAATACTTTTATAATACAACTCAGATCTTTAAATTCATTCGTAAATTATTAAATACTAAATTATAAAACCCTTAACATAAACAAATGAGATCCTTAAAATGACATAAAACATTTAAGAATAGTCATTATTCAATTTATTCAAAATAGATTATTATGCAAACACAGACATTAATCATTCTAGATACCCTATTTCAGTGCATTTGAATATAAAATTTGCATCATAATACGAGGCAGAAAGTATGCGGTATGGTATGTAATAAATTTTCAATTAAAGTTGGTTCCTACGTAAGACTTACTTTAACAGTGTTTTATAGTGCAAAAAGCGGAACTTTCTTACAAATTATAGTATAGATTCTGCTAGGAAATTATAAAGATATAAATCAAGTGATTGAACACTTATAGAGGCGTCATCGATCAATTCAACGGTAAATAAACTTTACATAATTTCGTTTGCAGTTGCATCAATTATTATTTTATGAGTAATTGTAGTAACATTATAATATCCGGCCTCAAGTCAATACCCTCCGTTATCAACTAATTTGCATAATATCGCTTCCTTTTTTCTAACACCTACATAATGTTCCCGTGGAAGCAGTTTTTCTTGACAACTCAAACTCACTAATAGCGTCAAGATGACGACGCAAACATTGAAATTTAAAAAGATAACCACGCAAGATAATTAAGTATGCAAATAAATTTAAAGAGAAGCACGAATTCGACAAAAGAAAAAAAATATACATAAATAAGAACAAAGGTGCTAAATGCAATAAAATTTGAACATCTAGTTGATCTAGATTTTAACAATAAGACAAAGTGACTTGGCGAAAGTTACCTCGAATTTGCAAAAAAAAATCTTAGTGAAACTACTTGGCATTGAAGAACGTACTCAGAAATTAAAGTATAGTGAATGTGCAAGTCATGTCTAGTCTAAGCATTAGTTCTGAATGGAGCGCGTGCGACTCTGTCTAGCTGTGCTCTATGAATGCTACTAAACAATATCAAAGGCTAATTGTTTCACCGTTTTATACTTAAATAGTAAGTGTAAAGCAGATGAAAGATAATCTAGGTGCATTGTGAGAGCTATTAAAGATCCTATCGCATTAAATTAAATGAATGGTAGTGGAACTGTATTTACAACAAGGAAATCTGATGTCCGTGATAGCTTAAGTAAGATAGAACGTAAATTAATTGCTGAAGAGAATTAAGATTTTCTAAGAATGAAACACAATGCCGATGCAATTTGATACCTAAAACAAGAGACTTCAGTTTAGTGCACAGTTTAGTGGAGCTTAGTGTAGCAACTCAGGCGTGAAACGTTCATTATTTCAAGTTAAGTAATATTAATTGCTATATCCAGCATTATAAAGAAAAGATTGTGTTACTAGCAACCGATTAGTCTGACGCTCGTTAGCCCAAGTTGGTGCAACACTTTGTTCGACATTACGAAAAACTTAATTGGTAAAGCAAAAATAGTACGTTTAATTTAAGTCGAGATTCCCTCGGTTTGATTGATGAGATGCGCCACGTGATGATCATGGTCTAGTTTTTATTCAACAGCTAACGTAATAGTAGCATCGTATTATGGAACCAATCATCATTATAACACATGATGCAACGTGGTTCATTCAACAATGTCGGCAAACACGTTTGATTGTTAGCTTCTGTTATAAGAAGTAGATATTTATCCAAGTTCCTTTCGACTTCTTTGATTTCCTTCGAACTGTTTATAACCTGTTTATTACATATTTCAGCAACAACAAGTAATTGCCAGTTTTTATTTAACATTTTGCGAATATAAATTTTTACTTACTTTGTTTTACAGAGCATAAATTACAATGCTTAACTTTGTGTTCGACCTCATCTCTATGTATTCTAACACGATCTAAATCAACAGTCTTTACATAAATCATGTCAACATCATTAGTAATATCTGTACTTACCTGCATAGGTATATATTAATTTTAATAGCACGTCGTGTCAAGAGTATGTGGTACCTGACCAGTTAAACTGTAACGGAAGCTGTGTACCTGTATGCAATGCAAATGCAAGCCAGTTGCGAAATGAGTTTCCGACTTGCAAGTCTATGATCTTGTATGATGTGATGAAAAAATTGCAAAGACCTCTTTGGTACAAGATTTGCTAATACAACCTCATTCAGTCTATGCATAGAGTAATGAAAAGCAATCCAATCAGTGCCAGTACGAAAAAGCTGAAAATAAATGAAAAATGTGTTTCAGGGTGCATAAGCTAGTGTTTCATGCATGTTTGCTCCAAAGTTATCTAAATTATCAAACATAAAAAAGCAGGATAGTTATTTCAAATTGTACGCCTACTTTCATGTATAGGTTTAGCATATTTCACTTCGTTTTATAATCATAAAACTGGCTGCATATTTCAGCCGCTTGTTAGGTATATTGTGCGTAATAATATGTGTTTGTTGTGCAATACTTCGAGCCACGAATCCGATTAAGGTATTAACCACAAATGTGTAAAACAAAGGCAATTTGGCTTCAACATCTTCATCACCTTTCGAATACTCAACGAGATAGTTAGCCGGCCTCCGACCAACCTTCATAAATGGAATTATAGGCGCTTTGTTATTATTATAATGCCTAATATTCAACGTGTGAATCAATTTCGTAAGTTAATTCTATTGTATTCTTCAAGGTGTTGTCGATATTAGGTTATTTCATAGCACGAGCTTCGTTCAATCACTAGGAGTTCATATTAGTGAAGATATAATCTTTCTATTCACCTCTGACCTTTATGAACACTTGGACTAGCTACTTGTTTCTTCGCGCGGATGCAATGCCACCATTTGTAAAATTAAGTCATTAATACAAAGTTATCTCACGGTTTATGACCCTAATTTTGTGGCAAATGCCTGTGATTTTACTTGTTTAACTTTATTACGGAGTAGATTGAAGTTTTATTCCAAATTCTCAACAATTTCATCTCTTTACACAATAATGCTCATTGATTACAGTGCTTCAATAGGTGTATTAGCTACAGATAAGTCTTTTGAATCTAGATTCATATCGGACAAAAACAATAGATTTTAAATTGATTCCATAATAGTTAACTAATCCAATGATATCAGAGTTTAAAGTTCCTATCCAATGTTATGCAATTCTTTAAATCTATGTACCTAAGACTAATCTACAAAGCTTGCATGCTTATATGAGTCTTAAAAACTATACTACGTTATCATTGAGCTAAATACAACTAGCGTTACTAAGCTACCTTTAAAAAGTAATCTTATCAAATCTAATCATTATTGCATACCAGCAGACAGTGATGAATCATGCTAATTTAATAACAGTATTAGGGCATTTTCAAAAAAAGTGCCCCCCCTGGGTTTTGACCGTGTCCACGAGTTTGAAGGTGAATTGTGAATTAATTTGAACACCTATTGATATTTTGAGGACTACATAGTATTTTTACATTATTTAACTTAAACTTTAAATCAATAAACCTTACGTAATTAACTTAATTTAAGAATTATGATCATTTGAAATAAAAAAGACAGCTGTTTTTGACAGGTCACACGGCTACCCAGCATCAAAACTATAGAATTTACCAAAAAAAATTCTTCCACATACCTGCTAATGTTTATGTCTACGTGTAGAAGAAAATGCCTTCTATCTCATCAAATCAAAATTATAAATGTAACTCTATTCATTTAAGCGTAAAATAGATTTTAATTTTGTCCTCAAAATCGAGTCGGACTGACAAGTCAGTACAGTGACGACCGAAATGGTATTAAATTTTATACTAAATCGATTTATGTTGTTAAAAATGGCAACATTATCTACAAAGGATCCCATCTGCCATTTTTAAATCGTTAGTTTGTTGTCCATTGCCACGGGAGAAGCAAGTTTTGTTGGTGCTAGTCCCAGGTTACGTTTTTTGAGGTCAGGTTTGAATCAAGTTATCTTATTTTGTTGTATACATCTTGACATAAAACTTTTTTAAATCGATTCATACATTATTTAGCTAACGTTTTTTGTATTTAGTTCACACAAACATTAATACATTTGGTTATAATTTGAATAAAAGTAAAATTTGGTGTGAAAATGTGACGTCAGTTTAGTGACTTTTAGTTCGTCACATATAGGTCTGACCACCAAAGTCACCAAACTGACGCCTAAGGCTAGGTCTACATTTTTTCTTCTATTTTATTTATTGCCTAAAAAATCTAAAATCGACAAAATTGAATGTCATGGATGTCTTGCCCCTATTTATGGAGAAATGCTAAATGTATTTATTGCAAATATTGGCTGTGTTCTGAATGTACTTATAAGAGGTCCTATAAGCTCTAACTACATTTGCGAAACATGTCTAAATGGTAGTATTTTTTATTTATTTTTATTAACGATGCTTTTATATTTTATTCTTTTTTTATAGTATGATTTTTTATTATCTTTTACGATTCGCAACAGTTTTACTAACGTGTTTTTTTTTATTACAGATTAATTCACTAAAACTATCTACATATTTGCTATTGACTGATGAAATAATAATTCGTTAACAGAAAATGGATTTTTTTTTATCATGTGTCCCTACCTTAAGAATTTTTGCTGTGTCAGTTTGGTGACTGTCACACTTTTGTTGGGTATATTTTACTCATTTATTCATTTGTTTCCAGTTTTCTGTTAAGTAATTATTCCTTATATTGCTTGTATTAAACACTCATTTAATAATTTAATAAATAACATTGATTAACTGCTTTCAAAACTATAAAAAAGAGAAAATTGATATAGCAATAGCATCACTTGTCACCAAACTGAAAGTAAAACGTGATTTTTAGCTTAAAATACATTATTATAGCTCATTATTGTGTCTTTTTTAAATAATTTCATTAATTTAGAATCTCGTAAAACTAAAAATTTACTCAAAATGCTTTTAATTCTTAAATTAAAGCACTTTTGAAAAGTCATCAAACTGACCACTGTTTCACTATACTGTCCACTTTATTAATGTTTTTTACATAAAAATCCAGTAATATCTCTGGAACAAGCTATATTTTCTAATTTATAGGGCTTTTAAGAATATTTTAACATGAAAAATCTTTCAAAAAACGCATGTCTAAAAATAATGCTAAAATTTCCAACGGGGGGGCAAAAAAGTAAAAATGCCCATTAAAGCTTATTTCTTCACACTTTTTCCGCCTTGTTAACAACGTTCTTAATGTTTTAATGAGTTAATTCTGAATGCGAAATCTTTATTTGCTATTACGCGAACTAATAAAGATATTTTGAAATCTTATCTTGACATTATTAGGTTACGGACGAATCAGTTTGTCAGGATTTGATAGGCTCAATATTTTAAACAAGACAATATACCTACCTGATAATTTTAAATATAATGTAACCAAATCAATCCGTATCGTTCTTATTTCAATCTTCATCAAAAAGCTAAAAGATGCGTCTTTGTTTTCGTTGACATAACAAACATACCGTACTACAATAGTGATTGTGTATCTTGTCCATAAAGATATGCAAACTTTTTAGCATCTTCACCCAGATGCGTATTTCCGGTAAGTCGTCATCGAGTCCACGGTCGCTGTCACGCTCCGTGACGTCATTACTGTTGACAATGTTAGGCAAATAGGCCTTCCGTGGTTAGACAATACGCCTCCTCCTACCTCACACTTATGCAACGATATCGCTCATTAGATACTTGCATTGTTTATGAGCTGTTTCCCGTTTTGTGAGATATTATAGTATTGTTAGTTAGTAATTTCGTATCGTGTAATTAAAGAATGGATGATTTATGTTCTTTAGATAAATGTCACAAATTAATATAAGTATAACAAATTGGACACTGGCGAAAATGAGAGAAAGATGCACTGACATTTAAAAAACACTATGCAATCACGGAAAGGTGTTGAAAACAAATAGTCTACTTCATAATGAAGCAATACAAAACGTATAACTCGAATCTAAACGGACTAACGATAGGCACTTGGCTCCATAGGAACTTTTAGTCAGGCTACTAAGAGCTATCAAACGACGTATCACACATTGCTTTTGGAGGGGTGTACCAGAGTGTTGCATCATCCTTTCTCCATGATTGATTTATAAATAATTTATACAAAACTAAACAGTTCACAATAAACTTAAATTATTTTTGTCTAAGTAAAGCAAATCAAAAATATTATTCTTTTTTTTACTATCTCTACAATATCCTTACAAACTTAACAAAATCAGCAGTGGGGTGAAAGCGAAATTATTATTTAATTATTGCTAGTTGTTAAGACAAAAATATTATTAAATATTTCGAATAGGGCGAAACAGGAATGACTTCAAAATGAGGTGTGACGTCATTGGGCGTAAGTGGAACAACCCAATATCGACTTACCATATGCAAATAATGAAATTTACATCGTATTAATAATTACGTAGGATAAATATAATGTTAAATATTTTAAATATAACAAAGATTCATGAATTTAAATAATACGCCTTACTTCACGTTAAACTAAAATTATTTATGTTACGAGATAATACCTAATCGTACTCAAGTTTGTTTGAAGTTAAATTAACGATTGCTTTCATAAAGATAGTAGATAGTTCTGCTTCATGAATACGGGTTAAGATATCTTTATCTATTTAATAATTTATAATGAAAAAAAAATTAGAAAACTATAGATGGTGACAAAAGCTTTCATGATGGCATTTCTATCAAATCACTTAGACAAGATTAATAATAGGTACTTACCTAGTTTAAAAAATAAAACACGCTTTAGCTCGCACTAAAAATGCTCCATCATCAGTTCAGTTGAAAGTACCATATTATTGTATTGTCATCAGAACTCAGAGCGTGTGCAAAATTTCATCCTATTCAAAGACCGGGAAGTAGGTCAAATTAAGATTCAAAGATTTGTTAACATACATAGTTCCTTACAAGTGAATCTAATATAAATCGTGTAAAAAGCAGGATATTGCCCAAAAAAAACACGAAATGGCTCAATTGTAACAAAACGTAAATACCTATTAGATACCTGTCGAATAATACCATAAACTCATTCGATTACAAAACTACAAATTACAGAGGTATTGCGGAAATGTGAACCAAATCCATTTATCATTGTTAGGTATAAATCCTGCAGGCAAAGTACAGTGGAGAGATAAGTAATGCCTATCAAAGCATGAATCTATGGTAAACAATTTTGCGCGCCGATTCTGGGTTGTGGGAGCTTAGTTTGGCAACGAACACGAAAATACATTGATTTTCTCTGTATACGTAGTCTTTACATATGTAACGTAGTGAAACCTACATTCATTAGTCTATGAAGTAAATCTGTAGAATTTAACAATAAAAATATTTTTTTGTTTTGATAAAGACATGCATAAGTTTGCTAGTAAGTCATTATCAATAATTTCTAATACGTGTATTTGTACGAACTCTACTTAGTTTGGCTTATATGGCACTGATCTAATGATCTTCTAATATGTGGTATTATTTAGGTTTCATCCTCAAACTCTTTTCACGTAAGTACCTAATAGAAGTTTGCCTAGGTTAACAGGGCCCTAATCGAATTAACCTGTATACCACGACCATTTCAACTAGACACTTAGCCCATTTCACGCTCAATATCGTCCAAACCTTCCATTACCTCTGAAATGGTCTCTCATTATTTTATTATCGCACCTGCTCGATTTACACAAGATCTCGATTGTGACGCTAATTTGATCGACTTATCACGACTCGATACTAGTCCAGTTACCGTGACTAGAGTATAGGACTCCTACCACTGGACTTGGCGATTACTGGTTATTCGTGTTTTAAAATGATATTTAGGAGTACTTTGATATAACAGATATACTCGTAGTCCATATAACCACGATCTACTAAGACTTGACTAAGGATTCCAAGTTATTATTATGATATTACAATGACTGTTTTTGTAACTACGTACCCATAGGTATTTTGTTTACCTTTGTTTTTTGCCATTTTTAATGATTAATTTTATACTTATAGTCTAGTCTTGAGGTGTGCTGTCAAATAAAAGCTTAATTAATTAAATGATTTCCATTTTTATCTCCAGCTAAGATAGATTACGAGTTCTTGCCACTTGTCTTTATTACGCAATAATTAAGCTTTTTTTTTGCACATTCTTACCCCCGTAGGTTAAAATCAAGGTAACAGTCCATATTGAGTAATAAACCAAGTGTAACTTTACTAAAGTAGTAAAAAAACAGCCATGTTAGGATTTTTAACCCAATTAAGTTAGCGACCCTGTCCTAAAACCATTACACCGAATAAAATGTGACTATAATTAAACTACAAATAAATCTTATATATTAAAAGTTTAATTATGTATTTCTTTTAACCTTATTAAAATAATTTATTCATCACGTAAGCGTATGTTTAATGGATAATGGGCAGTCAATGAAAACAACTTTTTAACACTTTTTAATTCGATAAATCGAAAGAGATTTTGTAACTGGCAACATCACGCAAGGACTTCGTAGTTTAGGCTTGTTTAAAACAAAAACCCTACAATTACGTACTTAAATAAATAAATATAAACTTCTGTGTAAGAACAAAAAACCCGCCTATCAACGAAACTATTTACACAAATTGCTGAAATTACAAATTGATCAAAATAATTGGGTGTGAAATGCCGAGGTTTTGCGATCGAAAACAGTCAATAAATAAATGAATAAACATGTAATTGAACATGTCGCTATTGATCGATTGACATGGTCGACAATCACGTTCGTAAATACCAACATGGTTACCAACATAAGTAATTTACCAACGAACATGTGACAAGTCGTAATTTAAAGGGCCTATGTCACACAAAGTCGGTGTGGATTAAGAACACACACGCAATTTACTTGTCCCAACACCTTCACAGCTTAATATAGGTATATTATGTTTACTCGTATATTTATTTGTGTCATTACAAAAACATACTCATCAGAGCCAAGCCAGCATGTAATGCCTTAAGCCCTTAGCCCTTAGGATGAAAGTTACAGTCTTTAAAAGCAAATATCTACATAGAGTTAACACAAATGTGTAACTGTATGAAGAATTTATGTAGATGAAGCGAAACAAGTACCTATGTCCGGATCGTAGCAAAGCAAATGGAAGGAAGTGACCTCTGCCTACCCCAATGGGAGAGAGGCGTGACCTATATGTATGTATGTAACACAAATATATTTTTTAATTTTATCTCCCTATTTATTTTCAATTGTCCAAAATTAAAATGCTTACGTACCTGACACCTGTAAATCTGGTGCAGTCGTATTAGGGTGACCATGAATTGCGAAAGCGTAAGTAATGGGTCCGCCGGCGCGGCGGCAAGGTCATTATCGATAGTGCGCAGACCACAACCAATTAGTGTCATTGTCTCTAGCTATTCAATTTGATTGGTGTAATAAAATCACAAAAATTTAGGAACTTCATTTTGTTGTGAAATTTTTATGGTTGATAAAACTTTTCTTAAAAGGGATGCTTTATATTAATAGACAATGTCAATAATGAAATAAAAGCCATATTATATTATGGTCAGCAAAAAAATAGATTATTTTTAGCAAACTTTTGTCTTTTGCAATATCAAGAAGCTCGCTTTTCTCAGGACATTATGCGCTATTTATTCAGTATCGCAACCATAATCCCCTAACTGTAACAGTGTATAATGCTTGCATTCTTCATATTGCAAGCGTATACATGCATGCAACGGACTGCAGTTCAAACGAGCCCAATTTTCTGTAATTGTCTTCCATGGGAGTTTTTCTCGACACAAACATGAATTAAGGTTGAGGACAGTGCATTTCGAAATTAACTAGAGTTTTTATTACTAAGTCGTTGACCTTACTATGTAGTTTGGATAATAATTATCTTGCTTTTTTGTTTCTTGATTATTGTTTCTTTTTTATTCGCCACACCTTGGGGCACGCAACATATCAATACAACAATTTAGTTTAATTAGATGTCCTTGACTGCGCCGAACATGTTAACACCCTACATGTACACGGTTGGTCAATGCCATTTGTAATGATAGGGAAAATAAAACCTTTTTTCTTTTAAACTTATAGGTATGTTACGGTTGCAATTTAAACATTTGATTATAATACGTCGGTTTATAAAGGAAATATGTGTCGATCAAACTGCTCATTAAATTCTATGCGTGTAGGTATGTGAACCGAGAGCAGAACAGATCGTAGTCGGCTTGGGGGTAGCTTAACATTGTCATTTGTAAATCGGAATCTTAAGTATCAAGACATCTTTGTTTGACTCTTCTTATGCAAAAGAACTCGTGATAATATGAAACAATAGGTGACCTCAAACATTACATTGTGTTTGTGCTCTCTGCACCTTCAACTTATCCACCAAACATGTCACATCAAACATTCAGCTTGTGAAGAAATAAGGAAGTCTTGTCGATACAAATTCCGAGTGGTCTTGCCAAGGATATTTTGTAAAGAAACTGTCAAATGTGACCTCTCTCTGAAACGCGTAGAACATGTAATGACCTCTCACCACTGAGTGGATAATGCGAAATTAATTTGTGAACGTGCAATTTTCTTGTAGCTACAAAACGCTCGTATAACATGCTAAAGATAATTTGAAGCCTGATCAGAAAGCACGCTAGTACAAGAGGGGTTCCTAGTTAATTATAGAAAAGAACTTTTTGATAAATGTACTCGTAATTCGGATTTTTTACACCTGCTAGCTTAGCATGGCACTCCGTGACAAGACGTTGTCATGCGTTTGTCACGCTTACGTCTCTGTCTATAGTTTGAAATATGATAAGGACAGCATACGTGAGATAATTGTCGCGGCGTGCCGTGCTAAGCCCCTTACTTACTTATTCATAGGCACACTGTTAGGTACCTACTCGTATTCATAAAGCTATAAATATTTTGCTTAAAAAACACAATTTTACTCACTACAGCAGCGATATCGTGACGTAACAAGTATTGTTTAGTACTTTGTGTCTCACACTTGAAAAGACAACGGAACATTTGTCGTTTGTATCTCATTGTATGCAATACTTACACTATAAGTACTCGTAGTTTGGTATGTATACCATAAAGTTAGCTTGGTATTGCCATGTTACGGACAATGGCAAAATGGGGTAGATAGGTATTTAAATGAGTAGATATTTTTATATGTGTGTGTTTGCCAAATGCAGTTCGCTTCAAATTGCCATTGACACTTAACGACATTAACCGAAAAAATGCGAGATGGGGTTATAAAGCATGACCCCTATGGCCACATAACCACGTGCCACATACCACGATCTCTGTCGTCAGTTCGCAATCAGCATGGCCACAATCGCCACGATTTACACGGGGATTACACGCTATGAACAAATTGCTCGCGATTACATATGTCACACGGTTGCGATATCATGTGTCAACTCCTTTATTCATTAATTGCCATGTATGCAAAATAAAAAGGTTTATGCGCATAATGGAGGCGAGACGGTTTTTATTTTTACTACTTTGCCGCCCTGTGTCGCAATGAATACGGATTCGGTTGTGAAACTTTCAATTCGCTTGCAATTTTTATGGCTAGTTATGCTCTTTGGTATACATTAAATCACTTAAATGGTTGTCTAAAGAAATACAGCTCTACTACGAGTACAATTAAATTCATTTATATTTATTGTCAAAAACTGTTTAATAAGAATTCTGTTTCTTAATAATGTCCTTATATTGATTTGATATTTATTCCCTTTAACGTGCATTAATCTCAACCACTAATCAAAATTGTTTTTTTTACAGGTACAGTAAAACATTGCAGTTGCAACCTACAAAATGCTACTTAGTACTTAAATATTGTAAGTGCTCTTCACACGCATTGTAATCGGACTTTACAAGTAATTAAAAACTCAGCAGTCCATTAACTTACTTGATGACTTAAAAATAACCTTCAGTTTTTTCATTTCAAGTTGCAGAAGTTTTTTCTGAATGGTATACCATCTACAACACATTATTTGCTACAAAACCCGTAATTTAATTAAACTTGCCTAATAAACTGTTCGCTACAGTTGCTTTGTTTCACTACGACTCCTGACCTGCGCTTGCGCAAAGTCCTGGGAAACTAATTTTGAGGCGTTATAATTATGGGGTCCATTACCCACAAGTCGACGGTATTCGTGTGACAAACTAGATCATTGCGAGCAACATATTGTTTTGTACTAATTTTGTAATTGTTTCAAAAGTGCTTTTGAGTATTTTAATTGTTGAAAATGTCAAGGGTGCGATGGCGCAATTTTTTTAAGAATCGTAAAATCAACATGTAGAAATATTTTTGGATTTTTTTCCTTTTTTGAGTTTTAAAATAAAATATAAATTATCAAGGAGATTTTATTACTGTGTCAAAATTTCTCTTTACATTTCAACGTAACATTATGTAAAGATTTCTCTACAAGTTTTATCAAATTACTTAAATCTCATTTCATAGGCATTTTAAAATTAATTTATTCTGATTCATCAAAATAAAATGACTGTGCGTTTAATAAATAATTTCCGTAATGTATACCCAACTATTTCTGAACACAGACTTAAGACTGTTACCAATATGCTATCTATCTCTGGTTTTGCCCTACTGGAGATAGAAATACATAGTTATCTGTCTTGGATTTTTCTTATCCCTATAAAACTACCGCTGTCAAAAATCCATGGGATTCTTCTGAAGGATAAATCAGAAGTGACAGCTACGTGACATCAGTGACATGCCGATGTCAGTAAAATAGTTCGATTTATGTAAATCCAATTTTGTATCTATTTGAAAATATGCGGAAACGTTATCACAAGAAATTCGCACATTGTAGGTAACACTTTTGAAATATTTATGTGGCAAATTAAAATGTTTGTGAAGCGTATCGTACTTTTATTGGTTTACTAGGAAGTTACAAGTTAATTGAGTGCCTGCGTAAATATTCAGTGATTCTAACCTCAAATATTCATAAGTCACAACGTGGGGCCATTGAAACTTCATACAATTTTCGACTTTTAATGGAGACCTAGGGCGCAAGTCTGTTTTTTACAATATATTCTTTGTTGTGTGTCGGTAGAGTGTCAATGAGAATGTCAATGGCATTTTTTGGACAAAGGTCGCAATCAGTAAAAGCCATTAAGTTGCAGAATACCAAATGTGTCAAATGTCATTGACAACTGAAGCTATTTTAAATTAGTAGACTAGGGCCCCTGCAAGTGATTTTAATAATAATCCGTAGAACGCTACCTTAAGCTCAAAAT